>CM057005.1:16719232-17919232 GCA_029891345.1 Dryococelus australis
ATTTCTATAGAGAAATATTGCAATTTCACCTGCACCACGTAATCCGCTACGAATCTCATCCAGCGGCATCCGGGCTATATAAGTGTGTTTTCACGCATCTGCGTGTTTATTGTGACCCTTCATCTCGTGTCCTATGTTGTATCATATGTATTTGTGTAATTTGTACGGTGATATTATTTCCGTCCTAGCCAGCTATGTGTAAAGGTCGTCACCACACTCACCACGTGTTGGGAGACGCGCCCTGATGAGTCCACGTTAGCGATGTCAAATAATCACACGTGTCACTGCTCATTTCGTAATTCTCCGTGTCCTGTCTTAAGGAGAAATCTACAGTCCATCCTAGCGGCTGTAGACCCCTTTCCTTGTGGAGACTGTGTTCTCTAACACCACAGAGACATCATCCATCTAGGAGTGCGCTAGATTAATTGCGGGCTGGGGGAGCACCTGACGGAGTTAGCTAAATACATCCGATTTTTCAACCATAAAGTTAATTCTGGCACGATTTTGTATGAGTGGCAAAATAAAAGTAATCCTCACAGTGCATAAAGTATTTCCTTGTAGCGACAGCATCCTCTCTCCTTTTTCAGTGCTAAAATGTTTAGTAATGCAAAGTGTTTTGTAAGTATGCTCGGGTGAGACGGACACACACAACCCACAGCATACCTGAGAACCCTGAGTCTCACAGTGCGGTGACTGGGAAACAACGCTGGCGCTTACCTACCATAAGTTTATTGTGTCACAGTTTGTCTCGTGTCTCACCCGACCGCATCAGTGTGCCTGTGTCACCAAACACAAAAAAATTTCAAAGCCAGAAAAAGAGAAGGCACACACCATGCACAAAGAAGGCATGCACAAAGGTGCAGACTCTTACACAACCACAAGGTACTGCTACCAACTTTGTAGCAAATGCTGGGGCTAACGCCACTCAAATGCTAAACAAGCAGTAGTGGACATAACCTCAAGCATGCCACTAACAGAAAGCGCCGAGGATCTAGTTGTGCAAAATCAAGGCTAGGCACCCTGGGACTACATCTGCCCCATTACCTTCATCTACTGCCTTGTCAATGAACGCCGATATAAAGTTATTGTATTTTTTTTTTATAGTCTGTTTATTTTTATTACATTATAACATGACACAAAGATTTGAATTTTTGGTGCTACCTTTAAGTATTCTCAATATCAGTCTATGAGACCTAACATTCTTACTATACTAGCTAAGCAGCTGCAATAACCTATTCCCACACACACTCATGAGAAAACAGCCACAATGATCATGTTATCAGCGCTTTCTCTCTATACGAACTCTTCTGAGAGACCTGCTTGTAATATACTTTACTGCCCTCCACTGAATATAAACTCTCTCCTTTTCTGAACTTAAAACAAACGGGAACAAAATATGTAAAATAAATTCAGTATCTGCAAATTTAAACAGCAACATTTAGATACACAATAAGTGTCCAGAAATTGCTGCCAAATTTACAGGGAGCAAGCTAGTCTGTGCGTGTCTACTGATGTGGCAGGCATTTACAAATGATGAATCAAAAAACCTTGGTTAAGAGCAAACCATATGTACACAAACAAGTTAACACCATTTTTATTGCTATCTTCCAGCATTCGTATATTGCTTCTGCTACTTCAATAAACAAGGAAAATGAACCAAAGAAAATAAACTAGAGATGGACAAGAATTATTTTTTACCATTGGGGTGGTATCCAGGCAAGAAAGAGTTCTACAACAAGATTCGGGATTGTGATCAAAAATAACCACGTAGGAAAATATTTTGTAGATTTACATATACACATTTCCTATTCCAGTGTAACTAGTTTTATTTTTATTGCAGCTGTCCATGTTCATATACTTAAAGTATGAAATTTGTTCAAAAATTGTATTTGTACATAATAATTTATATATAATGGACAATAACAATTCCTCAGATGTATCAAACTAATAAACTCTATAAACTTGGTGGTTGCTTATGGTTACTCTGCTCTTTGAAAACTGCATTGTGAACAGTTTGCCGGTGTTTGACATATTTTGCCACCAGAAGATATTCAAATTTCCAATGAAAATAATTCATAAAGTACTGACGCATGACATCTTATTCAATATTACTAAACGACTGCTACTCATCAGTGCAACTGCATCCCTGGCAATTTGTCTACAGAGTCACGCTGATGCCTACAAGATTGTTATATCTACCGGTCCGGGACAGACGTCCCAATAATAATTTATTATTTCACCCTATGAGCCACTGAAACCATGCAAGAGGTCTGGGGTGAATACAGCAGTGTGCAGTGAAATGTCGCCACATGCAAGATGACTAGATCCCACCGCTCTCAACTACACACTTGACACACTTAGACACGTTCAGTCCCTTACGGACAACTCGAGAGTAGAGCTCGCCCCGAGGTTTATCATTTGCAACACGCACCAGCTACTGCCTCTCCTAATAGCATTGCACAGGGTGCCTTCCCCTGTATTAATATAGGGTGTTTTACCTTCCGCACAGTCCGTGGGGAATTAGGAGATAGCACCTCTGCCATCTGTGTTTATTTCCTGTGGATCAATAAACACCGATCTTACCACATCTCATGACTTTCACTTCGAGCTCCTTCCTTGGATCATATCGGAGCTGGAGGACTTGGCAGGAGAACTGGTTTAGTTTTTCCGAACTCACAACACACACACACTCACATGCACAACACACCAGCACATCCTTGGAAGTTCACCCATTCTCTGCCCCGGCAGTGAACGGTAGAGACACGACACTAGGATACCGTCCTTTGGAAGCTGGCTAGCCGACTCAAAGTCACCCCCCACTTCACCACTCACTTTGTGGTGCAGAGAAGGGCATTTTCTTGGAGTCCGGGGAGACCAGTAACCACTGGACCCTCACCTCACCAGTATTGGAAGGCCACCAGTTCCTTGCACCATGTGGGAGGAACGGTAGAGCCACGACACTAGGTACGATCCTGGTGGGATAGACTTGCTAGCCAGGGTGCTCTACTCTCATCGCTCCCTAGTGGTGCTGAGAGTGTTACATTCTGGTGCAGGAAAACCTACCCCCGCGGGACAACACTGTGCGGTTCCCGAAACCATCACCCCGCAGCTGGCACCTTCTCTACCTGGTAGAGTCGCCGAGAGTGAGGCGGTGTTGGCAGCAGTAATTTGCATCTACACGTGGACACAGCTACGTCAACTGCCAAACTCCTGCAGCCCCGACTTTTATGCCTAATGCCTTACACTCATAGCGGTAGAGTTGAGAGAAGGGCCAAGAAGGTGAGAGCTATTTCCAAAAATCCCCAGGAGCTATGTATCCTTCCCAGTGGGTTCAGGTTGCTTAGTCCACGTGAGCAAGCTGCATTACTGACATGCCTCACCATACCAACACCCACCGTCATGCCTGTGGACTTGTTTAAGCCACCCACCAAAGTTGCGGAGGGATACCACCCTATAGTGCAGGAGGCACTGTTTAGCATATGACTCACCAGCACACCGGAAACACACCATATTCAAGTACACCAGACACAGAACTAAATATATATGTCAAGTTTGATACTCAGCAAAAAATAATAGCAATTCTGAAGAGGGGGAAAAAAAAAAAAAAAAAAAAAAAAAAACAGCACTGATTGTAAGTGAAAAAAAAAAAAAAATCTCATTTCTGATATACTTATATGGATGCAGCAATTAGTATATAATAAGAGAAGTGACTAGACGAGCTTGCCTCTCACAAGTTGTTGAAATTCTCACCTTTCTTTTGCCCATACTCGTCTTCTTCATCCTCTTCTATCCAGTCCCTCGGAGAATACCAGCGAATAAAATCCTCAAGGACAGCACCGGGATTTGCTGCCTGCACACAGAAGACACTTGACAACAAATATCAAACATAATAACCAAATACAATGTAACAACACATAAATTGTTTATACAAGAATAATTACACAGTTCAATAATCTATGCTCAGCTAGATGACTTATTAGGCTAACAGCATTGCAATAAGAAATAAAACACTCTCTGAAACATAACAGATGTTTGAGAAACCACCTATTTTTATTTGTGAACCAGGAAAGTGAGCCACAAAAAAAAATCACACTAGTGGAAATGCATTTAAGATTATCTTGTAGGGATACAAGTATCAGACCCAAAGTTGATACGTACACAATAAGGAGGTGACCGGTGGGACTGCAAAACTTCATGTCTGTGGGGCCGCTGTGGTATAGTAAGGTGCTGCACCCCCAGCCGCAGCAGAAGGTGAGGCAGTATGGGTAACTAACCTCCAAGAGCAGATGGTCATACGAGACCCACTCCGCATCACAGTGCTCATCAGAGCAAACAAAGTTCTGGCAACCCTAGATACTGACGCCAATGCAAACTTTATCCAGAAGCAAGCGGTGTCATGAGAATTCTGAGAATAGTTTCAGCTTGCCACAGATACAATATATCTGGCCCAGGAGGCCTGCCATCCCACTGAAGGGGACATCACCATGACCTTGAAATTTGCAGACACGGTTATCGGCACCAAATTACACGTCACATAAGAGCGGAGAAAGACAGACATCCTGAGGCAAACATGGCTGTCTGAATAGCAAAATATTATCAACTGCCAAGTGGGTCGAATGTAATTAGAGGCAAACAAAACGAGGTCAGTAACTTGGTGAAATTTCGCAGAGCCTGGCCTGCATCGACAGATAAACTAAGAATTGGTGCAATTGATGCAGGTCCAACCCAGACGACAACTTTTCCCAGGCGGCAGCAGTCCAAAGTAAATTGCCAGAAATATACAAAACAATGCAACACACTTACACAGCATACAGCCGCTGCCAGGAAAAATGCCAGTTAATAACCATTAGTTGGGGCGTTAAAAGTTGATGCATGCCAACATGCTGTGCAAATGCACACTCTACGGGAGACTTCGCGCCATTTACGAGCAACTCCAGCACAAGGGGAAGTCATAACAGTGACAAAATAAACTTATAGAGCAAGGAGATTCCACAAGCCTGGACAGCCGAATATGTAATTGTAACTAACCTACATAATTACAATCTAACATTGCCCGCCCAAAATCCTGCATGCAAGAGTCACCCTGTGAATTAAATAAATATTTGTGATATTCCATTACCATTCACTTAGCCCCGGAAGAAGTTCTTATCAACCCCAAAGATGGCAGCACCCCCATGGCCTTGTGACGTACATAACCCGCCAGCCTCAGGAAGAGGTGTTTTAATATGTCGTCGCCTCCAAGAAGGGAGATAAGAAATGAGAGGCGCTCCAGCACTCCAGATAACATACCCCTGTACTGGAGGCTACGCTACCCTCCGCACCCTGAAGAACTACTGATCTGAAAATTTTCAGTATAAACAGAAGTCCAGCATCCAGCAAAGGCAGATACGACAAGCTCGCCGGCCGAATAGGATCGCGAGCCCTTCCCAGTCTGCGAAGACTCTCTGTCTGCAACAGGCTCTCTCTACTCTCCGCGACCTGCAACACAGTACATCATTCACTCTGCAGACTGTGAAGACTGCAGCCTCCTTAGCAGCATGCAAACGGCTCGTCCTCAACTGCACCAGCTGACCGTGAGGACAGCACTTCACATTAGAGGTAAATCCTACACCATGCCCCCGGCAACTCTTTACCCAAGTCAACTTCCGTGACTCTGCTGTAATAAGCCAGCGCGTCCAAGTTTACCTCTTGATTAACTTCCTCTAACTTCTGTTTTCACTGTGGCTAGCGTATAGTTTACCACCAACATGTTTAAATTAACTATTTGACTTTCTAATTAATAAATTTTACCAGGCTTGCCTTCGCCTGTTTCATTTATGTTATTTGTTATTTGTCTTGCCCGTTTAGTCAGTTAGAGAATATTTCACTGTAATTAATTTTAGCTGGGACATTCCCTCCTCTAGTTCAGTAAATAAAACTTACATTAACTTATTTTCCGTTTACCTTTCTTTGTAGTTGCCTGTGTTTAGTATTTGTGTCAGGTAACTTTACTCCCACTGGAAGGGAACTGTGTGATATACCGAGTTTTATCAGGGACCATATGTATAGCAGAAGGGGAGGATTGTAGAGGAGGCAACTGCGAAAGAAACGCTGCGCCCTAGCGTGAGCTGAAAGAGCCGATACCCTTGAAGGGGACACGCTGGAGGTCAAACACTAGTCGCAGGCTAGCGAAACCGTCCCCCGGCCGATCTCTCCATTCATTCCTCACAAACATGAATCCCACTTTAATAAGCATTTAGGCGCCTGTTGGCCCGGGTACAACCCTGAGAGAGAACGCCTTGCCCAAGTAGAGTGGTCATCACCTATAGCCATTGCTACTCCTGATGACACCATGTCTAGCTAGGCCCCTAAGACGTCCAGCATCATCAAACTCACTTCCAATAAGTTCATTCGGGTACAACACCCGACAGAAATAGTAGAGCTACCAAACCTTTGCATTATCAAGCTGGCATCGGGAAAGACGGTACGAGTTCCACTCCTGCCTAAGGTGGTTCCCAAACCACGTAGAGTACCACCCTCTTCAGATTTCGTCCCCGCACGTTGACCCACTCGTCCCGTTCGAATCACCCCAGCCAGATCATACACCTCCACCCCCACAATTGCTTAACCACATCATCATATTCCCCGGGACAGCTGGCATCCCGATTATTGGCAACCCTTATAGTGAGGAAACTACCTCCTTCCGCCTCACTCTGGGGTTTGACTCAGCTCGATTCCGATGGTATCCTACTATTAAGCGGCCACCCACACAAGTTATACCTTCCACGACCCGTCAGGTCGATAATGTTAGCCACTTTAACCGCGGTAAGCCGACTTAAGATGCAGAGAGGGCAGTCAGCGGCCTAACCACTTACTTCTCGAGGTAGGGCACGCGTCAAAGTGAAATACTATTAATTACTTCAAAAGGCAGACACTTGCCATGAGTGTATGGCGTCGGCAACCTAAGTGTAGATATATGGCCTGAATTGCGTACTCATCGGCTGTCCTTGGTGATGATTGGCAGAGCCCAGCCATGACCTAGTTTCCTTGCCTTACACGGCTGCCGGGGTGAGACCTATTTGCCTAGCAACCAGCAAGGTATCCCGGCACCCTCCCTCTCTTTGCTGTGCTGCAGACCATTTCGTAAGAGAAAGGAGATTTCGAAAGAGAAAGGAGCCTGTGGAGGGGTAGATTGTTTCACTCGCCCCCTCCCCATCAGATACTTTCCCTTATCCAACTCGTCCACCATGAACATATTGTGTGGTCAATCAATTAATTTGCGTGCTTTCAACTGATTGAGTGCTTGTGAGACATTCAGAATTCGGCTTCCACTCGGTGGCATATTATTTCCTTTTTCAGAGGGTTTGAAAGTTTGGAGTTGGTTTACATTTGGTGTCAACTTACAATAAAGTATGTATAGTACTTTGTGATAATACATTCTTTATTCAAGTTAGTTAAAGTGAAATATGTTTTATGTATTATAACATAACACTAACATAATAATAGTTTTTTTTTGTTTAAATTTCCCAGTTCATTGTATTTATTTGTTAAACTTTATTCACAGATAATGTACGGATCTCATTTTACTCAACATGAAGTTTGATATGGTTAGAAGTTTTATTTTATTGATGTACATGTCAGTTCCTATTTTACTGAAATCCTGTAGGTATGAAAATTTTTTTAACAGTCCCCTGAAAAACAATACATAGAGATTCCACTATGTAAATTCTGTTTCCTTCATATGATGTACAATGTAACTTTGAGCAATAATTATGTGAGTCCAATACCTATACCATTAACAAAGCTATGTAGAGGCTGTTCACAATAAAGTGAGCAGTTTTTAAGGAACTGCTAAATTTTTCCTTTCAGCCAATTTCTGTCTTTCTGCAACTTTTTAATATAAACCTGGCCACGTGACTAATAGGCACAGTGTATACATTTCACTAATCTAAAAAGTTAACATTTGAGGCTGCAATAAAATATATTTATAAGTGGTTGATGCCTGTTTGGCTGGCCTTAAAAACAGCTCGCTTTACCGTGAACAGCCTATACCAGGGGATGACATCACTATTGGAGGAGTGGATGAGTATACAACAGCATTGCCAGAAGTGTGGACCACAGCTGCTGACCTTGAAGGACTCCATATCGGAGAGCAACGAGGCACTCATCATCCTGGCTCGCAGCTCCACTCCCTCAGAGTCTGTCCCCAGCTTTATCAGAACATTGGTGTCCTCCTCTATCTGGTCCTCTGTTTTAGGTATAGGGTCCTGCTCACACACCACATGAACACATGACACACATCTACAAATATGTGCCGTTTTAAATTAAAAAGACAAACCCAAACTTACTGATAACTTTGATTACAGGTTAACAATATATCAACTTCGTTCAAGCAAATAGAATATATTTTAATACTATCAGCACCACAAAGGGGAGAAAAAATGAAAACGAGTAAAAGAAAAGAAAAATTAGTACATAAGCTCCAAAATCTATGGACGATTAAAACTCTTTAACATAAAATACTCCTAGACACTATAAAAAAAACTGACACTAATTTCTTCTTGGTATTTTGGGTTATGTCTTTGAAAAAATGTATCACTTTGTAGAGGATAATTAAAACTGAGATTAGCAGTTTGTTTATAATTTTCAAAATGTTCAGTTTTAATTTATATTTTGTAGATGCATGGGAGAAATATAATCACCTAAACCTGTCCATTGCGCACAGGTGTGGTTCTATGCAAGACTGAGAGTGATGGTCCCTCTGGGTTGACCCAACATCTACTATTGGAAGGAGTTTGGTTTCCTTTGCATTAGGAGGTTACAGAAAGTAATCCTAAAAATTAATTTCTTCTAATGAAAAACTTATGCTGTTTAGGTTTTTCTAGTGATATATAAATTTATTAATTAATATACTTTCAAGGTTCACATATTATTTACTTTTTAATTGCAGTAATGAAACATTTTATTACAATCTGTATGTAAAAAACAGCAAGTTGGACACAGATCTGTTTTGAAGAGCAACCTATGTAACATGCCTTTACAGAGGGAGTGACCCAATCACAGTTCTCCACTGACTGTGATGTGCACCAATTACTACCAGTTACTTACAATAAAATGTTCTGTTCCAGTGGAAAATATCACAAATGAACACATTAAGCATACAGGAAACTAAAAAGTTGGTTATCATTGTAGAAAAATGGATGACGAGAATAATTTTTGTGTGTGATAGGTCAAAGAAAATGAATGCTGAAGCATTTACTTTGATGCGGGGCACATTTTTGTGCATTTGCAATGTGCTCTACTCACTGACATTGCCCAAACTTCGAGCATGCCGCTCATACAGGGGCATGTCATTACTCCGTAAGAGTGCAACGGGAAGCGTGCCTACAGGGTAAGTTGGCGCACGTTAAGTGAGACTACAGACACGTGGTCCGAGATTGTACTGTTCGCCAAGAAACTCCAAGAAGCTGTCGCCCAATCCCTTGACCTGGAATTGTATTATTGGCTGAGACACGGGCACCCTCTAGGATGGCAAAGCTAGTGGCAAAGCTTGCAACTGGAGGACGGCACCCAGTCTACTCCAACAGCTCCAGCCACCAGCCTCCAACAGAGAAGATAAGTTATGTCAACGCCTCCAGCCGAGGCGATAAGAAATTAATGGCACCCCTTCAGCAGCAAGCATTCTCAATACCTAGGATTGAGGCTGAATACCCCTGCACCCTCCCGAGACCCTAAAAATCATTATATAAGGGCCAGCATAACCCTGACTCAAGTAGTCACTGCACCTCCACCGCATGCACGGGCCAGAGACATTCATAAGGGTGGAGAACCACTAGACCTTTTGAGGTCCCACCGCTGTGATGGCCAGGATCTCTTCGCCTCGGTAATCGTCATCAACCAGAGGGTCAACACTTCTTCAGCCGCCATCAGCCAATGTCTGCAGCATCCACAGATCCTGAGCCTCCGGTGGACGCCACCAGACCAGACGCCCCTGAAAATATTACACCTCGCCTACCACCTCACCCCACCTTCTGGTAACGTGCATTGGTAGCAGGTCATGTCAACGTCCCTTCTGGACCTCTTCAGCCCACCAGATGGTGCTGCCATGCCAACTACCCCTCTGGTAGTTACAGCCGTAGGTTCCTAAAGTACACTCCTTGGCAGTTAGGTTCAATTTAATTCCCTTTATCTTTGAATCTAATTTTAATCACCAACTTGGTCATGTTACACTTGCCCAGTTTAGCCTTCACATGGATTAACGTTAAACTCAATTTCCGTAACTTACGTAAGTTCATTGGAGCTAGTGTGGCACCACTGTTTTCTAAGCTACGTATAATAAATACATATTTTAAAGTAATTCATGAGAGTATTCCTTTCTCTTATTACGTTACTTCATTTAACACAATTTGCTTCTTCGTTTTGATAAAGTAACTTTAAATTACCCCTATGAAGGAAATGCCAATATACGTGTGGGCCACTGAGGCAGACACCCACACTATTAAGAGGCAAACAGAGTTCTGCCAACCTTGGTAGATCTTCAAAAGCAATAGGTACTCCTCCACTAGTGGGATCAAGTGAACTAAGGAGGTACTACTCCGCCATCGCTTGTAAAGTCTGCATAGGAAAATGAATTGCTACATCTGAATACATCCACAATACATGACGTGAGATATTCTAAGCTCTGTCCACTGCTTGCAAGGGCCAGAAGTTTCATCCACCACTTGAAAGGGCAGGACACGGAACACAGAGTGCGATATCACATCACAAATCGGGGTGTTCAGCAGTACTCAATAGGAAATTCATATCTCGGCCTATCCTCAGAGGACTTGTAGTTATGTATTTGATTATAGTTTTTATAGTAATTTTGGTTAAATTCCCTTTTTCTTTTGCAAGTGAGGTAACTATTTTATTTTCTTGGTGCCACGTGGCGTGGTAATGTTTTATCAAGGTGAGACGTTTGTGTCCGTATTTGAGGGTTTATCAGTAATGCATTTGCTTTTTCGAGTTATGAAGTCATAGTGAGGTTGCATAACTTTCAGAGATAAGTTTTTTTTTCAACTTTGCTTGCAGTTTTTCGATTGTAGGCAATTTTTGTTCTAAATGTTCAATGAGTTTTGAAGCGACGCAGTTAAATCTACCCAATAGAAGGAGTTTGTGCCTGGGAGTTCCATATTTGGAAATAAAGGTAGGGATATGCATGGCTAGTGGAAGGGATTTGAGCTCCAGCCAATTCTATTTTTAGTAACATAGCTTGAGGAGAAGTAAAGAGAGGGGATAGGCACACGCCAAGCTGAGAGCTAGAGGCTCAGGCCAGTAAGTGTATTATAACTGGTCTGGAAGGAGGCATTATGGAGTGGCGACATGCTAGTGTTGTTATCATGAGGCAAGTTGTTTTTTTAATATGACAATATTCACTAGTGAACTACTGTGGCACTGTAACAAGTTGGTATACCTCAAACAGTTCATGTTAGTATTGTGAACCTATGATAGGATCTTTGAAATTCAAAATAAAAAAGAGGAATTAATCTGAGGCTTTGGATTTTTTTTTCTAATTTAAACATGCCACAGTTAAATCTCATGACTATAGCTGTACTGAAGTCGAGCTGTAATGCTTCAGTCGTCACACTTGTGACAGTTGCAACATTACACAGGCTGTTCACATATTCTGTTCCTCGTACCTTAATCTCGCCAGGGAGCAACAAGAAAGAACTTAAAGAAGGCACTAAAAATCATTGTGGATGAGATACTAATCTTACCCTCTTTAGAGACTGCTGTAAGTCATATCGATACTCCTTCCCCCGCACAGTTCACAGGGCTATTGTTTATATGTCCAGTAACACTACCCGGCAGGGAACACCCTGCCATATCAACCATCTTACGAGATGGAGATATCCTCCTAGGTATAGACTGACCCTGGTTAAACACACCATACCAGGAGCCACTTGTCCAATCGTCACCAACAAACCAGAAAGTTACGTCCCTACTTGTCTCATCAAGGCAGCTCTCGAGCCGCCTCACGCCAGCAGTGCAGATCCAACACCGAGGAGGAGCATTCATCTTCCCAACAAATCAAAGGTACTATATACAACAAGACGTACGATGGTGACCGTGACACCTGATTTTGTGCCCACATGAAAACATACAAGGCCTACATTAATTAACGGCAGGCCCCAAAGAGGGATTAAGGGCCCTGCATAGTTTGTGTTTTCCCTTTAATACATCCCGCAATTCTGGCATCGTGACCAGAACCAAATCTTCCTATAAGTAAACATACCCTGTCAAGTTTAGCATAAGGTTTAAATTCTTTAACTTTTGGTTCCTGGTTGACGCAACTATACATAAAGTGTACTTATCATCTCTCCAACATGAGAACCCTCGACCTAGCCAGGTATATACTAATTTGAGTTGCGACTTCTGTAACATACCCAGAGGTCTATGTCAACTTTGCCTAGCTACTGCTCTATATATAGACTTACTAACATATTTTATCAAGGAGATTTAAGCATTTTTATGCACCCAATAAACCAGACATTTTATTTAGTTCCATGATCATATTATTATGCAGTTAAAACTTCAACTGTTTCTTTCAGACAAGTTCTATGCTCAGCTTGAACTCCCGCACTGCAACTGAACCCGCCTGACCCTCAAAGATCCCTTCTGCTCCGCAAATGGCCCCTAAATGACCCCTCCTCCTCCACAAATGACACCTAAATGACCCCTCCTCCCCACAAATGACACCTAAATGAACCACCCTGCTCTGCAAATTGTTATGTAACACCTTCGTGTAGTTGATTCCAGCACCATAGGTACAATATAAGTATGATACATGTGGAAGGGTGGATGTAGATTCCTGTTGTTGCAGTGATGTTTATGTAACTTAAGTTAATATCATAAGAGACATGCTCAGGTTTTTACATAAAAAAAATGTTGTGAAAAATATGTTTTTTATCAATAAAATAATTTGTTGTTTTTTGTTTCTTTTGTTTGTTTTTGTTACCATCATATAACAACTATTAAATTCATATTAACCACACCACTGTATTTGCAATATAATTTGAAGAGGAAAAATTTCAGTAAAAGAAGTACAACGAATGATTCCCTTTAAATTATATATATATATATATATATATATATATATATATATATATATATATATATATATATATATATATATATATATATATATATAATCATGTGGCATACAACATGAGCATATATAATTGATCATTTGTATAAGTAAAATAAATATGTTAATAATTATTGCAAATATTAATGTAAATTAAGTATTCAAATTCTTTCACATTTTTCTGTGTTAAACAAAATAACTAAGGCCTTCTCTTTTTTTTTGTAAATAAGATTACTTTAAAACAAAAGATGCTATTTCAGTAAGTGAAATCACCTTCGGGTACCTGTTTGTAATGATGCCATCAGGTGAGACGAGACGAACAATGACACAAATACTTACTGGTAATTTCGGCGCCAGCGGTTCTTCCCAATCACCGCACTACTGAGACTCAGGGTTCTCAGGGATGTTGTGGGTTCTGTGTGTCCGTCTCACCCGTGCGTACTTACTAACACATTGGCAATACTAAACTTTTAATAAAATAACTGAAATAAACAACTGATAAAACATATGTGGCTAGGACACTGCCACTAATGAATAAAAAATTGAGTTCACTGTAGACTTGTTTTTATTGATATTGTTCACACACATCAACATGCCAATGAAATGGTTATCTCGGTCATGACTAGCCAAGTCCGCTTGGGTGCTCCCCAGCCCGTAATTAACCTAGTGCACGCCTAAATGGATGATCTTACCGAGGTGCGTGAAAGCACAGCCTTCACAAATAGCGTAGCGTTTCTTCCCTTGGTCGAGCCAACCGACACTTTCTGTGAAATCTGGGTCCCCTTCATTGAATTTGTTACGAAAATGCAAGGCCTTTTGCTATAAAATTGGCCCTGAAATAGGCAAACCTTTGTCCTTTAACTGTGTCAACCAAATATACAAAGCTTCACTAACTTTTTCATAGTTTTTCTTTCTTTTAATGCACCCTCCATAACTCTTGATGAATACCATTTTTCTATTTCTAATCTTTTCTTCTTCCAATCTCCTACTGTTGCCCGTCCAATGCTGAAGTCGTCAGCTACCTTCTGCAATGTCTCTCCCTTGTCCGGTACCTTGATTGCCTCAACTATTTGTTCCATTGTTATAACAACTTTCTGTCTTTTTGTCACCATACTTGTGTAAGTTTTACCTTTTAAGCGACACAACAACATTTGTCAAACTAACACACACAGACACATACGCATGTAACACAGTAACAGATGATAAAGTGGTCCACACACAAAACTGCGCTGTACTGAGTAGTTTGTTGTGACAGTGGTGAGTGGGAGTGGGGTGAATGCCGAACTCATCAGTCATAGGCTCTAGTAAAACCAAAAACGCCAGTGTAGCTGCGATACAGTCCGGTGCAATGCAAAATAGACTGCATTAATGCTCACAACTTGTAGTCTTTTTGCTGATTGATGAAAATTACATATTGGTGATTTTTTTTTTTTTTTCAGTGGGACGCCAGATAATACGAAATGCCGGATATGCGAAGAATGGATAAGCGAGCCTCTACTGTACTAGCCATAAGGGCACATAATATTTTCTACATTTTTGCAGGTTACACGTTTGTGTTGTCAAAATAAACAATCATCTTAATTAGTTACCAATGTTATGGAAATTTAGTTCAACCAGTCTCTAAAACAGTTCATATTAATGATAGCTGTAAGCTCGGAGCACATGGCATGCAAACAAAAATGTTGGATATTACTTGGTGCTGGAGAGAATCAAATTTTCACCTACTGCATAGACCAAGAAGCAGGACTCAAGAGACGAGGGGAAAAACCAAGAAAGGCTGTGCCGAAAACATCCCAGCAGGAATATAGGTGCCACGATCTACTGCATCGTAGAACGAATCTCCAACACAAGCACGCTACAAGCTATATCAAAGAAATAAAAAAATGTGGCCCGACGCACACCAAAAATAACACGAAACTGCAAAAAAAAAACACTAATAGTTTAACTTACCCTTATCAGCAGGTGAAATTACCAATTACATTGAATGATGTCGGCAGAAACAAGTAGATAAATATAAGTAGGAAAACTACATGCAGTATAGTTAAGTTGAACAAGGAAGCAATAACCTTGAGAGCAGGAATATATATAAAATTGATCATGCTCAGAACTCCAGTCTGGTGTGACTAATCAATATGTAATAAAATACTTAGAAAGATGTAAAAAAACAGAGATAACGAACAATTTTTTTATTAGGTTAATTTAAATTAAAATTGTATCATGCAAATACTAAATACGCATTAAATTATTACGTAAAAATTTGTTTTGGACACAACATAGACCTATATCAAACAGTAAAATTATTTAAATTTACATCAAATAATTTGCCTCTTCAAATTGACAAGACTAGGACAAACAGAAAGACTATTTAAATATATTCTCAATGTTTTTCATTTTTAATTGCATAAACAAATCAAATAAATATAACTGGAGCACATTTTAATCAAACCAATCATTTTTGGTGAAAATGTAAATAATTAAGAACTTATTAAACAAATTGATGCATGACATCTTCTAGAATATTAATAAACAACTGCTACTCATCAGTGCAACTACATCCATGGCAGATTGTCTATAGAGTCCCTCCGCCGCCTACAAAATTGTTGTATCTACCGGGCTGGGGCAGATGTGCCAATAATAATTTATTATTTTGCCCTATGAGCCACCGAGACCATGCAAGAGATATGGAGTGAATACAGCAATGTGCCGCGAGATGCCGCCACACATAAGATGCCTACATCCCTCCGCTCTCCACTACGCTACACGCACCAAGGATCTAGGTGTTGGGCTTGCACCTGCTAACCCCATTTCTAGACGTCCTATGCCAGTGAAGGAAGCGATAGCCAAGGAGTATAAAAGGAGATGTGTCCCGGCCTCCAGATAGTCAGTTCTGCCTCAGTTCTCAATCTCCTCTCCTAAGCTCTCATTACTCCAGCTATTGGTGCTGAGGCTCACACCTCTTCAACTACTTCACCGCTCACCTTGTGGGGCCGAAGATCCTCTCCTACGCTACCTAAGGAAGAACCAGCGAAGTCACCAGATTCACAACTGAGACACGTTTGGTCCCTTACGGACATACAGAGAGTAGAGCTTGCCCCGAGGATTAATTGTATGCAACACACACCAGCAACAGCCTCTCCTAATAGCTTTGCACAGGGTGGCTTCCCCTGTTTAAGATAGCGTGTTTCACCTTCCGCCTAGTCCGTGTGGATTTAGGAGATAGTAATTCTACCATCTGTGTTTATTTCCTTAGGGTCAATAAACACTGATCTTGCCAGATCTCTTGACTTTCACTATGAGCTCCTTCCTTGTGCCATTATCAGAGCTAGAGGAATCAGCAGGAGAGTGGGTTTGAAAGTAACAAACTTACAAGCACTACACACCAGAACTTTGGAAGGCCACCCACTCTATGCCCCGGTAATGACCGATAGAACCCCGACATTAGGATACCGTCCAGCTTGGAAGGTTGCTTGTCGGCTTGAATTCGCCCTCCGCCTCACTGCTCACTTTGTGGTGCCGAGGAGGGGAACTTCTTGGAGTCCGGAGAGACTAGGGACCACTGGACACTCACCTCACCAGTATTGGAAGGCAACTCATTCCTTGCACCAGGTGGGAGGAACGGTAGAGCCACGACATGAGGTACGCTCCCGGCGGGGTTGGCTTGCCGGCTAGTGCTCAACTCTCACCGCTCACTTTGTGGTGCCGAGAGGGTTGCGCTCTGGTGTAGGGAAACCTACCCCAGTGGGACCACACCATGCGGTTCCTGCAACCAACGCTCTGCAGCTCGAACCTTCTCTGCCCCGATGGAGGAGTCAAGAGTGAGGCGGTGTTGACATTAGTAATTGGCACCCACACTTGGACATACACACGTCAACTGTCTACCTCCTGCAGCCCCGTCTTTTCTGCCTAATGCCTTACACCCATAAAAGTGGAGTTGAGAGATGGGCCAAGAAGGCGAGGGCTATCTCTAAAGATCCACACCGGCTATATATCCTTTCTAGCAGGTCTGGACCGCTCAATCCACGTGAACAGGATACTCTGCTGAGACGACTCACCATACCTGTACCAACCGTCACGCCAGTGTATTTGTTTGAACCACCTACCAAAGTTGCGGAAGTGTATCACCCCATAGTGCAGGAGGTACTGTTTGGCGAGAGGTCCACCAGTACTTTCGAAATTACAACATAGCACCTCACCCGCACACACCACCCCCCAGTCGAGTGCCCCCCCAGGTAGTGGGAATAGGGGCAGTACAGTCACCTAACGAACCGTCACGCCACCCCACTGCTCCACAACCTAAATCCGCTCCACGCCGGGTGAAACTCGCCGAACCAGACTTCGTACCAAATCGACGGCCAAACAGGCCAGTGAGCAGAGACAAACAGCTACCTTGAGAAGCGACTCGCTTAGCGTCGAGTAAGTTACCCAAGACAAGGACAGTCAACCAGCTGAGACTGTCACGCATCAGAATAATAACCAATATATTAAAAAATGAAAGCTCTGCCAATACAACTGGTACAAAATGACTCTCAAATGACCCATCATGCTCCACAAATAACCCCCAAATGACCCCTCCTGCTTCACAAATAACCCCTAAATGACCCCTCCTGCTCCACAAATGTTCATGGCCGAACAATGTAGTGTTCTTATGCCCACTGAGAAACAGCATGTTTTGGCTTCGTTACCTCTGTTAATACACTAAATAAAATGTTCTCAGATGATGAGGGAACTTGCATGATGATGTATTAAGACAATGGCCACATACAGTTTATACAACGTGCTACATTCAAGAGCCACACCAAGAACTGTAAGGATTCGTCTTTTTGAGAGACAGCAACTGTTGCTACCAATACCTCTTGCTGCATCAATGAATACTGGTTCGCTAGACGATTATGATGAGACAGTTAATGCTAAAGATGGAATGAGTGCAGTACAGTGAGTTTATGTGGAATGTACACTTGCGAGACTTTTGCGCGAGTTCGACCAATTTCAAAATAAACGGTCATCTGCTTTAAACACTGGTGATGACCATGCAACTCCTACAAAGAAAAGTAAACTTGATAGAGGATCAAACAGGAGGTGAAGACGATCATGATGCCAGCATTGATCATGACTATGACGACAGTGAGGATGAAGTATATGATGAGAAGAATGATGATTCTCTCAACGTTTCCCGTTTCCATGCAATTCACCAACAAGTTTGCTGCGACAAGTGGTGTGCAGAAGGCAGACGACATCAAAAGCGCTCGTTACATTTTTCCCCAGGATCCTAATGAACTTGTTGATAAATTAGATATTTGATTGACCTACAAAAACACGGGATCTGACACACACATTTTTTAGATATCTTCAATCATCGATGAACTGAAGGATCGGTGTTATATCAGATGAAACTGTTGGCTACTATCCATAATCTGCAAACATCTGAAAAGTGTAAAGATCAAACGTACAAAATACAGTTGCCTCTCATTGTATCGTAAACGAATGTATCAATAAATCATATCTACAGTTAATATTCAGTGGTCCCGGCAAAACCCCTCTATAAATAATGATAAAGCTAACAGCTTGTATTGTTTATCAGATGTTGCATCAATCAAATTGCATTTTGGGTTCCGCCACCTAAGATTTCCCGCAACGATCATTTTTATTATGCAGGTTGTGTATGCAAACGTCCAGTAACTGGATGTGAAATACGTCACACACACCGCCCGTTTATCACTGCTCTGCGGCATTTTGTCTGTCTTCCCAACACATCTATTTGACAACTGCAGCATGGTGCGATGTGCGAGTCTGACATGCTACTTCCCCTTTCATGCCTGACAAGAGGGACAGTGGTTACCTAGCAACCAGCATGGTGACCTAGCATCCTCTCACCCACCCTTCTTTCTCTCTCTCTCAGCCATGAACCTTCCTTCTTTCCCTAATATGCCTTCGAGAGGGGAAGCTGTTTTCTAGCAAAAGAAAAACACATGTGTGTATCTATCTCTCTCTCTCTCTCTCTCTATCTCTCTCTCTCTGTGCTGTGCATGCTTGCCTTCCCATGCTAGATACAGAGCAAAGGTGTGCCTGGTGAACGTAGAAATTTTATCAAGATTATCCATCGCTCAAAATAGTTGCATCTATCATCACTAGAATTTCAAAATGAAATATTAATTTTACTCTAGGAGCAGCATCTTTGCAAATAAAATTATATGCTCAAAAGCATAAATTGACTTCCCTTGTTGCCAAAAATTGTTTTAACATTGAGCAACTTGTATTATAGGCTGTTCACGGTAAAGTGAGCACTTTTTAAGGCCCTCCCAACAGGCATTAACCACTTATAAATATACCTTATTGCAGCCTCAGGCATTAAATTTTGATGGTAGTGAAATGTATACATTGTGTTTATTAGTCCCATTGTAATCCTTATATCAAAAAGTAGCAGGAAGATGGAAATATGATGAAAGGAAAAATTTAGAAGGGCCTTAAATAGTGCTCACTTTACCGTGAACAGACTATACCAAGCGTAAAGTTCATTTTCAGTAACTTCTTGTGGGAAAATCAGAGGATTTATATTAATTAATTTTAGTAGACCACATTTTTGAATAAACTGTTCAAATGTAAGGGTCTATGCAACACCTTTGCTTGTCAAATAATGGGTAAGCACCAACCACCCCCAATGCAGTGTAACTCGCGACAGGCAAAATCAGAGGATGTGGTTTTGAATGATTAATTATTAAAGACCGTGAAGAAATAAACTTTTTATCAACTTATTTAATTTTGTCTCAAAATCACAAGTTTTTTGCAGTGAAATATAACTAATTACTTTACAAAAGACAGACATTTTCCTCACATGCAAGGTGTCGGCCACATGTACAGGGAGGGGTAATCCTCCCGTTACCTCCCCTCCCCCCCCTGCCAGTAACCATGAACACACTGCCAAATCAATAAATTCTCAGTGCGCTTTCGGCTGATGACTATGTATGGAACATTCCCAATTTGACTTTCATTCGGTGTCAGAATATTATTTTCATTTTCTGAGGGTTTCAAAGTTTTAGGTCAGCTTGCATTTGGTGTCGGATTACAGTCAATTATATACAGTATTTTGAGACGTTATTTTCTTTGTTCAAACAAGTTTATGTGAAATGTTTTCTAATGCATTATTTACAGTAATACTAATAAAGTAATACTTTTTCTAAAATTCCCATTTTTACTGTGTTTATTAGCTAAACATTATTTACAGATAATATACAGCTCTCATTACACTCAAAATAAAGTCTAATAATCTCAGAAGTTGTATTTTATTGTTGTACATGTCAAAACCCCCATCTACTAAAATCCAGCATGTATGGAAATTTTTTGACAGTCCCATGAAAAACGATACATAGGGAGTCAACTGGTAATTACGATAGAATGTACATAATAAGTATAAACAAATTACATCTATATTATATATATATAATAGTGTGAGTTTAATTTCTTATATAGTCAGTTCTGCTTCTCTGAAAGACTTATTAATTCAATGGTGTACACAATCTGTTGCCCGAGTCTCTCAGATAAAATTTATGTGATTGTGTGCAGAAGGGCTATGGTAGGATTTGAAGTACTATGCCATACTTGGATTGATTAAAACCTACTAAGTTCTAAAAGCCAAAGAAATGAAATGAGGGGGATATTTACGAGGAATGTTTCACAAGTTGGTTGCCCTTGTCATTTGGCTTGGCATGCTATTATGTCCCTTTGATATGGTCAGCTGTGGTAAAAATGTTTTGCGAAGATTTTGTTTGAAGAGGTTAGCTACGAGACTCTTATTACAGACTTCTTTCATGATTGTTCATCACTGATTGTTTTTAAAGGTCAGTGGTATGGCAGGAGTCTGTCTTTGGCAGTGTCATTCTCGGTCAATCTTGGGTAGAGTCAATATTGTGTTGAGTTAGTATTGGGTAGAGCCTTTAGTAGTGGCCTTAAGTGTGGCCATGATGGCAACTGGGCATCATAAGTAAGACATGCCAGATGAGAGAGAAGGCACATTCTGGCTAGAATGTACGATGGTGCTGAAGAAGCAAGTTACTGCAAGGAAAATAAAGAAAGGGAACAAATAATTCAGTACAAAGTGATAAAATAGTTTTACATGCAAGTAATCTGTGTGTCCTAAACACACATGACTCACAATTAATAATTAGATGAGTCACAAATTAATTGTTTTATTTATTAAAGTTAGGGAACTAATCCAATGTCATGGAATAAAATTAAAATCCCTTTCTCCAATAAGTGCAGCAATTCTAATGTACAATGAAAATGAAGGCACATAATGTTGTGGTAATACAGTGAAATGACAGAGAAACAAAGTTCCCCTGTTAGCTTATTTGTATGGTGTGCAAAATGCTTTGTGCTATCCTTATGAAGCAGCCTCATACATCACAAGCGTTAGTTAGTGCAGCAACGTGCAGTACAGGCAGAGAGTGACCGACCTGAGTGATGGGTATGTAGAGGTGTTCACCCGTTTGGAACAGTCGCAGGTTGCCGTGCCGCTCCAGCCGTCCCACCGGCTGGTTCCACAGCGAGTGCTTGTGCTGGAGGGGCTTCCCATTCCCTGGCTCATCTGCGTAACAGTCGAAGAACTCCTCATCCTCGGAATCTGCGGGCCAAGCAAGGTAGCACGTGCAAACAACACTACATAGTGTGCAAGGGACAATACGCAGTTAGCTCGCTACTCTCTTGCACAGGAACAAAAATATTAGTTTGATATATTTTTATTCTATTCCTATTGCTACCTGTTCTCAACCAAAATAAGTTTCTTCAAAAAAATAACTTCTTAACAAAGGTATGGTCATAACTGTTAACAATGACTACAAATTAAATGTAAAAAATATCTCCATCCCTAATGATAAAATAGTGGTTGCTACTCTGGAAAAAAAAAATTCCTGCCAAAAAATTTCAAATTTTACTGGCAACTTGAGTAAAAAAAATTTAAGTCTGCAAATTAAAGAGTAAGACAAACATGCCCTCTCTTAGTAGCAGAGAACTGACAGGAACAATATCTACTGTTCTACATTTTAGAAGAGGAAGTTGGCAGCACTGGAAGACAACAGTGTAATGTGGATGGACAGGGTAGTAATTCCACAAGTACTAAAAAAAAATGTTTGGCAAATGTGGCATGAGGGTTATCCAGGGGTAGTTTGGATGAAAAAGCTGGGGAGAAATTATGTTTGGTGGCCAAGAATGGAAGGCAAAATTGACGACACTGTGAAAAGGTGCACGGCTTGTCAGCTGTCTACACATAACACGGCTCACAGATAGTAGGTCTATTGGCCGGATACTTCTCAAGCAAGGGAATGGATACATGTCAACTTTGTGGAGAAGTAAAGACAAAGACTAGTGATTTTGGTGAATGACTATTCTAAATCGATGGAAGTAAGGTCAATGCACAGCATAAATTAATTATTGAGAAGTGATTTGTAGTATTTAAGCAGTTTTGCAAGGCAAATTGCATCAGACTGCACAAGATGACTCCTTTTCACCCACAATCCGATCAAGCACAGACCATAGAGCAATCAGTCTTCCAACTTCAGTGTCTTCAGACTTGCTACTTAAGGCAACAGAAGACATGTTTGTCTCTACGCATATTGTGCATTTCTTGCCAACTGACAATTTCAACTATCCACAGTGCATCTTGTAAGGAGCATACATAATCAATACGCTCAGATTCTTAGCTAACAGGCCGAGTTAAGTTGGTTTTCTTCAGAGTCATGTATATGACAGATGCAGTTAAAATCAATTTTATTTTATTCCAATAGATGGGTCCTGAGGTGAAGAGTTTGGAAGTTTTAAAAATATATATATTCTATCTTTTAAACGACATAATTTTTTATATTTGCTTAGAAAAGTTTGCTTCTCTCATTAAATCATTTTAGTCTTATCTACGTGGTACCACCTGATACTGATGGTATTCCTTCAGCCTGAATTACAACTGCATGAAAATAATTTTTTTTATTCCTAGTATCGAGAAAATGTAATTATTCTTACTATCACTTGGTTGACACATTTTTGGATACAAATGATTGTTCACAATTTCGCAGATAAAGTAATTGTGCAATCACATAGTGAGAGGTGGCCCATGTTCTAGAACATTCCAGAAAGACAGCCATAAGACTCCTACAGGAGTAAGAGTAGGAAGAGGTCACGTTGACCTCCATAATATTATTCTATGAACCACCATCCACTTTCACTGGTATACATAGGCCGGACACCTGGATTAAAGAGACACTCTTCAGACTGGAATAAGAGTCTGTAGATACTCTGTCAGTACATAAAGTATACTTGTAATAAAAACAACTTCAAGCATTCTTCAATATCTTTGGTCTCAAGACCTTAACCTCCCCAGCCTGCCTCGCTAGCTACTCTGAAAGAAACACAAATGAAGGCATTCAGCAACTTGGCCGATGCAAGAGCACTGATATCCTTAACGTTGCATAATCCAGCCTGCATTTCCAACCTTCACATCATTCATGGATAAGTGCACTTTCACTCGAGACTGTATTGTGAACTTACACAATAAGGTGTGTGCACGTAGATGAAAATCCACATGTGTAAGAGGTTCATGGCAGTTAGTGGGCGTTCCGTGTTAACATTTGGGCTGGGATTATTGGCAAACCATTTCACTGAGCCGTATGTAGTGCAAATAGACTTAACAGACAGCAATACCATGCATTTGTAAAGGATGTTTTGCTTACACTACTAGTTGAGGAGTTACTGTGGGTTTGAAAAGTATCGTAACATGGCTGCAAAACAACATAATTCCAGTGCACTTTGACATAAATGTGCAGGACAACCTGGATGCCACATATTCAAATCAATGAATTAGCTCAAGGCAGCTAAATTACACGGCCGACATATCTTACATTCCTAAGACTATTTTGTTTGGGGTATTATAGAGACCGTGGTTTACAAGAATCCAGAAAAATCTGAGGAAGATCTTATCTAAATAATCCACTATAAGGCTGAAATACTTGGCACAACACCAGGTGCCTTTGACCATGTTCATCAATCTCTGCACTGCCGATGTACGTTTTATAATAAATTTTGAGGGTGACAATTTAAACCCCTTTTGTAATCCAAGATGTCATGCTGTTGTTGGAATTGTGAAGGTTGTCATAATAATTAAATTTGTAGATGACCATACGTTTAATGTCCCAAGCTCTGTTATACTTTGACGATCCTTAGCGGCCAAATCACACAATTCCAAACATGGGATACCTCTTGTAAAATTTTTAATTGATTGTCTTGTACAACATACTGCTCCTCATCAGAGTTTTTCTGCAACATTCTGGATTATGTACCAATAGATGCACACACATGTACTACACTAACATTTGTGACAAATGCAACACCAAGAAGGATACACGTGATTGAAATGAACATACTTTATACCACAGATTAAGTACATGACAATACAAACTTTTTTACTACAATTACAGAACTGTAGACAATCTCTGCCCTTGAGAATTCAGTATGGTATGAAGCCCCCATGTGCTGCAATCAGAGCCCCTAAACGTTATGGCACGGAATCAAAGAGGACCTGGATATGTCCCTAGGGAATCTCCCTCCACGCTGTCTGTATGCGATTCCACAAAGTACCAACAGTGGTTGCTGGAGATCCGTGGCAAACAAGTCGCCAACGAACCATATCCCAGACATGTTTGATGGGTGACATGTCAGGCGAGGTGTGTGCATGTGAGGAGAGGGGGTAGTAAATGACAGCATATAATGGAAATGCTTCACTTGGGTGCTGAAACTTATCCAATTGGTGAATGGTGATTTATCTAACTCTGAATGGTGGTTTATTGCGATAATGCAAAGCCAAGTGCGGTGTAGACAAGTATTGTGAAGTGGATAGTTGTATAAGGTTTAGTGGTAGTGAACATAAAAGTACGGAAGAATGAAGCTATTCGAGAAATTCATCTGGATTTTTTTAGCTAGTTTTCATGTTTGATACAAGGTAACTCTATAATCACTTTCGTTGTTGGTGTGTGGTGCCATGTTGAGGTGAGCAAAGTACCTCACGATATCCACCACACCTCCTAACAGATACAGTGGTAAAAGCTGTTCAAAATAAAGTGAAAAGTTTTGAAAGCCCTGCTTAAGATATACTTGTATGCACGTTGTGTATTTTTCCACTTTATGTAAAATGAACATTGTCATGGGCCTCGTCACTATATTTGGTAATGCGAAGCTGGAATTATTTGGAAAAGAAAATATTTTACAAATCTGGTAATTTTTGTATTTCAATGTGTTAATAAAAAAACAGAAAGCGAAAGGAATAATTTAAGTTATCACAAATTATTACCTAACACTTTTCACTTGACGTTAGGATACGGAACCACTTTCCATCCATCGTTACCAACTTTACTGGGCGCATGTCACTCAACGTGCCCATTGAATATAATGCAGGTAGGAGCAGTGACTTTTTTCTAAGGTTGATTTCCAAAGTGCTCACTTTATCGTGAACAGCCCTTACTCAGGTGTGAAAAAGAATTATGTTGCTTTGGCTAAAATCTAAGCCTACACAATGAAGTTACAACTTCTCACTGCTTCAGTTTAATAGTATATAAAAACAGACAAACAGAAAAATTTATTCCAAAGTCTTAAGATTACCCAGTCACAGAGAAGCATATGCTCAGTGCTTCATTTTGTGATTGTGTAAACACCTTGATTGTCGAGGGAAGGAGCAATGAAGCGTGTAGTGGCTGCAGCAGTGGAGATGCGGGAGAGCGGAAGTACCTGAATCGGGCGGCTTGGAGTGCATGGACCAAGATGAGGCAAGCCGCTCCCTCATGGTCCTGCGCTCGATGCAGCAGTTGAGCATCTGCAGCTTCTGGTGCAGCAGGCACGTCCTGTGGTTGGGGAACCCTGGTGCCACCCTGCAAACATGTGCAAACATGCACGTTCACTGCACACACTCCATCAGTCCATTGTGCAACAACAGCACAGCACGGCTGGGGCAAAGGTATTTCAACACTCCTCATCATTTCTTATACTCTAAACATAATTGTTTTAAAGTGTAAAAATATAACAGACCAACTGCAAACTGTTCCTATAGAAGATTGCATTCAGCACTGGTTTGTGCGCTGTCAAAAAGAAAGGTGGCAACATGGTAATGAAATTACGGCTTCCTCCTTTCAATATTTAGTTGTTGTGTTCTTACATATAGATGTAACCATCAATATACTGTGGTGCATGCTTTAATGCACCTGTAAATAGTCGCAAATTGAGCAATATTTTTGAGGAGTTACGCTAACAAACACAAAGCAAGACACTCAGTTGGCTCATCACAGTCGCTAGCCTTCCACTACTACGGTGGGCGGGAACATTTCAAATGGCTTCCTCAAGAGGGGAGTGTAGCACTCACTGACGTATGCAGTCATTCTGGGGCTCTCATTTCCTCTACTTTCTTCACTACACCGCTACTTTACTCCATTTCAACTCTTGTCTCAGCAATTCTTCTATCACTGTGACTTTTAAAGCATCCAAAAAAGGAAATACTTAAATTTTAATTAAAAATACTGTCATTAATTTATTTTTTGATCATTAAAATATGTAACATTCTGGCTAAATATTTTACAGTGTTAAACATACAAGTGCTATTCCATCATATGCAACATAAATCAAACTTTTCTAACAATTTTGGTAATGTGTGTGCGACTTACATATTTAATGAGGTATGTGTTTCTATGGCAGTGGCGGATTTAAGGGGGGAGGGGGCGGAGGGGGGTGGAGGGGGTGACAGCCCCATGTAAGAGGCCTATAAAGATACATTCTTTACGCATTATTTCCTGGGATTACAATGTATATATAGGCTGTTCACTGTAAATTGAGCACTTTTGAAAGCCCTGCTTAAAATCTACTTGTATACACGTTGTGTGTTCTTCCGTCTTATGTAAAATTAACATTGTTATGGGCTTCATTACTTTATTCACTCGTTGGCCAAATGAAACTGTAAAATTATTAGAAAAGTAAATATTGTACAAATCTGCTCATTTTTACACTTTGATGCATTAAAAAATACAGAAAGTGAGAGAAATAATTTAAGTTATCGCAAATGGTTACCTAACCCTTTTTGTACGACATTAATATAAGGAACTACGTTCCCCTCCTCTGTTACCAACTTTATAGGACACGTCACTCACAGCGCCAGTTAAAATATATGCATGTAGGGACATTGACATTTTTCTAACGTAGATTTCAAAAGTGCTCAGTTTATCATGAACATACTTTAGTAAAAATTTTACACAGTTGCAAATAAATATTTGGAATATGATCATAACGTGCATTTATGTGTGTGCACAGAAACACATACAATATAAACACAGAAGCACTCACTTAGCCACATTTTAAATTTGATCACATCGCCATTATCTCCACTAAGAATTTTGTATGAAAATACTAAGACATAATATTTAATAGTGAGGATATAATCAGGTAAGTCACCGAAAAAGCATGTATAGATGTGAGTCTGCATGTCTGTTTTTACAACAGTTTTAACACCAGCAATGCAACAGAATTATTGCATTCATCCTCTCGACTGAGGTACACATTATTCACTTGAGGATTGCTTGATCTCACCACTATGTATTTTTTTATTCTTATTGATACCAGCTTTTAAGAATTCACTTTTATAACAACAAGTCACTGATAACTATAAGCTGTTCACTGTAAAATGAACACTTTTGAAAGCCCTGCTTAAGATCTAATTGTATGCACGCTGTGTCGTCTTCCACCTTATGTAAAATTAACATTGCCATCGGCCTCATCGCTTTCTTCATGCGTCGGGCAACTGAAACAGTAAAATTATTACGAAAGTAGATATTTTAAAAATCTGCAAATTTTTTTCACTTTGATGCATAAAAAAAAAACAGAAAATGGTAGAAATTATTTAAGTTATCACAAATGGTTGCCTAACAGTTTTTATTCAACGTTAAAATACGGAACTACTTTTCTTTTCATCGTTACGATCTTTACTGGGCGAATGTCACTCAGTGCGCCCGTTAAAATATATGTAGGTAGGAGCAGTGACTTTTTTCTAAGGTTGATTTCAAAAGTGCTCATTTTATAGTGAACAGCCTTTAATGTACCTAGTTTCCTCTACAAAGGTGCAAATACATTTTAGTGAAACTTCTTCGCCAAATTTGAAAGAACTCAGCTGATTGTTTCCTGAGATACTGCATAAAAAATTTTATTATTTCATGTGGGGCTATCTTACAAAATGGAGGAGAAATGAGGCTTTGCATAGACAATTTTGATAAATATACTCTCAGCATATGTAGTTAGGTTGAAATTAGTTTTGTAGTTTCATAGATAAAAGATTCTGAGCTAAAGTGCTTATATGGCCGCCATTTAAAAATATGTGTCTACCCTCTCAAAATTTAGGAGATGACATGGCCTGCCATGGTGCTACTTAAATGCCACATCTGGCAGAAATCTGTTGTTTTTTGGTGATATAACCTAATTTTAATTTTCCATGTGATACTATTTTTAAAATGACGGACAAAAGAGATCTTGTGTGAACATATTTGATGGTTGTAATATATACAGCCATCATACAAAGTTTTATTGGCATTAATTACATGGTTTTGAAGAAATAGCATAGAAAACTAAAACAGATAAATTTCCGCCATTTTGAAAATACGTGTCTGACATAACTAAAATATATCTGTCAACATAACCTACCACAGTAATACTTGTTTGCCACATTTGGTAGGAACCTGTCAACTGTTTCGCAAGATATTATACAAAAAAATTATTAATTCATGTGGGACTATCTTACAAAATGGCAGACAATAGTGATTGTTTTCGGCTTATATGATGCTTGTAATGGGCACAGTCAGCGTGCAAAATTTGGTTGGAATTGGTGAAACTCTATGGTGGTTATACTAAATAAACCTAAAATATTGATATGGCCATCATTTTGAAAATAAGTGTCTAATAATGTTCAATTACTTGTATTTACCTTCCCTATCATAGTGTCACTTACGTGCCAAATATGGTGAAAATTGGTTCACTAGTTTTCGATGTATACAATATTATTTTTTCATGTGGTGTTATCTTCCAAAATTGCGTAACAACAGCACTATTCCAATTTTAATTGAATGCTTACATTTTGCGCCGTCAGTAAACAAAATTTGGTTTAAATCGGTCGAAAGGTTTCTGAGATATGACATATCACCCTAAATTTTAAAATGGCCACCACTTAAAAGTAAGTGCTCGGAGTGGTCGAAAACTATAAAGTCTGGTGTCCTTACTAAGACCATGTCTCAATTTAAAGAATACTATCTCTCGAGAGAGCACTCTTTCGCACAACCTGGCAAGAGCACTACTTCGCACTCTCTCGCACTCTCGCTCTGGAAATTGAGACAACCACTCTCTCGTTTCTCTCCGACATCAGGCAAACAGTTGATTTCAAAAGGCGAGAACGAATGTTATGCTAAAATCGCGGTCATAGCTATTGCAAGTAATTTATGTGTGTTCAAAATAATCTATACAAATAAATCAAATGAAGTGTCTGTCTGTGATTTTTTAATTTTCCACTTTTAATTATTTTTTCATACAGTATAATTGATTACTAAGCCATATCTAATGTTAGTTTTTTTCATGTCTGTCTGTCTGTCCGACCGGATTTAACTCAAAAACCACAGAACGTATTGATATGAAACTTACAGAGTCTATAGATAATAACCCCAGGACCAACATAGTCTTTGTTTCATCGAGATATCTCAAACAGTTCCGAAAATATGATGGTGATCAGGGATGTACTTAGGTACTGGATTAAACTTTTCTTAGGGTTACTGCATAAAAAAAAAGCATTGTTAAAAAAAGTTCGGTCATTTCTCCTTTCTTTGTTGTCCATGGACTGTCCTCCTTTCCTTCCCAAGAGCCGTAGTGGCCCAGTGGATAGAGCTATTCCAAGTGGGGCAATAGTGGCTTAGTGGATAGAACTATATCAAGCGGGGCCTCAGTGGCCCAGTGGCTAGGTATATATTTATCTACTTCATTAAAAACATAAAACATATGCGAATCGATGGCAGGGTGTAATTTAATAACTCCGTTAAACCTGAAAGAAGCAATAGTGCTATTTTAAACATAAAGCCTTAGTGAAACTATGATAGGCTTTATTTTAATAACTTCATAAAACCTAAGCGAAGCGAAATTTCTATTTCAAAAATAAGAAAAAAAGTCCTAAATTTCATGCGATCAAAGTCGCGCAGGTCAGCTAGTTCACAAATAAATAGCACTACCAAAATAATCATTAGCGCATAGAATATTATTACTTTTGTTTATATTTTATCGTCATGTTACAGCAAAGTGACAAAAAAACGAGACTTGGCCAGAAATCCGTATTTATATTTTTATAATACATGTTGCGTATTTTATTTCGCTGTTTTAAACAGTTGAAGTTATTTACTTCCAGTTAAAATACAACGTGGTTTTGGCATGCTCGTAGATAATCCACACTTAATATATTTAACCACATTTGCCATATATGAAAACCATGACTACCAAAATTGTCATAAATTCTATAGTTGCAACAGTCCCATACAGAGTATGAAGTTTGTCAAAGTATCCCACACAAAGTCTTACAGTTATGAATATAGAATCTGTTCACAAAAACTACAGAACAAAATCTTTTCTAACACTTGGGTCTAAAGTATAATTTCATGATTTATTTTGTAAAGTGCATACAGCAGAACACTTCTTCGTATGCGAAGGATGGATACTGAGCGCCAGGTTTCGTGTAATACACAACTTTTGAGGGCCCTATGTACTGAAACGTTTTCTGTGAAATCGTTGTTTGCGCGTAAACACGTGTCACGGTAAATAAATGTTCTGGAAATACGAAGTTTCGCCAGAAAGGATTTCAAAACTATTGTCTATGTGTCTATCTTTTTGCTTTTATCATATTAAGTGTATTAATGGAGAAAAAAATCGTGAAGGTGGTCAATATCGCATTTTTACAGCTTGCCTATGAAGTTTCTTTAAGCGGTAAGAGAAAAGTACGATTATATGCAAGTAGTTTGATCTATGTACTTTCATCGCGTACAATAAAAGTCCACAGTTACAGATCTAGTTTACACAATAAAGCATTAGACGGAAACACTGCACGCCTTGTGCGTAGGAGCGACGAGGCGCTAGGCGTGCGTGTTAGTGTCGCCCTTATCGCTCCCTCGCTTCTTGACCTCGGACACGCAGCTACAGAGTCCTCTTAAGACCGGACTCTTATAGTGTTCTAGGGTGTATAGTGACATATCAAGCAGTCGCGCCGATCTATCTGGACCAAATTAATCTGCCACGCGAGTGAAGAAATACCGTAATATTTCAGTGACTGGATCCAAGTTTAAAAGTACCAAGGTACTTGCACGTGCTTGAAAGTGGCACGTTACAGGCGACAGAACTGTACTCATTTATTCGGTACCGTTACGGGTGTCCTCCACAAAATGTATACTACGAGGTGCGAAAATGTCTCAAGTTTGTATCAACATTCAGCATTTGCAACCGCCGTATGTACTTGTAACGTGATGATTGTTTTGCTTAGTCGGCGATGGATGCAGTCGTCACGTGTGGACGGCAAGGTACCTCTCACAATGCTGTGCCCGCGACACTCACGTACACTGTAAAAAATGAAGCATAATTCCCTTACACGTAAGGGAAGATAATCATTATCTCTACATGTGAGGTAACATTACCTCTTAACTGTAGAGTGAGTGAGTAAAGAGATTTGGGCGGCTCTTAACAGCGAAGTCTTGAGAGCCGATGAGGGTGATTGAAGTGAATATGGGGCGGCGCCGGTATGAAGGGGCACAGGAAACGGGAGATCCCCGGGAAAACAAACGCCGGCCAACGACATCGTCCGGCACGATTCCCACTTGGGAAAATCCGGTGACCCGGCCAGGGACTGAACCAGGTTCGCCTTAGTGGAAGGCGAGCCTTAAATGTAGAATAAATTTTCATAACAAGTACCATTCCCCTTATCGTACGGAAAAAGAAAAAAGGGGGGGGGGGGGAATTACATACAAGTAAGGGAAAACAAACTATATTGTATAACAAAATTTTATTTAAAAATAATCCGCTGTGTTACTACAGTAATTTTTTTTTTTATTTACTGTATCCTCTGATGAATAGTAACCGAAACCTCAACACTAAAATCCTCAATAGTACGTTCTGGTGGATGGGCGCCAATCATTGTCCTCTACCATAAATGGCCACTGCGCTATCCATTACAACACGACGACAGCAAGATAATATCAGTGAATATTAGCTTGTTAAAAGATTGTTTCTTCCGCCTGTCCCCCCCCCCCCCACTTAGCTGTTGAGAATAATAAGTAGATACACGCGTCGTGAGTTAATTTTCTCATCCATGTATGGGATTTTCCACTACCATGTACGTGAATTTTACTACAGAGTGCGGTAACTTTGCCTTGCCCGTAACGAGAACTATGTATCCCCCACAAGTTTACGAATATTACCTTACACTTGTCAGGTAATTTCCCCATTATTATTTACAGAGTAGGTACAACATTTACACACCGACTAACTGCGCATATGTTCACTGCTCACATTCAAAAGGACTCGGGTTCGGTTCCCAGTTTGGCCTTACTGTGGACTGTTCACGGTAAAAAGACCACTTTTGTACGCCCTGCTAAGTTTTTAATTTCAGCCCGTTGTGTAGGCTGCGTGTGCCTATCAATAAAAACACGTCATGTGACTTTTAGCTGGTGTTTACGTCAGCTGAAACATATGTCCCCTGCTCGAGTGTTAATTAAACAACAAAAAATTGTTAATTAATATCGTAACCAGCGATAAAAATAAGTACACATTAGTTTCAGTACAAAATGTATGTTTGTCAATATTTATTGGTGTAAACTATTATTTTCCTTTTTAAATACAATTCCTTCAACTGTGCTCAAAACCTCCAAGGTCTTAAGGAAATACGTGGGGTTTATGTTAACATAATAGCAGAAGAGTTAAACATTATCTTTCCCGTAATAAAACAGTGCCGAGACGTTCCGAACGTTCGTCTTTAAAAGTGTGAATAGCTGAAACGCTTGCCCGTTATACCAGCCATACTAATACAAAAAGCGCGCCTTACGATAATAAGGCGTGTAACCCATCCATACAGAACACACTGTGCCTTAAGCATACGCTACAATCACCGTAGCGTTCCCGTAACAAAATATCAGTGGCGTTACCGTGGAAGTATGAACATGTACTGGCTACGACCGCAGTAAGAAAACTGGTACATGACTAATGAGAAACAAGCACAAAAAAAAAAGACAGGCTGTACAATGTACATGTATCACAGATATTTACAAACAGTGTGTTGGCTAACCTGATATTTATTTTTGTTTATCTTCATGTGATGAAAAAAGTTTCTCAGGACTCGTGTTTCGGGATATTTAAAGTGTGGTATACATGTTAATAATTGCGTTGACTATTTAAATAAACAGAAATCTGAACTGTACCGCAAAGTTCATTTATAACTATGTTCTTGTTACAAGCTTGCACTGCACTGACTCTAGTGGTTGAAAATGTTGTCTCGTTATTTGCTGGCGTAGAACTCTACGTATGAAAATTGAAAATATTCAATCCTCTTTACGCCGTTACCGCGAGTAGGCCGCCATTTTGCGTCTTTATGTTGTGTTGTATGTAACTGGTCCCATACACAAGTGTGACTTAAATTTTGTATTGTTATTTCTTACGGTGATTGTAGCCGGCCCGTTAAACACTAGTTTAATGACCTGAGAATGATGGGTGACATTGACGAGTAGAATTACAATGCATACATACATCACATAGGTGTGAATATGGTGATACAAAGCAATGCACAAGGAAATGGCAGGCATTGCTATTGCATTACGAGTAAGGAAAACAATTGGCATTAAACAAAATGGCTGAACTAAATTATTCAAATTTTTCCAGCATACGTCGACAGTAATGTTATTTGTCGCTCGATGGAAGTTTGGTGAGAAATCGTCCAGCCACGCAGTTCTTAAAGTACACAGCACTAAATTTTGCTAAGACCTTTTGCTTTACTTACGAAAAAAAAAAAAAGAATTCACTTTTCGTTTATACAATTTAAATGCATATACTGATATGAAAACGACTTTCCCAGGATACTAATAACATAATAATAACTACCATGAAGGATAGTTGTGGAAGCTAGAACTTATTGTTTCATATATTGGCTCAAAAAAATTAAACTCTTCGGACAGACGTTATGATACGGTTTCAACGTATTCCTAACATTTCCGCCGTGATTAACGTACTGCGTGGAACATTCTCACGGCGTTATTGTTACAAAACGAGTGACATACGTGTCGAGGTACTAACTCAAAAATGCTGAATCACACACACACACACACACACACATATGTATTTAAACTTCCAGAATTGCAACACATATCGGAAATATGACAAAACACACTCGTCCAAAGTTTCTTCAAGCTTCTTCGGAATTTATTTAAAATTTGTAATTTACTTAAATAATTGCATGAAGGAGCACGTTTTCCCAAGTCTGTATTTTATAAGAAATTTAAGAAATTACTGGGGCAATGAATCCCCTTCAAATGCAGCAGAATACTATAACAACAATGCCACTTCACTCGGAACATGTGCACTCTAAATTCCAATCAGCGCAAACCACTGATTGTTTCAGTGAAAACACTTCACTGATTGAATTAGTAACGTGAAACAATTTCACCGATTGAATAAGTGACGACGGCTGACTGCAGTGGCGAATTAAATATTTCCTTTTTTTTTAATGTAGCCTAATAATTATGCGAAATAAACATATGTACGATAGTTTACTATTTATATTGTGCAATTTACCGTAATTTAAAATCCTAAAAAAAATCTTCGGTGGTGGCTGGGAATTTAACTCGCACACCTCAAGGCTCTACGCCGTTACCTTACCACGCTAAATTAAATTAATGAGAGCAAAATATGTCACATACTTTCGCCGCGAAATCCTGAAGATTTAAACTGTATGCTCTTACTTTTCGTTTTTAGTTTAATTGGTACCGGTAGGATAGTTAAAACGAAAAGTATATATACGAGTGCACTCTCTTCACCACATTATAAACAGTTTCAACCTTCAAACAGAGCGCTGTGACGATTACATGAAAACGAAATGAAAGACGTTAAAACGGAATGAAAGGCTGTGTGTTCCTACTACCTCATAAAATGGCGTTTTAAAATACTAAACACATTTTAGTAGTATTTTGTATTGGTTTTATTAGTTTATTCGTTGTTATATCACGTGATACACTTTGTTTAAATGCCAATTTTAGACGTTATTTGCCGGTCATTTTTACACGCTGTTTAACTGATCCATCAGTCACAAATAAACCACTCGCTAAACAGTGAAAAAAATTACCGATGAATCAGTGGCAAATGTCACTAAATCAATAAGTGAAGGAAATCTGGCATTTTTCCACTGAGTTATCAGTTAAATTAACTGAAGTGACTGTTGACAGTCAGATACGTTTGACTGATTGAAACAGTGACATTCTCACTGATTCAGATTTAGAACGTATAAAAGTATTTTATTTGTTACGTTAATGAATACTTTATTTCAGGAATTACCAATCCTGTTAGTTGTGAATCGCTGTTTTGTTGACACACGAGCTAAAACCAGGTGGGGGGGGGGAAGAACCAGCTAAATAGAACGCTGTGCCAGCCAGCTGATGACGTGAAATCGTTGGAAACACGAATGTATTACGATCGCGCTAAATATAATGTTCTCTTCGCTATCTACATTAACTGAGAACAGAGCGAAACAATATTGAGTTGGCAACGACCAGCAAGAAACAGTTTATAGACTAATGTTATTAAATCTAGTTTCAATGCGCTACTTCTGAAGTACACTTTCCCTTTATACACGTATTTAAACGTTAATAATAATAAGTATCAGTGCAAAAGCGGCGCGCAGGCCCTTTAATTTTCGCATTTATTAATAAATATATTTATTTTACTGAAGAAGAAACTTGAATAGGGGACCTTCTTTTCTCAAGTTTCACACCGCCAGCAGCTGTAAAATGATACATATTTTCAAGTTTTAACAGATTCCGTACTTACTACAGCACAAATAACTCTGTTCGAATTCGTGATTTAAAACTGAAACGTGATTTTCACATCTGAAGATTAATTAAAGTCTAAAGAATGATATCTTACCGACAAGTTAAAAATTACTGGCTTATCTGACTGGAAGAAAGGGAAAAACTGATTAAATTCAGACTACAGACTTTCAGACTACAGACTTCCAAACTACAGATTCGAACGCTTGTTAAAAAAAAAAAAAACCAAAGCCTTCCGAGCCTGGACGTAGGATCAACGCACATTATTGTCGACCCACCGTGGTGTACAATGTGGAATATGAATCTTATAAACAATATTGTGTGCAACATTAGAGAACAAACCTTTTAATTGGAGGGAAGGCGATGATAAATATTTGTTATCGGCTGTTCACGGAAAAACTAAACACTTTTGAAAGCCCTGCTCAAAATCTATTTGTATACATCCTGTGTATTCTTCCACCTTATGTCAAATTTATATTGCCATGTGCCTCATCGCTTTATTCATACGTCGATCAAGTGAAACTGTGAAATTATTAGAAAAGTTAATATTTTACAAATCCGTTCATTTTAACGCTTCGATGCATTAAAAAAAAACTAAAAAGCAAAATTAATGCTCTAAGTTATAATAATAGTTACCTAACAATTTTTATTCGACGTTAAGATGAGGAACTACTTCGCCTCCTTTATTATCAACTTAACCGAGCGCGTTTCAATCGGTGCGCCCGTTAAAATATATGCAGGTATGGGTAGCGACTTTTTCTAGGGTTGATTTATCGTGAACAGACTTTACATGAAGAGACAAAATTAACACAGACTACATGCTATAAAACTTAAAGTTTTAACATGATTATACAAAGAAGTCACTGATATAAAAAATGAGCCTACTTTCCTCAACATGGGTGCAATTAAAATTACAAGATTCAGTTTTCTGTACATAGTCAAGTAGATAAGGAAACAATAGCGATCCATAAAATTACAAATGTGAGTACTTTACACTAAGCCAAAATGCATATTTACAATATCTTGTAATAAGTTACTTGTGTGTAGCTGATGCGAAGATATACATATGCAAAGTCAACTGTTCACAAACATTATTTAGTTGAGGGGTGAAGTTGAGAGATATACGTGGCTAACATCCAAGGTCTTGAGAATCGATGAGGGATGGAATGAGGTTGATTTGGAGCAGCATCTAGAACGTAAGGGTGGGGGAAACGGGAGATCCTCGAGAAAACCGTCGACTAACAGCATTGTCCAGGCACGATTCCCGCACGCGAAAATTCCGGAAGTAACCCAGGAGGTGATGGAATCTAGCTCGCCTTTGTGCTCTATCAGCTCGATCACCACTGTTTAGTGGTTACGCATCAAAGTACTTTAAACATGTAACAAGTAGAGTTCGATTTTTTTATTGGACACGTTGTATCATTACTTCATGAATGAGAGTTGTCGAATATAATACCCAGGAAACGGGTGTTCATAACTGATAATTTTTGTATTATAAAATATGTAGAACTCCTAAATATTTAAGAGCATTAGCTGGTTTTACGCAAATAATGCTGAAAATGTATTTTAAAACATTTGATGAATAATTGGTCTATATTAGCTAACACCTAAAATACTCAGATTTAGTCAATGTTAGTTTCTGAATGTATACCGTACTTGCAGTTTGGCAACTGTGTGATTCATTAAGAATGTTTGGGATTATTTGAAGAGGCAACAAAAAACCTCTCCTGCAACTGTCACAGGAAGATACTTCAGTATGTATAATAATTTGCTGCTAAACACAAGCTCTACTGGGTCGCTTGAAATTTGGTTGCATATTTTTCCAAAGAATAGAGTCCAACATTCCATAATAAATGTTTTTTTTTTTTCAAGTCTCATAAAAAATTTCGCTTAATATATTGGAACACCAAAACAAACGCTATTCGACTAGTCTAAAACCAACGAAATGCCAATAAAAGTTATATAATTTAGTAAAGTTTCTAAATTGTTTTTTTAAATCAAACTATCCTGGTAGCTGCATGACACAATTTGGGGGAAGACGGGAGGGGGGGAATAATTTAGCTACCAATTTAGTTTCACATAAAATCAATGGCTGGACAAACAAGCACGGAACTATTTCTACCCCAGGCCAAAATAATTACAGAAAATCGTGGGGAGAAATAGCTCCTGTACTGATACTTATACAGTAAGAAAGGCTTACGACAACTTGTACAGGATTGTAACAATATCGCAACTACAATGCACTAAACTGGGCAGCAGTTTCTTCAAATTCCTTGTAGGTGTTAATTGATATTAGTAGACCTGTTCATGTAGACCCATTTCTGCCTTACATGCTAAATGAAGCTGGCGTGTAAGCTATATTGTGGCAGTTGTTTGTAATACAAAGAGCAGTCTGTACAAAATAAAGCCATTTACTGAGAAACAGTACAGAATACTTTTAATGAATACAAGTGAAATAACGAAATCTTCTTTGCAGTAAAATATGGGCTGAAACACCTTGATAAGTAATTTTTGCAGTTTTTGAACGTACATTTGTTTGCAAATGCAATGACATGTTTAGCAATAAATCGTCTAACAAGCATTTACTATACAAAGCTATCAATTTTATAGACCATATTGGAATTTAGGTATCAAAAATAACAATTTATCTCCAGATAAACTCATTAAAATTCTTATAATAGGCAAGATGAGCAGTAAAAAAACAGGTCACAATGCTAACATCACATGACAATGAGAAGACGCACTTTCATCACAGACTGGTGTATAAGGGCATAACCAGCATTCTTTCGGAAATAATTTTAAGATTACCACTATCAATATACTCCATTATAAAAGTATCCCCTGGCTAATATCCGTTAATGATAATTTGGAACAGCTGTGTACTCGACGCTATGTTGAGTTTCAACAGAACTCTTTATTATGCTCCATTAATTGATAGAAATTTGTCGGAACAATATTACTTACTATGCCTGTTATGTTAGGGGTATTTATTGATTTATTTCATTTTATTTCGTCTTTCTTTGGCGAAGGTAGGCTAAAATGTCTTCTCTCACATCTAACAAAATTGAATACGATGGAGCACATACATAAAGGTTATTTTAAGAAAGTGTACTCTGTTACATATTTTGTATGAAAACTGTAGATATGATTGGTCGGAACTGACGAGCGACTTACAAGAAAGTTTGAGTAACGTGATAAACTTAATGTTTTTAGCGTTAAATCGGTGAAATGAGATTCTGTAGAAGCGACGAATGCAGTAGTGGGAGAGATGTGAGTACCCCGAGAAAACCCTCAGGCCAACTGCATGACCCATCATGTTTCTCTCTTACCAAAATTCAATAGTGACCCCGCCGGGGATCAAACCAATGTAGTATTTGTGGGAGGTAAGTATCGTAACCAATACACCATATATATATATATATATACACACACACACATTTATACATACAAAACGGTGAGCAGTGAGCACAGGCAATAAAATTGCAATAATCAATTTATCTCATTTATAAAACAACCTACCAAAAGCGTTACGAACAAAAAACATTTGGATTGTCGCACCCTTGATACAAAGGCTACTGGATATGCGTTTACTTTTATTATACAAAAGATCATATTGTAAAAAAAATTGCATTTCATATATATAATGTATAGTATATATTATATATATAGTATAAATTATATATAGTATGTATATTATATATAGTAAAAATACTATACAGAGTATATATATTATATATAGTATATATCGTATATATAACATTAGAACGCACAGTCACCGTTTTATGAACAGAAGCTTATACGGATGCCTTTCGTTTCTTCATGGCCTGCAGGATATCAGTCGGAAAGGCGGGTCTCGGACTCTCCTTCCTCATCACACTTGTATATCCACATGCAGTGGAGTCTCCTGTACGAACTTCTTGATACATTTTCATTCTGCCAGTTGAGCAGACCACGGCATGTTTTGCAATACATTCCAATTGCGGGAGAAGAAATGCCGGGTGTAGCACACGTCGTCCAGGAATCACTTCACAGAGTGCCAAATGATATGGATGTTCCTCGACAGTGAGAGGTGGATAATCCGTCTCGTATATCTCAAATCCCCCCCCCCCCCCCCACAACCATTCTGAATTCTTATCGTCATGAATATCTTCTGTTTCGGCGTTGGCGTCTTGTGTGACTGGAGATGAGGGTATCTCTCGTAATATAACTTCAGCTGCACCACTGAAAATCCCATAACAGAGTAACTATTTTGAATGCTATTAGCGATAATCAACTAACTAATAAACTCAATAAACTAAGGTAATGCGTAATATAGTTGAAGTAGCTGGTGTATTATTTCATTTAAAAACGAGTGGAGAGATTTGGGTGGCTCTCAACAGCGAGGTCTTGAGAGCCGATGAGGGTGATATGGAGGAGTGTCGGAATGCACGGACAGGGGAAAACGGGAGATCTCCGCGAAAATCTGCCCCCCACCGGCATCGTCCGGGGTGACCCCGCCGGGGGTCGAACACCAGGGGTAACGTCCTCTTGTATTAATGTGTAAGAATTAATGCACATTATTTACTGCGTCGTAACTCCCATTATACGTAATAGGAATAAAATGTCATTACCGACCGTTGGCATCCATATTCGTCATAACACCAGGGGTAACATCCTCTTGTATTAATGTGTAAGAATTAATGCACATTATTTACTGCGTCGTAACTCAGATTATACGAGATAGGAATAAAATGTCATTACCGACCGTTGGCATCCATATTCGTCATAACACCAGGGGTAACGTCCTCTTGTATTAATGTGTAAGAATTAATGCACATTATTTACTGCGTCGTAACTCCCATTATACGTAATAGGAATAAAATGTCATTACCGACCGTTGGCATCCATATTCGTCATAACACCAGGGGTAACGTCCTCTTGTATTAATGTGTAAGAATTAATGCACATTATTTACTGCGTCGTAACTCCCATTATACGAGATAGGAATAAAATGTCATTACCGACCGTTGGAATCCATATTCGTCATAACACCAGGGGTAACGTCCTCTTGTATTAATGTGTAAGAATTAATGCACATTATTTACTGCGTCGTAACTCCCATTATACGTAATAGGAATAAAATGTCATTACTGACCGTTGGCATCCATATTCGTCATAACACCAGGGGTAACGTCCTCTTGTATTAATGTGTAAGAATTAATGCACATTATTTACTGCGTCGTAACTCCCATTATACGTAATAGGAATAAAATGTCATTACTGACCGTTGGCATCCATATTCGTCATAACACCAGGGGTAACGTCCTCTTGTATTAATGTGTAAGAATTAATGCACATTATTTACTGCGTCGTAACTCCCATTATACGTAATAGGAATAAAATGTCATTACCGACCGTTGGCATCCATATTCGTCATAACACCAGGGGTAACGTCCTCTTGTATTAATGTGTAAGAATTAATGCACATTATTTACTGCGTCGTAACTCCCATTATACGTGATAGGAATAAAATGTCATTACCGACCGTTGGCATCCATATTCGTCATAACACCAGGGGAAACGTCCTCTTGTATTAATGCGTAAGAATTAATGCACATTATTTACTGCGTCGTAACTCCCATTATACGTAATAGGAATAAAATGTCATTACCGACCGTTGGCATCCATATTCGTCATAACACCAGGGGTAACGTCCTCTTGTATTAATGTGTAAGAATTAATGCACATTATTTACTGCGTCGTAACTCCCATTATACGTAATAGGAATAAAATGTCATTACTGACCGTTGGCATCCATATTCGTCATAACACCAGGGGTAACGTCCTCTTGTATTAATGTGTAAGAATTAATGCACATTATTTACTGCGTCGTAACTCCCATTATACGTAATAGGAATAAAATGTCATTACTGACCGTTGGCATCCATATTCGTCATAACACCAGGGGTAACGTCCTCTTGTATTAATGTGTAAGAATTAATGCACATTATTTACTGCGTCGTAACTCCCATTATACGTAATAGGAATAAAATGTCATTACCGACCGTTGGCATCCATATTCGTCATAACACCAGGGGTAACGTCCTCTTGTATTAATGTGAAAGAATTAATGCACATTTACTGCGTCGTAACTCCCATTATACGTAATAGGAATAAAATGTCATTACCGACCGTTGGCATCCATATTCGTCATAACACCAGGGGTACCGTCCTCTTGTATTAATGTGTAAGAATTAATGCACATTTACTGCGTCGTAACTCCCATTATACGTAATAGGAATAAAATGTCATTACCGACCGTTGGCATCCATATTCGTCATAACACCAGGGGTAACGTCCTCTTGTATTAATGTGTAAGAATTAATGCACATTATTTACTCGACATGTGCCTCCTTATAGATAGATGTTGACAGTTTTTTAAGATATAAAATAAAATTGGGATCAATTCCGACTTTTAAGTCTTTTTTAACGCTAAATTATTTTTATATACGTTTTGTGATATGTGAACAGATATAACCTTTCAAATATCTCTAATCAATCTCCAAGTTATTTTATTTTAATATATACAATGTATGATTCATTAGGTTGGTCTAAATTCCAGTGCGTCTTCCGAGCATGTAAGCTACAAAACACCAGTTTACAATTTGTCATCAGAACTGCACAGAAATGCCATGCAAACCATGTTCAGGTTATTAGTTCTGTAACACATCTAGGCTTTCGTGAAAGATTACTTCATGTGATAAGATCAAAGTTGCATTAAAACTCGTTCAAAATTGTTTTTACCTAAAAACATATTTATGTTAAAAGACTTCAAGCCACTTGATTTTGACCCCAAAGGTGTGACTTTTCTGCTGGCGAAAAGTTAGAGGATGACGCGCAAATAGCACGTGCACTCTTCACCATACATATTCTGTGCAATATAATCACTAGTGACTAAAGGACATCACCAATAATGACAAAAATGTCATAGGCCACATTCCAGTTGTCTGAATAAACGTCATATGTAGTAAACCTTTGCTTATTGAAACGTCTAAAACGGCACCCGGCCAAGCAAATTGATATATCGTGGACTCTTCAATAACTGCCAATATACTGACTTAGGGAACACTCATTCATTCTTCAGATGAGTGTGGCCCATCATCTTTGAAAGATCAGATATTGTATATGCAAAACCACAGTTCTTAACTAACTATTTTGACATTTGTCTGGCAATTTTCTTAAGTACTACTAATTTCTTAGCCACTATAAATAAGCAGATTTAGAGAACAAAATCAGGGCTCATATCGACTTTATGATCATCAAGTTTGCTTACCAAGTTTAGTTTTCATTGGGTATTATAAGGATGTACGTATTTGAGAGATACTACACAGCAGAACATTTGGATACGTAAATAGACATACGCTCATACACTCGTAAATAGGGCATACCTGTAAAATCTCTAACATTGCATTTGAAAGTCCTCTTAAACGATCCGGATTTTCGCAAGTGGGAATCGTGCCGGACGATGCCGTTGGTCGAAGGGTTTTCTCGGGGATCTCCCGTTTTCCCCGCTCCATTCGTTCCGGTGCCGCTCCATACTTACTTCAAACACCATCATTGGCTCTCAAGACATCGCTGTTAAGAGCCGCCCAAATCTCTTTACTCACTCTAAAACGATCATTTTTAAAAACTAACATGTTTTGACTCACAAGTCTAAAGCAAGTACGCATGAGCCGATATTGAGGCTGTCGTTCAGCACGTTTGTTTGGAAATATGTATTTCAATGTCAAGGATTCTGAATATAACATATTAACTAAAGAACTAATCCCAAATGATATGTTGTACCGTATTGCAAAAGTAGAGTGCATATTAAAAAAGCACCAATACATTAAAATTTTTATACCAGACGAAATAAATGGTGACGAAGATCGTAGTGTTTATTTACATCAAGTTTAAAAAAAAAAAAACCCCCTTCATTACGGTTCAGATAACGCAATCTGTAATATAAACATTTGTTGAAGTATGGAGAAAAAATTAATAATAGTAGAAATAACAAAATGTACATTGTTATCAAAAGTTACATTTATTAAGCTTACGTTTCTATAATGTGAAAACAGGAATGACTACACTTCATAATTAATGTAGTATTATTAGCCAGTCGTTTTTACATAGCTAAAGGCCAAACTGATCCTGTGAATCCAACGTTACATGTACGTTTACCGTCCGTTTTATAAACTACACGGACACACTTATCCTTCCTATGTAATCTCAGTTTATTTATGATAGTGAGATCTTTCTTTTGCGAAACGAAATATAGTCTAATAACAGGAAAGTTTGATTTTGTGCTTTCTCCGATACACGATCCCCCCCCCCCCCCCCCACCAAAACACATTTGGTCGCTTACTAACCGGCTTCCAAATATATCACTGTTTTGAACTATTTTGTTCTGTTGTAGTTCAAAAGTAAAAATACTGACATTTCCGATCCTCCAGCCTGAAGCCATGTATTTTGTAGGTTTTAGATACTGGCGAAAGTAAACGATTCCCAGTGATATTTTCCGTATAGTGCGTTATTTGTTACACGTGTATATACAACCTCAAAAAAATACACTTTGCAAAAATCTTAATTTATTTCCAGCCTGCATCATTAAACGAAACCGCAACAAATATTTCGATTAAGGCATTTTCCCACGAAAGTTTAAGTATTAATATAAATGCCAACCCTAAAATGCCTTTAGTTTTTGGCGAAAGTGGCACTTACGTGTATTATTGATTAATACATGTAATTTTCTCCACTATAATATTTGCGTGTTTTTCATTTAGAGCTGTTCTGCAGACTAACAGAACGGAGTCAAACCCTTGGGCTTGCGCACGCGATTCATGTGCGCTTACCACATTTACGAAGAAACTAGATGGATAGTAAATTAAGTTATGGCTATACTATACAGATATAGCCAACGGGAATTGTTTCACGTTTGACCAACGAAGCCGCGGTTGTGTAACGGCTAGAGCGCTCACCTTTCACAAAGGTGACACGGGTTCAATCCGGTGGGTCAGCCCGTATTTTTGCATTCAGAAAACACGGAGAATGTTAGCATTGGTCTATGGTTTTCTTGGAGTACTCCAATTTCACCACACATTGCATACCATCGTTGCTCAATCTTCATCTCAGTTCACCTACAACGGAACTAAATAAGGGCCGCAGATAATCAGCACCGGTAAAAACTCTCACATTTAACCGCCCGCATTTTTATATCACTTTAATACAATAAACCACTTATCTTGACTCTTCACGAACTTCCGGCACGTTTTCCGTCGACGTGGATGGTGTATCCACTTCCATTTTTAGAACCGCAGCCATTTTATTGTGATGATCGTTGAGCAGCATTAAATCTCTTCGTCGCTTGGGAAAGTTTGTTCCTTTTGGTTTTTATGTAACGCCTGCCATTCTTGAATTTTTGCGGAGCCATTGAACACAAAAAAAAAAAGTAGTGTTTCTCGTATAATTACGTTATACGCTTCAGTAAATACAATAGTAAAATTATACACTCAAAAAGTGCGAATGTATTAACTAGCATTCACGATCGACCACTGTCAACCGTACGTCACAGTTTCAAGGAGCACCTCAGTTGAGAGTAGGAACAGCCGTGGGCGAGACTAGCCAGGTAAGAAATTCCAGTCGTGAGGGTTTGGCAACCCTGAGAGAAAGATCTGGTCCTTCCAGCTGCGCACACATGAGGGAGAGGTAATATACCTGCCAGACAACCTCAGACTCCCAGGTGTGTGGCGGGTTGCATCCGAGATATTATGGAATTCAAGGCTTAAAGAAAACATGCAACTCTTTTGTGGCAGCTTTTCGCTATAATAATAAAAAAAAACTACATTTTTGCATTTGTTTTAAAAGTATATTGATGTACCTACTCCATGAGTGTATTATTTTTCTCTTTAAATTATTACTTTCTGTTTTTCATGGATGCGAAAACAACCCTGTTTTATACCGTGCACATTACAAACTCACAAATTTTTGAGAATTTCAAAACACATCAGTCAAAAGTTTGGATAAAGTTATCATGCTATCTCAAAAATTAGCCAGTTTCCTCTTCTGGTTCTCCAGAAAGCTGCTCCAGCATATGTCAAAAAGCACAACTTCAAGAATCTACAGCTCTTAAACTATAAGCTGAAGCGATTATAGTTTTGGCTCAAAAGCTAGTCTGTACGATACCTATATGTAGGCATAATTATCAGCTATAAAACTTTTAGGCTCCAACAGCCTTAAGAACAGTATTATGGCAACCGGACGGTTAACAAACGCGGCACCGTGCATGCTGCTGAATAGTAGACACGCCTTTTACTTGCAACTCTCCGCCACCCTCTGCTGTGGCGCTTACAATTTGTACGCGATCAGGAACACACAGTGAGCAAAACATTTTCGGACAAGGATATTAAAGTCATGCTTGGGAGGAATAAGGTTAAAAATCTCACTACTGTATGAGTGCTGTGTACCACAGCTTGCTTCGACATCTGATATTTTAAAGAAAATTTAAATTCTAGATTTAAAAATTAAAAATGTTGAAAAACATGTTTCAAAGTAACTCTTGATGGCATTTGCAAATATAATTAAATTAGAATATCAATATATGATTGTTGGGTAGAGGCCATTACTATGTAGGTACTTACGCCCCGAGACCTAGAGTGGACCCCCTCTCTAAAAGGTACGTTCTATATTCTTCTGGCATAACGGCCAGCACGTGAATTACCGTGAACGGACGCAATGGTAGTAGGGATGAGGTCTTGCCTGTTTGCCGCACGGCCCATAAGTCATTCTTAGCGTAGGTATTGTGATTTTCCATTTTCCAAAGTTTCCTCGGGGGGGTTGAATTGTTACCATCGTGTCTGCGTGCAAGTAAGTGGATGTCTTGTGTAAAATAGCGATAGATACAAACTATAGGCGATTCAAGGTAAATTGGGCACTTTTAAGGCCCTGATAAATTTTTCTTTATATCAAATTACTGTCTTCCTGTCACTTTTTAATATAAACACTGCCATGCGACTAATAAACGCGATGTATATATTCCACCACTCTCGAAAGTTAACGTCTAGAGCTGCAATAAAATATATTTATTAGTGGTTAATGCCTGTTGCAAGAGCCTTAAAAATTGCTCACTTTACCGTGAACAGCATATAGTAATAATGACTTATGGTTTTTAGTTGAGTGTTTAGAATGAGTATAGAGAAAGTTGGTTTGGCAAAACTAAGACATGACGGTTGCCTAGAATGGATCCCTCTCGTGTTCCTTGAGTGGACCCCAGTGGTGTGTATTACACAGATGACATAGGCAAGCACTGCTCAGAGGAAAAAAATTATCTCAGATATTTCAAATAAGAACTCTACATTATTGGCAACAGCTTCTAATAAATGTTCCCTCTCTTTTCTTTTATTTATACTTGCCGCATGCTGTGTTTTCGTTTCTCTTATTTCGCATTTTCTCTCCGCCTGCTGTTCGAGTTGCCATGTCAACACAAACACAAGGGATTTTGTACCTTTCGTGGGTTGTCAGAATGTATTTCGTGGCCAAGTCCGGCTGAGAACACCGCAGCAAACCATATGAAGGACTCACCGCCACGCCTCTGGCTGTTGTTTTACGAGAAATGCTTGAAATGTGTGTATACAATGAATTTATTTCTTCCAGAACAGTGCTAATGTGTAACGCATACAAAGTAATCGTATGAGCAGTTTCATGTGCATTTCAGCCTTGTTTAAGTGTGGTTCCTTCTACAATGTAGTGAATCATCTATAACTACCTCTGTGCAAGTTAAGGGGGCCGCCTGGCTAGGTCGCCGTGCGCTGTGCAGAGCTTCAGAACGGAACGGTTTATTCAAAAACCTCTCTACGTGCCTACATGGTGTCGGTTTATGAGCAATGTGTGAGAATTGTCAAATTTCATTTTACATTTCCACTTATTAGGCTTATGTTCTATTATGAGAGTTAAAATGCCTAAAATGGGAATTTTTGCAGTTATGTTTAGGTATGACATCCACGGTTCACGATATAGATCTAATGTTGTTGTGGGATGTGCACTATCTTTTTCTTCTTTATAAGACTGTTGTGTACAATAACAACCACAGTATCATCCCTAAAAGGCACACAGAGGCGAGTTACTGATTGAAAGACTGAACGTCAGTTCAGTGTTTTGCATGCAAAGGCGACGAGACATGCCAAATGCATAAATTACTTTTCTTATCGCTGCTGCACTTGTATCAAACACGCAAAATCCGTTCAGCCAGGCGGGACATTTAGCTGCGAGTCCCGCACTGTATGTAGACCAGGTTGGTGCAGTAAACGAAAGGTGTCACCATTCAGGTCCAGAGAGACTGCTGACCCACACAAAAATGTTACCACATGCCACTCTGCTTTTTGTATTTAACAAAACAAACACGAGCACATGTGTTTATTTTCTTACATTTTCAGGTGGCGAGCTACGGAGACAAATAAGAAGAAAAGGGTGAAGAAAGTGAAGAAGGGAAGAGAGTGGAACGGCTATTCCATGAAAAAGCTATAACAGTCAGCAGTGCGTGAAAATAAAATGGGATGGGGAAAAAAGCAGCTAAAACTACATTGATGAGATTGAGTAACAAATGGGGATCCTCAGAAAGCTGCTAACACAAAATGGGGTCGTCAGACTGTTCTAACTGCTGAGTTAGAAGAACAACTTGCGCAGTACTGTCTGGCAATGGAAGCCAATTTGTTTGGATTGACCCGGGGAGATTTAAGGAGGATGGCATTTCAGTTGGCCGAGAGAAACAACCTCAGGCAACACTTCAGTAAAGTAGAAGACATAGCAGGAAGCAAATGGTCCAAACTACTTGTGAAGAGGCACAAACCACGGCTCTGCATTTCGTAACCCCCCACTGGTACACACTAACCCCCCCCCCTGGTACACACTAACCCCCCCCCTGGTACACACTAACCCCCACTGGTACACACTAACCCCCACTGGTACACACTAACCCCACTGGTACACACCAAACACCCCCCCTGGTACACACCAACCCCCCTGGTACACACCAACCCCCCCTGGTACACACCAACCCCCCCTGGTACACACCAGCCCCCCTGGTACACACTAACCCCCCCTGGTACACACTAACCCCCCTGGTACACACTAACACCCCCTGGTACACACTAACCCCACTGGTACACACTATGCCACGGCAGTTGGATTCACCAAAAAAAAATGTTAATGCATTTTTGGATCTCCTGGAAGCCTTTTTTGAAAAACACAATTATCCACCAACTTGGATATTTGACATAGATGAAAGTGGACTTGCAGTAGTGCAATCAAAAGTTCCACAAGTGAATGGCTTAAGAGGTAAACACCAAATCGGAAGTCTTACATCAGCAGAGAGGGGCTCGTTGATAACTGTGATAGTTTGCATGAGTGCAGGTTGCAACTATGTCCTTCCTATGGTGGGTTTCCTTCGAAAAAAACATGAGTGCACAATTGACAAAAGGAGTTCCTCTGGGAACACTGTTCCATCGCCACCCTTCTGGTTGGACCCACACACATCTGGTTCAAGCATTTTGTTGCAACCACAAACCTGACTAAAGACTCACCTGTATTGCTGATTCTGGATGGGCATTACAACCATACACGAAACATCGATGTTATAGACATGGCACGGGAAAGCCATGTAACCATTGTCTCACTGCCACCACACTCGGCGCACAAATGCAACCATTGGATAAAACATTCTTATCGCCACCGAAGACTTATTACAATGATGCAATATGCCAGTTTCTGCTAACAAACAACTGTGCTGTAGCAAACCACAAGTCATGGATATTTTTGGGCAATCCTACATTAGATGCCAAACAGCAACAATTGCAGTGAATTCCTTAAAACTAACATTACCAACACACAATATGAACAGAATACTCGCTCTGATAGTACCACCACTCACACTAGCAGAACATCCCTATCAAACACTCCTGTGAAAAATATTCAAACTAACATTACCAACACACAATATGAACAGAAGAATACTCGCTCTGATAGTACCACCACTCACACTAGCAGAACATCCCTATCAAACACTCCTGTGAAAAATATTCAAACTAACATTGCCAACACACAATATGAACAGAATACTCGCTCTGATAGTACCACCACTCACACTAGCAGAACATCCCTATCAAACACTCCTGTGAAAAATATTCAAACTAACATTACCAACACACAATATGAACAGAATACTTGCTCTGATAGTACCACCACTCACACTAGCAGAACATCCCTATCAAACACTCCTGTGAAAAATATTCAAACTAACATTACCAACACACAATATGAACAGAATACTTGCTCTGATAGTACCACCACTCACACTAGCAAAACATCCCTATCAAACACTCCTGTGAAAATATTCAAACTAAATCCCTGGTAAATATATCATCATCATCATTATACAAAACTCTTGTTTCTAGTCAACCACATACCTACTATATCATATAGTTGAAGTTCTGAAGTCAGTAATACTTTCAAACATACGCTCTACGTTCACCTTGAATTATTACTAAAAGAATTATAAAAAAACACCATCAGTGAATCATACTTCATTTTCAAACAGATACGTTCTCATACAACTTCTACTAAAGTCGTGCTATTATCTCTATATACATATTCAAAACATCTACAAATGAGTAGGAAGAAGAAATGTTGTTATTATTTTTACGTACATTACAAACATCTATCATTAATTAATATAGGTTCTATTCACATATGACTCTATTGGAAAAATAATTTCGTCAAAAAGTCTCGCATTTCTGTTCCTATTACCATCTAAATTGACAGAGAAGTCCAAGCCGATAGCTATACCAAACATGTATCAAGCGTTTTTATAGCCGCATAGTTTACAGTTATTTTTTATATCAATACATTGCGTACTACTATCAGAAACAAAATATGCTTATTTGATGATAAAATAAATAAAAACATTAGTGTTCTATACACTTTAACTTTATTTCACATTTGTCAAAAATACATATTATTACTTATATATACTCAAACATATTCTCCATTCGACACAAAATATTTTTGCTAACAGTTTTTGCAGACCAATTCCTATTTCGAGCAGTCAAGTTATCCTTATTCACATACACCATACCACAATTATCACATGGATCCACCTTGTATGAAATGCTGAATATACAGTTACTAGCTTCATGTTGTCTGATGCTAGAGCTAGTTGTGAATGTCTTGCCACATTACTTGCACTCGATTCTTGATGAACAATAAACATTTCCTTTGCACTTCTTCTTATGTCTATATAGGTTATCAATGTGGGTGAACACATCATCACACTTATCATAGTGGAACACTTTGTATGCGGAGTTGAACATGCAATGGTTACTTTCATGTCGGCGTGCACTGCAACTTCTACTAAGAGTATTTCTACAATAGCAACATTGATACTGTAATGCTTGTAGCGAATCTCCAGCATCCCTTGGTGTTGAGGATGCTAAGTCTTCGACAGATGATCCCATCTTCATATTAGAAAAGTTTACACTATCACTAGATGATTCTACTCGTGACAATCAGCCTTCCTTCACAACCACCGAAGAAGCGAAAATATCGAAACCTACTCATCCCCATTCGCTATTAACCTGCGAAGTTAACCATCGAACAACAATTCTTCATTAAACTTATACATATTACAGTCTTGGATACACCGTTTATTTTTCTCTCGATACTTCAACACTCTTTCGACATGCATTACACTAACCCATTGAATGCTGTGTGTCCATAACAGTAACACATACTTGAAAACACTCTACACACGGGAGACAGCCGAGAATCTCTTCAGCCTGTTACAGATAAGCAGGCAGATGTTTATAGACACATGACATTTCATATCGTGCTTGCGTCAGAAGGAATTCATCCGGTAGGTATGCGAGTTCAGTTTCTTTGTCGAGTGCTGCAAGTGATTTAAGCCTTCCATAGGACACAATAGCTGATAAAATTTTCTCACCGCAAAAACAACATGCCATCCTTTTTCACTGAACCCTCACGGCAAGAGAAAGACTTTTGGATAATTTGTAGCAACAACACACACTCACACACACGTCACTTTAATATGTCTAAAAATGATGTAGCTAACTCTGAAATCACCCGAAGTCACTCAGAAAAAGGCAACTCTTACTTGAACTACAGACGAACTGCGAATGAGCCAGAGAGAGCTTGAGCACCTGCACTCCGACTCCCAACAGTCTCTTGAAATATCTTACACCATCTCCTAGGATATGTTATCTCTGCGAGAGTTAACACTTTCCTTGAAATCTCTATGAACATGCACGATGTGAAAACCTACTTACATAAAGTTTATATAACGAAAAGTATTAACATTGCCCATAGATGGTCTCATAGGATCTTAACCTATCTTACCATCTCTACAAAGCAAGAATTAAATAAAAAATTAAATTAAATAATAAGACTCTTACGGCACGGGAGCACTCTGCGAAAACCCAAATACATATTCACCCCAGAATAAAATGCACTATATATAAATATAATTATCTAAAGGATTATATATAATTATCTGCAAGATAGAAATATATATAATAACACAATGCATATAAAATAGTAAGATTATAGATAATTATGTATAACTTGTACGGAAGACTAATGTTTTTATTCATTTTATCATCAAATATGGATTGTTTCTTTGTGATAAATGTATGCAATGTTGATTAAAACAAAATAACTGTAAGCTATAAGGAGGTAAGAACACTAAATATATGTATACAGGACGAGGCAATTAAAAGAGGCCACCTTAATAAATCGCCCACTTGTAAAGATAGAATAAAATGGTTCAGGCAAACGTTGTTTGGGGTGAAAAGGGCCATAATGTGACGTTAAGAGTTTGGTGTTACGTCGAGGGGTGAAGGGGTTATGGGAGTCAACGTCGGTATTGTAACTGGGATGACATACTTTATTACACACCTCTGAACAACTCTTCGCAAGATCAAGGCAAACATGTGTCAGGCGTACTAGAAATGTGAACATTAAATCACATCGTCCCATTTAACATACCGCAGTTGACCCCCATATTTCCGTCGTCCCTCGGTGTACAATACACCTATTTATTAACGTAACATTATTGCCCCTTTCCCCCAAACAACGTTTGTCTGAAACATTTTCCTCTATTGTTACAAGTGGCCGATTTATTAAGATGGCCTGTTTTAAAGGCCTCACCCAGTATACATGTTTGGTATAGCTGTCAGCTTGGACTTCTCTGTCAATTTAAGTTGTATTAGAAAAGAAATACGAGACTTTTTGATATAATTATTTTTCCAATAAAGAGTCATCTGTGAATAAAGGCAGGAAAACCCCAATTAATTATACATATTTGGAATGCAAGTAAAAATAATAAGTTTCTTCATCCTACTTATTTGTGGATGTTTTGAATATCTATATAGAGAAAATTGCATGACTTCAGCAGCAATTGTTTTGATAGTAGTAAGGGTGTATAGGAACGTATCTGTTTGAAAGTGAAGTATGACTCCGATTATGTGAAATCGAGTACTGAGCATATTTCTATATGAACAACTTATTCGATTATCATATCATTAGATGGAAAATATAGCAATGGTGTTTTTATTATTATTCTTTCAGTAATAACTCAAGGTGAATATAGAACGAATGTTTGAATGTAATACTTACTTCTGAAATTCTACGATGTGATGGAGTTGGTATGCGATTTACTAGAACCAAAATTTTTGTATGATGATATATTTCTCAGGGATTTAGTTTTAATATTTTTCACAGGAGTGTTTGTTGGAAAATGCTATTTGCTAGTATGAGTGGTGGGTACTATCAGACTGAGTAATCTGTTCATATTGTGTGTCGATAATGTTAGTCGTAATTAATGGTTCAATGGTTAATATGTCTTATCTTTATGGTATGTTAGTTTTGCGGGTAATGTTGGATGGTAAGGAATTTGCAAATGGGTAGTATGGTTTCTGCAAATGATTGTGTGTGTTGTGATATGGATTGCGAGTATTGATTGATATAAAGTTTTTCTGCTGGAACATTTGAATTGTTGGTTTGGTGTTTGATCTATAGGAATGAGGTTTCGTTAATGTTGGATCGTGCTCTGTTTGTTTATTTGATGTGGTTTGGGTTGATCTATAGGAATGAGTTGTTGTTGGATCGTTGACTCTGGTTCTGCATTATTTGAATTGTTGGTTTGGTGTTTGATCTATAGGAATGAGGTTTCGTTAATGTTGGATCGTTGACTCTGGTTCTGGATTATTTGAATGTGGTTGGTTTTGACTAGAAGATGATTGGTTTCGTCTAGTTTCGTTGATTTTTTGGATATTCTATGAATTGTTTTTACTAGTATCAGGAGTATTTGGTTATCAGATATCGTTGCAATGGATGGAATTTTATACGTTGTTTATTTTGGTGGTATTGGAGGATAGAAATTTTTTCATGATGCTGGAATGGATTGTAGTGCGTTAAGTATTTTGGGTATGATTTAGATTCAGCTGAAGTAGATGAATAATATATGGTTTTTATTTTTCGAGGGTATGAGTATGACATCAGTTAGGTTATTTTCATTTTATGATGGGTAGTTTGGAGGTATGGCTGTACATTTTTTAATTCATTACATATAGCATAGAGGTGTTGGGAGTGCTTCCATTATATAGCAATGATGAGCCCACTGTGAACAATATCGGGATGTGGAAAAAAAGAAATTATAATATACATATAAGTGTGAAAAATAAATTAATTCTTAGACCAATTACAATTAAACCTTCGATTTTAAAGTGAAATTATGTAATTTGATGGTATGTAGGAAGTAAGGTGATTTTAGCATAACTCTTCATTATAGCGAATGCTCTCTAATAAATAGAATACCATGGGTGTGTATAGGTACTGGGGAGCGAAATGTTTGTCTGTAGGAGAGATGAATTGGGGTAGTTATAGCAGCCGTGGATGTGTATACCGTGGAGCTAAAATGTTTGTTTATACAATGGGGTGATGAAATGGGATATTTAAAGGAAGCTAGAAATTCCATCTATCTATTTTAATTACTACTTTAACAAATATGTTGCATCTGTGATGTCACAGATATCAAATTATATTGACTTGCATTGGTTTGGGATGGGAATACTTTGACATCTGGGGTATAAATATGTTATCTCTTATCACTCTTACGAAAATTACATGTTATAGATGCGTATGTCTACATTAAGAGTGCATATTCTCTTCCACTAACATCGGTAATGTTTTCTATGCTTGTTAACGCAAGTGAAGCACGATCAAGAATATGTATGATGGAATGAGTATTATTGCTTGTTTTTTGGTAAGTGAGAAGTGGTTTGATTGCTGCTCCACCATAAACTTAGCCAGAATGTTTGCTGTGTGACTATAGAGATATGGAATGTTTTGGAGCCAATATTTAAGACAAAAAATCTTAATTACGTTTCACACTTAAATAATTCGCATGGACTTGAGGTGTACTTGGGATGTTTGCGAGTCTCCTGTTTTAAATTCAAGCGAAAATGAATGCGAGGAGTGTGTATATGATCAGTTCGCAAGTTTATGCTATTTGTTTAAGCAAATAGGTATGTGATGAGTGGTGAATATTCTGCCCTAGCCGTCTACGAGATGGGAGTTGGTTAGCGATATTTGTGATGACAAGGAAACTTGGTATGGTGTGTAGTATTTAAATATCCCAACATTCGCATGGAGTGAAATGGGAAACATATGGGGGGAAAAGGAAGAAATCGGAATGATTTGGATGGGAATCGAACTCACGTCTTTCTGAATACAGGTTTAAATTTAGTATTTACTCTGGCATGTTGGTCGAGTAAAACAATGTTCATTTCTTGTATGTGAGATATATGGGGGAAAAAAAGTTAAGAGTTTTGAATAATTTTTTTTTAAAGCTTGCATTATAATTTTTATGAATGTTTAATTATCCAGGAATGTTTAAGATATATTTTCTTCCTACGTCCATGAAAAATAAAAAAAACGAAGGTGTGATTAGTTTGTTACTTCAATCTGATTGTTTGGGTTTTTACATGCAGTGACTGGTAATATCAAAATTTAGACAGTTTTCAGTGGTTTTTCCTATGCGAAACATTAACATTTCGGGACAGTATATAGAACACCTTAGTCTGCTATTATCGAAGTTGAGTATGCATTTTTGGTAAAAAAAAGTCTACAGTAAACAATGAGTTCGGAACAAAAAATGATGATAATAATAAGAGAAGAGTATCTATATATGGCAATGTCGCAGTCAATGTTTGAAATGTTAGTGTATGATAGCGTTGGTGTTGAAGTATATTATTGTGATTATTTATGCAATCTTATGTAATTTTTAAGGTTGTATTAAATACACTTCGAAGGATGGTTTTTATTCTATATAGTATGGTTTTATGCTATAAGATCTTGTGATTAATAATAATTTGAGAATTACTTGAGTTGATGTTAGCACTGGATCTAAATTTTTTTGGGTGATAGAAAACATAGAAGGAATACCATTGTATGTTCGCGAGATGTTGAATATTTGGGAAATCGCAACGCAAAAATGTTTCAGTTGTCTTAACGGAAAAATGATTGGTTACGGAAATTGTTATATGGTGATAATGAATACTTACTTTAGCATAGAACGATTTCAGGGCTTGATTTCCATAACTCAATCATACCAGGAAAACTATGTTATATGGGCGAGGTGAATATTTCATTTGGAGTATGGTTATTTTCATTGTGTAAAAAGTTTGAAAAAATTCTTGTCATTTTGCTATATTTTGATTTGTAAGATTGTAATAACATTCGCGGAAACTATGCGCGGAGAGGTGGGAATGCATGCGACGCCCCGACATAATGGAAATCTTACTAAAATGACCCTCGAAGCACCTCGCTCTCCACGCCTATGTGGCGTGACCTGCTCTGGTGGCTGCTAGATCAACAATGAGGCATAACCACGTTCTGTTGACACATTCTAGAACTAGTGTTGCTTCCCTACCCTCGTACCACTCCATCGCAGGGTAGGTGCTTTCTCGCTGACGTGATGAGGGTACACATCTCTTGCGGAAGCAAATGTTTTTTCTCACGTTCCTCGAGATGGAAGTCTGCTGGTGAATCGCGCGCGGATCCCTTGTTTTTAAACTATTCTATACAATATCGGCATTGATGTTAATACATTATATTAAATTAATATGGAAAATAGGGTACATTTTTTTCTTTCAATATACCGTTATTCTTCAATGTTCGAAAATGATTTGGAGTTTTAAAGAATAGTGTTTTTAGAATTTGTCTGCATAAATTTTTCGACGAGTACCACCCTATATGTTTCTGTGTTTAATCTCGATACACATTTAGTAAAAGTATATACATTTCTTTACATCACCGGAAAATAAATAAAGGAATATCTCGGAGAAAAAAAAACTTTGTCGGGGATTGAAGAGCGAACTAAAGCATTACAAAAGTTATTGTCGATAGGATATGACTGACTGGTATATGTAGAAAAGTATTAGGATATCAGTGAAATATTATACTTTTGAAATAGAACAATAATGTTGGTTTGTTTTTAGAGGTATGTGTGTGGAAAGCATGATTTGAATAAATGTAATGAATTTAAATTGAATTTTTATAATAAACAGAAAAAAATTGAAAAACTATTATTATAATTATTTATTTTTAATTACTTATATGTGTACGGCAGTTTGTGATTTCGTGCGCGCGCGCGTGTGTGTGCGTGTGCGTGCGTGCGTGTAACTTTTCCCCATACAAAGTAAACCGCTGTGTCTTTTCCAGATAGTGGAAAGATGTTTCCGGAGGAATGGATCGGGGGACGAGTAGTGGCAGGCTGGGAAATAACAGGATAATTTACTGTTGTGGTAAACCAGGAAGAACTTTGTCAGTTTTGGAGGGGAGTAGTAAACAGAAGCATGCAGACGTGTGTTTTCTGAACCCAATATTTACCAGACTAAGAGTATCTGAAGGTGGAATAGTATAGCACACTTATCTTTTGACACAAAGATGAAAGAACAAGAAAATGTTTGGCCCGCAAAAAAAAAAAAAAAAAAAAAAAAAAAGGAGGCTATGCAGTTTGCAAGTGTAGTAAAATTTATATTGTAATCTAATGTTATTTGTTTGCTGTTATTTCATACAAGATCCTAAAAAGGCTGACACACTGCTGTAAAAAAATAAGTTTTCCAAAGTTTCGACTTTATTTTGGAAAGTTCCCACACTGGGTTGAAAGTTTGCTTGCACTGTTTCCACTGGCCATCCCCGGGGTGTGTTCACAGCATAGGGAACGACAGGGCGCTTATTTTCTCAGACCCTCTCCACGCTTACCCTCATTAAAGTGAAATATTTTGAACATTAAAGCAATTACAAATCGTTTCCTAGTCGTAACACTGCGGGAGTATAAGTATTTTATACATTTAAAAAAAGATTATACATTCTCACATATTTGCACAAAAAAATTTGCCTCTTAATTTCTATTATGTTGCCTGGCCATATTTTTGTTGTTGAGGATAGCGTAACGCCAGGGTAAGTTTGAATTTCTGAAATGCGTTGCAATTCTTGGCAAAATACCGTAATCTTCTGATCCCACCCATAATTCATTTTATTCCACTGTAGAAGGTGTTCAAATTTACGTGTGATTATAATAATACTAGTACTCCAGTTTTAAGAAGTTCAAGGTATATCCGCCAGAAGCGCTGTAAGTAATCAGTAGCGCCAACTTCGTAGTTCGAAGTGATGCAGTAGTTGTGCCGACTAAGTCGGTATGTGTGGAGAGGGCCAAAAAAAAAATTAGGGACCTCTCCATAACATTGCTGTTGCCACTCTGGTATACACCTTGTTTACTGTATGGCCACACCTACACACAAGTGAGCACGTTGCCGCTACAGCTACAGCTACAGCTACAGCTACAGCTACAGCGGCCAGGGCACTCCACCTCCAACACTTCTCCAACTGTCCTGGAGGAAGACCGACCCAGCAGCCTTCTCATTGTCATCTTATTAAAGGCTGTAAACGATCAAGTGAGCATTTTTGAAATCCACTTGAGAAAAAAGGCACTGCTCCCGCCTGCATATATTTTTAACGGGAGTACTGAATGACATGCGCCCAGTAAAGTTGGTAATTATGGATGGAAAGTAGTTCCATAACTTAACGTTGGACAAAAAGTGTTACGTAATCATTTGTGATAACTTATATTATTTCATTCGATTTCTCTTTTTTTAATGCATCAGTGTGTAAACATTAGCATGTTTATAAAATATTTACTTTTCTAATAATTGTTCAGTTTCACTTGACCGACGCATGAACAAAGTGATAAGGCCCTTAGCCAATGTCAATTTTACATAAGACGGAAGAATACACAACACGCAGACAAGTAGATCTGAAGCAGGGTTTTCAAAAGTGCTCATTTCACCATGAACATATTCACGAGTCAGGCGCCAAACACAGACCGTCCAACGTGGCAGAAAACGTGCGACAGTTTTGGAGAAGAGGGCCTGAACGGGTTACAGCCCCGCAAATATTTTCAAATTTTGCATGATACTACGCGCTAATACTGAATTAGCGTCATCTGAGGTCCGAGGGCCTTGGCCAGGCTTCACCATGCATGGGCGTATCGGGAATCAAAGGAAACTTCGGACAAAGATCACTCAGGCATTTTTCGTGATAGTATTTACAACTAAAGTTTTTTTTTTTTTTTTTTTTTTTAAGATTGAACGAATTTACATTTGAAACCATTCAAATTTTAATTTTTAAATTTTAAATGCACTTTTTAATTATTTATAAACTGTCACAATTTTATAAATAATGAAAACGTACATTCGAAATTTTAAAAAAATTAAAATTTGGAAAGTTTGTAAATCTAGATGAGTTCAATCTCTAATAAAAAATGTTTAGTTGAAAATACTATCACAAAAAACGACTGAGATGTCTTTGTCGGAATTTAGCCTTTGATTCCCTATACGCCCATGCAAGGTGAAGCCTGGCCTTAAATAGGGAAACTTTCAGACAAGAAGGAAACTTCAAGGTGCGGTGATAATTTTTTGTCTGATTTGTAGGAAGATTTTCAACCGAGTTGATCTCGACGTCAGCTCTATTGCAATTACGCAAGATACTTTATTACTCAGGCATCCGCAATATGCAAGGCTACTATGAAGGAGTGATGTTTTTTCCAAGAGTGTTGCAGTGACAATAAAGGGTGAGGCATGAAACGAAGAGGAAACTTTTCAAGTTCTTCTCAGACTCTTAACAAATTTCAGTGTGTGCATCCTTGGTCACGGGATACATGTCCAAGCGATAGTTAAGTTCTGTAGCATTTCGCTATCAATGGGTATTACAGCATGTTCTCTTCGCTCTGCAGGTGTTGTGGGCTGCTGTGGGATGTAAACATGGACCTCAACATACACCACTAATGAAAATATTACATAGTGTTAGATCAGGAGACATAGAAAGAGAAAGGGAGGGGGAATGTGAAGACTTACGTTATCATGGCTAACACATCCAATACAACGATGAAATCATCATTTAGGTAGAGATGCACATTGATGTTTAAAAAAAAAGGGGGGGGGGGGGAGATGCCCCATCTTGTTGGAAGATGAAATTCTTGGAGTCAGCGTTCAGCTGTGGAAACCACCACAAGAGTAACATATCCAGAAAACGGTTATCCGGTAAGCCTTATTACAGAACAGAAGCCCATAACTTTTGTCCGAGACATTGTACAGAAAACATTCACTATTAGTAAATCCCAATGAATGTGCACAATTGAAATATGCGGTTCATTACCACACACACCCACACGATTAATCTTCCCAGACAAATGGAATGTTGCTTCAACACTGAATATAAAATTTGTAGCAAAAAACCGTCGTCATACAATGTTTCCTGAATTATGATTGCCAAATTACAATCGCTAGCCACAATCTCCTCTTTTGTTCACATGCCCCCCCCCCCCAGGTCTCCTCATCTTACAATGTGGGGGGGAGGAGTCACGGTGGCTGAGCGGTTAGCTTGCTCGCCTCCCACAAAGGCGAACTGGTTTAATCTCCGGCAGGGTGACTTCCAGATTTTCGCATGTCAGAATCATGCCGGACTATTCTCGGGGATCTCTCGTATCCTCCGTCCTTTCATTCCGACGCTGCTCCAAACTCACCTCAATAACCCCCATCGGCTCTCAAAATCTCACCGTTAAGGCATTTCTGCAGCTTTTACAAGAATTAATTATTTGTACCCAAACGGGAGCCGATATTGTAAAATCCTGTGACAATTTTGTTACAAATTGTTTTTTTATTATGTAGTAAAAAATTTTCACCACAAAAACTGTATAAATTTAACTAATTATCAAACAAGCAAAATTCTCGTTAATTATGAATTGGATAAAAGTACACACTTTGTGTTTAAAAAAATTAAACTACAAAATAAAAACAATTTGTAACAAAATTGTAAGAGGATTTTAGAATATCGTCTCCCGTTGGACAAAAAATGAAAAATTATCGCCAAAGATGTACAAAGGAAGTATCGCGACCTTAAGAGCCACCTAAATCTCTTCACTCACTGATCTGATGCCATGCGACTTGTTTACAATCCACCACAGCCTACAGCACTTGCAGAACTAAGGAAACTCACCAGTGCTGCTGTGATATCAACTGATGGCGAAATGCTACAAAAGTTATGGGGAGCACTTGGCGTCTGTAATATGACCAACGGGACATGCACACAGAACAACTGTAGGGAGTGACAAAAACTTGATTAGTTTACATCTTTCTTGCCTGTGAGATACTCTTCACTTTGAAACTCGACGAATAATTCATAGTAGCAATGTATTAACTACCAGTACGTTCATGGCAATGTGATGTGAGGTAATTAACAACACGGAGTATAATTACCTATAGACTGTTCACGGTAAAGTGAGCACTTTTGGAAGCCCTGCTTAAGATCTACTTGTATACACAATGTGTATTCTTCCGCATTATGTAAAATTAACATTGTCCTAGGTTTCATTACTTTATTCATGCGTCGGTCATATGACACTGTGAAGTTACTAAGAAAGCAAATATTTCACAAATCTGCTCATTTTTACATTTCGATGCCTTTAAAAAAAAAAGAGAGAAAGAGAAAGCGAAAGAAATAATTTTAAGTTACCACACATGGTTACCTAACACTTTTTATTTGACGTTAAGATACGGAACTACTTCCCATCCATCGTTATCAACTTATATATATATATATATATATATATATATATATATATATATATGCAGGTAAGGGCAGTGACTTTTTTCTACGGTTCATTTCTAAAATGCTCACTTTATCGTGAACAGCCTTTACTCAAATTATGGCTATGTGGTAATTATGGCTATGTGGTAATTATGAACTTTCACTGCCCACACTGTCAGTAGTACTGTTTTCGGTGTGTGAGCGCGCGCGCGCACACACACACAAATGTAATATTTGTACTTCAAGCTAGCTGCACGGCCAAATCGTCTTACCTTCAAAGTCTACAAAATAACTACAGGAGAATCTGAAATAGTGGCTGTATTTTTGATCAAATAGTGGTACTCCGGCTTATTAATGCATTCTGCTTCTTTTAATTTTGGCGGTCATGTAGATTCAGAAAACATCGTATAGTTGAATGTTTCTGGCCAACTGCGTCCCATCTTGATTCTACTCTACATTCTCGAGCATTCAAGTGCGTTACTTCAAGCATAAGAAACATGCCTTCATTTTTCAAAGTATTTTCTGCTTCTCGTGGGACAACGTGAAAGCAATTTGCACTTCAGATATTGTTTTATTTTTACAAAAAACGCATGGTTATTGTCTTTTGTTACTATGGCAGAAGCAGTGGTTAACTTTTCTGTTTCATTAGTTCTTAACTGTCCCACATTCTTAGATTGATCATTTATATCGAAATCAGTCATGACCATGTTTATTCTTACGCTCGTTTCAATAATTTAATTACGGACACTGATGTACGGTGTGCCAACGTATAGCTGAATTAAAGATCAGAAACATACAGCGTACCACCAATGTAAAATTTACATTCGGTCTGTAGTTATTTCTAATCTGTAAATCATGGTGCCAGAAATTAATTTACAATGTTTACTGTGTGACTGTCACTCCCATTTATAAAGGCTGTTCACGATAAAGTGAGCACTTTTCAAATCAACTTAAGAAAAAAGTCACTGCTACTAACATCACATATTTTAACAGGCGCACTGGGTGGCCTGCGCCCAGTACAGTTGGTAACGAATGACTGTACGTAGTTCCATATACCGACATCGAACTAGAAGTGTTAGGTAACACATTTGTTATAACTTAATTGTATCTTTCGCTTTCTGTTTTTTCTAATGCACTGAAGTAGGTCTACAAAAATGATCAGATTCGCCAAATATGTTATTTTCCAATAATTTCACAGTTTCACCTGACCTACGTATAAGGCGGGAAAGCACACAAGTAGATCTTAAGCAGAACTTTCAAAAGTGCTCATTTTACCGTGAACAGCATATAATTAGGCGGAACCATCATCGATTGTTGGGGATCAATGAGAAGACGAGTCTGAATTTGATGATGACAGTGTAGAATAGCAATATAATTTTGGTTCGACTCAGTTGAATGATTTTGAAATGACCAAAAACTCGTATTCAAAACGAGCATCCAGCATTGTCGAAGAAAATTACGTACCACGTTTGACGATAAATCAGTGCATATATTAAAACGTTTTTAAGGTGACACAGAAAACACGTTCCGTGATTTTGTAAGTTATTTCTGAAGGATGTGTAGGAGGGTAGGCAGACACTTCCTCAATCCTCCGCGGTAAGTGGGCTATGAACTAAAGGCAGTTACAATTACGTAAGTGTGGGGAGAATACTTGGTATTGTTATAGGCTATTATGCCTTATTCACAATGCGAAGTCGGCAGTCAGAGACGAGTTACTCAACTACAATAACATATTCATAACGTGCAGTCGGACAGTCGTGCAGTCGGGCAGCCGGCAGTCCAGCAGTCGGAGATGGTCTATCTTTATCTTGGACTGCTCGACAGCCGGCAGCCGAAAAATCTCAACCAATCAGATGTAGCGCCCGTGGTCACATGATGTTAACAAATACTTGTTGCAGGACTGTTTAATATTTGAATTTTGATAGTGTGCATGTCGATTTCAGTGCATATTGCACGAAATTATGGAAGGCGATAATTCAGTGACGGAAATCATAATTACCTGTACAGACAGATCGTTTAGCGTTGTGCAAAGTATCAGTACATATGCCTAAAATTAGTGATGTGATAATCGCATGGTTTTTTAATGCTAATGAATCGATTAAGATTTATTTTAATCGAATAAATAATAGCTAAAAATACTCTATTGTCTTGTTGTATTCCATACATAAGAATTTACTGCGAACACTGTATATTTCTATAAATTTGTTTAAAACTGTTTTCTCGAACGAAATTTCTGTTAATTTCTAGTATTTTTTTGCTACTTTGAAAATGTGTTGTTTCAAAATTATATTTTATAGTTGTAATAAATGTGAAACAGTAGGCATCTGAAATGTTTTGTTTAAGTATAAAAGGTGAAAATCTTGAATAATCGAAAAGTTTTAAAATAATTGATGAATCGATTATAATTACACAATAGAATAATCGATTATTTTACAAGATGATATCCCATTAATACAAATAAAATTAGTTTGGTCATCTAGAAAATTTAGCTTAACGAATTAAATCAGTTGTTATCCCCCAGTTGGGTTTAATTTATAAATATAATTGGTCTAGAAGATCGTTTTCCCAGAATTTCTTTATTCCAAAACTAAACTAGCAGTGTTTATAAACAATACTTCAAAAACATCGACTGCCAACTGCCGACTGCACATAGTTAATAAGGCCTTAACGGTAAAGTAAGCACTTTTTGAAGTCCTCTCATTACGAATAAAAGTCAATAAATATAATTTATTGTAGCCTTAGACGTTAATCTTCGAGTCCAGTGAAAAATATACTCTGAATTTATTATTTACATGGCAATATTTATTTTAAAAAGTGGGGGAAGTATAAAAAAATGTATGACAGGAAAACAGTAAGCAGAGCTTCAAAAGTGCTCACTTTACCGTGAACAGCGTATAAGGAGGGTGCAGTGGCCGGCGTCAGTCGATAGCACGAACCACAAAGCAAGTAAGATAAATACACGAAGCTCAATGCTATTTTGGTGGGTCGTTATTTTCTTCTATTAGGTAGAATTTGTTGCCAACTGTACAACTCTTAAACATAATTATTTCAATTTTCAGACAGACGTTTTAGTTACTGCTAATAACAATTTGGTAAAAATTTTATAATTAAATGCTGTATTTACGAACGGTAAGATGGAACTAAATGTTCGTTTAATCATTTATGGTAGAGAATGCATAGGTTGACTACTCTGTACACCGCACAATCGTTCATTAAGATGCTAATTGTACATATTTATTTATTTTAAATAGGCATTGTCGCTGATATCAATAACTCTTGTACTATTTATTCTTAGGCAATCAGCATTTGAAAATTCCATAAAGCTCAATTATTCCAAATCATGCAATAGGTTACAAACATCAACTCCACCTTCTCTAGCAACGAACATAACGGAAACAAAACAAGTGAACAACTCAACGCTCAGGCGCTGACAGTGCATGCCTACATGAAAATTATAAATTATATGAATGATTATGAGAATAATTAAACTTAATTTACTTGTGAGTTAAGTATATTTAAAAAAATCAAATCATATTGTTTATAAAATATACAGCTTTCTTTATTTATTATTTTAATTTTTTCAACAGTTGGCGAAGTCATTCTACCTAATAATTTAGTGGGCCGTGAAATCCCTATAGAGCTTCGACCCGCTGGCACGACCTGCATAGACGCAGCAGGCGTGCAATGAGAGGAGCGAGCAGTGCGCGTGAGAAGTTAGGTGAGGAGGATAGGCGGTGGGCGCCAAGTAGAGCGCTCGGCGCCACTTACCTCGCCTTGCGTGCACGCACGCCGCTAATCAGGGCGCGGCGAGATGCCATCTGCGTGCAGGCGACAGCCCGGTCCGCTCTCCCTGCCGTCGCCTCGCTCTTTGGTAGGGCTCTTCGATATCATACTAATTTAATATCGATATTTTTTTGGACATTTACTCGGTATTTTCGATATATCCATAATACCGAAATTATCGATCACACCGAAATTATCGATAACACCGAAGATTTCCATAGTACTGAAATCTTTAATATCGAAACATCGATATACCGATATTTTTCAAAGTTGCATATCGTTCGATAAATTATTTTTACATATCAATATTTCGAACAGCCCTACTCTCGGGCCGGAGACAACGAACAAACTGGACCATTCTCTTGACGGACCTCATTCGCCCACCTCATCACCAACTGCATTTCGTTTTAGAGATAAACAACCGTTATTCATTTTATGTGCCAAAGATGACATAGATGCACCGTACGTAATATTTAACAGTATGTATAGATGCTACTATCGTTGAACGGGATTCAAAGTGCTGTATTTTCAAGATGCGTGAAAAGAAGCGGAAACTTGCTAAGTTTATCTCACGACCTACAAATGTTCCGTGTGTATCCCAGTAGTTGGCGCGTAGGACTTCTGAAACAGGAAGTAGTTTATCGCACCTGTTTAATTGAAAGGGTTAATTATTTATTTACAGGTAAAACACAGGTAATATGTTGATTACAGGTAAAGGGTCAAATTTGATTGAATGGGTTAATTGTAATTGCAGGTAAAGGGTTAATTGTATAAAGGGCCGATTTTATAATTGTTAATTCCCAAAATCTGCCCAAATCTGATTATTAATGTATTCACTAAACATATATACGAAACATTCAATATAATATACCCAACTGGCATTACTAAAACGTTACGGAATTACATCCCAAATATCATAATGCCAGCAAATTATGGTAACAAATTTAACAAGTAATGATTAATCCTGTACAAGGCAAATACACCAAGATGTGTGTCTTTTGATAAAACATAGTCATAGTTAATAAATTACATATTATGCGAGTCACCCTCATCGGCTCACAACAGCCAATTGTCAAAGCCTATACATATCTTTAAAAAAATATATGTAAACATCTTTGTTCTTTTGTAACAATTTGAACTACTCTAAATAATTTAAAGTAATATATACTGATACTCAAAACCAGTTCTCCAACCACCGGAGTGTGCGGTGTTACATATTCTTTTCCTGTTTCACACAGAGAAATAGTTAAAGTCTGACTTAATGAAATATACGTATAGTCTGTTCACGACTGGAAAAGACATTCTCTGACTCTTTCCTACTCTCATTTTTAAGCAATATATTTTTAAAAAAATGTTAAAACATTCAAACTATATTCGCTCTTCATGCTGCCAAACTAACTGTACACGCACCAGTCACTGTTTCTAGTAACGATGCATGCAGCTGACGACTAAGGTGTTGTTCAAAAGTCTGTTCCAGTCGTGAATATATAGCATTAGAGTTTATAAATTAGCGAGCTAACAAATTTTCACTTTGAAATAGATCCCCTCGCATTAAACAAGTATAGGTACACCCATCAAAAAGGATTTTTGTAAAGGCAAAAACTAAATCAGAAGTTAAAACAACACAAATATGGGTATTAAGGAGCAAGTGAGTGTTGTATGTTAACTCATCTAGGTGTAGGGGCCACGGTGGCTGCATAGTTAGACTGCCCACCTCTCACCAAGGCAATCTGGGTTCAACCCCTAGCTGAGTTGCCAGCAGATGTGTTAGATGTTAATAGGTTTTCTTGGGGTTCTCCCATTTACAGCACCCTTTCATTCCAGCACTGCTCCACATTAAACATTATATGTATACAGAAGGAGAGGAAAGTAAGGGGATTACAAACAAAGAACAGTATACATATTATCGCATCATAAATAAAGAATGTTATATATATATAAGAAAAACATCCAGTACATCGAAATAATTGTATTGATTATTATAATTTACTAACATTGTCATACAATCTTTTAAGATCTTGATTCTTCACCCACGAATCGTGAGCTTTTGAGAACCCTTTCCAGCGAATTAAGAACCATGTTTTCAACTCTTAATAACCTTATCAATTAAATATTAATTTTGAGAATTGGCTTTCTGCAATTGAAATTCATAAAAACTCGCTCGCCATCATAACTTTCGGGGTAATATACTCTAAGGAAAGACTGTATAACTGAAATAATTTTAAATATTTCATACGACCAATTAACAGTATATTTATTCTGAAAGACACCCTTGACCTTGGATACACATACATATTCTCCAAATTTAAACTTTTGGTTTCCATCATCGACAACTTTAGGATTATTATATACAGTTTTCATCAATCCATTATCCATGGCCTTTTTAGGTGCCATCTTGATGGTGTGGTGATACCTTGAATTAAAAAATTTCAGTATTTCAGGCAAAATGACCACCCATTTGTAAGTCCCATTCGAAGTGAAATGTCAGTATATTAGCTGTTTCAAGCCTTTGTTTTATCTCTACTATAGCTGCTTTAATTTAACAATATGTCACTTAATGATTAATCCCATACTCTGTCATTAATTTACGGAAAGAAGCATTAAAAAAATCAGTTCCTTTATTGCTGTGAATCATTTTTGGTGTTTTAAAATCTAAAACAGTTTTCATTGCAGCAGTAACTTGTTTTCCAGTCTCATTCTTCACAGGTATACCCTACACATATTTTGACTATACACCTCATGGTTTAAATTATCCTTTGGAAGCCACTTTGTGAGACATGACATTGATTTCGAAATACAATAGTGGATATAAGTATAGCTAAGGCATTAACAATATCCCCAAAGTGATTCCTTTCATAAAATAAATGAAGTTAGCACACATAATAAAATTAAAAATATATGGCTTCTTTGCTGCATCATTCGACCATAAGTGTCACCAACTTAATGTTGCATAATAGTCGCCAACTGGTTGAATTTTTTCGGAGATGGCATTTTACTCAAAATTTTGAAAAGTCACTAGTTTGAAAGTATGCAGCCTCCATTATAGTAATTTTCAAATTCTGTGCGTAGTGGCAATATGTACCAAGTATGATGGCATTTTTTTAAACGGGTCCAATAAAATGTTTTAACACTTTTCCCGCTCCTAAACATACATGCACACACACACATGCACACAGGGGAAGGCGAGCTCGTTAGCCTAGCCTTCTGTTTGAATTTGTGTAATTATGTAATTTTTTATCATATTTGTAATATTTTAAGTTGAAATTGAATCCGACAAAGTACAGTAAAGTTATTTTGGAATGGAGACCTCCGGGTAATTTTCTCAAATGCATACAATGTGGAATCAATCCTGGCTCTCATATGTGTAAGGATGAAGGCCGATTTCCAGACCAGCTTGGATCGGAGCCGACTCTCAAACAGACATAGTCGAATGGCGAAGACAGATTATATGCGTCGAAACAGTCGTTTTATTTCAATAATGAAGTTCAGTTGTGAGAATGCAATATACTTACTAGATGCTACTGAAAGTGTTATTTTAAATAGGCATTAATGTAGTAATTTCATTACCATTGACAGCTTTACGAATATGTTCATGGAAGGAGAAGAGAGCTTTTTTATTTTGCCGATGCTCTTGCTTACACAACATTCATCAGAAATAATAATGACTTGTAGTAAGATCACTTTGGCTCGTAGGTCAAGCCATCAGAATTCCCTAAACATGGTGGTCTTGATCCTCTAAATATAGTGTTCTTATTTTCCCAAATTCTGTACTAACTTTGATCCCTCAAGTACATCCACTTTGCATGGCCGAATTTAAAACCAAAGTTAAATCCTGCAATGTTAATGTAGTCTACTGTTGTGAAAATGCAACCAAAATTTTTCCCTGAAACAATTTAAGATATTGATTCTCATATTATTTCTCATTCCATGGGGGCATTTTTAGTAGTTTTGTTACATAATATTCACATTAATAGATATGGTAATTATTGCAATTATTTTCGTCTGCCTACCTGCTTTATAACTATATCTTCAACACCTATTTCCTTCGCAATATCTTGCCAAGAGCCATCCACAACAGCACAATTGAAATATACCTTGTATTCCCTGTACTGAATTTTGGGGTTTCAGAAATATTTTAGAGTTTTTATATTCCGTATCCACATATTTAAAAATACCGAATAAATGCCGTGACGTCAAGTTCCGAATGCGCTGGTACCTGAAACCACAATGAAACATTGATTCCGGTAAACTGTCTGACAGCGTGTGCAGCCTGTGAGAGCTTGCCGATGTCTCCCGCCACTATGCGCGCGCACTCGCACATTTCTCGCGCTGATAAGCGCTGATCTTCACAGAAAATCAGAATCTGCCTTCAATTTCAGCGTACTCTAAGGCCCGAAGAGACTATCACAGCCAATTCCAGAGAAAGTGTTTTTTATAAGAATTCTATATATCCACATAAAAATTGCATAATATATATTACCATACAACTATTGAATATGAACGACTGGTTTTTGCTGAGCGGAGAATTGTTTGGCATTCATTTGTTCAACGACAACTTTCGCAGCCTTGAAATAAAACAGTAAAACTTAATGCGCATAGCGAAACATATATGCAACTAACGAATAAATTGATGTGACGAACTGCATCACTATAATTACAGGCTTGCCAGATTAGCGCTTCAGAGGAAAAAGCTGGGCGTGAACACTTTGCCTGATGATGATGATGATGATGATGATGATGATGATGATGATGATGATGATGATGCTTGAAGGCAAAATGTGCGAGAGCTGAAGAGCAGCAGAGCTTCCTGATACGGAGCCATAGTCTGTGATAGGTACAGCCACCACGGTTGGTTCTCTGATGCCCAGTTGCATCAACATCTTCCCCGATCCGAATTCGAATGATTCTAGTTCCGAACCAGGATCCAGTTTGATCTTGGTTCCAATATAAAAGTGTTGCACCAACGTAATTTCATGATTCTGGATCTCCGATTCGTCGATCTTGGTTCCAAAAAGAGAGATCGAAATTATGTATGAAACCAATTTTGCTATTGGTTAGTAATATATGACGTCATGGAAGTAGGCGTATTTTTTACTATAGATAGAACTAGATTTGCGATGTTTTATCTGTTATAAGTGAATTATTGTTGTACGAATTTCACTGAATAATACTCGAGTGCGTGTAATGTTGTTTTAATTTACCAAGAAAACAATCGAACGTAGTTCCACCTGTAGGCGTATTTTCAAACTACATTTGTCGACGATGACTGCTGATCTCGGATCGAGATTTCGAGCCGCCAAATTCGGCGGTTAGAAATGAACTTCATTTCGATCTCCAGTCCACCTCTGAACTAGAATGGTGCAACAATTTCCTGTGTCGATCTTAGATCCGATCTCGGAGCGAGTTTCAAATCACGATGGTGCAACCGGGCATAAGACGCGTTATATAGTAAAATGTAGGTTTACACATGTAATTCTCAAAAAATAAATCTTGTGATTAAATGTCAAGTGTAAACTAGTAACATTTTTCATTTACCAATGCGCTGTATATTTAAGCTAAAGGCTGTTCACGGTAAAGTGAGCAATTTTCAAGGGCCTGCTAAATTTTTCCTTTCAATTAGTTTCTACGTTTCCGCCACTTTTTAAGTGAAAGCCCTGCCTACTTTTATGTTCCTCCGTCTTATGTAAAATTAACATTGCAATGGGCCTCATCACATTATTTATCCGTCGGTCAAATTAAATTGTGAAATTACTAAGAAAGTATATACCTACTTACAAATCTGCTCATTTTTACACTTCGAAGTATTAAAATAACCGAAAGTGAAAGAAATAATTTTAAGCATAGATATAACACGCATGCCGGACGGCACACAGAACTGTGTAGGTGCTCACGCTGGCGTAGCGGGATTCGAGGGCTCACTAGAGAAAAAAAAAATAGGTCGGCAGTATTTGTGGTAGCCACATAGCTGAACTACTACCTACAACCAAACGACGGACATCAGCGGAAAGGACGGACATCAGTGGAAAGGATGGACAACGGCAGTGTCGGACGAGTAGAGTCCATTCACGGTTTCTTCGGCTTTTTCAATCAAATTTTTGAAAAATCTTTCATGTATAACGTCTTTATTTATTTCCTAAATACGCCCTGTATCACAAGCGTTTTATACTTGTGTTCATAAAAGTTACTTTTTTTCCTGTTAAATTGGAATGTTATTAATATCATATCTATAAATTATAATGCTTCATTGATAAATAATTAGAATAAGGAGCAGGGAGAAAATATGTATGTTGGTAATGTCTAGTGAGAAACTGTTATCATACAAAATATCATTACAACTGAGTGCGCACGAATGTGCTGTGTTGTACCTCTGATGTAATTCTCCAGACTTAACTATAAGCTTAGTTTGTACGAGGCGGAGGAATATCCTGGAAGTAGAACATTAGCAGGGCTTCAGAAAAGGCTGAAGTAATCGTGAATGGATTATAGAGTGGCTATTACTGTGCATGGGTGAGCTCGGAACACTCTAGGATATTCACTCAAGGTGGCACTGTATGAATGTGTGATACGGACCTCATAGTAAATACTGGTTTATTGTAAATCTTGCAATTGTCAAAACCGAACCTATGATTTGAAAAATAATTCAATAGGTTTTGAAACACTGTTAAAATTGGGATTGTAGTAATTAAGATTCAACGTATTTATTTGAGATTATAAATTGTATTGATTGAATGTATTTATTGTAAACATCAAGTGAAAGCCATTTATTGTGAGCGTCGAAAATATTTTCTTTTGTAGTGGGTGTAAGTAAATTAAGAAATCGTTAGTACTTTTATATAATTAACAACTCCATCCCTTAAAAAACCTTCCAACTTCGAGAAATTGAAACATTATTAAAGAATCCGACTCCTTGATACTGTGTGAAAACTTTTTTTTTTTTTTACTTTTTACATTATGTTGTATGGTCATAACAAAGGAAAGTATAGTAATGGCCTACTTTATAATGTTAATCTTTTTACATTATGTTGTATGGTCATAACAAAGGAAAGTATAGTAATGGCCTACTTTATAATGTTAATCTTTTTACATTATGTTGTATGGTCATAACAAAGGAAAGTATAGTAATGGCCTACTTTATAATGTTAATCTTTTTACATTATGTTGTATGGTCATAACAAAGGAAAGTATAGTAATGGCCTACTTTATAATTATGTTGTATGGTCATAACAAAGGAAAGTATAGTAATGGCCTACTTTATAAGGTTAATCTTTTTTATGGGATTTTGCAAGTTTTCGTATTTGTTCCACCACAAAATATTTTGGTATGGACCGTTATCTTTCGAGTAAGTCTGGATAAAGATACAGCAAATATAAATATGCTACAGTTTACAAATTCAAAAGTACTGGACCAGAAATACAATATATCAAATATTTATAAATAACTGCATAATTGTTGAGCACTTACAAGAAAGTAAGAAAAAAAATGCTTTCGCAACATAAGTAATTATTTATTTCATAATAGGCTTAATGAAAATTTACTGAAACACTTAAATTTATAATTCAATTTGAGCCTTTTGTTTTTTACGTTATTTTTTCGCAAAATATACTTGAAGTCAGTAATCAGCCAAGTACTGAAAACATTTTTTCTAAAGGAAATTATTTCGTTTCTTAAATTTACTAGCTAAAAAAATATGCTGAAGTCTTCGTATGCCAAATAACTTCTCATGTTACATTGCAAAGATAATTGTTGAAGAAAATTGCATTATGAGAGATATGAACTTAAATACAACATAAAGCAAAATAACTACACTTTCCAGTATTTAATCGTAATGATTAAATCAATCATGTGCCTACATAACCGATACTTACTGAAGCCACTGTAAAACCAGATTAATTAAGTCACAGTGACAATGTAAAGGCCATTTCACACAATCAATTTTTCCTTCAAATAGCCTTAAATTTTTATTGATTTAAAATCATTGAATGCTATATGACGTCATACGAAAGTCACAATCACGACCATTTTCTCTTTCAGTTTCTTGAATGTCTCATCTGCCTTCAAGATTTGCGTTAATCGTTTTGAACATGTTATATATTTTCTTGAATCCAAAATTTTAATCTGCGATAACAGTTTTTCAGGTCAAATTAATAAAAGTAATCTCATGTAGATGTGTGCGCACATTTACAATTGTTACAAAATAAGCCACATATAAAAAAATAGAAAATGTGCAAAAATATGAAGAAACTATGTTGTGGTTGAACCAATAATAAATTATTTTCGTGTTGTGCATGGGTCGTAGATATTGATTTCATTAGTAATAAATATTTATGTGGAGACTTGAAAGCTTATTGAATGCAATTCCTTGAAATGCAAATGAAGCGATTTTTTAGTTGAATAAATTGAATTCAAGTAATTAGAGTAAATAAATATTTGAAGTTGTGAAATTGTCTTGAGGGGTGGGTTATCGTTGAAAACGAGTGGAGGAATGTAAACAAGTGTGAGAAAGGTGTAGCACGCGTGGAGCGTGCTCAGCAACATTCCCATTGAGCGAGCGGACGGTAATAATCGCGCATCGCACGTGTTACGTGGATGAGGCCGGGTGCAGAAAGCTGAACAGCCAATCAGACCGCGTCCTCGTCTTCTACACGAGCTACTCGCAGAGACCTTCCCTTGCCACCAAGTACTCGCTAGAGTGTCAAGAGCGCACTTACTCACACTTCCCAGACTACAGCTGCTGCTCTAGATATGTTTTGTCATCAGCTGTGCCCGATAACATTTTAATTAAAACCTAGAGTAATGTGTATATGTGTTTGTGCGTACACATACACAAACGCACACACCCCTACACAACATTTATATAAAACATCATCTAGGCTGTTCACGGTAAAATGAGCACTTTCGAAAGCCCTGCTTAGTATATACTTTGTACTTTTGTATACATTATGTATCCCTCCGCCTAATGTAAAATTGACATTGCCATGGGCCTCATCACTTTATTCATGCGTCGGTTAAGTAAAACTGTGAAATTTTTAGGATAGTAAATATTATACAAATCTGCTTATTTTCACACTCCTCATGCATAAAAAAACAGAAAGCTAAAGAAATAATTTAAGTTATCACAATTGGTTACCTAACACTCTTTATTCTACGTTAAGATATGGAACTATTTTCGATCCATAGTTAACAACTTTACTGGGCGAATATTCAGTGCGCCCATTAAAATATATGCGTTCAGGGGCAGTAACTTTTTTCTAAGGTTCATTTCAAAAGTGCTCACTTTATCGTGAACAGCCTTTAACATATTTTGATACGTTATTGCTGAGGTGGGAGTAGAAAGATTGAGATAGGCAATCCTTGGTCCAGGTCATATAGCAAGAGCGGTATACGCTTCCAAAGTTTGAGAAAAAAATAAATAATTTATTGTCATGTTTAGGAGACTGCTTGCAGGACAGAAATAAAGTAATGGTTCCTAATTATTTAAACTGTAATAATTATTAAAGCGGATGTGATGTACGTGTAACCAACCCCCATCATGTTGGAATAGGGTGTTACCACCATTATTTCTGCAAAAAAAAAAAGTACGTCACCGGAAAAATTCCCAATGTATTACTAGAGATTATGATATGCTGGCAAAATTAACAACATTAATGTCTTTAGCTAACATTTTCAAACTCTCGCCCTTTTCGAGTAAAAATGACACGTCTGATTTCACAGAACTGTTACTGCCTGCCAGGTAGGGGAACAGGCTACATAAGAAACGCGAACCTGGTTGCCTACTGATATGTTAGCATTAACTTTTCCCGACGAATTCTACAGAAGTATCTGCTACAGATTCCACACATCACATCTGAGGAAGAGATTTGGGCGGCTCTTAACAGCAAGGTCTTGAGAGCCGATGAGGGTGACTGAAGTGAATATGGAGCGGCACCGGAATGAAGGGGTGCGGGAAACGGAAGATCTCCGAGAAAACCCGCCGACCAACGGCATCGTCCGGCACGATTCCCACTTGCGAAAATCCGGTGACCCGACCGGGGATTGAGCCCGATTCGCCTTGGTGGGAGGCGAGCGTGCTAGCCGCTCAGCCACCGCAGCCCCCTGTGAGATTCGAGTAGTGATGTAGTGAGAGGCTCGGTCACACGGGCCACCACGCTGCCAGCATTATACCTCACAATATGGACAGCTACAATACTGACGGAATGGACAAATTTGGAAGCTCTGAGCGAAGAGGACTTGGGAGCCGACGGGGGGAAACGTGGTATAGGCTATTCACGGTAAAGTGAACACTTTTTAAGGCCATACTAAATTTTTCCTTTCCGCTACTTTTTAATGTAAACATTGCAATTTGACTAATAAACACAGTGTATACATTTCATCACTCTCAAACATTAACGTCTGAGATTGCAATAAAATGTATTTATTAGGGGCTAATGCCTTTTGGGAGGGCCTTAAAAAGTGCTCACTTTACCGTGAACAGCCTATAAAGGAAACGGGAGTTCCCCGAGAAAACCTGCCGACAAGCGGCATCGTGTGGCGACTGCGAAAAGTGTGAACCAGAACCCGAGGGGGGGGGGGGGCTCCACCAGAACGACTTTTTTTAGGCGAGCGCAGCACTCTAACCACCACGTGAACTGCGGCGCTGCATCACTCATCTTCAAAGCTCGATCAACGACCACTTTCAGTTACGACACAAAAACACTGTTGTTGCTGTGTTTGAAACCGACGTACAACTCCAGTCTGGCTACAACTTTACTGGAACAGACATTGCTCTACCTCGAAGCTCTGGCCAAATATTCAAAATATATTCGTAAACATCAATACTACAAATTACCTGAAGAAAATCGCTAAAAAAATTGTTATTACCAGAATGATATAGTTACAAAATTTGTACAGTGAATCGAAAAACTCGAGACATGGAGCTTAGAAAACGTAGATATGATTTTATTTAGCAAACCCTAGAGATGAAAATGACCGTGGAAGTGTAACAACTTTTATTTGGAAAACAAATTCATAAGTAACAAAGTAAGAAAACACCGATTACACTACCAACACAAATAAGTATAAATTCGGTTGCAAAATCCAAACTGTTCTACGACATCAATCGACAGCAACATTCGTTTCATATTTACACTGTGACTCTACGACTGTCCTTGCACTGGCGTTTATTCCATAGACACAAGGTAAGCAATGCTTACCCTATACATATTGGAAATATTTGACCTTTTATAGTTTTTGCCTTACACAGTTAATTCTAAGTTTCCAGTCGATTCGAGAAACAAGAGTTTTCGTGCAAACGCATAGTGCTGCTATCTAGTATTTATTTCCACAAACGGGACGAACAGCGATAAATCGAACTCGCAAGCAACAACACGGGCAGGGTATGCAGGTTGCGTTTGTTCGTAGAAATTGAAAATGGAACCAAAGCCCGGCTTACATTAACCATTTATTACATGATAAAGTATGTAAAGTATCATATTTTAATGGCATTTAACTAAATGTTATCTAAAACGCTCAAATACGTGGTGCTATTATATTGCTTGACCTGTAAAAATAAAACTCACTACACGCCACTGAACGAAGGTTGTATAATCTAAGACCAGAATGGTAGATGTTACGATTGTTTATGTAACTAAGATCGCTCAGTGTGAGCTAGCAAGTTGTAAGTTCTACCGGCCATTTGTGAAAGAAAAAAACCTCAATTCTTTGCCACAGGAGATGAATGGTGCACATAACGCCATTCATTGCACAACGTTGCGACCTGCCGGCATTCGACTCAACTAGGGCAACTGTGAACATGCAGCATTGAGTACGTGTTGGTTCGGTAACATTTTCTTCATCTAAAATAGACAACGGCATCTTTCGCCATGCGGCTGAACTTAAGGCCACGATCTTTCACTTCTACACCTTTTGCGAGAATTTATTGTAAAATTGTAAAATCCTCTTACCATTTTGTTATAAATTGTTTTTATTATGTACTCTAACTTTTTTCAACACAAAAAACCTGTATAATTTTAACTAATTATTAAATAAACAAAATTTTTGTTAATTAATTATTTGAATAAAAGTATACATTTTTTGTGTTGAAAAATTAGAGTGCACAATAAAAACAATTTATAACAAAATTGTATGAGGATTTTACATATCGGCTCCCTTTTGGGTTCAAAAAATTAATTTTTGCAAAGGCTGTAGAAATGAATGATCGTGGCCTTAAAGTACTTTTGATTGCTGGTTTAAAATTTCTATTTATGGATTTTCCACAATATTTATAAAACTATAAAGAATTTTTAGGTGTGTCAAGTTGAAAATTTTCAACGAAACATTTTTTAAGCTCTAGTTTTCGTCCTTTCCTGTCTATCGCAATACAGAGTAGATCATTTATATACATGTTTTACTTATTTTTCTTATATTCATTTAGTTAACTGCAAAAATCATGTTTCCAATTACACTTGTATTCTCACTACTGCAAGTAATCGTGAACAAATATAGAAAAACTGCGAATACTGTTCACAATAATTTCCCAAAAAATGTTTCAAAAATAAGATTTAAATGTTATCTTAAATTGCTGCCCTATAAGACTGCCCCTGTGTCATTACTGCCTCTTTGGCTTCATGTTGCAGCCTGTATCATTCATTTTTAATGCTAATATACTACTATATTTTAGGTAGAAAACATTTATTTTTCATCCAATTAAAATATTCTGAAATTTAATACCTGAAACTTCGTTTACTTAAATATAAATCCTAAGCATTCTATCTTTAGAGACTTACTTAATTTCATTTGTTTATCCTTCAATTTTGTAATACTGACAAGCATACTGACAGAACATACGTTCTGTGTTATTATTCAGCGTACACAATCCTCTTAATCGCATAGCAGTCGTACCACATGTATAATAATTTGTAGAACAAAGTCGTGCTGGTCAGCAGTAAAAGGTTTAGTTTATCGACATATACGTATTCATTTCCTCGTGACCAATATGGCGTGGCAATACTTGTTGGGCGATTGTTTGGTAGTTACATCATCGTGTCCATCCTCGTACTACACATGTCGGTCGGATCTTAAAAACGTATTCACGTAAAAAAAAAAACATACGTTGTCGTTGTTATTGTGTTTTTTGTTAATAGATACGATAGTGAAAGCCGTAGAAGTTGTAATATTGCAATTAATTTGCAGCCTACATTCCGAAAGTAAGAGAGGCTTATGAAATTACTTCCCCGTGTAGGCTATACATGTGCGCGCGTTCCTTAACACTTTCAAACATGTGTACCCAATTTTCCAAAACTAGGTATGCTTAAAGAACTTAATAAAAACATACGACTTCTATAACTTCTGCCATATTTAATACTGTTTTCAAAATTGTGACATTTTAAACTTTTAGGTGTTAAGTCGTACTCCGAAAAACCGTACAGTCGATATGAACCGCAAATGCTAAGTTAAATGTCCACAATATTAGCGGGGAATATAAAAACAATCCCATTCTAATCAATTCCCAATTTTGGAATATAACACTACCCAAAAAAAGCTCTTATTTAGGAAACAGCTTAACAGATTTCCGCCAAATTATCTGGCAAAATTCCTTAAAACTTAAAAATATAGATCGGACATATATTTTCTAAATAGCATTCAAAAAAATATTTGCGAGTTAGAATGACACATGCGCCAAAACAAGTCACCAATTTCAACCAAAGTTCGCATGCTTCCATTACCTATTATCCTCCCAATTTTTATAATATGCACTAAATACACAAATTCCTGACATCTTTAAGCGTGATAAGTTGAAAGATATTACCTGCAAAATATCTTACATTTCATGTATAAACTCGCCAACCAATCCCCGCATTTTGCATGCAAACAATACTGAGGAAAACCCCATACTATTTTTTTATAAATTGGTGTACCATTTAAAAATAATAGCGACGTTATTACTGCAATGTTATAGTATGCCATATATCTGGTACCAATAAATTCGACATAACTCGAACTTTATGAGCTGAAGTACCTACTGTGCACATTAAAAGTCACTAAGTAATTGCTCCAATCGTTCAGCATTTCAGAAGGTACATCCATCAAAATAATTTTAAGTGTATCACATCATGTTTTACGAACTATGGTACTCAATGAAAACACAGAAAAACATTTTTTTTTAATGAATTCTGAGGATATTTTATGGTCTCGTGACATGATATTGAGGATACGTAGATAATTATGTTCTAAATCGTTTTCCCTTCTTTACAAAAAGTAATTTTTATTTCTGCACTTTTTTGTTTTATTAACTTAAACTAACTCACTTCTTTTTCTGTTATTTTACTAACAAGAATAAATGCTTAATTGTTATCGAATGTACGTTTACTTTTTCATTTTGGTTACCTGGTAAATTAACCGTCATTTATAAATCAATGTTTACCATTTTATGTAGGAAATTTCCCATCATTCAAAATCTCAGTATTCCGAGAATTTTTAACTGTATTTAGTTCATAAATGAAACAGATCATCCAGTTTTCAGCTGGCAGGAGCAGTGAGATTTTTCTAAAGTTGATTTCATAAGTGCTCACTTTATCGTGAACAACCTTTAAGTAGTTTTACTCCGTTGTCAAGCGGTTTTTTATTACTATTTGTGTAACAATGAAAAGGTATTACAGCGACAAAAATATCGAAAATACTGTATCCTCTCGAATATTTCTTCTTCTTAGACTGTCGCAATCATCCAAACTAGTGGTCATCGGATTTTCGCAAGTGAGAATCGTGCCGGACGATGCCGTTGGTCGGCGGGTTTTCTCGGCGATCTCCCATTTCCTACACCCCTTTATTCCGGCGCAGCTCCATATTCACTTGTCACCCTCATCGGCTCTCAAGACCTCGCTGCTAAGAGCCGCCCAAATCTCTTCAATCACTCACCCACCCAAAATAGATAGACTATTATTGAAAAACTGCGGTAGGGGCCAGTTTAACAACTTCCCACCGAAAACTGCGGAGTCAGTCTCGCGTTGGATTGGAAGGGAGGCCATCGCTAAATTTGATCCGCTTGGGGAGCCAACTAGTTCGAGTTGGAATACGCCAGCGGGTCAGCTTTCCCCGCATAGTTCCCAGGCGAGCTGCGTTCAACTGCGCAAATGTCTCCAAGCCAGGGCCTTACTCTGTCCTTGTCTGCCCACGTTAAACTTGTTCCCTCTCAACTATACGCTGTTCACGGTCAAATGAGCACTTTTGAAAGCCCTGCGTGAGATCTAATTGTGTGCACGTTGTGTATCCTTCCGCCTTATGTAAAATTAACATTGCCATGGGACTCATCACTTTATTCATGCGTCGGTCAAGCGAAACTGTGAAATTATTATAAACGTAATATTTTACAAATCTGCTCATTTTTATACGTCGATGCATAAAAAAACCGAAAACTAAAGAAATAATTTAACTTATCACAAATGATTACCTAACACTTTTTATTCGACGTGAAGATACGGAACTACTTTCCATCTATCGTTACCAACTTTACTGAGCGCGTGTCACTCAGTAATATATGCAGCTAGGGGCAGTGACATATTGCTGAGATTGATTTCAAAAGTGCTCACTTTATCGTGAACAGCCTTTACTAAACTTCTTACAAGTAACACACGGTTCACTGCAACTCCAATTCGTTGAACAATCAGTATGCTATGGAGCTTTCAACCAATGGCGATATGGTTGCTCGTTCACATACTACACACGTATTAATAGCGGGAATTATATTTCTGATAACTAAAGTAGGGAGCGAGCTAAAGTTGAAAGCCAAATATGTGTAGATACGTGGGCAAGAACAGCCGCTTATCGACATACATAAATGGTCGGCCACCCGAGCCTACTGACCCACACGTAGCTGCGGTGTATGACGTGTAGTCTGAGTACACGCACATTGCTCTGTGGCTAGGACCCGCTAACTACCCATTACTCAGGTGATATGTCACGACAGCCTGGCCACCTACACATAAGTGATGTGCCATTTGTTAGCAGTCATAAGCGGACTTTCCACTGGCGCGTGTCCGTACGCACAATATGATGTCGCGTGCTCGTGGGACGACGCCCGCCTCCTCACGACCAGACCTTTCTGGCGCGCGAACGCCAGGGAGGCTTATTCTAGGTTACTCGTGTCGTTTCCTCTCGACGAAAATATTCGGTAGTACTCGAATTTTCATTTACTAACGAAAGGAGCTATTCTAAGCGCACTCTAGTGTTAGTTTGACGTCACTATACTCGCTAAGAAACTCTAAACGAAATCGAAGCCATTTGGGCCTTCGTTACCGAGTTTTACTATAAAAATTTTACCGGTGTGTGAAACAGATTTTTTTTTGGGACTGTGAAAGAAGAGAGTCGTGATGTAATGTGCCTTCATGCATTACAGGAACATATATTTCAGAAAAATATTTTAATAGCACCAATTAAACTTTCTGTTTTAATTTGTGAACTATGTAAGCTGCAGTGTAGGCTGGCTAATGTCAGGAATTTATTAGATTATTACAGTTGTTAATAATGAAATAATAGATCACACACATTGATTTATAAGAAAAAATGCTTTGAATAATGTAGTTCGTAAATCACATGATAGGTAGCGCTAAACTGTAAAATAAATTCTCGGTGGTTTACAACCAAAATACTTTCTCTTCAAAATAATTGAGTGAAAATTCATATTTTGGTTTTATCACATTCCATAAGAAACACGACAGCGTCTAGTGTGTCGTCCATCGCTTATTTTATAATCTGGGTACTATAAATAACAGAGGAAAATGCTTGTTCGTAAATAGATCGCAGGAAAAATAGCAAAATGGTCATTGAGAAAAATCTCCAGGCATGTAACAACCAAAGTTCTGTCTGCTCTCTCGTATCGGCGTACATGCAGTCTGTTTCAACTCAGTGCAAACGAAATTAAAACATATTTAAGTGTGATACATCATACGTCCAGCCGAGTTATAAAATAGTACAATGTCGTCAACAAACTTGACAAACAAAATATACCTTTTTCCTATAACACATGTATTTAATACTAATATTTAAAACACGCCAAAAGCAAACAAGATATTTCAAGTCCTTTACTGATTTGGTTTACTAATGTTTTCAATCAAAATTATTCATAATTTACAAAAAAGTTTTATAAAACAGTTAAGTTCGTGTGCATAATGTTGCCACCCTGCATTCGCTAACGACAACACGAACATTGTCGAAGTCTGGGTGGCATCTGACTTAGAATAGCAAATTGCCTTTCTCGAAGATTTTATTCGTTAAGAAAGCTTTCGAAACTTAACGAAAACGAATAACTTAGAATAAGCCCCCAGTTCATGGCCGTGGTGGAGGATAATTTCTACCTGAGTGACGCACACAGGGCATTTCCACTGTGCGTGGGTCCGAGCTCGGCAGACACAGGTGTGTATGCTTATCAATCGGCACATTTGATCGGCAGGTGGAAATATCTGCAGGCGTTACACCAGCTTATGTTGTTTTATTAGCTGGAAATCCAACTTCTAGAGCTAAAGAGATCAGCTGGAAATCTACGAAAACATAATCCACTGTATCTACATTCAGAAAAGTCTCTGTAGGTAACAACTGTACATTAGGGTATTGTTCTATGCTCACGTCCACTAGAAATACAAATGGTCGAAACATAATCAATAATTATGAAAACATTTGATGCCAACTAAATAATTTGACAATCGTAGGCCTAGAACTGCTATTTCACAGCGACTACAAATCGTGCAAAACAGTTGTCAGAGGTCCGGGGGTATTTAAGCTAATCACAGTAAGCAATTTGCTAAGCCTTTTTATTTATCCTCTCAGTAAATATGTGTACTTTCGTAGCATATAAGAATAAACATTGCCATATACCTGTATTTCCAAACAAAATGTTTACACGCCACTATTCCAAAGATTAGACTCTAAACTGTATTTCCTGAATAAATTCGCAATTAACACTACTGTCATCAACAGCATTAAAACAGCTGCAAAATAATTTCACTCTATACGGGTTTCTATAATAGTTAATATTTATTATTTCTATACTAAGACACTAAACAAAGTTCTTCTGTTCTATGCGACTACTTGAGACTACCCGCGGCAACCTGTGACTACCCGCGACTACAGGAACTTCGGCACGTGCTCGCTCGCGCCTATCGGTGCTCGCTCCCACATCCCGTCCTGCAGTCGAATTCGGAACATAAAGATTTAAACAATAATATGTAATGCACAATATTTAATATTTATCGTAAGACTTAAGACAGAATATGTACGAAATAAAACTTAAGGCGTCAGACTTAAGAAGTAACACTTAAGATGCAAGACTGAAGACATAATACTTAACACTTAAGGCATAGGACTTAAGTCTTGGCCCAAAGGGCCTAACTTCCCATTGAGGGAGGGTGGGGCATAAAAAGACAACCCTCCCTCAAATCCCAAGAAAATCTGTCGAAACATGCGTCTTCCAGGTCGAAAAGAAGGCGATAAACACACCCCTCCGGTCATAGCAACTCCTACCAGGCGATAAACACACCCCTCCGGTCATAGCAACTCCTAGAAGGCGATAAACACACCCCTCCGGTCATAGCAACTCCTACCAGGCGATAAACACACCCCTCCGGTCATAGCAACTCCTAGAAGGCGATAAACACACCCCTCCGGTCATAGCAACTCCTACCAGGCGATGGAAAAAGAAAAAAAAAGGGGGGGGGGGGGTTCGACAGCTAAATGTCCAAAGGTGTGCAGAGTGAAGCCCTCACCCCTCTACAATTTTCTCTAACAGTGTTTCAATTTAACTTGAATAATGGTTATGTTAGTGCATGCTTAAAAAGCATCCAAGTGGCTAATTTTTCTTCGAATTGGTTTACAAATTTTGAAATTTCTCAAGGATTTTTTTTTACAATTTCACACACCCTATGTTCATCTGGAAGTAAGTAAATTTCTAATAGTAAAATAATTGTGAGAATCGGGCGTGTAGTTCCCGAGATTAACCGAGACATATCTATATCTATACTACTAAATAAAATAGAAGTGTGTCTGTGATGTTCGAATTTTCAACTTTTAATTATTTTTCATATAGTATAATTGATTACTAAGTCATATCTAATGTCAATTTGTTTCATGTTTGTCTGTCCGACCGGGTTTTTATCAAAAACCACTGGACGTATTGACATCAAATTTACACAGTCTATAGATAATAACGCCAGGGCCAACTTAGTCTTTGTTTCATCGAGATATCTTAAACGGTACAGGGAAAAAATTATCATTAGGGAGATACATAGGTACTGGATTGAACTTTTATTACGATTTATTACTGCATAAAAAAAGCATTGTTAAAAAAAAGGTCCATAATTTCTCCTTTCTTTTTTGTCTGTGGGCTGTCTTCCATTCATTCCAAAAAGCCGTAGTGGTCCAGTAGCCTAAGTTATACCAAGTGGAGCCGCAGTGGATTAATGGATAGAACTATATCAAGTGGGGCCGTAGTAACCCAGTGGATAGATATATATCACAGTGGCTAGAGCGATATGATTATCCGGAATGAAAAAAGGTACTGGATTAAGCTTTTCTTAGGATTACTGCATAGTAAAAAAAAATTGTAATTTTTTTTTGGCTATGGGCTGTCCTTTAATTCCCACGAGAAGTGGCTAGATCGATTCAAAGTACTAAATATCATGCTAACGAAGTAGCACAGGCCTGCTACTAAACAAATAAACTCACATTACCTCTCTATAACATTAGCACTCTGGTCACTAAGGTACTGCGACTCCACTTGAGATCGCTCTAGCCACTGGACCACTGCTGCTCCACTTGGCATTATTCTACCCACTGGGCCTCTGTGGCCCCACTTGATATATGCCTATGTCCATCTGGAAGAATGTAGCTTTCTAAGAGTGAAAGAATTATAAGAATCGGTTGTGTAGTTTCCGAAATCACCCGAGACATATAAACAAATGAACTCACATTACCTCTTTATAATATTAGTAAATATAGACTATTCTAGGAAGACTATGTTGTGAATGACTCACAAGTTCTTACACATTTCCGAAGATTAACGTGATTAATTGTTATTTGCATAGGCTAACCTTTCGCTGAATAAAACAACTAAACAATGTTTTAAGAAACGTAAAATATGTATATTCGTGTATAAAAAAATTTTAATTAGCGAGACTATTTACACAAACAAATAGTATCTATACTATTAATCAAGAATGGAAGTTTGCCGCGTCGAACACTTTACGCGCAAACGGAGAGGAGAGGGGAGGGGAACAGGTCTAAGGGGAATCGATATAGTCCCCCATAAGTTATGGTTGCCGAACGCCCCCCCCCCCCCCCCTCCACCGCAAAACTTCCCTAGGGGGGGGGGGGGGGAGGTTGTGCCCCAGGCTTAAGGTTCGTGTATACCATAAAAGTTGAGTTTGGATGTACCATAATTATCCTGTGGAGAGATGGAACCAAATTTCTGCACACCTAATGACCTTCTCTGACGAACTTCCCTCCGCCCCCTTCCCTACAATAACCAACCCACTCTGGAGGAGATGCAAAGACCGGAGGGATTCGATTTTCGCCTTCTTTTCGACCTGGAAAGCACATTTTCCCGAGGGGATTTTCGTGAGATTTGAGGAAGGGTTGTCTCCCTATACCCCACCCTCCCTCAATGGAAAGTTAGGCCCTTTGGGTAACTTCCCCTACCGGGGCAAGGGGTTTTTGGGCACCACATTCTGCAACTTTCATTCCTGCTTGCTAATGAGAGTGCTAGTATTTCCGAACCTAATGCATATCATTGGCGGCAGAAATAGCATGTAAGTTTTCTCACATATATTGTTAACATATAAAAAATTTTATGGTGGAAAGACTTTTATTGAAATTAAGTAGACTCTTTACAATTAAAGAATCTCATTTATACAGAAATAATGTCAGATGACAATCTAACGTCTTGAGGTGAACATCGTTTCGGAAGTAAACTTTTTTCTTATACCAAAGATTATTCAAACGAGTAACAGTGAAGAAAGTGGAGACGGGATCATTATTGAATCGCCAAGAGTACAGATATTACAATAAAGTAGTATATACGTTCGCCTACAGTACAAGGCGTCACGAGAAGAGCCATTTCATAGAGTTTTTAACTACGAAAACTGTCTTAGACACTTCACACGAAGTGATGACTTGAATAGGCATGCTAAGATCGGTAAACAATAGTGTTCTTACTGAGAAACAACATGCAATGAATGCTCCTGTCAACTACATGCTCACACAAGGCGAGGGAACTACAGTGAATGCAAACAACAAAGAGTGTGCCATATAATAGGACCGTACGAAACATGCACTTTCTAAACAGACACATGAACATAACGATCTTGGAAAACCAACCTTCGTAGCGCCAACGATATTCCTCCTTCAAAGGAAAGTAAATTAGGTATTTTTAATGAAGCAGGAAGATAAGACAACATTAATGATGGCAGTCATAGCACTAAAGACGATGATTCTATACATTTCCCAACAGGCTTTGCTAAAAAAAAAAAAGTGATGTGATTAATGCAGAAGACGACAAGGTGTACTACATATATGTCCTGAAAACCCCAATGAACGTACTGTTAGACTTAGACATTTGATCTGCTTGCAAAGTAAGGATATAGCTTCAATAATCAGTGTACTTAAAGAATGGGGGCTACATTGAATGAAACAATTATGTACTTATCATTATCTGCTAACATCAGAGAACCATTAAATACTGCATACATGCAAAAAAAAGTAGGATAATAAAGTGATATGGTTTTAATTTAGTGAACCCTACCCAACTGGTTTTCTGAAAGAGTAATTATTTCAGAGGTATACATAAAATCAAATGTAAGGATATATTTAAGGTAAACAAAGAAATGCGTGAGAATATGAGCGAGGGTAAGTATAGTTCAGTCGGAAGTATTACGTCTCTCTAGGGTTGTTTAAGTCGGTTGAATTCGGTGTGACAAACATCCGAACTGAGGGATGAGGAATGAGCAATAAGGCATGTTTTTTCTACGATATATAGAGTAGTAATTTCATACATGAATGTGTTAAATGTGTCATTGTATAAATAAAGTCTGTCGCAAAAGTGAACACTGATAATGGATTATTTAACTCTCGCTTTTAACCTTTCGAAAATGTATCATTCGTATGTCATGTGATAATACACTGACATGTCTGGGGCGGAACACTGTAAGCGGAAAACCGAAAAACACTATAAATGAATTCTAATGTACAAAGACTCGCTAGCGGCAGACTGGAGTGAGGTTAGTCCGCCCGAGGCAACCGTTGAGAATGCAAAAATTAATATCTCGGTGGTTACTGCCGAGAGGAGGGGGAAATATAGCAGTATAAATAAGACTACTATTCGCGAGATTAATTCATTTGCGATGGCGAAGTTTAACCCAGAAGTTGACTACGAAATGCTGCAAGAAGGGCACAGGCGAGCGTATTTCAAACTGTACGGAGGAGACTTGCAAGTACAAAATGTAATGGTTTTGAGTATTGGTGTTGTACCTTTGATTCGGACCAAGAACCCAAGTTCGAGGAAACCATAGTTTGCGAAAATTGTGCTATACGATACCTGTATCCCAATACCAAATTACCATGTATGGTAGACGACTCATTTGCAAGTAATAATAGCAAAATTATCATGGAATGACGCTGTAACAGGGAACTCAATTACAAAATTAGCAATCAAGACTTTGAGAACTCCATTCGCTTTAAAGAAGCTCGTAACTGTGTTAAGCATACATATATTGCTCAGCAAGGGATGCTCATCCCCGTCTGTCTGCAATGCAACAGGGGGGGGGGGTGAAGTTAGACCTCACCCCTACATCTACTACGACTAAGTGCAAGAATTCTCACAAGATTGTAAACTACAATTTTCCTTTGACAATATAAATAGTTTTTGCACCCAATGTGTGCAGTTTAAAGATGGAAGAAGATAATGAAGTCACTTGCTCAAGGTGTAAATTGAATATTAGTAAATTTTTTTACATACTGGAGAAAACTGATTAGATGTTGCTTACGAAAGAAATAGTATCGTTACCAATTTCACTTTCATACTGCAAATATTATGTTCTTGAAAAGTATCCATTTAGAAACTTCGCAAGGAGAGGACGTCAATGTAAGGGAATGCCTTCAAACTGGGTTTACCGACTTGACAATAACCTTGTAATATTTAATTGTCATTGTGTAATGTACTCTGTAATGAAAATGTACTCTCATGTACTCTGTAATGAAAATGTACTCTCGTGTACTCTGTGATGCATACTGCATTTCCTGAAAGCGCAATGTTGTCACAAAGTGTATTAAAATATTAAAATGTTAAAATATTGGTGTGTAATGCATACTAATCTGTGAACATTTGACAGCTTTTTTAAAATAAAATGTCTGAAAAAAATGAAGGTCCTTGTGTTTCTCTGACTTTCTACCTAACGTGAAACCATATTGGAGTGACAGTGTATGAAATTAATTTTTAACAGTGTATAAACTACGTTAATAACACTACTGGAATTCATTTACAAAAGTGTAAGTTTTTCTCTTATAGAAAACGTATTTTTAGTGACTATTTGTTCTGTATGAAGTAAAAAAATGATAAAACGGAAAGTATGAATCAATCAAGATACTAACATTTAATTAAAAAGACCTAACACTATGTGATTGAAACTAACAATAGTTGTAATTAAAAGCGGGAATCAATACTAGATTTCCCGACGACAGTAAAAGTGTGACGGAATTATTTAAATATAATTATTATGTATGTGTAGGGATTCAATATATGTTTCAGTAAATTTTATAGATCTCTCAGTCATAGCATTTCTGATGCAAAAAAAACTGAGGGTCTAATATAAGTTTCTCTCGATTACTTGAACACACTATATATTGTAGTGAGTGAGAGAGTGAGAGGGAGAGGGGGAGAGAGTAGGGAGAGGGAGAGGGGGAGAGGGTAGGAAGAGGGGGGAGAGGGAGAGGATGAAATAGAGAGGGGAGAGGGAGAAAGGGGGAGAGGGGAGGGGAGAGGGAGATTATGAAATAGTGTGGGGGAGAGGGAGGGGGGAGAGAGAGAGAGAGAGAGAGAGAGAGAGAGAGAGAGAGAGAGAGAGAGAGAGAGAGTGTGTGTGTGTGTGTGTGTGTGAAAATCTTTCTCGTGCAGAAATAGCATGTAATTCAGTATAATTTAGAAGAACAAGCTGTTGTACCATGATCTCATTTTTACAATGAAGTAACATGATAGTTTACTTGGACAGGTCTTGAAAGGCGATGAGGGTATAATTTGGAGCAGCCCTGAAATGAAAAGGCGGGAGATCTCTGAGAAAACCCGATGGATTCGAAAATCCGGAGTGAGCAGGCCAGGGATTCAGAAGTATGACCATTCAACTCCCTAAGTTCTGACAACTATGTCGGGGCAGATCTTCATGCAAAAATCGCACCTTGATTTCCACGTAAGTATGTTATTCGACAGTTTATGCACTCCACTGTTAACACAGACGAGACTTAAACTGTGTATTGAGGCCTCACTAACTATACAAAAAAACTGTAAGTTGGCGGTTTCACCCTTACTAACAAATGTGAGATTAATGCTTTCGCACAAGACACAGTGCATAGCTAGTCAAGCCACTCAGAAAACAAGACACAGTGCATAACTAGTCAAGCCACTCAGTAAACAAGACACAGTGCATAACTAGTTAAGCCACTCAGTAAACAAGACACAGTGCATAACTAGTTAAGCCACTCAGTAAAAAGATACAGTGCATAACTAGTCAAGCCACTCAGTAAACAAGACACAGTGCATAACTAGTCAAGCCACTCAGTAAAAAGACACAGTGCATAACTAGTCAAGCCACTCAGTAAAAAGACACAGTGCATAACTAGTCAAGCCACTCAGTAAACAAGACACAGTGCATAACTAGTCAAGCCACTCAGTAAACAAGACACAGTGCATAACTAGTCAAGCCAGTCAGTAAACAAGACACAGTGCATAACTAGTCAAGCCAGTCAGTAAACAAGACACAGTGCATAACTAGTTAAGCCACTCAGTAAACAAGACATAGTGCATAACTAGTTAAGCCACTCAGAAAACAATTTTCTTACACGTTATTCACATTTACAGACGCCATTTTACAAATGTAATTAACGAAACCAACATTAGTACTATACATATTAATAGAACTTACCACTATGAATTAACACGAATTTCTAATATTTGGTTTGTGGTAAAACGTACATTTAACATGTGTCAATAACATAATCGTCTACTTTTGTAGAAATGAATATGCGTCAAGGCAAGTAGTAACATTGACATGTTAGTTTAGAACATCACAGAACACGTAATTATGTCCAGAGTAAAGACTTACTAACCTAGAAACTTGTCTGCTGCAGTTTTTTACAGACAAAATTAAAATACGTGAATTTAATTTTGTATCGCAATTAAAGGTATTAAATATTTGATTTTTTTTTGTACCGAGTTATAGCTTGAAACGGAACATTTATACGGAAGTAATATTACAAACTGTTCCATTTTGAATTGTCTTGCGTGTCTGGTTGTTAGTAACATTGAACACATCTGACTAAAGTTATGAAATCTATTTCTACTAAAAAGTGTAATTCACTTTATGAAAACTAGTGCCATGTTCTTTTGGAATGTGGTTTCATTAAGGATGAATATTAACTATGGTTTTTGGTATTATTTGAATATGTGTGTGTGTTTTTTTTTTATGCTACTATGGTAAAATACTTGCTAGTATGGCAAAATGTTTGGTAGAAGGGGGGATAAAATGATTGGCAGGTTAGTCGGGCGATCGAAGATGCTGGACTTAAGCTCTGGTTCCTTGTAAGGGGAGCGTGGGTTCGAATCCCATATTTGTCAAATAATTTTCAGACATATATTGAGATAGTCGAGATGGTTATGAGTGTGAAGGAGCTACGTTTCCAAACTCCAGAAGCGAGGGAGCGATACGAACAACATTATAACGCACGTCTAGTGCCTAATCGCTCCTACACACTACGCATGCAGTGTTTCCGTCGTGAAGCTTTATTTCGTAGTAAATTCTATCTATAACAGTGGAACTTTATTACACGACATGAAAGCCTACAGAATAAACTAAGTTCGTAAGAATATAGTTTTCTCTTTCTATAGAAAAATGTTGTTTAACTTTTCTGCTAAAATATCCACAGTTTTAGAACAGTTATTTACAGAGATATGCGCAAACTATATCACAGAAAATGTTTCAGTTCAGCTTCATGTTATTATAAACTGTTTGTTCTGGTCTTCTTCCACGGTGAACCAAGTATTTGGGTTTTCTCAGGTTCTCCCATGACACGATGATGAATTGCGAATATGAAGAGCTGCCTCTTGACCTCGACGATCATGGAACCGTGAACTTGCATCATCACTAACTGATTGCCACCAATGCAGATTCTGCGATCGAGTTTTCACCTATGTTTAAAAATGCATATCGGCATGAGAGGGTGGTCCGTACGAAGAGTCCTTTTCACTCGGCGACGACCAATTGGGAAGCATGGTGGTGGCCTGACGTGGTGCAGCATTGTTCAGTACAAAGTCCATGTTGCACATCGACCAATGGCGAAGTGTGGTGGGAGCCTATTGTAGCTCTGGGCACCCAGGAAGCGATGAAATGTACCGAGGTACTTGGATATATACTTTTTTTTAAGTGAGATGATTAAATAAAATGTTCGCATTTCAGCTTTTAGAGATAGGACTATATAATTTTATTTTAAAATACATGGGATTTTTTTTCACTTGCGACCCACACACGTACACCTCACTTACCACCACACTTAGCACCACAATCTCAATCAGCAGTGCACTTAGCACCACAGCACTGCAATCACCACCACAATCAGCACCAAAGTACCACAATCAGAACCACAATTAGCATCGCAATCAGAACCAGAATCAATACCGCAGCACCACAGTTAGCACAGCACGCTCTGCAATTAGTAGCGCAGTTAGCACTGCAGCACCACATTTAGCACCACAATCAGGGGTCCTTATGGGTCAATGGGTAAATGGGTCAAGGTGGGGGTGGTGAGGTCATTTAGGGGTCATTTTGGAGTCAACTTCCTCAAGCGATGTTTCAATACGCGCATGTGATCGGCCACCTGAAATTACATGGCAGCTCGGTGATTGGCTGGTCGGTGTATGCACAATGTATTAATGGTGCAGTACGAGAGGTTCAAAGTCAATATGGCGCCATAGAGCTTACAAGCTAGTATATTATAAGCAGTAGCGAGGTAAGGTGAGAGGTTTAGTTTGACTGCAGTTGCATGGAAGGTGGATCGTCTTGGTTAGCTTCTGCATCTTCACATTGATTTTCTTCTCGAGTTTTTGCTTTCAAAGTCATTCAGGGTCATAAAGTCAAGGTTAAGATAGTCTGCATCTAATGTGGTGACAGTAGTCTGTAATGTCATATGCTTGTTGAATTTAATGTATTTTTCTCCAGTTTATTTTCTAGGCCATTCAATCATGGAGTCAAGGTCGAGATTAACAGCATCCAATACGGTGGTACTAGTCTGTACTTGTTGATTTTATATTTTTTCTGGTGTTTTTACTTTTAAGGTCATTCAAGGTCATGGGGTCAAGGTTGAGTTAGTCTGTATGTAATATGGTGGTGGTAATCCGTATTGTCATGCGCTTGTTGACTTCTATGTATTAATTCTCGTGTTTTGGTTTTCAAGGTCATTCAAGATCACGGGGTCGATGTAGTGTACATCTAATATGGCGGTAATAGTCTGTTATGTATTGTTCTTGCTGAATTTTATGTATTTTTCACAAGTTTTTCTGCTTTTAAAGGCATTCAAGTTCATGGGATCGTGGTAATTGGCTTCCAATATGGTGGATGGGTGATGTCTACCCAGAAGGTGGTCGCCTACCAAGACAGTCGTCACCTATCAAGAAGGCGATCACCTTCCAAGATGGTGGCCTCTAGTACTGTATAAACAAATGACGAACGAAAACATCAAGATGGCGGAAGAATCAGTAAGGGTGAGGGGAGTGGAGGTGAGGAAGTCAGTCGTCTGCAGGGCATTGTGCTGGTGGGGGGGGGACGTTCGTAAATGTAAGTTTTAAACAACAATTTTAATGTAAGTTTCTAATTTTTTTTTTTTTTTTTTTTTTTTTTTTTTTTTTTTTTTTTTAAGAATTAATTTTTAACAATTATTTTTTTGGAAATTTTTGTTTACTTTATTATTATTTTTATTTTTTGGGTCAAGGTCCAGGTGACGGGTCAAAGGTCAAGGTCAGGGTAAGTGACATCCAATATGACAGACGGTGACGTAACAACATGGCAGCGGCCGAATCCTGCCAAGATGTGCCAGAGGCCGATGCGCTAAAACCCAACTACTGATGTTCTATATATTATCGACTTTATTATTCCTCACGAATCACGTCCCGTAGTTTGGGCTTTTTATTTCCAAACAACCTGTATGTTAAAACTTCATATGTCGGTTCAATAGACATACACAAATAAACACACGCGCACATGCATGCATACATACATACATAGTAAGGTGAACGGCTGAAAGTGTATTTAGTTTTTTTGTTTTGTTTCGGGAAATCAAATAACCTAGTGTGGCGAAAGTCTCCAGCTCAGTAGATAAAATGCCTGATGATCGTTTAGAAATAATAGGGAATAAATATTAAAATGAGTGGTAGTATGAATGTGTGGCCACACTGTGTGACAGCCAGAGAGCTGGTGCCGTAGCTAAGGAAACATTTCAAACAGAAACCCATTCAACGCCATGGGAAGTGAAATACAATTGCACTTTAATGTAATACCAGCGACGCAGCCCTCCCTCCACACACGAAAACAAGCGCGTTTCAAATGCCAAACTTCCTGCAAACTATTAAGGGAAATGTTCAACCTAACGTAGCAAAATACAAAAATTGGCAGCTATTTTTCCAATATTTTATTTTTTAACTTCTGTTATGTTGATAACTCAAAATTAACATACACAGGATAGGTGTTAGGTCCTCCGCCTCCCCTTTTTTGCTCAAAGCTTATGTACGAAAACAATTGTAATAATATTGACAAAAACACGGAACAAATGTGAAGGTGTATAAAGCTGAATACCACCAATGACTGTGTTAAAAGTAGAAATGGCGCGTGTGCGACTGGACTAAACTGCAAAAGAGTTGTAGATAGATTTTGGCACAACTTTATGGTCTCCTTCCCGACATGAATAAGGAGATAGCTAATCCTATGGACGCAGTTAGTGCAGGACTTGCAGAAAAATTCCACAAAGCGCAATACTCCATGACAACATCGAATTATGTATTGCCAGAAGTGCCTCATAATTTTGTTGAGAAATCTTGGCGGCTAAATATCAGATAGCGATAAACAAAACTTATTACATTAAGATAAGCTGAAATTTTGTTTCACTCATATATCACACGAGTTAGACTTTAGAAAAAAAAAAGGAAATTTATTGTTAAAAATTGAATTCCTCCTTCCACCCAACCCTTCACAAAAAGATCTGACTGCACCACTGCATATATACGGCTGCGTTGTAACATAACAAACGTCACGATTTTAAAAGTTTAACTTGTGTTTACATATGTAATCATTAACGTCTTTCTTGCGAGTTTTCGGCTGACTAACTACAAGTTTACAAGGCATTTGAACCCCAAACCCCGCGGCACGAAAGTGATACATACAACACGTAGTTTAAAAACCAAACGTAATGCTAAAGTACTAAAGCACATGCAGTAAGTTCTTGTTATACAATAATATTATTATATACTTCCCAGAGAATTATTCCTGCCGGAAGACGTCATTAGAAAGCAGAGGTCCAATCTAACATTTACAACAAATAAATGTCTCAATAGTACGACAGCCTCTAATGTGGGAGAATAAATACAAACACTCCACAAGCATTAACGTATATTTATATGAAAACAGTTGAATAAATTACGATTCAACCAGTTAAAAGGGGTCTGGGCGTTTCTCCACATGCTCCTCTGAATAAAATCTGACGTCCAAAATATTGGCTTCGTTGTATTAATAACAGTTTCAATGCTCAACCCTGTGCATGCACATGAGAAGAGTTTTCAGTACACAAGTTAACCATGAACATCATTAACTACCAAATTAAACTACACACATAGTGAAATAAAACGCGAAGGCAATTTCCATATAGCCACTTTATTCGCATTGATCGTTAAAAAATGGACATTTCACTTTCCTAGACAGCAAGGCGATGCACTTGCGTATTTCAACTGTCTTCTCCGCATGTTCCCAGAAGAAGCGTCGTGGTTGTTCCAGGAACCAGATGTGCACCGCTTGCTGGCCCACATCATCATGAGATCGCGCAGCTTCTCGCTGTGTCCGAATTCGCCTCAAGTACATACTTGTGCGTACCTGTCCCCGGAAGTGAAGTCGTAAGTGATGTTCGAACTGCAAGTGAAGTATGCAAGTATGAAAGTAAACGAAGTTGTATACTTCTCGCGTACTTGCGGAATATGTGCCGCCATTTTGAGAATCAATTAGTAGGTTACTATTGATTTCCGACATATTTATTTTATTTTAAGTTCTATAGGGCAACATTACTACTTCATAGACATAGAATTTTGAACTGAGTGAATAATTATCGCAAGGTTCACCTTACAAAAAGCTCTAAACAATAAATTCGTATTAGGACTACGTTTCTAACCTACAGAAGCTAAGATAAATAAGTAATCTAAATTACACTGACATGCAATAATGAAAGACCATATACGTTAATATAATCAAATGAAAATATTATTTAATACTTGATTTAACCCGTAAAACATTCGGCAATATTATAAAATTCTTATTCGGAAAACATATACGTTAAAAGTGGTTAGCTGGCTAATAACTGTTACCGAAGCCAACAAGACTGCCTGTCCGAATTCATCAAGTTTGGTGCCAAGGGTAAGTGAAATATGCAAGAATGCAAGTACGTAAGTATGTACCTGAATTAGGACACGGCCTTAGAGGTCTGCAATGCTACAGCTCCACAGCAGTGCACGATCACATACTGCAACCGCAACGCTGGAGGCAGTATCTGCAGTCCCCTTACACATATATATGATCTAGCGTCATCACATTATCACTTCTTCGGCGAGGCTATGCGATCCCAGGTTCAACTTGGGCGGACACCAAGGTTAGGAATATTAATATAATCCGTTTAAGATGTGTACATTTCTTTGTTATTCAGGACAGTTTTACGTGAAATCTATTATTAACATCTGCTAACATACACACATAGTTTGCTAAACACCCTGACCACATCCGTAACAAGATCTCTGACGAAGGGAAATAATACTCTTCAGCACCCACCAACCCCAGTTTCTCAAACTACTCACAAAAACAACGAAAACTTTACACTATTATTTTCTTATAAAATATATATTTGTAATAATATATTATTTTCCACGAGCTAAAAAATATAAAGCTTACTATTCGTGTCTTTAAGTGCAGTTTTTTCAACAGATTTGTGAAATTTAAAAAACAAGCAATTTTAGTAATATTTTGCTGGTACGTTTAAAAAAAAAAAAAAAAAACAGATTTTAAGCCGTATTTGTGCAGAATATCGGCTTTTACGTTGAAGGACCCGCGGACCAGCGGCATCGTCCGGCACGATGCCCACATACGAACATCCGGGGGTGACCTGGCCGGGAATTGAACTCGATTACGTGCCACCACACACTCGTCATGCATTCGGCGGGGACACCTCGCTGAATTCCTCCTGGCGTAGGAAGGGTTGCCTACTCACTAGGCCATGCTATTGCTACCACTGTTCCCTTCATGTGCTATTTAACTGGAAACGGTGTGTCCTAGAGAGTTGCAACAAGGGGGGCTTCTTTGCTACTTACGTCGTCCTGCTTCATCCCATGGTATCAACAATCAATTTAACCTCACTGCGTACGTGTTGCATGCAATCAAAAGGTGCCAACCCCTATTGTTTACATGATGGGGGTGTGTACGACGAACCATACCTACTGGTTTACTTGCTCCGTATACTAATTTGTGTTCTTCTAACGCAATTAATTTGCCTAATATCCTGCTTAATGTCCTTGCTGCCCACCATCTTTAGAGGCTGCTACAGCCCTTACTATTTGAGATGGACCATGGGTGTCTTATATCAAACTTACTTTTTTCTTGTCACGAATCATGTGCCCGAGTTTGTACACATATTTCCTATACACGCTGTATAATCCATTCACGGTTACTTCAGCCTTTTCTGAAGTCCTGCTAAAGTCCTGCTAAAATACAGAATATTACTCCACCTCGTACAAATTAAGCTTAACTAAGTATAGAAAATGTACACTAAAGTACAACGCACTGAATTCGTGCGCTCTCAGTGTAAAAGTAATTTGTATAAGAACTATTTCTCACTAGGCGCTACCAACACACGTGTTTTCTCCCTGCTTCTTATTCAAATTATTTATAAATGAAGCATTATAATTTATAGATAAATAAAATAACATTTCAATTCAACGAAAAAAAAAAAAAAAGTAACTTTAACGAACACACGTATGAGATGCTTGTGATACAGGGCGTATTTAGGAAATAACTAAACACGTCATACATGGGGAGCTTTTTCAAAGGTTTGATTCAAAAAGGTCGAAGAAACCACGAATGGACTATAATATGGACAACATGACGAGGCGTAGCGGCGATCGCAGGGCAGACCCGGTGCGCGATGTTACTTTCAGCTCCCGGGTTGGTGAGAAAAGAAAGGGGGGGGGGGTGACATTGGTGGAGGGGGAGGGGCGACCTCCTGAAGGCTGCTCCAGAGCTCGGCGGCCAGTCAGCGTCAGTGCAGAGGTGCGTGCAGTGCGGAACACAACTTGTGCGGACAGTGCGCGCTGCAAGGACCTACCTCGACCATGGCGCCGACCAGCTAGCGGTCCTCTCGCCTGAACATGGCGCGCCTACAGGTAACTGCTGTGCCTCATTCATTACAGTGGCCTAACAACTACGAGGGCAAGGGTATACATTCAACCCACCTCTCAGACGCCCGTCTACCTAGAGCTTCCTTCTGCGTTTGAAGCCTAGAGGCGAGGGAGCGTTAAAGGCGACATTGCCACGCGCATCAAGTCCCCCATCGCCACTAAGCGCAAGGCTCTGAACTGACGTGCAGTGTTCTCGTCATGCTGCGTGTGTCTATGGGACTTTCAGCGGCGACCCTATTATTTTATTGGTGGAAAGTGTGTAGGAAGGTTCAATGCATGCCCCTTGACTAGTTTTGTATGGATCTGACACGCACATCTTGAGATACAGCGCTTTGAAAAAGCAGTTTTTAGCAATTTTGGCGTGCTCTGAAATGGTGTTTATAATTAACGTGAGGTCTTGAAAACACTCAACAGACCTCGTCTGAAATATGTGTTCTTGTCGTAGGTCAGTACACTGGACGCACGTTTAATAGTTTCGTACGGAAACGTGTTTTTCGACACCCTGCAACGCACTTCAAGCGCCAGGTAGACGGGCGCCTTAAGGCCAGACATCACCATGCATGGACGTATAGGGAATCAAAGGCTAAATTCGGACATAGATCACTGTCATTTTTGTGATTGTATTTTCAAATAAGGTTTTTTTTTTTTTAATATTGAACGCCTCTAAATTTGTAAACCATTCAAATTTTAAATGCACTTCTTGATTATTTATAAAATGCCACAATTTTATAAATAATAAAAACGTACATTTGAAATTTAAAAAATTTAAATTTGTAAGGTTTACAAATCTAGATGAGCTCAATATCTAACAAAAAAATCTTTAGTTGAAAATGACAGCTGAATGACAGTAAATGAGTACTTAACATAGTTTTCTTTACCTACCTAGTTGCGTAGAACCATTGTACGTGATCTCTAATGCATGTCTTTGCAGTGATGCCCAACTTAATGCGAAATTCCAATCCTAATTTTCAATAAAATTTTTGTTATGATTACTGTTTAAAAATTGTTGTAATGCATTTCTGAATCGTAAATACGTCTTAGCTTCTATATTATAGACGTTTATTTACATTTAATACAACCTGTAAATTATGATTTGACTTCACTGAATTATAATTTGCACGGGAAGCATAATTACGTAAGAGAGCGTCTAAATGCTTGCTCCCCGACCTAAGCTACATACGTAGTTTCTCCGCTACTTCTACCATGGCTGGGCTGGGCTGGGCTGTGCCGGTGTTTGCAGGTTACCCAGGGCATTCTGTGCCTTCTAGGTTGCCGCCCTCAATACTAACCACGTGTATTTCGCGATACAAGCTACATTATAGACTATTCACGGTCAAGTGAGCATTTTTGAAAGCCGTCTTATTTGGAATAGCAATCAATAAATATATTTTATTTTAGCCTTAGACTTTAACTTCCGAGTGAGATGTAATATATACACCGTGTTTAATAATTGCACGACAATATTTCTTTAAAAAGACGTTTAGAGGGGAAAAAAATTGCTGAAAGGAAAAAGTAACTAGGACCTCAAAAGTGCTCACTTTACCGTGAACAACCTATACCAGTACTTGCTATATTATAAATAGGGTTGCACAGTTTTACCTGAAACATTCTCACTTTGTTGTTTTTCTTTCGCGTTCCAATTATTTATAACTGTCTAACACAACAAAATAACGCTAAATATGTACTTAAAGACAAACAAATAATCATTACGGCTTGTTCATACAAGTATTTATAAATGTCTATATGGTATTCTGGTTCTATTCCGTAAATTTATTTATTTATTCGGTTTGTTTAACATGTGTCTGTTACGCATGTAAATGACGGATATATATTTAGGGCTGGTCGAAAACGCAATACCTGCAACATGTCATATTTTTTCCTTTCCGAATATCTGACAACCTTAATTAGAAATATTAGTTAGAATAATTTTATAACGTTATTTAACTGTGTCAGTTCAGCGTACCGATATTTTTCAAATTAACAATTTCGGTACTGGTAATTTATAAGTAAAAGAATTTGGGATATCTTAAGAGTGATAATTTTGATTTCACCATCGACTTAGCACATGTGGCACGTCGAGTTGACATGAGAATGTACAGCGCCATAACACCTTCCAAACCCGTAGGACAGAGGTTGGTCACGGTAAAGTGAGCACTTTGAGATCTTAGGTACTTTTTTCTTTTTAAAATGAATATTGCCATGTAAGAAATAAACACAGCATGTATATTTCACCGCACTGGAAGTTAACGTCTAAGGGTAAAATAAAATGTACTAACTGACCATTATTTCAAATAAGAGGGCTTCCTAAAAACTGCTCACTCTACCGTGAATAGCCTATAAAGCTGTGAACGCAAGTCGCAGGAGGCTGTACACTCGTGGCGCAGTTGACCGCGCGGCCATGATCTGCCCAGCCAGCAATTGTCAATGTAACTCCCTCCCTAGTCCATCAAGGCTAGTTTTATACAGGTTGATTCTCAATTAGACAGACAAACTTCGGTCGGGAGGCGATTCTTCATGAAAAAGTAAACGGAAAACATACGTGACACTTTATACCTAAACCGAATATTAAGGGAGGTATATGCCCTTAAAAAAACTACGTTTTTAACCATATTTGTGCAAAATATCGGTAACGAAATAAAATACAATGACAATTCTCTGAACATAATTGAATGTTATCGGGACCTTCAGCGTAAGAACAAATATTTTGCACAAATACGGCTTAAAATCTCGTTTTTTTTTTTAAGTGCTTATACCTCCCTTAATTTTCTGTTTAGGTTTAAAGTGTCACATATGTTTCCCTTTTACTTTTCATGAAGAATCACCTCCCGAAGTTTGTCAATCTAATTGAGAATTAACCTGTATATTGCTGACTGATACTAACCATGAAAATAAAAATTTTCCTTTCTTCATTTTCAAGTTTTTATACTGCAACGAAGAGCAGTTTACTAATCCCGTTGTCTCACGTCAGTAATGGTGAACATGTTTATTTGCCCATATGAAGGTAGGTAGGTATAGACTGTTCACGGTAAAATAAACACTTTTGAAAGCCCTGCTTAGGATCTATTTGTAGGCCTATTCAAATTGTGTATTCTTCCGCCTTATGCAAAATTAACATTGCCATGGGCCTCGTCACTTTATTCATGCATCGCTCTAGTGCAACTGTGAAATTATTACAAAAGAAAACGTCTCGCAAATCTGCCCATTTTTACACTTCGACGCATTAAAAAAAAAAAAAACAGAAAGTAAAATAAATAACTTAAATGATCACAAATGGTTAGTCGGCACATTGAATTCGACGTTAAGATATAAAACTAAATTTAAATTCATCTTTACCAACCTTACTGGGCTCATGTCAGTTTGCGCGTTAAAATATACGTAGGTAGGGACAGCGACATTTTTTCTAAGGTTGATTTCAAAAGTATTCACATTATCGTGAACGGAACATGTTCAGGGAAGGGGAAGAATCCTGTAGTAAGGATCCAACGCTAACATTCTCCTGCAGAGCGATTCTGAAAATCATGAAGGGCTTTCATCAGAATGGTCGAACCGGTAATCGATAACTTGTCTTCCCGAATGCGAGTCCAGTTTTACCACTGCGCCACCACGCTCGCTTCGTATACACGCCTCAGAAGATGCCAACTACCGAAGCCACAGTTTCGAAAATAAATATGGAATAAAATGTGTAACAAAGATATTTCCTGATCCAAGAAGCCGGCAACACACAGCAACCACTCTCCGAGCAGCCGGGGGCGTTCAAGTCTCCATGGTAGCAGCAACACGGGCGTAGTGCGTGCAATCCAGCTGCGCAGTAACCTGTGTCCACGTCCCGGCAACACCCAGCAAGCAATCTCCAAGCAGCCGGGGGCGTTCAAGTCTCCATAGAAGCAGCAACACGGGCGTAGTGCGTGCAATCCAGCTGCGCAGTAACCTGTGTCCACGTCCCGGCAACACCCAGCAAGCAATCTCCGAGCAGCCGGGGGCGTTCAAGTCTCCATAGAAGCAGCAACACGGGCGTAGTGCGTGTAATCCAGCTGCGCAGTAACCTGTGTCCACGTCCCGGCAACACCCAGCAAGCAATCTCCGAGCAGCCGGGGGCGTTCAAGTCTCCATAGAAGCAGCAACACGGGCGTAGTGCGTGCAATACAGCTGCGCAGTAACCTGTGTCCACGTCCCGGCAACACCCAGCAAGCAATCTCCGAGCAGCCGGGGGCGTTCAAGTCTCCATAGAAGCAGCAACACGGGCGTAGTGCGTGCAATCCAGCTGCGCAGTAACCTGTGTCCACGGCCCGGCAACACCCAGCAAGCAATCTCCGAGCAGCCGGGGGCGTTCAAGTCTCCATAGAAGCAGCAACACGGGCGTAGTGCGTGCAATCCAGCTGCGCAGTAACCTGTGTCCACGTCCCGGCAACACCCAGCAAGCAATCTCCGAGCAGCCGGGGGCGTTCAAGTCTCCATAGAAGCAGCAACACGGGCGTAGTGCGTGCAATCCAGCTGCGCAGTAACCTGTGTCCACGTCCCAGCACCGCCCTGAGCTGCTTCGTTTTATACCAATAGCATTGTGATCTGATTGACGTAGATTGGATTCGAGGTTAGAAAAATATTAAAATACAGAATGTGTCTAAATTCCCATTACATAATGTAAAGGTGTGTAGTGGGGATCCACAGGTGTCTCGTAAATCAAGCCCTTCATGTGGCCCCACAGGAAGTGGTCTAGCAGAATCAAGTCGGGTGAACGTGCAGGATAAGCGACGAGGTGGATACGTCGAGGTGCCACCCTTGACCATCCCTCCCCCCAACCACCTTTTCGCCTGTGATGCCAATCAACATGTCCGGTTAAAATAAAATACATGCAGTTGGGGGCAGGGACTTTTTTAAAACAGTGCTCCGTCTCGACCAGCTACACAACAAATGATACAGGACACGGATTGCCTCGTTATTGTTCGCTTCCAAATATCGGCACATAGAGGCTGTTCAAGGTAAAATGAGCACTTAAATCTACCTGCATGCACGTTGTGTAATTTTCCACCTTATGTGAAATGAACGTTTCCACGAGCCTCGTCACTTTATTCAGACGTCGGTCAAGTGACCGTGTGATATTATTAGAAAAATAAATATTTTAAAATCTGTTATTTTTACAAACATTGATGCATTAAAAAAAACAGAAAGTGAAATAAATAATTTATGTTACCACAAGATAATTACTTAAAACTATTTATTCGACGTTAAGATATGGAACTACTTTCCCTCCATCGTTACCAACTTAAGTGGGCGCATGTCAGCCAGTGCGCTCGTTAAAATGTATGCACGTAGAAGTAATAACTTTTTATAAAGTTGATTTCTAAAGTGCTCACTTTATCGTAACAGCCTTTAACCACTTTAGAAATGAATCTCTCAAAAGTATCACTTCCCTACCCGCATGTGTTTCTGTTGGACACCATTTTAGACTTGCGCCCTGTAAAGTTGGTATGAAAGAAGGGAAAGTAGTTCCACGACTGAACATTAAATTGAAAGTTTTAGATAAGTAGTAAATTTACTTATTTTGATACATGTATTTAATGCACACAAATGTATGAATTAGCAAATTTGTAAATTCACTTTTCTGATTATATCACACTTTCGCTTGACCGAGGTAAGAAGAACGGGCCCGTAGCAATGGTAATTTTATATTGTAGTCCATGCATATGTGTGCCATTTCTGGTAGAAATAGTGACGTTCCGTAGGGGAAAGTTGACTAATTACGTTTCGAAACGTTGTTTACATGTCTACTGTTTATTTGACTAAGCCAATACGTATTCTGCTTCTAATGAACATCTCTGATTCATCTGCAACCATGTGAGCCATGGAGTACCACGGTGGTGTAGTGGTTAGACTACTCGCCTCCCACCAAAGCGAACCGGGATCGATTCCCGGCGGGGCATGTGAGAATCGTGCCGAACGATGCCGCTGGTCAGTGGGTTTTCTCGAGGATCTCCCGTTTCCCCCGCACCCTTGCATTCTGGCGCTGCTCCATACCTCTCTTCACCCTCATCGGCTCTCAAGACCTTGCTGTTAAGAGCCGCCCAAATCTCTTCACTCACTCTCTTAAGCCATGCACCTATCAACCGCAAATATGCCACACGGCATTTTGAAAACGTTTTTATACAAAATATTTTCGCAATATATCAATACATCTAATTACATTCGTTTAGGACTAGTTAGTTTTAAGGCCCCTTTCTACCCAATTTGTCAACCAGTGTAAAACTAATACGTTAAACCAATAAAAATAACACCACACACGAGGACCAGCAGCCATCTGGTGCCTAAGACTATAGTTGCAGAAATGTATACAGTCGCCTTAAAAACATTTTGGAATGACCACTTTCAGAGACTGGTTATAAAGAAACCTGTATATTTCAGTAAACAACACCCGCGATACATAATATAAAAGATACTTCAACACAGACTGCCTGTTCATAACGAATAAATTCACTATAGCGAACAAACGTCCTTTCTCTGCACAGTAAAAAAGCATTGGCACACAACAGCATCCATCATTAGTATGCACATTTTAATAGTCAGTGTACATATCCTTGTCACTTATCACAGCTTGCAGACGTCGTGTCATGCTGTCGAACAAATTTTGTGTCACTGTTGGGGGATTTTAGACCACTTCTCCCAGAGTAATTTTTCAAATCCTTTTTTTCTTTTTCGAATAAACATTTTCTGATTTGGACGTCGGCATGCGCTCATAGCTGCACAACTGGGTTAGAATCAGGAATTGCTGGTAGGGTACAAACCATTCGTGAAACTCTGAATAGTAACCACACTCACGATGAGCGCTACGGGTCAATGTAACCACATCAAGTCCCAATTTCTGCACACTGTCATGCCAATAACCGCGCAACATCTCTATGTATTTCATGTGGCCTATTGTGCCTTGGGTTACAGCTGGATTTCTAACCCCAAAAGCCGCCATACATCCCCAAATCATTGCAGCGCATCCTCCATGTTTAACGGTTGAAAGAACATGTTTTGATTAGAGTTCTGCGTTAGAGTTGCGCCAAACTTTCTTCATTCCCACAGATCCGAACAAAGTGAACTTAGATTCATCTGAAAATATGATAGTTTTCCAAATACCTATTTACTTGTTTAGGTATTACTTAGCAAAGTGTAAGCGTTTATTGCGGTTATTTCCTGAAATGTATGGCTTCTTCCCGAGACATTTGTCATGAACAGTAGCCATGATCAAAACATTTCGTACAGTCTGAGCATTCGCCTCTTTTGTTGGGCGTTTTTTTTTTTTTTTGTCTGAAGCATTTGACTACGCACTTTAATAGGGTTCCACCTTAACAGGATTGGCAGTTCGTTTAAGCTGTCACTCGGACGCCCGGATTGACACTTTTTTCTGTTGCGCTAGTTTCCTTATACAGGATGAATTCTTTAAAAGAGGCCCCGTGGGACATGTGTGTAACGAAGCGCGAGAATAAGGAAATACAGTCCAGTGTGACAACAAAATACCTAGAGTAGGTGCTGGAAGTGGTCGCCATTAACCTCGAGGCAGGTGTGCAGACGACACCAAAAGTTGTGAAAGACACGGGCGAGGACATTCTGCGGGATGGCATCGATAGCTGTGATAAAGTTGGCCTGGAGTTCTTCGAGTGTGTGCGCGGGTTGTCGCTGTAGACCTGTCACTTTAGAAGCGCCCCACAAGAAGGAATCACAGCTGGATAAATCTGGAGAACGGGGTGGCATAGGTTTGTTTGTTCCGCGGCTGATGACACGATCAGGCTGGAACACTGACTCAATGCGCGCCTCAAGGTCACTTGGCGGACACTTCCAGCACCAGTATTTTGTTGTCACACTGGGCTGTATTTCCTAATTCTCTCACTCCGTTACACACATGTCCCACGGGGTCTCTTTTAAACGACTCACCTGTATTTGTTAATGATTGCCCTTATTGTTGTGTAGCTGACGGGAAATTCGTATCCAACCTTGCGACATACAGCGATGGACAAAAGTATTCGCCCTCTTGAATTTACAGTAATAAAGTGTATAATATCCCATGTTCCCCGCATAGGTTGATACACAAGTATATTACACCAGATGAAAGAATGAGCGTTATCTTACATGTCAACGCGCAACAATTCCAGAATGAACAAGCAAGTACGTTAAATTCGCAAATTATGATTATGTGCCGTTGGGGATGCTTGGGACAAATTACAAGCGTGCACGGGCTCTGTCCGCTAACACGTATTAGATCTGCCGCTTCAGTTGAGTTATGTGGTTAGATAGTGAAGGTTTGACTTGTTGCAATGGAACAGTTGTGAGATGGGGCGGAAAATGAAGGAAACGTCCGTTGAAGAAAGAGGAACTATAGAGAGATTTGGAGCAGAAGGAAAAACATTTTTCGATACCGCACAAATTGTGGGAATAAGTTGCTCGGACGTTAAGTGTTGTAGAAATATTTCAAGAGGAAATAGTGCTCACCAGGAAGGAAAGAAGCGGTCGTACGCAGAAGCTATCACACGGGGAGCAGAGGTATGTGGTGAGTTCTATTAAAGAGAATATAAAAAAGACACAACTCAAGTGTACAAATGTTTAAATTAACTGATTTCTTCACGGACTGTATGAAGGGTTTTCAATCGAGATGGGTGCACTGCTAGGGTTACAGGAAAAAAGCCCTACATTATTAAGAGACGAACACGGCTAAACGTCTGCAGTTTACGGAAGAGTACGTGCAGAAAGATATTAAATTGGGGGAGAAAGATTCATTTCCAGATGTAAATAAATTCAATATTTATAGCAATTATGGTAGAATGTTGGTGTATAGCAAAACATACAATAAATTTGAACAAAATAACTTGCAGACCACAGTTAACCATGGCGGTGGTGTCATGATTTGGGGGGGGGGGGTCATGTCGGTCTCAGGAGTAGGGGAGCCGGTTTTCGTCGAAACATGGTGGTGGTGGCGGTGGAGTCTTGATTTGGAGGGGGGGCCATGTCGGTCTCAGGAGTGGGGGAGCCGGTTATCGTCGAAACATGGTTGGCGGTGGTGGAGTCATGATTTGGGGGGGGGGGGGTCATGTCGATCTGAGGAGTGGGGGGAGCCGGTTTTCGTCGAAATATGGTTGGTGGTGGCGGTATTGGTGGTGGTAGCAGTGGTGGAGTCATGATTTGGGGGGGGGGGGTCATGTCGATCTCAGGGGTGGGGGAGCCGGTTTTCGTGGAAATGTGGTGGTGGTGGTGGTGGTGGCGGTGGAGTCATGATTGGCCGGGGGGGGGGGGTCATGTCGGTCTCAGCAGTGGGGGAGCCGGTTTTTTAGTCGAAAAGAATATGGACAGATTCACGTATCTTCAAATACTAAAAGACCATCTAAAGATGAGTGCAGAAAAACTAGATATTGCAAATGTTATTTACTTTCAACACGACAATGACCCCAAACATACGCCTGCGAGTTATTTACACCACTCCGCATACTTAGAAAAATACATCCTGAGTCACCAGATGTGAATCTGATAGAACATATGTGGAGGTAGGCGGAGAAAACACTACATCACCAGCAAACCACACTTCAAAGAGTTACTTAAGAAAGAATGGAACAATATTGGCTCGAATATTACACGGAACTTTGCACATTCCATGACAAAAGGGCTTAAAGCCATACTAAACAGGAAGGGTATGCAAACTAAGTATCGATATCAATATTAATGGTCTTGTTTAGTAACTGTCAGGGAATGGACGATATATTTGTGTTTACACAAGAAATGTCCCTCAAGCAAACTTGATGTATTATTTTCGTTTTCTTTATACAATACATTCCTTTCCTACAATCTGAAGGTTTCATTTATCTATTTCTAACACCTCTGCTGACAATCACTTGTTCAATATTTCCATTTTAGACAGAATATTGATGTTTCGCTTAACACTGACTGTGGACGAATACTTTTGTCCATCACTACACATAAATATTTTCCTTTATGAATGGAACATCGTTGCACTATCAGGTACATACACTGAATGTTCCTTTTGCTTCGGACTTGCACAGACTTGTGCCGTATAACAAACACTGCATGAAACTAGTGAACGAACTGTACATAACTTACCGAGGACCCTGCGTTAGATGGCGTTGAGTGTGACACACTATAACTGATATGCAAAGAAATAGCGAGTGTTCTTTTCCTCCGCGCGGCAAATGGATATGGCACCAGGTCAGCCAATTTTCGGAAAGGGAAAATTCAGGCGGTGACACTATTGCAGCGAAATATCGAATTGCCAGCCTTGGTTGACGTGTTTAATGACACTAATTGTACAAAGATGGTCATTGATGCAACAGTAGAACAATTCATATTACACGTGTATGGAGCACATCCAGACAGTTATTTGAATAAGCTGATATACTTTACTTATAACCACACACCTGCCAAATTGTCAAGGTCAACTTTGACCTTGTAAATCTTCCATCTACTTATATTGCATCTATCCAAAACTTTAAATGAGTTTATTTATAGACGCAAAATTTCTTGGAAATAATTTAGCACCCACGGATTGGGCTTGGAAAGAAGTGAAGAACCTACTACCAGTTACATCTACAATGGAGCCAGCTCCACGGAATCTTCTGTGTAACTGCAAAAACAATGCGAATACTAAATTACTGGACTCCAGTGCTCAGATCTGTGTATACAATGTCAGGATTTCACTGTAGCAATTCCGTTGCTTATGATGACCAATCAGATAAAGACAGAGATGTCGAACTACATGTATAATGTAATATTGATCTCTGATTGTTGTGTTCTAGTCACCGTATTGTGTTTCATGACTTGTATGCAACTGTATTTGCTGTTGTTGAAAACATTTATCAATCAATTGTGAACGTATAGCTTCCACGATACCTGATAAATATATGGTAGTTTTCAATAAGTTAAGATGGTTCGCGAGCAGGCGTAATAAATATTTTATGTGCAAATTTTCTTGCGTTTTTAGCTTATAACATTATTTTTTTGGGATACGCGTGTTTCTAAAATATGTAAACTGTAGAATAAATAATTATCTACAACCTTTATTGCAATATTGTTTTAATGAATATATTTAGTTGTACATTCAAAAAATATTCAAATCGACTGCCATTTTCCAATATGGTGGCCGAAGCACAGCTGAGAATGATGGGAATCTTGATAGATTGTTTGGCAGTATTGCTGTAACATCTGTAACAAATTTCACTTTCCTTGAAATCACTTTCAGGTTGTCCGTTTTTCAGACCATTATTAGCAAACTGAGAGAGGAATTGAGTATGTTTACATTACGACGCCAAACAAATGTATTTTTTGCATTATATTGTCAGTCACAATTTAACTTTTATTTAAACTAGCAGCCGACCTCCCGTCGGTTGGTCCGTAGTGCGGGCGGCTGTCGGTTCGAATCCCGGATAAGGCATGGGTGTTGATTTAAGTTAGGTTATAAGTTAATATGTATGCCTTCCCCTGCTAAGCTTTCAAACATAAAACCGGGGGCCGTTAAAAAGCCATTTACAAAACAAAAACATTTAAGGTAGCAAATAAAACTACTTAATTGTAAAAAGTAAGCAATGGAGGCTAAAAATATTATGTTAAGTCAATGGAAGGCATGATTAGTATGTTTTATGTCACGAAAATTCATTATTAACAGTAAGAAAATTAAAATAGGCAAATTTTTCGTATTTTCAATGATTAAAAGAAATGGAAAAAGTTCCTTTGTGTGATTACGGGAATACCTAGACGTAGCTCGCAACAATTTTTTTACGGTGTAAATTATTCAGTTTCTGCAAATTATTAGTGCAATATTTTTAAAAACTGCAATTATTTTTTATTTTGACATGTGATTGTGGGAAAACTATGCTCTCGTTTCTTTGTAATCATAGAGAGCGTGGTTACGCTGTGATAAAGCTACCTTCACAGTTGTATTTGGGAGGGACTGAGTTTTGGGAGGGCCTGAGTTCGAGTCCCTGTTTCTCCGAGCTGCTTATTCAATCTATAATGACATCGTGAGTGAGTGAAGAGATTTGGACGGCTCTTAACATCGAGGTCTTGAGAGCCGATCAGGGTGATTGAGGTTAGTACGGAACAGCGCCGGAATGAAAGGGCGGGGGAAACGGGAGATCCCCGAGAGGACCCGTCAACCAACGGCATCGTCCGGCACGATTTCTGGAGTGACCCGGCCGGGGATTGAACCTGGATTGCCTAGGTGGGAGGCGAGCAGGCTAACTGCTCAGCCACCGCGGCTCCTATAACGACATCGTTGTTGACGACAGGCGGCAAGAGACAGTGGCGTGTAGCGAGATTTTTTACAGGATAAGCAATTTCTACTGACAAATGCAACTCCAACTTTGCTTACCCTCCACATGTATTTACAGTTTTATAATACCTAACATTAGTTATAAAAACGGAAACGAAATGAATGTAACAAAAATTAACTGAATGTTATTTAGAGAGCATATTACAAATTATAAGAAAACTCCAGTTTTACACAACACTTTCATCCCTTCCCAAGGGAAAATGTAGGACTGGAGGACGCAAACAGAACGACTGCTTAATCTGCCGAAGGAACGTGGTCGAGCATGTGGCGTGTTGTTGCTTGCGAGTTCGATTCATCGCTAGTCGCTCCTGTTTGAGGAAATAAAGAATATATAACAGCACCATACGTGTACAGTACGGGAGTTGCGAAAACTATACTTCTCGAAACAGAAACGGGAAACTCAGAATGAAATGTGTTTAACGTTAAGGCGAAAACTGTAAACTGTGAAGGGTTAAACATTTGCGATATGTATAAGGTAAGCATTGCTAACCTTGCGAATACGGAATAAACGCCACTGGAAGAGACGCGGTGAAGGTAGTGCAGTGGCAAGGACTGGAATGATGGTCGGCCGGTTTTCGCAACGGACATACAAGGCGAGTCATGTCACAATGCTGGGCGCTGACCTGCCTACGTGTTTCCGCCGTCACACTCACTTTACGTAACGGTAGTGCTAGCGGCGACGACAGGAAGCTGCAGCCACCACGCGCGCTAAGGACGGCCGCCGCACGCACTTCCCTCTCCCGGTCGCCCTTACGTGCACACTTCCAAACCGGCGTACAGCTGTTTCTTTGTCCGGCCTCTGTCAGCCGTCACTACTAGGAATGAAGTAAAAAACATATTTCAATTTTCTGCGTATGTTGTTGACACCGGTTCTCTCATGGCCAATCGCATTGTCAACAGAAAACGCATTAGTTTACATTTGAATTTCGGGATCGCGGTGGCTGAGTGATTAGCACGCTAGCCTTCCATCAAGGCGAACCGGGTTCGATCCCCGGCCGGGTCGCTCCGGACCTTCGCAAGTGAGAATCGTGCCGGACGATGCCGTTGGTCGGCGGGTTTTCTCGGGGATCTCCCGTTTCCCCCACCCTTTCATTCCGCCGCTGCTCCATACTCACCTCAATCACCCTAATCAGCTCTCAAGACCTCGCTGTTAAGAGCCGCCGCTCTAATCTCTTCACCCACTTCACTACTACATTTGAATTTCCAATAGATGGAACTATACCTTTATAAGAATGAAATACTACAGCTAACTTGCATGTAACCTAAACTGAGAGAAATGTCAAGTCAAGCGGTAAAGGTGTGAACAGTAATGCCATGTCAACGGAAGCTTGTTTTTTTCTTCTTCTTAAAACTGTATGAAGTAGCTTTAATACAATTGAAACACAAGTTCTCCCTACAGTTGTGATAGAGATAACACCATTACACGACATGGCATATTCTTGGTATAGGCTGTTCACGGTAAAGTGAGCACTTTCGAGACCCTAGTTAATTAATCCATTCAGAGATCTTGGATCCTTTAACCACCTTTTAAAATAAATATTGCCATTTAAGAAATAAACACAGTGTGTAGATTCCCACCACACTCGGAAGTTAGCATCTGAGGCTAAAATAAAATATATTTATTGGCTATTATTCCAAATGAGATGGCTTTCAAGAGTGCTCACGTTAAAGTCGACAGCCTATAGCAATATTGCTGACGAAGAAACCACTATTCTGTTGGATAAATGGAGACTGGAAACACCGGCAGACCACGTTAAAGAAAGGCAAGCTTACCGTATTTGTTTCGATATATACTTGTGTCTTGTTGTGTAGAATGTGTGTTTACTAGGTTGTATGTCATTTCGACGTCGCCATATGACTCGTCAAGAGCGCGACCACAGAGAAGCCTTTGTTTTAAAAAAAATTGTTAACATAGCCAGTGTGTTTGTTTCATTTAATTTTCAATAATGGTTTAAGAGTCTATGTACTGAAACGTTTTCTGTGAAATCGTCGTTTGCGCGTAAACGCGTGTCTTGGTAAATAAAAGTTCTGGAAATATGACTTTTTGTCAGAAAAGATATAAAAAAAAACTATTATCTATGGCCGTATTTTTTTAAAATTTCGTGCAAATGGTCACATACCGAATTTTTAAAACTTGCCTATGCAGTTTCCTTAAGCGGCAAGAGAAAAGTACAAATATACGGACGTAATTTAGTCTTTCGGCCTTCATCGTGTGTAATAAAACCCTTACGTTACAGATCTAATTTGCTCAGTACAGCGTCACGGCGGAAACACTGCACGCCTTGCGCGTAGGAGCGATGAGGCACTAGGCGTGCGTGTTAGTGTCGCCCGTATCGCTCCCTCGCTTCTTTACCTTCGACACGCAGCTACATAATACCCTTAAGTTACAGTCATCGTTTTATTCTGATGACTTTGGATTAGTTACACTTAGCGGATTTTTGTGTCCAACAAAAGCAGATTTTTCAGATATATTACTATTACGTGCCAATTTGTAGTGAATGAAATGAATTGGACGAATGAGGATTTATCTAACCAAGCTAGTTCAAAGGAGACGGACTATTGTTATGCCATCTGGGTCCCGTGATTCTAACATATTGTGTTAGTAATGTGTTTATTTCTTAAATATGATGCCCTACTCGTGTAAACTAAGTACAACGCCAATTCTTCACAATATTACAAAAAACAAACGGGCCTAATGTCATATTTATGAAATGTATAAAAAAGTTTTGTTGGTTAACTCCACAGTAGTTTGTATTTGGTTTTGGAACAAAAATAATTTTGGTATTTTTAAGTTTACCTTAGAAGATATTTAGGAAAATGTATATATTTCCGTGACTCCACTACTATCTGCAAAAGCGAAAATGGATGTTTTTTATATGCTTGGCGGGATATAGCTGCATGAAATGTGTGTTTATATCTTGTCTGTGCAGGTACTTGTTATGTGGAAGTTTTATTTGTTCTTGGGGGGGGGGGGTGAGAAAACATTGTAAACTGCGTTGTTCTAGTTTCAAAATCCACAGGGACTACACTGAGAGTGAAATAAGAATGTGACCTCTTTAAATAAGTGTTTTCCTTACTTAAACTATGGGGGAACGGTAATATCCGTAGGTATCGCTGTGCTACGTAATGTAATGCACAGTGGTGTAACAGATAGCAAGGCATGTACAACGTCAATTTTGGATCCAATTGTAGGCTACATGTGGAATTCCCTAATGCTCAGTTCGGAAACTTGCAAAATACGGGATTGAATAGTAAATCATATGCACGATGTATCTAAATATCTAGACTATTGTAACAAAATTCGGCAGGTGATTCATGGTATCAAAACAAGCACAAATGTTCCTGTAAACGTAGGTTTTAAAACGCATTTTTTTTTTAGTTACATGACGTACATTGGCCATCTGTGTACGGGAAACTACACAGTCGAATCACATTATTATGACCATCTGCTAGAAGTGCCATCTGCAGCGCTCAGCCCATGACGTGGGCTAGTGAGGCGGGTATGCTGAATGTTCTTTAATACACCTTAAACTCCGCATACGTACTCCTCAAGGCAAAATAAGGCGAACACATATATACGACTGACTGTCTTAAAGTGCATCCCACGGGCGCGGTACGCCCCTTTGAAGTAGGAGCAATAAGACCAGGTAATTGCACTTTCTACAAGAAAGTATGTACAATCTAACCGCAAGACTCTGGGAAACGATTAAATGGACAAAGTTATACGATCCGCGTGTTTTTAACACCATCAAGAAATTTATTCGTGGCAAAATAGGGGTTGCAACACTTATTTTTCTGTAAAAGTGTGTGTTACCAGTGGTTCATTACATTTTATGTAGCATGTTATGAAAAACGCGTTAGAGTAAGCTAAAAAGGCCTGGATCATCATTGCCCTATTCCCAACCGTTTGCGAGGAATAAATACATAATTGTATGAGGTGAACGTGAAAGGTATCCAGTTTTCGTCAGTTCCCTGGATACCATCCACGCTCACTTCACATAATTAACTAACCCACCGTCAAGGTATTTTATAATCTTATGTTAGCACGGTATGCCACGCGACTTCCGATCATCTCAGGTGCAATGCGTGTTGCCTACATACCCAGCCACGGTATTTCGTGGTTGTGTACTTTATGCATTTATTCCACAGAAACGGTTGGGATTAGGGCAACCATGATTCAGGTCTTTTAGCTTATTTTAACGCGTTACTTCATAATATCTCACATAAAATGTAATGAACCACTTGTAACATACACTTTTATATCAAAATAAGGGTTGCAACCCCAATTTGGTCACGAATAAAGTGATAAACTGTTCCGTTTAAAAATTTATAGAAAATTTTAAAGGCACGTTAGTTTTTTTTTCCCCCGTTTTGGTATATTTTGGCTTGTTCTATATTATTAATGTGTAGGGAAGATTAGGAACATTCAGGGTAAATCCTGTATTATTTGTCATATCATTATATTCTAAACCCATTTGAACGAGTTTCAACTTGACAGACGTATAGTCAAGATGGAGGAAACCTTCTTGGATTGTTCATCGTTTCGTTTCAAGTATTGGCCACGGGGGGCGTCCTACGCTCTGAAACTGCAATGTGATTGGCCAGGTACGCAAGCTGGTGTGGAACCTGCCACGAGAAATAGGACGTGTCCAATTACCAAACCTGGTACGAAATCTGGCCGTACTAGGCGGGAAATACCATGACGGTTGCCATTCTAGCCCGTATACCGGCCGCTATGGCGGACCTTGCACGAACTTTTATGGAATCTGGTATTGCGTAATATCACCTTAAGGCACGTACTGCACAACACCGCATGACGCAATAACTTGTTAACTCTCAAGACCTCGTTGTTAAGAGCCGGCCAAATCTCTCTCCTTGTGTTAACAGCTGGGATACGAGAGCCTGTGGCCGAGCGAGCGTATAAGATTGCAGGGCTGTGCAGTGTGTCGATGCAGCCTTCACGTTATACAGTATTTCAGAAAGAAATTAAACATTTTCGGAAACGTCGCATGTTTAACACATCGGTTTGGTAGCCGTAGATATTATATACACTTATCATATTAGAGTCAAATGAATAATTAACTTGAAGTTAGTAAGAATCTGGTCAAGTGGAAAAATACTATGTCTAGTATTAGAGAATAAGAAGCGGCCACAGAATCAAGTTGGCCCAGTTCTGGCATTTATTTTGTTGCCTTCGAGCTAAACAGTTTGTTATTTATGTTACAACTGTAATGAGAGTGTTTGTTGGTGTATGTATTAATACTTAACAATGGCACAGACAATCCCAATAAAACACTTAAAACAAAAAATGAAAAAAAAAAAAAAAGCTATGCACTTTAAAATTATTTACGCAAATGCAATGCATCAGATACTATGAAAATGAAAATATACAACCAAAGGCAGTTCACGATAAAGTGAGCACTTTATAGAGATCAACCTTAGGAAAACGTCACTGCTCCAGCTGCATATATTTTAACGGACGCCCTGAGTGACATACGCCAAGTTAAGTTGGTAATGGTGGATGGGAAAGTAGTTCTGTATCATAACGTCGAATGAAAAGTGTTAGGTAACCATTTCTGTTAAAATAAATTATTTATTTCGCTTTATGTTTTTTTTTTTAAATTCATCTAAGTGTAAAAATTAGCTGATTTGTAAAACATTTACTTTTCTAATGAATTCACAGTTTCACTTGACCAACGCACGGATAAAGTTATGCATCCTATGACCATGTTAATCTTACATAAGGTGGAATAATACACAACGTACATACAAGTAGATTTTAAGCAGGGCTCTCAAAAGTGCTCATTTGATCGTGAATAGCCTATACTTCACCAACAAACACCATGATCGAGATCGCTAGGCGTAGCGCTGCTCAGTGGCAAGTGCTCCGGGTTCGAATCCTGGTCATCACCACACATTGTTTATAATAAACGAAACTCATGTATGCACAGCCATACAAATCTTTAGTTGCACCAACAAAATCTTACACTTTCGAGGCAGCCAAATAAGAACAAAACTATAATTTGGTTTAAACAACAAAATAATTGCCGCTGTAGAAACAATTAATTTGGTTCCGCCAAAGAAATCATGCGTTATTCAACGAAGCACTTTTCTCACTGTAGACATAGAACAAGTCGCATTGGATACTGTTCAATGTGAAGGCATCAAGAAGACAGAACGTGGACATGCCGGCGACTCCTGACAACATTGCGCAGTGACGTCACTGTTTACCGAACTTACGTCACGGGCACTTCTCAGCATCTGGTCACTCGCCTACCTTGCTTCTTGGCGAGATATGTTGTGGCTTCTCCGCTAGGCTAAGAGCTATGGTAAAATGCACTAACAAATGCCACTGATTTTAGGCTTCAACAAGCTACGTTCACACGTTCTTTTTTCCTTTACTCTGTGTGTGTGTGTGCGTGTGCGTGCGCGTGCGCGTGTGTCTGTGTGTGTGAGTATACACTGTATTAATTGGTCCCACTGCAATGTTTATACTAAATAGCAACAAGACGATATAAATTGGGTGAAAGTAAACACTTTGAAATGCCTTAAAAAGTGCTCACTTTACCGTGAACATCCTATAGTCACGGGTAGTCGCAGGAGTAGCAGGTCGTCGCAAGTTGTCGCAGGTATAGGATGTTCACAGTAGAGTGAGCACTTTTTAAGACTCTGCTGAATTTTTTCTTCCATTCAATTTCTATCTTGCCACCACTTTTTTAAATATAAATATTAGTATCCGGCTAATATACAGAGAGTATACATTTCACCACCCTCGAATATAAACGCCTGGGTCTGCTATAAAATATATTTATTAGTGGTCAATGTCTTTTGAGAGGGCCTTAAAAAGTGCTCACTTTACCGTGAATAGCGTATAGTCGCGGGTAGTCGCATATAAAGGTATGTGTTTCAATAACTCCATAAAACCTGGGTGAATCGATGGCGGGCTTCTAGTACGATTATAAACAGAGAAATAATCTGTAATGCTTAGTATGAAATGTTCTCAAGCAGACTATTACTAAACAGAATGCGGTAAGTTGTCCGTTTGGTTTAATGTTCTAGAAGTGGAGTGAAGAGAAGAGATTAGGGCGGCTCTTAACAGCGAGGTCTTCAGAGTCGATGAGAGTGATTGAAGTGAATATGTAGCGGCGCCGGAATGAAGGGGCGGGGAAACGGGAGATCCCCGAGAAAACCAGCCGACCAACAGCATCGTCCGGCACGATTCCACTTGCTAAAGTCCTGCGACCCGACCGGGGATTGAACCCAGTTCGCCTTGGTGTGAGGCGAGCGTGCTAACCGTTCAGCCACCGCGGCCCCATATGTTCTAGAAGATTTGTTTGCACGACGAGGAGGAATATGCTGAAGGTATAACTTCAGCAGGGCTCCACGAAAGTTTGACGGAGTCGTGAATGTACTAAAGATAAACAACTAGACGTATTTCAGTTAGATAATAATGAATTTGTTAGTGTTTGACAGGAAGTATCTACTCACTGATGAGTCGGCCGTATGTTCGTATGCAGTACGGGACACGTGTTAGTGTTAGTTGCACTAAGCGTACAAAATAGAGGACGAATTGAATACGAACACTTTGGCGCCAATGAACATTACGAACAACCGCTGGGCTAGATGTGGACATTGCCGGAGCCAAGATCTAGGACGCAGTCTCATTAGCTTGGTAATGACGGCAGCCTAAAGAAACAGCGCAATCGTGCAGGAGTTGTGTAAAGTACCGAGTAAACCCGCTTCTCTTGTTACACTCCCATTACGTACCACCGCCTCATCACTGTAAACACCACCCCCTACCGCAGACGAGTATGCCAGCGTGTAGGCGACTCCCTCCACTAAGACTAGCACCAGATGTTCGGTGTTTTCTATCGTATTACCCAAAGAGTATGGAAAGGAAAAAGAGATTTCACTGCCACGCTCAACTTCTTTGCTTATTGCCTCTCTACGATCGGGCCACTAACGTTTCTCTTGTGACCAACATAAAAAAAAATCATTATTTTGTCGTGGCTATTTTATAACATTAAGATTGATAAAATATAATTTTAGACGACATACTAAGGATTTTTTTTAGCAATAATAATAACCAAACTGATGTAATTAAATAGTGTTTTTTTGCTCTGCAGAGTGGTACCTATCCGAGATTCCTAGCAATCAAAAACATTAAGTTTCAAAAACAATTTTGTTTGGTTTGACAGTTAACTATTACTATTTGGGTAAAAGAGACAAATATTTAGGCAAAGTATGGATTATTGCAGGAAATAATTGAAAGTTCGTAACCAGCTAAACAGCCCAAACCTAGATACTAGTCGCAACAAACAAAATTGGTTTATAAACTTACATTTCTGGATTACTGGGAAATGTGAAGTATTTCACAAGAGTGTTTGGCTTCGAATTTTCACAGAGAGGAACCCAACATCTTGTTACACATTTCTTATTATTTTCCCCATTTAAATATTGGAATTCAATTCAATTCACGTACGAAGCTAGTAAAAAACTTTGTCAAGAACAACATAGACAATGGAAGACATTTATTAAATTGTTTGCTTAATACTTAACGTGTGTACGATTAAAGTTTATTTGATCTTAAACGTAAAAAAAGATATCTCTGCTTGATCGCCAATCCGGTGAATAAATTATTTTACAACTGAATGACTTTTCGATGTTGGTACAAACGGAATCGTTAGTGCTCGATAAGAGCAGCGAAAGCTCTATGTAGTGACTGGCCCCTGGTATTACCTGCGTTTAAGGGGATTATGTAGCTGCGTGTCCAAGGTCAAGAAGCGAGGGAGCGATACGGGCGACACTAACACGCACGCCTAGCGCCTCATCGCTCCTACGCGCAAGGCGTGCAGTGTTTCCCTCCTAACGCTGTACGTCATAAACTAGATCTGTAACTGTGGAGTTTTATTACACGAGATGAATGTACACAGATCAAACTACCTGAGTATGATTGTACTTTTCTTTTACCACTTAAAGAAACTCCACAGGCAATCTTTAAAAATGAGATATTTTACCAACCTTCGCGATTTTTTTCTCCGTTAATACACTTAATATGTTAAACGTAAAAAGATAGCGACATAGAAAAAAATTCTTTATCCTTTCGATCAAAACTTCGTATTTCCAGAACATTTGTTTACCGAGACACGCGTTGACGCGCAAACCACATTTCACAGAAAACGTTTCAGTACTTAGGCATTCATTTCTACAGCTTTTGCGAGAATTAATTTTTTGTACCCAAACGGTAGCCGATATTGTAAAATCCTCTTACAATTTTGTTACAAATTGTTTTTATTATGTAGTCTAATTTTTCCAACACAGAAAAAGTGTATACTTTTATCCCATTAATCAATTAAGGAAAATTTTATTCATTTAGTAGTTAGTTAAAATTATACAGTTTTTCGTATTGAAAAAATTTGACTACGTAACAAAAACAATTTGTAACAAAATTGTAAGAGGATTTTACAATATCGGCTCCGTTTACATACAAAGAATTTATTCTCGCAAAAGCTGTAAAAATGAAGCCGTAAACAGGTACATTTCGTTAATGTGCGCAATTTTCAAAATGGCGACCATTGAAATTCTGAGGGAAAGTGGGGGACTATAGTTCCTCTTTCTTGTATAAGATATTACTAAGTGAACGTACAGTAGACAAATGCATTCAGCTAGAATGCGAGTCAGATTTATAGTGCGATATAACTCGTTACGCTTACTCTGTACAGGGCTTAACTTCAATCGACCTCGTTTGAAAACAAAGATGCAGGTAGCTATTAGAGAAGTTAAGGCGTGCGATTAATTAGTATTGGCGATAAAAGTTGCAGGCGAGATAGAAGTGCGCAGCTCGTGTTGTGTAAGAATCGCCTCCTAGAGCTGTGCAAAATGGTAATATAGAAGAATATTTTTGAAATATTGAAAATTGATATGGTACAAGAATGTAGAGTTTGCATATCGAGTTATAACGATGTGCGATATTAGATATAGGTTTATTGTTGTGTTGGCTATACGCGGATCGCCCTTGGGATCACGCACTTCTCTAACATCGCGAAGAGGAGACCTGTCTTTGTCCACTGGCTGGCTACCTGCAGGCGGCTAACTGACCACGACGAGCTACGAAGAAAACGTCTAAAGCAGGAATCACACGATGCAAGATGAGGGGCCAAACTTGCTCGAGATGCCAACCTAGTGGTCCTTGTATGCTGGTCATAGAGTAAAAGTCATAGAGGTGTGCGAAGAGGAATACAGAAAAATATAACATTACTGGAAAATAACTTTATAGCGTGGATTGAAGTTTAGACAGCTCGCTGAGAACAGCAACTTCATATTTTGTATTATAATACCTTGGCTGTTTGGTACTCACCAGGGCTATCAACTCGTTTTGCACGCAATTTGGTTGGCATTCTCGTACAAAATCTTGCGCCGTGTGACCCCTGTTTAAGCGCCTTAATCCGTCCACGTACCGCTTCTTTACGACTTCTCGATTAATAACTCCTTCTTAGATATTATTTGCCCTAAATATTACACTCGCAAATACAGTTCAAGAACTTTCCTATGGTTATGTTACTCATCGTAGCGCTGTTGTTCGTTAAATATAATGTTTTGAGTTAGCATCGACGTACCTGTGAACTGTATGGAGAAGTAAACAACAAAATAAGTAATGTATCATTCTTTTAAATTATATTCGATATTATTTTTATTTTACTCCATACTGTCAGGCAAATACATGAAAAGTGCTCTTAAGTTTCTCCTTACGTTCACATGGAACTGAGATATTGTTATATCAGCGGCAATTTGAAAACATTTATGCCCACACTCCAACGACGCGGAAGCGAAAGAAGGATATACTTAACACGAAATGGTAAGAAGTGATGTATTAGGTTGGGGGGAAAAAAAGTTGTTCTACATGCTATGTTGGCGATTTTGCGGTAATAACCATACTGGTATGTTTTGGTATCGCTATATTTGCATTGTCTTACAATATATTTATTTTCGTAGTATTTAAATATCGTAGTGATTTTGAGTTTAAAAGAATTACAATAAGAAATTATAACGTGGCACATAAGATAGCCTATATATATATATATATATATATATATATATATATATATATATATATATATATATATATATATATAGAGGCTATCTTTACCACTTACTACATTGCAAATATCGCTCATAATCACATCGCATGTGTTCACATTGCAAATAAAGGTCTTACTAATATCGCAAATATCATCGTAAATACGGTTCATACTGACATTTCAAAAATCTAAATCCGAATTTACGTATTTGTTTATCAGTAAATTATGTGCCACGTTATAATTTCTTATTGTAATTCTTTTAAACTCAAAATCACTACGATATTTAAATACTACGAAAATAAATATATTGTAAGACAATGCAAATATAGCGATACCAAAACATACCAGTATGGTTATTACCGCAAAATCGCCAACATAGCATGTAGAACAACTTTTTTTCCCCCCAACCTAATACATCACTTCTTACCATTTCGTGTTAAGTATATCCTTCTTTCGCTTCCGCGTCGTTGGAGTGTGGGCATAAATGTTTTCAAATTGCCGCTGATATAACAATATCTCAGTTCCATGTGAACGTAAGGAGAAACTTAAGAGCACTTTTCATGTATTTGCCTGACAGTATGGATTAAAATAAAAATAATATCGAATATAATTTAAAAGAATGATACATTACTTATTTTGTTGTTTACTTCTCCATACAGTTCACAGGTACGATATATATATATATATATAAAATCGCACCGATAACGACGTGATCAGTACGTTTGTGTACGACACAGACGCACCCAAGTAGGCGAGTCCCAGCGGGGTCAGGCTCACATCGTGTAGTTGAGGTGGGTTTACGATTTAAGACTTAAGGATTGTACTTAATGACTCTATAAGTACACGGAAACTAACAATAACAAGATGTGCAGTTTATGATTGAAATAGCGACTGTTAAGTCTAGCCAATCAAAATCGTAGGATATGTATGCAACCAAAATAACCCGGCGAAATGGACAATTTACATACTTTGACTCGTCTGTGGTTGCTGCTCGTGTAATTGTTTAAAAAAACTCGAGATATCTTATAGAAGGGGAAGCCGATGCCAACATTAGGCATTTACATCAATAAATCTGAAAAAGTTAAAGAGGATTCAATAACCTCTTCCACGAAAGAAAACGTGACCATGAACTATTCTTTAAATTAAGAGGATACTGTATCTCGATTAAAATAATTACTTTCAAACGATTTTACAATATGACATAACCTAAATACAGTTTCCCGCCAGCAGAAACTGTCGCTGTGCTCTGATTAGCTACTTCGTCTTGACTTGCACTTAAGATATAAAATATAACGATCTCTTAAGTCACGCCAAGAACACACACACGACAGTCATAAACTAATACCCTTGACCACATTGAATCATATCTTAAGCAGACGGCGTGTCAGTCGTAAACCCACCTAAGTGTGCAAGGAAGGTGTAGCTAGGAGGAGGTGCTGTGGTCTGGCAGCAGTAGCGGTAAAGTACCGTAGCGTCCTCCTGCTCCACTTCCCACCAAGTGTGCTGTGCTATCTCACCTCACAGACACCACACAGCAACTACCCCTCCCCACTCACAACCCGGCGTGCTGTGCTCAGAAGTTCACAGCCGAAACACGCAGCAACTAGTGATGGGGCTAACGGATTATTTTGTAACATCGATTAATACATTCTTCTCATATACCTTAATTTATTAATAATCGATTATCAATTGATTATTCGACGGAATTTGTCCAGTATATTAAATTTTATAGATTTTTAGACACAAAGTTCAAGACGGATGAACACCCAGTTCGCACAACTGTTCTTGAATGTTTACTGTTATACAAAAAAAATGCATAATCACAATGGCAAACTTAAAAACATACGCTACATATTAATAACACATTTTTACATACGCTGGAGCAGCACCATGACACTATTATACCCAATTCATAATGTCAAAAACATTAGAAAAATATTTAAAAAGACAGGTAAATTAAACATGTATGTGTAATAAATGACTTAAGTTACTGTTTTAAAGTGTACAAGAAATATCAGAACTCACAAGTATAAATGTCTTCATTCCAATATTATTTTTCAAAAATTAACTTTGCTGTGACGATTATTAATCGATTACGTTTTCAATAATGAAAATCAACATTGATTACTTACGATTATTTAAATATGATCGATTAATCGATTATCAACATCGATTATCCCCATCACTAACAGCAACTAAGTAGAGACACGACACCACACTGCTCTGTATGTCGTCCACCCAGTATTATGAACTACAAATTATAAACTTGAGGGAACACTTCATCTCCAAGGTTAACGTTGCCGGAGTGACTTTTCTTGTGTTACATTCTTTATCTACTGTTCTTCGAGTACAAATATAGCATACATGATTGTAAGTAAAGGCTGTTCACGGTAAAATGAGCACTTCTGAAAGCCCTCCTTATGATCTACTTGTAGGTATGATGTGTATTCCTCCAACTTATGTAAATTTAACATTGTCATGGGCCTCGTTACATTATTCATGCGTCGGTCACGTGAAACTGTTAAATTATTTGAAAAGTAAATATTTTAGAAAACAGAAAATGAAATAATTTAAGTTATCACAAATGATTACATAACACTTTCTGTTCGACGTTAAGATATGGAACTACTTTCCATTCATCGTTACCAACTTTGCTGGGCGCGTGTCACTCAGTGCGCCCGTAAAAATGTATACAGTCATACAGTCAGGGGCAATGACTTTTTTTTATAAAGCTGATTTTAACAATGCTCACTTTATCGTGAACAGCCTTTACCGATTAGGCATTTCAAACTGGCGACGCCCCACTAACTCAAACTTTGTCACACTGTTATAATAAAACGGTAGGTCATAAAGGCACAAAGCATCAAGTGGAACATGGCAATGCTCTCACGAAGACGCGAAATTGTCGTGTAATTTAGTACGTGTTACACGTAAAAGAAGTTACAACTCGACAAGACTTATATAGTGTCGCCCTTCTGAGTTTCAATGTCTGCCGCCACACGTGCGCCGATAACAAACGAATAGTTTCAGTTCTGTGTTTTTGTTTTTCAATCTGACTTACAAACTCAGTTCAATCGTATTTCATGCTTCGGCAAACAACTATCGAAATTTACGTTGAGCGCATATACCACAGAATAATACTGGTAAATAAGATTGGATCCAAACTCCATACAATCGACTCGTAACGTCTTCAGATATCTACTCCCGTATGCCATAATCGTGCCTTATTCCTTCTGTGTTCAGCACTTTGTGTCACAGATACTTGTGACCTGAGCCGAGCTCCGAGACAGAGTAAAACTGACGAACCATGCGTGAAGAGTAATCCTCAGAGTGTAGTAAGACGTGGTTGTGGCTGTTCATACGAAAGCAGTGATCTGGACATGGATTCCTTCTGTGTTCAGCACTTTGTGTCACAGATACTTGTGACCTGAGCCGAGCTCCGAGACAGAGTAAAACTGACGAACCATGCGTGAAGAGTAATCCTCAGAGTGTAGTAAGACGTGGTTGTGGCTGTTCATACGAAAGCAGTGATCTGGACATGGATTCCTTCTGTGTTCAGCACTTTGTGTCACAGATACTTGTGACCTGAGCCGAGCTCCGAGACAGAGTAAAACTGACGAACCATGCGTGAAGAGTAATCCTCAGAGTGTAGTAAGACGTGGTTGTGGCTGTTCATACGAAAGCAGTGATCTGGACATGGATTCCAAGGTAGCGGCAGCAGCAGTTTACGTGTATTTTAACTTAGTTTCAAAGCCAGCATCTGCGTATAGGGAATTAAATACTAAATTCGGGAAAAGTTCTCTATGTCGTCTTTTGGGGCAGTATTTTAACTAAAGGTTTTTTTGTTAGAGAATGAACGCATCTAGATTTGTAAACCTTCCAAATATTGTTTTTTTTTTTTTTTTTTTTTTTTAATGCACTTTTTCAGTTTTCATAAAATTGTTACATTTTATAAATAAAATGAATTCAAATGTTTATAACTATGTACATATAAATATGGGGATATAAAATTAGTTTTAATGTCTATATATAAGCATGTACATATAACTATGAGAATATAACATTAATTTAAATTTCTATATTTAGTTATATATACATATGCATGTAGGCATATTTAAATAGTATATTGTTATGTAAATACCTACGTGTTTTCATTAGGGGCGAAAGATTATGTGTGTTTTCTCAGCTTACTCGCATAACGCGAAGATGAATATTGTGAATACGAAGGGCTGCCTTTGGACCTCGACGATCACGGAGCCGCGACTTGCATCATCGCTAATTGGTTGGCGCCAGTGTCGATTCTACGATCGGGTTATCGTCTACGTTCAAACTGCCCGTCAACTTGAGAGGGCGGTCCGAACGTAGAGTCCTTTTCACGCGACGACGATCAATTGAGAAGCATGATGGCAGCCTGCTGCAGTTCTGGGCACTTTTTATTGCAAAGTTTAAATACTTACAGTTTATCCATGAAACGATGAAATATACCGAGGGACCTGGACATATATATATTTTTAAAGCGAGATTATTAAACAAAATATTCGCATTTCAGCTTTTGGAGATAGGATTATAAAATTGTATTTTAAAATAAATGGAATAATTTTTTTTTACTTGCGACCCACACACACACACAAACTTAGCACCACCACCACCTCCACAATCAGGGGTCATTTTGGGGTCATTAGGAGAAATTTAGGGGGTCATTAGGGGTCAGCATTGCAATCACGTGACAACTCTGAGATTGGCTGGTCGGTGTCCGAATAATGTATTAATGGTGCAATATGATTGGTTCAAAAGTTGATATGGCGTCATAGGGCTTGCTTACGCGTATATTATAAGTAGTGGGTACGTCAGCTGAGAGGTATAGTTTGGCAGCAGCTCCCGTGAAGGGTGGATCATCTCGGCTAGCTAGTGGCTCTTCGCATCAAAGTCTTATCCTGCATCTGCAATGACTTCGGGCACACCAGAGCTAATGGTAGCTACAGCAGTGCCATTGATTTCTTCAGCCATGGCGCTGACAGGACCAGTTACTTCTTCGGGTGGGTCACCTACAGCAGTTCAGCCATCGACTTCTATGGGCAGACTACCTACGGCAGCTCCATCGGAATCGCCAACTGGACCATCGACCTCTGTTCCAGCAGCATCTGTATGGTCAACCACCTCTGCTGAATCATTCCGACATAATAAGTGCCGCTTCTGTGAAAAGACCTTCACGGTTAGCAATAATGCTCGGCGACATGAGCGCTTTAATTTTAAAAAAAAATCTCTGTTGTATGCCGTATTTGTGTGACAGGTGCGGTACGTAGATCAGCCATAGCGACAGTTTACTTAGACATATTAAAGAAAAATTTATTTTTTTTGAGGATGTTAGCAAGTGTTATAAATTAATTGAATATAAAATGCCTGTGAATATAATTACGTTTTATTTCATGTTTTCCTACTTTGTCAAAATATAGGCCTAATTAAAACTTAAAAGGCAGAGAAATAAAATACATTTTACTATAAAGTATTGTACTATATATACAATTACATAATAAGCTAAAAATGCCTTTTAAAATGGAATAATTTTAAATAAATATATATTTAATATATTATGCATGCCGTAAAAGAGTCACATCATGCTTGTAGGTATATACTGGTGGTTTAGAACATCTGTTTTAAATAGGGCGGAAACTTAAAATTCTTTTTATGCATATGAATATAAGGGTCGACAACACACATGGCCTCCAGCATACTTACTTTTACGAATTTATTCTCGGGCTTTTGTTTTCAAGGTCATGGGGTCAAGGTTGAGGTAGTATGCATCTAATATGGCAGTGGTAGTCTGTAATGTATGTTTGTTGACTTTTATGTATTTTTCTCGAATTTTTGTTTCCAAGGTCATTGTGTCAAGATCGAGGTAGCCTGTATCTAACATGGTGGTAGTAGTTTGTAATGTATTATGCTTGCTGATTTTTATGTATTGTTTCTCTAGTTTATTTTCAAGGTCATTCCAGGTCACGAGGTTAAGGTTGAGTTATTCTGCATATAATATGGCGGCAGTAGTCTGTAACGTATTATGCTAGCTGACTTTTATGTATTTTCACTAGTTTTTATTTTGAAAGTCATTCAAGTTCATGGGGTCAAGGTCATGGACATTGGCTTCCAATATGGCGGCTGGGTGGTGTCTACCAGGAGGATGGTTGTATACCACGATGGTGGTCGCCTACCAAGATGGCGGTGGCCTATCAAGATAGTCGTCACCTACCAAGATGGTGGCCTCTAGTGATGTTAAACAAATGACAAGCGAGAAAAATCAAGATGGTGGAATGAGTATAGGTGAGGGGAATGTGTTGAGGGAGTTGGTCGTCTGCTGGGGATGGAACGAATGTGACAATACAGTGATGGGGGGGACCTTTGAAAAATTAAGTTTTTTTTTTTTAATTTTTAAAAGTTTTTAAACAATTATTAATAATTATTTAACAATTTTAATAGTAAGTTTTTAATAACACTTTTTTTTTGTATTTTTGCATTTTCAAGGTCAAAGTTCAAGGTTATAGGTCCTGAGTCACTGATCCCGCTCATGTGACTCCAAGGTCACCGGAGTCGCTGATCTCTCTCGCTTGTTCCGGGAAAATTTGGGATTTTCTGAGGATCCATTTAATAATTTAATTTTTTTTTTATAATTTTTAATAATAAAATTTGAAATTACCTATTTTATTCAAGTAGACAAATGGTTGTTTCCCCCCCCCCCCCCCTCCAAAAACTGCTAATATAAATTTTAAACCAATTTTTTTAAAAAAGGTACGTAAAATGCTTTCCTGGATATCATAATTATTTACATAACAAGATACATATTTTGACGAAGCTCGCAGAATCAATGTTCAGTTGTCTGAACTCTGACTTTACAATTGTATTGTGTATTGATGGTTTCGTCAGAGGAAAGGAAACAGTCAAATGCTAAAGTTTGCTATTGTGTAAGGAGCTTGATGGTCAGACATTTCCAATAGCATTGCTTACCTTGCATCTATGGAATAAACGCAACTGTAAGCAGTTGGTACGATGACGATGAAAGGGCAAGTTGAAAACTCGCCACATTACAGCGAGAGAAGTCAAAATAATAATCATGTGCATCCCAGCCCGGAGCGTCGGCCCGTTGTCGGGCATGTGAGTGCTTGACCTCCCTTCATGTCAAAGTATAGTCTTCCCCGACAGTACCACATGCACAACTCACTAAAGGTTGTTCACGATGAAGTGAGCACTTTTGAAATCAACCTTAGAAAAAACTCACTGCCCTTGCTTGCATATATTTTAATGTGCGCCCTGAGTGATATACACCCAGTAACGATGGTTGGGAAGTAGTTACGTATTTAACATCGAAGAAAAAGTGCTTGGTAACCATTTGTGATGACTTAAATTGTTTCTTTCGCTTACTTTTTTTTTAATGCATCGAAGTGTAAAAATGAGCAGATTTGTTAAATATTTACTTTTCTAACAATTTCACAGTTTCACTTGACGGACGCATGAATAAAATGATGACGCCCAAGACAATGTTAATTTTACATAAGGCGGAAGAATACACAACTTGCATACACGTAGATTTTAAGCAGGGCTTTCAAAAGTGCTCATTTTGCCGTGAACAGTCTATATAAAGTAATGTGCACGCACTACAAACACTCAAAAAAGCACAATGCGAGTTGTATAATGAAAATACATATTTTATAAAACTGTCAAATATTTTGCTAAAATTTCATTTTAATAGATGTTTGAAAAAACTAATTTCTCTAAGTGTGTTTCAATTTCGTATAGTTATTGAAACTATTTTTAACATAAGTGCCAATATTTCCGTACGTACAAAAAAGAATAAGCTGTGATGCTATTCCTTGACGATTTCATTGGTCTACTCTCCAAAGGAAAAGTAGGCTTATGAGATCACTTTCCGGCTGTGTATCTGCGTGTGTCTCCTCCCCCTATGAACTTTTTAACCCGTTAACGGAATTTCAACAAACTCTTTAACACATACAGTAGTACCGAATAGTAAATATGTCCGACTTTTATAGTTTCAGACTACGTTAGGTCCTCATTTTCAAATTGCAGCTTTTTTAAAATTAAGAGTGCTATGATATATATCTTTGCAGCCATTTTACAGCGTTAAACCAAACTTGGTATGTTGGCAGTGCATCATTTAAATGATTTGAGTGCAAAAAATATTTAGAGAGGATTCAGAGAAAACATTTATTTCCTAAGACCTACCATAATTTTGTGATGCTTATTAATTAATTGAGAATTTATTAATGATCGGTTAGGTTCATTTGGAAAAGAGAATAATTATTAATACTGTTTTAATTTCCTATAGAGTAAAGATGAAGTAAGATAAAAATGTTTGTTCATGATTTTACTCTATTTTATTTATGTCTGTGCTAGGATAAAATTATTATTATGTCATTTTAATATTTGAAATACTCGTTAAAACAAAGTTGTTGTTACGTATAAAAAGAATTTTCAGTAGAACGAAAATAATTATCCATTGTGTGTATGTGTAAGACAAGCTACAAACTAGAAAACTTTTAAGTGATACAGTATATGTTTCATCACGTTCTGGAAGAGATTATATCAGTCAATGGAATATGTATCATATGCAATTATGATTAGACTGTAATCAGAAGCCTTGTATGACATATACATATGTGTTATAATTTACGTATGAAACTTGAAAAAAATAAAACTTAATGTGAAGAATACGATAGTAGTGTAAAACACAAGGTTTTAAGAATCGAGAACTTGACTCAAAAATGGTAACTAACATTTTAATTAATCTGCACTGAATTTAAGTTTCTAGGGAAAACTGACAATATTAATGAGCCATAAAGAGCCGTGATTTCTTGATAATGAAAATTATCAAAGCTAATTATCAAATTATAAGTTTGAGAAAATATTAAAAATTCTTCCATTTCCAGATTTAACAGTTTCTTCGATAGAGATATTGATTTCCAATTTTCTTATTCGTTCATGTGTTAAAAGTAGTAGGGGCCTACTTTGACTTAATTGTTTTAATAACTTATGCATGTGTTATGGAAAGATTGTTAGGGTAATTAAATATTCTTTGTCATTAGTGTCTGATAATGTTAGATACACTACAGTTTTGTCTTTGTGATGCAATATCGTAATTTACTGGATAATGAGAAAATAATGCGCAGAACTCTGGAGTTTATTTCAGACATTCACATATAATGTGTTTAAAAATTCAATAATGCATACAATATGTGTGGATCTATAAACATCTTCATAGAAAGTTTTGACTGACAGGCCATGGTGCACATACATAGACTATTGTGAGGGCAGAATAAACTCTTAAATAAATATTTAAATTGCTATCAGTTTAATTTTATTCATAGTATAAGAATGGCTTTTCTAACGTGATGTCTACCGGAACCATAAATTATTTGTTTCAAATTTATCTCATTCCCATTACTCATCGTATAACTATCCTCAGGATACAAAATTTCTGAAGAGCTGTATGCGACGGAATGTACGAGGGAGTTTGTGAGTCCGTTCTTCCTATATTTAAAACCAACTGAACGAATAATTTTTAAAATTCCTCCAGTGAAAAACTATGTATTTTTTTAATACAGAGTGTTAAAGGTTGTTCACGATGAAGTGAGCACTTTTGAAATCAACCTTAGAAAAAACTCACTGCCCTTGCTTGCATATATTTTAATGTGCGTACTGAGTGAAATGCGCACGGTAAAATTGGTAACGAAGGATGGAAAGTAGTTCCATATCTCAACGTCAAATAAAATGTGTTAGGTAACCATATGTGATAATTTGTATGATTTATTTCGATTTTTTAATGTATTGAAGTGTCAAATAAGCAGATTTCTAAAATATTTACTTTTCTAAAAATTTCGAATTTTCACTTGGTCGACACATGAATAAAGTGATGAGGCCCATGGCTATCTTAATTTTAAGTAATGCGGAAGAAAAGACAACGCGCATACAAGTAGATCTTAAGCCAGGCTTTCAAAAATACTCGTTTTATCGTGAACAGCATATATACTTATGGCAGCAATACAGCTACATGCTAATATGATTTATTGCATTTATGCCTGTGAGATGCAGTTATATGTGTTTGTTTGTGAAGCACACTTGACTACGAATTTTTGTGTACATGGTGTCAATGTAAGTACATAATGTCTGCGACTAGCACGAGGCAACTGGCGCGGAGCAACATGTAGCGGGCTGAGTATGTAGACTCTCGAGTCAGCCAGGTATCGCAGGAGTAGGTGAGTAGTTGTGCCGGACAAGCACGGAGCGCCGGCGGCGATATGCCGTAATGTTACGACTAGCACGAGGCAACTGGCGCGGAGCAACATGTAGCGGGCTGAGTATGTAGACTCTCGAGTCAGCCAGGTATCGCAGGAGTAGGTGAGTAGTTGTGCCGGACAAGCACGGAGCGCCGGCGGCGATATGCCGTAATGTTACGACTAGCACGAGGCAACTGGCGCGGAGCAACATGTAGCGGGCTGAGTATGTAGACTCTCAAGTCAGCCAGGTATCGCAGGAGTAGGTGAGTAGTTGTGCCGGACAAGCACGGAGCGCCGGCGGCGATATGCCGTAATGTTACGACTAGCACGAGGCAACTGGCGCGGAGCAACATGTAGCGGGCTGAGTATGTAGACTCTCAAGTCAGCCAGGTATCGCAGGAGTAGGTGAGTAGTTGTGCCGGACAAGCACGGAGCGCCGGCGGCGATATGCCGTAATGTTACGACTAGCACGAGGCAACTGGCGCGGAGCAACATGTAGCGGGCTGAGTATGTAGACTGTCGAGTCAGCCAGGTATCGCAGGAGTAGGTGAGTAGTTGTGCCGGACAAGCACGGAGCGCCGGCGGCGATATGCCGTAATGTTACGACTAGCACGAGGCAACTGACGCGGAGCAACATGTAGCGGGCTGAGTATGTAGACTCTCAAGTCAGCCAGGTATCGCAGGAGTAGGCGAGTAGTTGTGCCGGACAAGCACGGAGCGCCGGCGGCGATATGCCGCAATGTTACGACTAGCACGAGGCAACTGACGCGGAGCAACATGTAGCGGGCTGAGTATGTAGACTCTCAAGTCAGCCAGGTATCGCAGGAGTAGGTGAGTAGTTGTGCCGGACAAGCACGGAGCGCCGGCGGCGATATGCCGTAATGTTACGGGACACAACGCCAGACGCCTGGCCGCATTTCTCTGCCGGGACATCCGTCGCCGCAGGCCACATGGCCCCCTCTTGCATCACTTCCTTTCCCTACCCACCCCGCCCCCCTCCCAGTCAAGATACCTTTATAGGTACTGTTATAGGTAGAGCCACGAGTATTTCGCGAATTCATTCGGAGGCGAGGTAGACTCCAAACACCTGTTCTTTTCTCTCACTGTTGTGATTGGACATCAGTTCTTTAGACACGCCCCGTTTAACTGTGAGCCAGTAATAAGCAGGAAACAGCAGCGTGACTGAGTGTTTAACAGCTAGTCCTCACTTGTTCACAGCAACCAATAAGCAAACGATAATGTCTCGTAAGTATAGAGGGCTGTCCAGCCTAGCTTGTTGCCAACTCATTCCGCGAAATACTGGGGCTTTAGTTATATGCTGTTCAGGGTAAAGTGAGCGCTTTATACGGCCCTCCCAAAAGGCCTATATTGAAAACTGATCATTACAGTTGACCAGAAAAAATGTGGAAGTGTAGGTTACGTGTAAGGAAGTGATGGAATGGTGACTGTACGAGCCTGTCTACATTTGCGCTATCCCAACCTGTCTCTTAGGACAAGGACGCGCGGATTGGTGCACGTGACCTCCTGACGTCACGGCGCTGTCCCAAGTTGAAGCAATCGGAAAACTGAACTTCTGTCCTAAGCTGATAGAAAAAGAAGAAGACTTTAAATACTTTCACGCGCATTCGTGAAATGATTACATTATTAATGTAAACAATGGATGTGCAAGGTGGGATTTCTCAAAACTAATATGATGAAATAGTAATAAATAATTAGGGAGATCTTCGTTAGGTTTGAAGGCTACAACTTTTAAAACTTAAGTATAAAAATAAAAATTTGCATGTCAATTGGCGGACTTGTTTAAAATAAAACCGTTAAGGTGTACATGATAAATAAATCTTCAAATCAACCATTTCGTAAACAATAATATAGCAAATTTAAACATCATTACGCAACAACAAATAATAAGCCGAATTTATTAGAGTGATCTAGTGTCAGATTCTGAAAGCTCACTTCGGACCCGGACGGCGTCAATGTGACGTCACGTGACACCGAGGTTCGGACACGCGCACGTCCACAGGAGCGGCCGAATGTAGATGTCGGCACAAGTGCAGAGGACAATAGAAGGAGGTGAGAGCTGAGGCCGGGTCTGCTGCCGTTAGGAATGTGACCCGGGGCAGACATGCCGAGTGCCAAACGTAGCCACGCCCAACTGTACAGCAGATGAGGGACACGCCATAAGCCACGCCCAACTGTACAGCAGATGAGGGACACACCGTAAGCCACGCCCAACTGTACAGCAGATGAGGGACACACAATAAGCCACGCCCAACTGTACAGCAGATGAGGCGCTTACGAAAAGTAACCTGGTGAAGTTAACTCGGTCACGTGACCAGATTTACACGATCACTTGCGGTTAACCAGGTTGCTATGAACGTTTTAGCCGGTTGCACAGTCATGGTTCGAAACTTGATCTGAGATCGTATCTAAGGTCGACACTGAAAACTGTTGCACCAATCTAGTTCAGAGCTAGACTGAAGATCGAGATTAAATTCATTTCGAACCGCCGAAATTGGCGGCTCGAAATCTCGATCCTAGATCAGCGCCATCGTCGACAAATGTAGTTTGAAAATACGCCTACAGGTAGAACTACGTTCGATTGTTTCCTTGGGAAATTAAAACAACATTATACGTACTTGAATATTATTCAGTAAAATTCGTACAACAATAATTCACTTAAAACACATCAAAGATCGTACATCTAGTTCTATCTATAGTGAAAAATACGCTTACTTCCATTACGTCATATATTATGAACCAATAGCAAAATTTGTCGCATATTTAATATAGATCTCTTAATTTGGAACCAAGGTCGATGAATCGGAGATCCAGAATCACGAAATTTCGTTGCTGCAACACTTTTACATTGGAACAAAGATCAAACTGGATTCTGATTCGGAACAAGGATCATTCGATTTCGGATCGGGGAAGATGATGGTGGTTTTGAGATGGCGGAAGCTCAAAGAATATTTAGTGCAGTTATAAAATACTGTGCTAAAAGACGCTGATGTTGACTATGAAGAGTTTTTGTTAAATAATGTTATGAACATACAACGGAATATAAAACATTGCAATAAGTAGTACTGCGATAATAAAATACCTTTGTATTCAGTCTGAGTTAAGTATAAAATGTAATATTCTGGCTACAATAATAGGCCAAAGCAGCTGAACATTTACAATTTTACATATTTTGATAGTTTCCAGATTTCAAAACTTACTTTTGGTTGATTTTTTTTTGTGTTGCTGCAATATTTACATATTTATGCGCTATTTCACGTGTGTCGTCTGCTAGACCAAGTTAACCCTGTTGTCGAGCAGGGTTAGCCCAGAGTTGATCAAGTTAACACTAGTGGCTTTCCGAACACGAGTTCACTTTAACTCGATCACTTTTCGAACGCACCGAGTAAAAGTTTTAACCTGATCGAGTTAACCGGGTGACTTTTTAGTAAGCGCCTATAAACTAAAGATGAGGTAGACCGCTTATGCGTATTCTGCGCATGTACCCAACATTCACCTACCCCAAAGGATCACAGCACTTTCAAAGTCATATAGTCAACAGTGATGAACGTATTTGTTTACATCTTAATTTTTAAATGACAAGCTCTGTTATATTAATAAAATACTTTTATCAGTTTAAATGTAATCAAAACGCATTACAAATTGGTCACAGGAAGTATAAAAACATCTCAAAAGCACTTGTTTACTAAACAGTGTTCTAATCTCAAAGCCAATCCACGCCATTTTCGCTAGAAGTGTAGGCAGAAAAGGAGTTCAATGTTGGGACACGGAGATTGGTTGTGCGGAGCCAGCGAGGTCGGTCTACCTCATCTTTAGTCTATGAGACACACTCATCATTCCATACTGCTTTAGTATACTTCAATCATACAAGTTCACTGAATGTTGTCAGTTCTAGAAAAGTAACACGGCCACAATGTATCCTTCCGCCACAGCTGCTCTGTCTGAGAAAAAAACAATGTGTGTCAAAAAATAATATGATCACTGTAGGATACCATTCCAGCTTACTTGATTTTTGTTATGGCCAAGTTATAGTACTGGGGCTCCGTTTATTTTATTGCAGGTGAATGTGGTTTGGAGAAGTAAGGAAAAAAAAGGGAGGACTTTAATTTTACGAATTTCATATTAATATGTATTATTATATGTGATGGCGAAAACATCTATATGGATCAGGATGCCAGAACTGAGTATAAATTGATTGTTAAATATCCTCGATACTTAACTAATATGTAATGTATATGATATAGATCACTTGGCATGCGAGTTAATTGCCTAAGTTAATTAGGAACATAGCAACATTGCAGTGCTATATTTTAAAAACTATCATAATTTGTCTACAAATATTTTCAGTGGTCCTTTTATAAATCTATTCAATAAATAATCGTGAAATATTGTATTAAGAGTTGCACAAATCGCTATACTCCACTCCAAATCATCATTGAAACACACACACACACATCCATTGCCAATGGCACGTGACAACAAACTAGACATGCATATAGGACGCAGATTATTTCTACTGCTGGAGCTGCTGACAAGAGTTCCACCATAAAGGCCACTGACTGGATTTTGGCGTTCTTTAGGGCCCTGCTACAACTGCCATGTCCTCTCTCACGTCGCGAGCACTGATTGGCCCACGTGATCATGAGACGCCATGAACCATGTCTCGTTTGTACCCTGTCCTCGCGTCTTTCATGGAAGAAAAAAGAAGATTTTACCAGCTGAATCCGCGCGCAATTTGTAATAGTAATTAAAAACAGTTGTGAACATAGGAGAATGTGAGGTGTGGCGGTGCCGAGCGGGACTCATTATAAATAATTAATACGCGCCTTGTAGTTACGGCCTTAACGGCCCTATGTACTGAAACGTTTTCTGTGAGATCGTTCTTTGCGCGTAAACGCGTATCTCGGTAGATAAAATGTTCTGGAAGCACGAAGTTTTGCCAGAAAGGATAAAAAAAAAAAAACTATTTTCTGTGTCTCTATCGTTTTATATTTTTATCATATTAAGTGTATTAATGGACGAAAAAACCGTGAGAGTTGTCAAATGTCGCATTTTTAAGCTTTTCTGTGAAGTTTCTTTAAGCGGTGAGAGAAAAGTAAGATTATACGCAGGCAGTTTTATCTGTGAACTTTCATCGCGTGTAATAAAACACTACTGTTGCAGATATAGTTTACACAGTAAAGCGTTAGGACGGAAACACTGCACGCCATGCGCATAGGAGCGATAAAGCGCTAGGCGTGCGTGTTAGCGTCGCCCGTATCGCTCCCTCACTTCTTGACCTTGAACGCGCAGCTACATACGTCTTGAGTTATACAATAAAAAAAGGAATGTAAGAAATGTAAAATTGAGGGAAAATTTGTTCCCATAAAGGAATTTAATTTTATACAAAACGTAATTCGAATGTAAAGATAATATGTTCTAATAACCGATAACCAAAATAGATAAACTAGTATAATAATGAAAATCGCCTTTAAATCAACACCTTAAACTTATACCAGCCAAATATTTGTGACACTATGCTAAGAAATGTAAAACAAAATGGCGCAAAGCATTTACTGCGACCTGGTAGCAGTTTTCGAAATCTACTTGTTAGGACAGTTTTGGACGTATGTTGTAGCAGCAAATCGTGTTCGATTCTCGTGACGTCAGCGAGGACAGAGGACCGACGACATCAGAGAACCGGGGACATAGTAATTGTAGCAGGGCTCGAAATAGTTTACTGTTGATCAGTAGCATCAAGGCTCTTACACAGTTGAAAACTATAACATTTGACTTTCCGACATGTTGTTTCTAATGGAGCTTGACAACATGGAACTGTCAAAGGCGCTCTTCACTTTATCTTTTATAAAAGTTCAACTTTAAAGTCAAAGTCAAGCAGCCATTTTGCCGAGAATCAAACAGAGGTTATGTGGAAAGTGCGTTATTTTATTGTAGGGCGATTTTAATCTGGGTATATTAACAACGCTCGTCTTAAATTAAATAAATGGCAAATTAATATAATGTGAAGAGAAAATATATGAATTCGCATATTTTAATAGCGTACACAAATGAGTTTTTTTGTTTTGAAAGAAACTTCTAATGTGAATTTTATACCTATTTTTAAAAAAGGTAAGTAAAAATTCATTCCTGGATATTATCATAATTATTTACATAACAAGATGCACATTATTACGAAGCTCGCAGAAGCGATGTTCAATTGTCTGAACTATGAGTTTACAATTGCATTGTGTATTGGTGGTTTGGTTAGAGAAAAGGAAACGTAAAGTGAAATGCTAAAGTTTCCTGTTGCGTAAGAAGCTTCAGTGATGTCAGTAGAGAAAGGTGCGTCAAGTGAGGTAGAGGAAGAAGGGAAGGCAGCAGGGGTGTAGATGGCGCTCGCCATGTACGGTGGTAAGTGTGCCACGCCTGGTTTACAGCTGTCTCAGCTGTTCGCACAGTTGGTAAACATGCACCTGTAGTCCGCGTACTCCCTTCCCCCACCCCACCAACACACTGCTGTGCAACCACACACCTTACATCTGGACATTACACACTGCACTGACTATTCAAACATACGGATGCATGGAAACCATCTTTATTGGGATTAACCTCGTACGAGCTGTTAGGAAATATGACAAGGTTGCTATACGCTGTTAATGGTAAAATTAGCACATTTTGAAGCCCTACTGAAGATCTTCTTGTATGCACGTTGTGTATTCCCCCACCTCATGTAAAATTAACATGGATATGTGCCTCGTAACTTTATTCATGCGTCGGTCAAATAAAACTATGAAATTATAAAATAAATAAATACTTTACAAATCTCCTAATTTTTACATTTAGTTTAATAAAAAAACATAAAGTGAAATAATCAATTTTAAGTTATCACAAATGGTTACCTAACAGTTTTTATTCAACGTTAAGATACGGAACTACTTTTCTTTTCATCGTTACGATCTTTAATCAGTGCGCTCATTAAAATATATGTAGGTAGGAGCAGTGACTTTTTTCTAAGGTTAATTTCCAAAGTACTCACTTTATAGTGAACATCCTTTACATTCGCCTGATCGACAGTGCTACAGTTATTTGGGGATAATAGTGTATCCAGCCAGGGCAACTTTGTACCAGCTGCCTTACAAAAATGCAATATTACATCGTTCTGTATAAATATAAATGTTAATCACGAAGGTCAGGGTGGGGACTGTAAAGACTTCATTTTAAACGAAAGTGTTCGGCACAGTAACCGTTATTGATTGTTACGAAGTTACCCCACATGACCGTACCTGTTCCCTGGAGATCTCTTCGTCGTCTTAAGTTTCTTACAAAATAGAAAACAGAAAGGTTCATTGGTGATTTTAAGATATGTTATCTGAAATATATTTTTATGTTCGTGTAATGCATGAAGGCACATTACATCGCAATTCTCTTCTTTCACAGTCCCAAACAACAATCTGTTATGCACACCAGCCAAGTTTTTGTAACAAAACTCTGTAACGAAGGCCCAAAGGGCTTTGTTTTCGTTTAGAGTTTCTTAACGAACATAGTGACGTCAAACGAACACTAGAATGCGCTTAGAATAGCTCCTTTCGTTAGTAGACGAAAACTCCGAGTAATCACGAACATTTTGGTCGAGGGGAAACGAATAACATAGAATAAGCGCCCAGGTAGCTTCGCAGTTCAACTATGCGAGAACACTTAAGGCGTGTCCGAATTCTCCTCAAGTACATACTTGTGCGTACCTGTCCCCGGAAGTGACGTCGTACTACAAGTGTCCGAACTACAAGTGAAGTATATAAGTAAACGAAGTTGTATACTTCTCGCATACTTGCGGAATATGAGCCGCCATTTTAAGAAGCAATTTCTAGTTTACTATTGATTTTCGACATAATTATTTTATTTTATGTTTTATAGGGCAGCATTACTACTTCGTAGGCATAGAATTCTGACATGAGTGAATAATTATCGTAAAGTTCACCTTACAAGTAGGTCTTAACAAGCCAGCCTACACAAGCTAAACTAAATAAGCAATCCAAATTGTTCTGACATGCAATAATGCAAGACAATATATGTTAATGTAAATCAAATTGAAATATTTTATTCTTGATTTAGCCCCTAAAACTTCCTGCAATATAATCAAATTCTTATTCGGAATACATATGCATTAAAAGTGGTTAGCTGGCTAATTACTGTTACCGAAGCCAACAAGACTGCCTGTCCGAATTCATAATTTGGTGCTAAGGTAAGGAGACCAGACGTCCCGATTTTTTAGGGACAGTCCCGATTTTCGAGGTCGTGTCCCGAATTTTTTAGAGGGTCATTCGGGACGGCCGTTTGTCTCGATTTGGCAAAAACTATATCATTAATACAAATTACGTTACTATGGGAATGAAAAAAATTACCTGGATGTTGGGACCTGACAGTGTGGACACGTGGTGTGGCAGGTTTTGGATGGATTTGGCCCTTATTAGGAATAATTTGTAAAAAAAAAAAAAAAAAACAACAATTGTATTCACTTTTTTTAAGCAAAGAACTCCCTGTAAACAGCTCCCCCCCCCCCCCCCCCCCAACCACACACACTCGCTCCACTAGTCTCCCCTTCCCACTACCGACAATTTATGGGGCCAAAACGAGCGTCTCGAATTCGAGTCAGAAAAATATGGCCACCTTATGCTAAGAGTAAGTGAAGTATGCAAAGATGCAAGTACGCAAGCATATACCTGAATTCGGACACGGCCTCAGCTGTCGACAAGGGTGTGGAGGATCGAGTGTGTATGACAGTGCGTCTGCGACTACCCACACTTTGCAGTCACATACCGTGTACACGTTTCATAATGTTTCCTCGGCTAGCGGTGATCCGGATTCTATTCCCGGTGCTGTCACATGTCGTGGCGGATCACAGGTTGTCGTCCAGCGGTGCATTTATCTCGGCACACTCGCGTCTTTCTTCGAAGACCCGTCACACACTCTGCACATTACTAAAGCCTGTTTACGATAAAGTGAGCACTTTTTAAATTAACCTTAGAAATAAGTCACTGCTCCTGAACGCAGTCCAGTAAAGATGGTCACAATGGCTGGATAGTGGTTCCATATTTTAACGTCGAATAAAAAGGGTTAGGTAACGATTTGTGATAGATTAAAATTATTTCTTTCGCTTTATGTTGTTTAATTAATCGAAGTGTGAAAATGAGCACATTTGTATAATACTTACTTTACTAAAAATTTCACAATTTTAATTGTCCGACGCCTGAATAAAGTTATGAGGCCCATGGCAATGTTAATATTACATTAGGCCGAATAATACGTAACGTGCGTATAAGTAGATCTTAAGCAGGGTTTTAAAAATTGCTTATTTTACCGTGAACAGCCTATATAGGCTCACGGTCTATATAGGTTCAAGGTAAAGTGAGCACTTTTTAAGGTCCTACCAACAGTCATTAACCACTAATAAAAATATATTATTGCAGTCTCATACATTAAGTTTTGAGGGTGGCGAAATATATACACTGTGTTTATTAGTAGCATTGCAATGTTCATATTAAAAAGCAGCAGGAAAATGGAAATAGGATGAAAAGAAAAATTGAGAAGGGCCTTAAAAAGTGCTAATTTTACCGTGCACAACCCATACCATCTTCCTTTGACATACTGTTTTCCTTGGTAGCAGACGCTACGTCACTTCCAGAGTGTCACTCTGTTGGCAACAGAGTGCGCATGTGAGCTGCTCAGTAGCCACTCTCCCTGTACTAATATTAGGTAGCTTTTCTGCCAACAGAACTGCCAAACCCATCACGTACCCTATGGAATTTGAGGTTAGAATACTGCCTGTAGGGTGTTAACGGTAAAATGAGCACTTTTGAAAACCCTGCTTAAGATCTGTTTGTATGCACGTTGTCAATTCTTCCGCCTTGTATAAGATCAAGATTGCCATGGACCTCATCACTTTGTCCATGCGTCAGTCGAGTGAAACTGTGAAATTATTATAAAAGTAAACATTTTATAAATCTGCTAATTTTTACACACTGATGCATTTAAAAAAACCGAAAGCGAAATAAATAATTTAAATGATCACAAATGGTTTCCTAACAGTTTTTATTCGACGTTAAGATATGGAACTACTTTCTATCTATCGTTACCAACTTTACCGGGCACATGTCACTCAGTGCGCCCGTTCACTTGATCGCGAACAGTCTTTACGTAAGTAAGTGCTTCGAGATATATGTACGATGACTCTACCCTGGTTTTAATGCACTTAGATTATACTCAAGTTGGTCAAAGTGTGACTGTGTCGAAAATAACAATGTAAATGACGTTCATCACTGTTGACCATGTAACTTTGACAGTTGCAGAGTCAATGTTGAGAACAATCACAGAGTGGCTCACACGACAGTTAAATAATATTACACAATATATTGCTTAAAAGAGTACCGGCATGTTGTCGCCAGGTTTAGTACGAAATAATACCACGATTATTCCGGTCAAAACCCGGCAAACACACATTTAACGGGTTTTTTTTTCTCCGGAGAATATTCTAGTATCTTAAGCACGGTATGCAGAGACTGTATATCCTATTCGCGGTAAAGTGAGCCATTTTTAAGACCCTTCAAAATGTTTGCTTTTAACTTTTTTTTTTTTAACCTTTCCGCCCCTTTTTAATATCAACATTGCCTTGTGACTAATAAATATGGTGAACACTTTCACCACTCTCTCTCAAATGTTTATCTCTGAGGCTGTAGTTAAACATACTTATTAGTGGCTAATTCGTGGTGGAAGGACCTTAAAAAGTGCTGACTTGACCGTGAACAGCCTACAGCAATGTGTACAACAAATTAAAGCGAGCAAGGGAAACTGGATTGCCAAGGATTGCAAAAGACGCTTCTACGAATACTTACGGGATTATGCTAGACACACAGCTAACCGGTACTAAGAGATTGTATCGTTTGTTACAGCAACAGAAACTAAGTACTTCGCAGAAAATCAGTCATTAAAGCGTCACGATAAACAACATGTTGTCAAAATGCGGGGAACTATTATGACGTCATCTAGGTGGTGCACAAGAGCACATAATCACAGGGTTGGTCTAGTAGGTTTTTTTTCACACTATCACCAACCTTACAAAAACTTGGCATTGGTATTTTAACTTTCTCATGCACCTATGAAGTACGTATTTCATTTTTATTTTAGGGATAACTCGAATTTTCTAGGCAAATGTGTCGACTGCATCGTTTGTGTTGCAATGCTCTTTTCACAATACACAAACCTTAAAACCATTGGTACATGAAAGCAATATATTTACATAGTTTGAGTTATAACTTGTTTCACAGCGGATTTTTCAAAATTTTTGGCACTTCAAGGCACCTTCTTACGTTGCCATATATTCACTGCTGTCATTACTATCAGAGCACTGATGGCAGAAAAGAAAGAATTTTTGTTTTCTTATCTCCAATCAGTGATCCAAGAATAATGACGGCAGTGAATATCTGACCTAGTAAGAAGGTGCTAAAAGTTATTTCCGTCTTGAAGTGCCAAAAATTTTGAAAAATCCGCTGTGAAACAAGTTATGACATACATTATATAAATGCACTGCTTTCATGCACCAATGGGCCTTAACTGTAGACAATAACGTAACTAATAAAAGATATATATCCAAAGATGCAATATTCAAAATCAGAATGTGGAAAAATGTGTTTGCTCTAAATGTAAAAAAAGATGAATTAAGAAGCTATAAGATATTTCCGTAAGGCAGACGTAAGATGCTTCAGTATGCACCGACGCATGTAACAGATATTGAAAGTGTTGTATTTGTGCTCCGGACGACAGTTTTAGAGAGAAGGGAGAAAGTGGGGCGCAGTATAAGCGGGCGCCCGCAACATGGCTGTCAGGCACAACACTGTGAGGTTGCATATACTCTGCAGCTTGTTTCTGGCACGTGAAGAGGGCCTTAATATACGATTATGCAGACCGCTGTATGAAGCCGGCAGTACACTCCAGAGCAGAGCGAAAACGTATTGGAATATGGACGTAGCACAAAGCTCCTCCACCCGCGCGGAAGGCGGCCGGTGAACTACCAGAAAACAAGGCGACGACAGAGTGAGACGGAGAACGCCGACGAGAGTGGTGGGTCTGGAGGAGCCCCACCACGGGCCAGTGACCAGAGGAGGTCGCTGCATTGGGTGTGCCGCCTCGAGAGTCGCACAGTCTCCGATATCAAGTTCAGGTGGGAACGGATTAACTTCAGAAGGCGTGGGTTAAATATAATTTAACTATAAATATAATCATAATAATTAACATTATTTTGATAGTGCCCGAATACGATTAATATTGCTGTTATAATTAGATGTTGTATTTATATCAGGACTGAGTAAACCCTTTAATTCCCATGAATTGCTCACCTTCTATAATTGTTTAATAGCTACACACTCGCCCCAAATGTTGGCGGCCTTAGATCAGCAGGACTTGGTGGAGTCACCAGTCCTAATAAGGATAAGGTAGCAATACTGATCACTGGCTAGGCCGACCACAACACGCTGCAGTACTGTGCATGTGTTCTCTTCGTGCCTTCTTGTCGACTCCAAATCCCCCGTATCTTTCAAGATAAACCACCACATACACTTAAAACTCATAAAATGTACAGCCAAATAAGGGTGGAAACCTCCTCGACCTAAACGTATAATTAATTTGGGAGAGGGAAAAACCAGCGCCATAGAAACCTCGACAAGAAAGAAGTTCAAATTAATATATACATCATTAAAAAATGCTACATCAGAAAGAGATATACGAACCATGCAATTTTATCAGTACGTAAGAAGAAACAAGTGCCTATACTCATTAGATCCGTAAATGAGCAGGGTGAATGTGTAGTGGTTATACAACGTGTGTTGGCCTACTGTGGAATGTTGCGAGCCGTCAGAGCGTGGATGAGCGTAGAAAGCTGGACCACAGGGATTGGCAATTTTGTAAGTAAATGTCAGACCCACATAAATTACGTCTCACAAAAAGTCATAGACATAGACACGTCATAGACAAAAAAGGGGCTCTGGGTACATTCATTTGATGGTTGTAATAAATATTGCTATCATACAAAGTTAAGCTGAAATGTGTTACATAGTTTCGTAGATATAGCAGAGTAATCTAAAATGTTTATATGGCCAACCAATGCAAAATAAAATAGGTGTTTGACCCACTAAAATATTCCAGTTTAACTGGCCCACTGTAGTGATACTTCAATGACAAATTTGATAACAATCGGTAGATTTTTCCTAAGATATGACATTAAAACTTTATTTTTCATGTAGCATTAGATTACAAAATGGCAGACAATTGAGGCTATCTATTGACACATTTGATACTCGTAATATCCATTTTCAGCCATTAATTTTGGTGGAAATTAGACAAATTTTATGGCATATATAGCAAGTACACCCTAAAATATTTATAAGGCTGCCATTTTGAAAATAAGAGTATTATAAATTTAAGCAGCATGTGTTAACGTGGCCTACAATAATACTACTTATATGCCAAATTTTACAAGAATCGGTTGAGTTACTTTCAAGACATAATGTAAAATCTTCACTTAATCATGTTGCACTGTCTTCCAAAATCGCCAACCAATGCCATTACTGCTTTCTAAATTGAATGTACACACAATGCAACATCAATGTACCAAATTTGTTTTAACTCTGTTACATGATTCCTGAGAAATATCATAGCGCCCTAATTTTTTTTAATCGTCTTCATTTTGAAAAAAAGTGTCTCGCGTTATTGAAAATTATGAAAAGTCGGATGCACTTGCACAAATACAATATGTGGGCCGAGTTAGGTGAAATTCAGTTCACGGAATGCAAAGTTGTTAGGGGGATACATGCATACTACACAGACATTTAGGTGAATGCATACAGCTATCTTTCCTTCGGAAAGAGGCTAGAAAGTCACCTTAGTGCTACACACTAATCCCGACCGTTACCACCGAAAACACACTTTTAGTCGGAAAGCGGATTAGTGGTTGCCTGGGACATAGGCAGCCTGTACTACTGTCCTGCATGGCTTGTGAATAGACAACCTGGTTCATTTTCTAGTCAACCGAACTACACACATCATCTTGTTATAGGTTACATCTAATAAACGTGCTGCTCATTACTGCATTACTGGAAGGTTTTCTGTTAGTGTGAAAATCTACTAATCCACAAATGTTTCTGTTCCAATCAGCTCGGATTAATGGCACTTCACTATAAGGAAATTGGGAGTCAGTTTTTGAGGTATCAGGTACTCGCCAAACTGCTAACAAGTGATCGCAGATGTCGGCAGTGAGTGGTAGGAAGGGAGATAGCTATGCTGTCGGCGTGTGTATGTTGTTCATGATGAGAGGGAGACTGTGAGGGCCATGGACTTATAATGAGGTAGACCGATCTCGCTGGCTGCGAACAACCAATCTCCGTGTCCCAACACTGAATTGCTTTTCTGCCTATACAGCTAGCAAAATCGGCGTGAATCGGATTTCAGGTTAGAATGCTGTTTACTAATGGCCGAACTACAATAGATTTAGCACACTCACAGCTCGAATCTGAAAGATACAATCGAAATCGCACACGCACAGAAACCACGGATGTTTACAGAAAACAGTCGTGAAATCGAAAGGAAACGATGCTCGGTAAAATGCGCATGGGTGTGTTGGTCATATTGGAAATTAAAAAATACTGTTCACAGCCCTGTTTACTTTGCTGCTCGTGTCGTAATTTGAAGAAATATAATACGTTACACCGCTTTTCTTAACATGCATTGCTTGTATAATAACAATTTCAATGAAAAAAAAAACTTCTGTTTATATGGCGCAAACTCTTCACGCACTAGTCAAACTCACTACTTTTGTAGCCATTTTCATGGTCTCATGAACTCGGTGGTATCGATGTTCTGATTGGCCACACACGGCGCACACGCACAGGGATTATTGGATATAGCTCTACTTTCCCCTCTGCGTGTGCTGCGTGTGATTGTAGCGAGTGTCATGCTAACACACCATGTATTCTACTTTCTGTGCATATGATGTTTTCTGTGCTAAATCGATTGTAGCCCGGCCTTTAGTAAATAAGTATTTTGAGATGTTTATATTATCCCTGTAACCAATTTGTAATGCAGTTTGGTTAAACTTAAATTTGTAAAAGCATTTTGTTTATATAACAGTGCTTGTCATTTAAAAGTTAAGATTATGAACAAACACGTTCATCAGTGCTGACCATGTGACTTTGGCAGTTGTGTTCCTTTGGGGTAGGTGAATGTTGGGTACATAGGCAGAAGCCTACTAAGCGGTCTATCTCATCTTTAGTCCATGGCGAGGACGGTAGTAAGAGAGAGAGAGAGGTGTGCTGTGCTGGCCGAGGTAACGGTATCTCGCTAACGGCGCGACTGGTCGGTTGTGCCTGCTCTACTCCGGTACTCGCATTGCTGTCCAACACGACACACACCTTGTCTCCTGCTCAAACAAGGCAGCATGTACTCCCAAGGCAGCGACGACACAATGTCTTCAGCTTACGAGAGGACAAGGTGGCAAGCCTTTGGACGCTCCTCTTGCCACATTGTTTGCTTCACTTAAAACGACCGTCTGTCTAGAGCTTTCTTCCGCGTTTGAAGCCTAGAGGCGAGGGAGCGTTAAAGGCGACATTGCCACGCGCACCAAGTCCCCCATCGCCACTAAGCGCAAGGCTCTGAACTGACGTGCAGTGTTCTCGTCATGCTGCGTGTACTTATGGGACTTTCAGTGGCGACACTATTATTTTATTGGTGGAAAGTGTATAGGAAGGTTCAATGTATGCCCCTTGACTAGTTTTGTATGGATCTGACACGTACATTTCGAGATATAGCAATTTTAAAAAGCAGTTTTTAGTCATTTTGGCATACTCTGAAATAGGTGTTTGTAATTAACGCGAGGTGTTGAAAAGACTCAACAGACATCGCCTGAAATATGTGTTCTTGCCGTAGGTCAGTACACTGGACGCACGTTTAATAGTTTCGTAGAAAAACGTGTATTTCGAACACCCTGCAACACACTTCAAGCGCCAGGTAGACGGGCGCCTTAAAATGTTCACCTTTGTCCGGTGAAAACATACATTAGAAGCTGTATAAAATATAGAAGAAAGTATGTGGCCCAGGAGGAAACAAATAGATACCCCTGAGAACAATATCAGTTTGGGAACTCATTTACACTCATTTTGGCGCTCTTTGTTAAATTTAGGGAGGGGCTTCCATCAGTTTGGTTAGGTCACTGTATCTAAAGCAAAGTAAAGTAACCGAGTAAAATCTGTGCACAGCTACACTAAATGTGGTTTTAGAACGAGCATAATATAAATTGTAGGCTATGTTTACAAACATGTCATGATTAAACAACCCGTGTTATTCTAATAGATAACATTTTCCGCAATGTATTTCTTTGACAAAAAGAATATATTCTATATTTATCACAACCTAATCATAAAAAAATTACGTCCAAATGTCAGCAGTAAAAACAACTTTTACATAAGAAATACAAATTTTATCACCCGCAATTAGAACTAATTCTCCATCTGTATCTGTAATCAGAATGCGCATAATTTCTATCAGTTCGCTTGATTAAATTAAAATTTCGTTCTTTTCCAGTACACTTTTCGTTACTTGCTTTACTAGTGGGCGGCAAGATGCTCAGAGCTATTACTCTGCAGTTTTTGGACACCGCCAGGAGAAAGTAAAACATTTACTCGAAGTGTTTTGGGACAGCCAAAGAGTAAAGTTCACTCGCAGAGAAACGTTTTAGAACGGCGGCAAAGTAGGTGAAATGACACCGGCATGTAATAGACGTGCTTGTATCCACTGTGGCTACGAGTAACTTACACAGACAACGAGATGAGGAACGAACCCAAGAGGATAGCTTGTCTACAAGAGCACCGCGGGCCAGCTTGTCTACTGGAGCGCGCACGCACTCTTGACGCCAGTTGTCCTCACACACCCATCTTTCAGCACTTCGACTACACACTACAGCAACTCTTACAACTCAACAAATATGATTTTTACAATTCATTACTTCACAATACAGAAATCTCTATTACATGTAAAACTAGTACTACAGGTGGTATCCACGGGATAATGTGGCATGGCAGTGCATTGACGTATGGCATTTTGTTAATACAATACTGTACTTTTCCTCCTGAAAAACAGCATATTTTGAGTTGTAACATTATTATACTGAGGTATCGACTTGTTCTGCTCATCTCACTTTATTACAAACACACACACGCAAGTTTCGGAAAGGCGGGTCACAGCTCTTCAGATATTCACCCCACCTTGCGTGCAGCCACTGAAACTTACCTCTACCGTGCAGGTAATTCCACAACTCAGATAACACCACACACTATCCGTAACATGGCGCTAAATTCAGGAACGAAGTGGAGGTGAGAGTTGTATTATGACAAGAGAATATGGGTAATGGTGAAAGAGGAAGGTGGGTAGGAAGGAATACACGCCTCGCCGAAAGCGAGGTCATTAGAGACGGAGTGAGTTGCTCAGAGAAGCAGAAAGGGAAAAGGAATCTGCCACACGTGGCTGTAGCAAAGAATCGTGCCAGCATTCGCCTCGAGTGAAATCAAGAGTCGAACCGCTGTTCTATGGAGTGCGAGTCCCAAGAATTACACTCTAGATTCGAATCAGTGAGTTCAGTGAAAAAACTTCGCTGATTGAATTAGTGACGGCCGACAGCAGTTGCGAATTAAATATTGCTTTTATTGAATGTAGGCAAATAATTACTTGAAATAAACATATTTACGATAGTTTACTATTTATATTGTACAATATACCGTAATTTAAAAAGTAAAAAAAAAAAAAAAAAATCGCAGGTGGTCGGGATTCAACACGCGTATCCTTCAACTCTAGGCCGTTGCCTTTCCATCCGAGTTACCACGAGATGAAATTACGGGAGGAAAATGCGTGTGTTATAATTCCGCTGCGATATCGTGTAGTTTGAAGTTGTATGCTAATACTTTTCGTATGTGGTTTGATTGGTACCGTTAGGATTTTTAAAACGAATGGTATGTATGAGTACACTCTCTTCGTGCGTTCATATTACCTCGTAAATTCACTGATCCATCAGTCAAAAAATAAACCACTGATGAGAAAACAGTGGAAAAAATGACTGACGAATCAGTGGGAAATGTCACTGAATCAATCGGTGAAGGAAATATGGCATTTTTGACTGGTTCATGAGTTAAAATCACTGACGTGAGAGATGTATCAGTGAGATACAATTAACTGATTGAAACAGTGAAACTCTCAATGATTCAGATTTAAGGTGTACGACGGCAACAGTAGCAGCTCGCGCAGTGCGGGAAGAGAGAATACTAACCCTATAAACAATAACACCTCTTCACGGCCTAACTCTACACTTATTTTACTGCCGCTGAAGTGACGGAACGAATAGGAATGATGGTGAACAAAGCAACAGGTTAGGAAACACAGTTTCAATTGGCGGATGAACGAGACCCGGTATCACGGGAAAATGCTGCCGCTTCATCAACACTTGTCAGTATAAAGGCTATAAAAAAGGCTACACGATTATAGAAACTATCCTTATTTCTGATGCCAGTTTCCAAGCTCGACACAAGGCAGCTGTGCCGTCGTCTCCGTGTACTCTTGATGCCGTTCTGCGCATAGATAAGCTAGTTAAGTTAGTATCACAAGTTATCGCTACTTTCTAAGGAAGGAAACGAGCTCCCCATCGTCTTGGCTCATCAGGCCCATCGAAAGAAAAGTGAAGGCTCGCAATACCTGTCTGACCGCACAACGGCGTCACGAGCATAGGGGGCTAACTCGTTTCGAGCCAGCGAAGTTGCGAAAAAAATCGCGAAGACTTGCAACATCATCTTGCAGTGCTCTGTTCAATTCGCACATCTCTCCCGTCACTTTGCGCCAACTTGGTCACATCCCAGGCACATCTCACTATCTGGGTGTCGCAGCCTTCATCGACTTAACTGCGGCACACATTTAACACGCGCGTTTTCGCTACTCGCAAGTTCTGCTTCTGCACGCCACATTCTCTTAATTAAATATGCGCAGATATAAAAAATAGGATAGTAACATACGCCAAAGAAGCGAGCTTTGCTGTTGCTACCGATACCAAACTGATCTAGTGCAGCCCTTCGGCACAAACCTACGATGTGTTGGCAGTTTGCATGGGAAAGCAATAATTGCGCCCCACGACACCTCCCACTCCCCTCCAACAAGACCACATGTTCATCCACTGCAAGCATGCAGCATGCTCTAGGAATGAGCAAGTTTACTGTCAGTATCTCGGCAATGTCATTAACGCATTTCTTGAAATTATGTGTTCTCAATTTAATTCATGATTTACATGTATACAAGCATGTGCACACACATATACAGGATTTCCTTGAAATTAGTCAGATATTTTTATGGATACTGGAGATGAGGGTCTATGTGAGTGTTGACGTAATTAAAATCAGGACGGAAATGCATAATTATGCCACAAAAAAAATATAAACGCAAATATGCATATGCTTAAAACACGTACACTCACGTATGTATGTGTGTATTTTATATATATATATATATATATATATATATATATATATAATACAAACACGCAAAAACCCAAAGGATGTTGTTAATTGGAATGTCGATACGTCTGAAAAACATTCCTCACACATGAAAGAAGAAAAAAACATTATATGAATATAGATCCGTAAACGCTTTTTTTCTGTACTGCAGCTCGTAATACATAACATACACTGTATGGCCCATGGGATGGATCTCGCATGCATATGGCATGCACACACACACAGGATGATTCACAAGGAGTTATCGCCACTCACTGGGCCTATTCCTAACATCACTTGGAGCAAAGTATGTCACACAAATGTGGGTCCAGTAGTAGAATGAGCAAGCGGCTCAGAGATCAAGAACTGCAAGAGTGGCACAATCGTAATTTCATAAATATGAAGTTATGTCGTCGTCCCCCCCCCCCCCAATTCTTAGGACTGTGTGTGTACCGCTGCTCCCCTCCCCCACCCTCCATCACCAGTGATTGGCCCCCTTATCGCTCCCATCTGCCAAAACCTTCCACAGCGAGGTGTGGTGATTGGCTATTGGTTAATGGTGGGGTTACCCCTTCCTGCTACCAGGAGAGGGCATGGTTACCCCTCCTTCCTCGTGAGGTGTGCTGTGATTGGCAGTCGGTAGTGGCAGCAAAACTGGCGCAAGGGACATTTGGGACTGTAGATGTTCACTCTTCAGTGATCGGCGCACGACTGACGGAGCTCTGACGATGGAATGGCAGAGAGGGGGAAGAGGGGAGAGTCGGCTGCTGCAGAGGTCTCCACCCTTCGGCGGTCGACAAGAACTGAGGTGTAGAGCAAGTTATGTTAGGAGGGGGTGTGTAGGTTATAGGTTGAGGGAGGGGTAGTATAGGGATGAGGATTAGATTCTTGGTTCGAGACCTGTTCAAGAGAATTTAAAAAAAATTAAGGCAAGATGTTAGGGAAAGTGTAGGGTTGGAGCAGGAGGGTTGAGGATTTAGTCCGCATTTCAATATCCATCAGGGGTTATTCAATTTTTTATTCCCATAATGAATAATTGCATATTAATTAATTACGAAGTACTTGCAATGAGTACTTAGCAATTACAAGTAAGTTTGTGTACCGATACTAATTATGTAGTAAGTCCACATAATGAGTCTAATTACCAATTACAAAATTATCAGTTGCGCAATTACAAGTACCGAGACACGAGTTATATTCTCGAATTATATGCTCGCCACACCACTGATTGCTCGCAAATTACCTGAGATTGTACATATCATTTTTGGGTCATAGGTCCTGCTCTCCTGACCCCTGGGAGTATTGATGTATAAAATGATTTCTGATTGAACAGTTGTTTTGCTGGTTTGGTGATGACCTATTGAGATGAAATTTCGTTAAGTTTAGATCGCAGCCGAGGATATACTGTATGGGTGATGGTATTATTTGGCCGTGTGTTTGCTAATGCATCATACATTTCATAGGATTGCTTTGTTATCATGGATGGTATGAAGGGAAGTGTTTGGTATATCCGATATGATATAATGGAATGGATTGTAGGTATTGAGCAGGTATTTTGGGGTATTGCAAGTTATAATATTTTGGCTGGAAAAATGCTTAGAAATATCTGTTTGACATGTTTTTGGGCAGCGAGTATGATATGAGATCAAATATTATGAGTTAGTTTAGACATTTTTTCGATAGGTAGATGGAGGTTCGGGGTACATAGTTGGATGGTTATGTCATTAATTATGCTTGGGTGGTAGGGCTGTACAGAATGCTGGTGTACATATATAATTAATAATATAACCTTAAGGACTGGATGTCTATTTATAGCAAATGAAAGCTCGTCTTAACAGGATTTATAAAAAGAAATGTATATATAATTTTAAAATTTATAATAATTTTCGTAATGTGATGATGTAATTATAGTAAACCAAATTTATATGTTGATACATAGTCTTGTGGTGCTTAGTTTACTCAGTGTGTTAGTTTCCAGGGATATCTTACAATTATCGGCAATGGTTCTATGCACTCCCTGATAGACGATAAACAATAACATATGTATATTTCATGGTAGTTTATAGATGTATATTATGTAATTAAGTAAAATAAGGATCAGTTTGTATAAAGGAACTGAAACCTTTTAGTGTGAGCAGTGTATATTTATAGTGTTATTTTTTCATTTACATCTACTAAGCAGATTGATACTGTAATTGTCTCTAGTTTTGATCTCGAGTTAACACTAGTCCTGCAATGCGAGATGGAACATTTCATTTGAGGAGATTATTTAAAGAATATGTTATATTTTTTTTAATGTAGTGTTACCTGCTAGGGTGATAAGATAGATTGTGTTATTTCGTAGGGACTTTTTGTTGCTATTTTATCAGTGATGTATTTCGAAATGATTTTATGATAATGTCTGCTAGTATGGTTTACTAGTAGGGTATATGGTTGGTTAATTTATGAAAGCACTTAAATAATTTAGCTCAAATATAGTATATTTACATGTGTGTGTGTGTCTGTTTGTAAATACATTTCACTTATGTTTAACAGTATTTGCTTGTAATTATAACGAAATGTTTCTAGGAATGGGCAAAATGTTTGGTAGTATGGAAAAATGTTTGCTAATTGGGGGTAAAATGTTTGACAGAAGGGTAAATTGTTTGTTAGTTTGAGGTAACATGCTTGCTAATAGGGTAAAATGTTAGGTAGTAGGGTGAAATATTTGTTAGTTTGGGATAAAATATTTCTGGAGTGGGCAAAAAGGTTGCTAGGAAGGCAAAATTATGGCGAGGAGGGTAAATATGCTCAGTTCGCATTTTGATAATGGTGTTTATTAAGCAAACAGCTATACGTTGTGGGATGAACATTCTAAAATATCCCTCTGCGAGGTGGGGAATGGTTAACTTTATTACGCTGTTAAGGAGCTGCGAATGATGTGACATACATATATATTTCGGCAATCCCCTGAAGTGATATCGGAAATACCATTAGGAAAAAGAAGGAAATCTGAATGCTCTGGTTGGAAGTCGAAATCACAGCCTTCCGAATACGTGAATAAATATAGTATTTTTATATGCATGTTATGGAAGTAAGATATATATTTTGTTCCCTCGTATATTACTAACTTCACAAAAAGTATAAAAGGTTGGTGTTTAGTCAAACCTGAATGTTAGAAAGCAATAAAATTTGGGATCTCAGAGAGATGTTTCCACTTCGGTGGTTGAAAACGGACTGAGCTTCGCTCACTACTAACACAGGGGTTGGCCAACCTGGTTTGCCTGTGTTTCATCCGATGGGCCACCACCAAATTGCACCTCTAATGTATAGTAACTTTTTTTAAGTTTTTTCATAAATATCTATTTTTAAGCTTAAACATTACATCCTACAATTAGTTTAAGTTAACAGGAGATAATTTTTCTCATGTACTGTTTCGTTCCTCGTATGTTGCTAGGTTCACGAAAAGTATAAAAGCTCGATGTGTTTAGGTAGTTAGTTAATTTTGTTTGGGAGGTGAACATCTCGGAAATGAACTCTTAAGAAGAAACTTTACATTAAATATTGGATACGAAACTAAAGTGTTATTGTGAGGAGTGTCTCGATGCATACGTTCTCATGAACGGTAATGTCACAATAAACCTCTTCGCCATCTACATCAATGTTTGAACTGTCAATATTTGTTTAATAGTACTGATGAACTGTATCTGCATGGTATTAGATGCTGCGATTTTACAACTGCAACGAATGAACCATCGCCTGGATTTCAGTGTCAGCAGTGCTGTAAAAACTTTGAGCATAGGCGCAGTATGCATCCTCATGAAAGACGTGGCTGTTTAAGGAATCCTGAGTGTAATATATATCGCTGTGCGTCCTGTGGCATAAAATCACGAGCAATTCCGCATTAGCAAAGCATACAGCAGTATGTGAAGGTAATGCTTTAGTGGGAATAAAACCTTTATGTTGTTTTTGTGCACATTTACCACATATTGTTATATTCATCAGCATGAAATAAAAACAGGTTCCAAAAATCCTCAATAAGAAAGTATACCGATGTAGAATATGTTTACATTTGCTCGAAAATGTGATTGCAATAAGGAAGCACGAGATTATTTGTAAAATTTCCTTAACAAGGAGAAGTAGTGCTTCGAATTCATCGCCACCAACTACTTTAGAAGAGAGTACACAACATAGTGTAAATTCTGTGAGAAGAATTTACTTCACTCAGCAAATTGAGAAACCATCAAGAGATATTTGTTTAAGAAACATTGGTAAAGAGATATTCTTGTAGTAAATGTTAGTCTGTGTTTACTAATCATATAAAACTTGAAAATCCTTTGTTAACCTGTGGCGAAAATGTTGGGGTGGGTAACTCGATGGTTTCTGAATATCAGTGTCGATTGTGTGGGAAGTTTATGTAGTCATGTATCATCACATGAGAAGCAATTGTTTAAAGGACTCTGATCGTGTTTTACACCAATGTATGATGCATGAACAATTATTTAACAGAAAGTCTATATTAGTCAAACATTTGTTAGGATGTAACTCAATGTAACGTACAAGTGTTCGTTTTTCTGCGAGTTCTAAAATTATTTGGGGGAATTATGCATTTCTGTAGTCTTATATAACGTTTTTAAGGAGGTGATAAATATGATTGTGATGTCTTTTTGGTGCGATGTATGTTTTGTTTGAGGTGTAGTAAGAAATTTACAGGATTTTTTTGATATGGGTGGTTACATAAAGGTAATGTTGACTGAATATATGGTTCGCCCTGTGGGGTTATAAGTTCTTGTGAGGGTAACGTAATTCGAGAATGGCTTGAGTTGATCTTAGTATGGGATCTGAATTTTTGACTATATGTTTATACACCTGAAAAGAGTTGTCTTAAGGGGAAAATTGATTGGTTATGTAATTTTGTATCTAGAGAGAAAATTAGGCCAACAACACTATACTTACCCTAGAACAACTTCTACAATAGTGGTTATCATAACTCAAGCATAACGGGAAAATGTATGTAACGGGTGAGGCAAATATTTCATTTGGAGTAAGGGATTTAGTTAAATATATTATGTAGGTCTTAAGAAAATATTTACTAATGAGAAATACTTTTTTTATGTTATTTATATATGGGAAAGATTATGTTAATGTTTGCGGAAACTATGTATGCGGAGGAATTGGGTGTATGCTCGTGCAACAGTTCGCGAGATGTGAACTGTAGTTGAGTTCAAAAGCAGCTATCTGATGGATCGTAGGGATGATCTCTCATGGCCCCAGCAGGGGGCGAGTGTGTTGCTGCAGTGCAGGTGGAGTAATACTGAGGGGTTGACGGCGCGCGATACTACCAGCGGCTGTGGAAACTTATGTTGTCTCCCTCCCTCCTCTCTCAAACCCTGTAATCATTCTCCGCGCAACCTGACAGCTTCGGCGTCTCTCGCCACGTCGTATTCTATCTAACCTCTCTGTTGCATGCATCCCTAACCAAATGGAAGCTTTCACCCGTCTGGGCATTGATTAATTTGCTAGACACATGAAAGCACTTCTCTTGATTTAAACTATTCTAGACAATATTGCCTTGTTTGCTAATTTATATTATGAAATAAAATTGAACTGTTTGTCTATTATTTAAAAATTGATACCAATATCGAAGCATAATATGCTATTTAAACAATTATGAAGCATAAATAACGGTTTTTTTATTTTTTTTGCTGTCTGTCTGGATGTTTGTCCACAATATGCTCCAAAATGGCTGAATCGATTTTGATAAAACTTTCAGAGTTTATTTCTACTTAAAATTGCTCTTTATTTCATCTCGATATCTGAAATGGTTAAGTAGTAAATTGAATTTTACATATAATTTTCTTAATGTTTCATATCTTATTTTCTTGTAAAAGGATTATTGTCAAAAAGCATTGTTGAAACAGCAATAATTTTTAAAATAACCATTGATATAATAGGTATCATAGAAAGAGATACTATAGTTTTTTTGGAAAAACATAGTAAAATAACATGTTATCAAACAACCAACACTAACACGACGCTAAAACTATTTCCGATAATAAAGTAACAAACTTTCAAACCAATTATATAGGTATGTATTTCAATATCTCCATAAAACATGAGCGAAGCGATAGGGTTGGAAAAGGGGGGGGGGGGGCTGTATTTTAATAACTCCATAAAACCTGAACGAAGCAATGTTTCTATTTTAAACATAAATCCTGAGAGAAGTGATGATCGGCTGTATTTTAATAACTGTATAAAACATAAGCAAAGATAAATTTATATTTTAAACATATGTAAACAAATCCTATAATCCACACGAACGAAGTCGCAGATACTGCATTAATTTCCACCTAAATATAAATATACATTTGTAAATGCCATTTAATTAATATTTAAAACTTTAAAATTTATTTTTCGTTTTGATTATAGAAATTATTATGTATTAATTAGGATTGACACCATTCACGCCTTATTTCAACTATCTATTTATATTTTAAAAATATGTAAACAAATATTAAAGTCCATGCGAATAAAGTCACGGACACAGCAAGTATTAAACGAGAAATACATGAAGACATAGACAATCTAGAAACAAAAGAAAATTTCTGGCTTTGTGAATATTTTTCTTTAGTGATAAAAGACTGTTGGCTTAAAATTTGTGTTTGCCTCAGCCCTGGCATTTTCAACAAAATATGTCACGTACCATTTTTAATAATGAAATATAGCTGCATTAACAAGGGGAAATCCAGTATTCTCAGTGCATTCACGCAATTGTTATACTAACATCACGTGGGTAGCTCTTCGGATAGTAGGGTAGCCATGTAACTATAGTGATGCAAAGTGCCTACCACATAGTCACGTGGATCTATTCAATCCTGCATTATTTTGCAAAAGTAATTAATGCATAGTTACCACAAAAAAGGGAACTCAATGACTGTCAGTAAGCCCTTTTACTACGGCACTTTATTAAATTTCTTAAATATGTGTTTTGATGTTTGTAGTATGACGTGCATCGTTCAAACTGTGCAATAAAAAATTACTTTAAAAAATATTTTTTGTTATGATTATAGAAATTATGTATAAATTTCGATTGGAACTATTTATGCCATATTTCTATTTCTATTTCTATATTAAAAATATGTAAACAAATGCTGAAGTCCATGGGAATGAAGCGCGCACAGCTAGTACACAATAAATATAGCACAGAAGTAATCACCTATCTGGGAATTCAATAATTTGCTAGGGACATGAGACTGTTTCTTTTGTTTTAAAGTATTCTAGGCAACATAACCATGTTTGGTAATACATAATAAATATATATTAAATTGGGATAAGATCAAAAACGTTTATTACTAACATAAAACAATAATGATAGTTTGGTTTTCCAAGCTAAATTGGGAAAACATGGTTTGAGTATATGTTATGAGTTTTAATTTTAATAATGATAATATGTAATAACTTAAATAATTAATATTAAAAACATTTTTTTTTACCATTTCACTATAATTAAATATCTGTGTTCTCGTGTTTGTGTGTGTGTGACCTTCGCGTGTGAGATCTCCCCACAAGCGAACCTGCGTCCCGGAACGATGTTTGAAGCACGAGATTACTCGTCACGTGAATAAAATATAATCACACTTCAAGAAATGCTGAATCGATACGTAAATAGTACCTGCATATAGTTATTCATTACGCAATTACTATGGGTATTTAATCATGCATTGTTATGTAATTAAAAATCTAATTACTCATATTCACACTCGAGGGGTGATGACGCAAGGACTAATCAAGTTATCATTCGTGATGCAAGTCTACAGTCTCTTTATATCGTTCTAGAGTGTGCCCCTAGCCTAACATCTTTGAAAAAATTATTAAGTTTTGCTAATAGTGCGAGCCCATTAAGTATGGAAACTAAGTAACGCAAGTCCCGCGAATCGAAACTGACTGATTCCTAAATTATATTAGTATTTTTTAAATACATTTCCATTTTATATAATAATACTAAGCATATGTTTGTAACTTTTCAGGTTTGTAGTTAGTGTTTGTAATTTCTCCCACGAGAACTATTTTTAACACTAAATAGTATTTTACTTCATAAACACTATTTTTTATAAAAATCTTATTTTTATGGTTGGTTGGAATAAATGTTGTCATCACAAGTCGTACATTGAACAAAAAAAAAAAGTGAAATATAAGTATAAGTAGACATGTTTAGAACAATTATATACGAGGCATAGTCTTTAACTGCAAACATTTTTTAATGAACAACGCAAATGTTTAGAGAGAGATTATCTTCGCGCCTGCACGCGCTCTCAACTGTTGTGCATGCTGGGAAACTCTCTGGGGTGGTGATGTGGGAGGATGAGAAAGAGACGGGGAGAGTTTTTGATTGTGACAGTTACTTGTGGCTGTTTTCGAACTACTCATATCAGCGGAGATGGGCAGGTGGTGTCTTTGAGAATACAAAGAGAATATTGTCACACGCGCCAGGTTTGTTGGCGAGCAGTCATGGAGATGCTAAACATCGGGGTTGTTCGGTTATTTCACTCCATCAGGTTAACGGTATGGATTTCCGTGGAAATTTAAATGTTATTTATAAAAGAAGTACGAGAAACTTCTTGAAATTATTTGCGGGACGAGACTTTTTATTAAAATATTTATTTAAAGTAATAATATAATTTGTAGAACGTTTGACACAACAGGAGTCTTATAGCTTATAATCCAGACGTTCGAGAAAATAGTTTCTGTTAGTAACAGATATGTGGGGATAAATTAAAAAACACTTCTTCTAATATATATTTTTTACAATAATATATTACGAGGCGACGTAAAATGAACTTATAGTGAGTTTTGGGGAGAATTTTCAACACTACACGATACTTTACTTAAATTGTGAGAAATAACATAGTTAAGTATAGATAATATGTTCTACAGGCGGGCTAGCAGGTGATGGGCTCGGTTGTGGGTCGGACGGCTGCAGACGTAATTCGGCGCGCCTGTGTTGCAAACAGAGCATTAGGTTGTAATTCAAAGAAACAATATTACTTCAGAACAAGTGTGGAAAGTGAGAAACGGGGGAGAAACACGGAGGAGCATGTCAGAAACTTCATTTAATAAACTTGAATTTTAAAATACTATGTTACGAGCTGACATAAAATTTATTTGCACAGAGTTTTCCGGCTAAGGTTTAACACTACATAAAACTTGACTGAAATTGTGGAAATAAGGCCAGGCAGTGGGGACTTAAGTAATCGGCATGCTTTGAGTAGTAGTTGCAGGAGACCATTTCCAAACTTACCACACTTTTATTACTAATATTTATATTTTAAAATTGGAACTTCAAACGATTAGTAAAATGTGAGTAGTTACAGCAGGTGATGTGTTGGATCGGTGGTACCCGAGTTCTCCAAACCATCATGGCTGTTCGGGGGATAAATTGAATAGTATGTACAATCTCTGGTCATTCGCGAGCGGGCAGTGCACCAGCGCATATGTGTAATTCGTGTCTCGGTACTTGTCATTGCGCAATTGATAATTGTGTAATTCGTAATTAGTCTCATTATGAGCACTTTCCATGTAATTAGAATCGGTATGTAAACTTAGTGTGTAACTGCTTATTACTCACTACAAGTACTTCATTATTTCTTAATATGCAATTATTCATTAGACAATTAAAAAAAGGAATTACTTCTAGAGCGCAAAATGCAGCATTGCACATGTGCCATTACACCAATGCATATGAAGCTCAACATGCAGATGCACCTTGGACTTGCACATCCACCTGCAAATTAATTTTTTTATTTTTTTTTTCACACATGCACCTGCACATGTGCTTCAGGTGTACATAAAGGTTTGACAGGTAAGAGTAAACGTATTTTTCTATTTATGTTATTTTGTTTGTTTTGAGTTGGAATTGAAGTATTTCAGGTTCGAATCGCACATGAGGACATTTAATATTAATTATATATATATATATATATATATATGCGCGTGTGCGTGTGTGTGTGTGTGTGTGGGAATTACGTAATCACCCATGGGCTGCAGGACAGAGGTGTTACGCAATCACATGTTTTCATTCGCCGACTGTCTGAGCAGGAGGGACGTTCTGTTCTGATGGGTGCTTTGTCACAGTCACAACTACGAGGAAGGGTAGAGTCGCGCGCGCGCACACACACACACACACTTGCTGCCTTGGGTGGCGTAGGCCCAGCAACTGCTGCAGGTCCGGTACTGAGGGTTGGGGCCATGCAGTTGCATTTAGTATGACGTAATTGATCAAGTACGTACTTACCAAATACATGCATTGCAAGTACACATTTACCAAGTATAAACTTGTCAAATATCCACTTGCATGGAAGGATCATGTAATGGTCACCTGAATGCTAGCTTGGTTCCCCAACTGTCTGCTAAGCAGCACAAGTGTCACTTGATAGTATCAAGGACTGCTAAAGTGCATGTTTCGGCCGAAGGCCAAGAACGATGTTCACTATATACAGACGTGATATGGTTTAATGCACAATAAAAAGCTATAGGAGTGACGAACAGCGAACTGCCGGAGCTTGTGTTAGTAGACAGACACCCCAGTTGATTGAGCCACTAGGCCATGGATACCAGTATAAGTCTTAACATTGTATATATAAAAAGAACTAACTGGCTATGGATTCGTATTTTTTTAAATTTATTTGTATGTGATGTAACATCCATCAATTGTTCATTCAAAAGACATATTGATTTTAGTAGGCATAGGAGCATTCCTTTCTTACATAAAACAAATTTATGTAACCAATCCGAGCATCAAATACAACGCAGCAGTTACCTTACCACGGGTCATGTTTTAAGTGTAGTACGCTATATCCGACCCTTGCGAACTTATAAGCATAGCTGGCCATCATTTCCGAACTGTTTAAGTCGTAGTCAACAAATTCGAACTATAGGTACAACTTGTAGCACTGATCAATGTGATATGGCTGAGTATGCTTTAAGCACTTTTACAAGAATACTTGCTAGCCATTTCCCATCCACCAAAGCTATAATCACAAACTTTATAACATACACATATCCCCAACAACAAACAGGACCACAAGGTCAAACACACATTAAAACCACTTATAAGCATACATAGTCGCCATTACAGCTTGTTCCTTTGTGTGAAGATTTCAAGTAAAATATCATCAAATTTAATTTCTGTATAACTATGGCTGGAGATTAGTTAATGCCACAGTGTCTCCTCAGCTGAAACATGTTTCCAACAATTGAGAGCGCTTCGAGTATATGGAGAAATGTGACATATAAGAATAGTTTCATAAGTTTGCTTTGGAGCGACATTTGATTGCCAAATGGAAGATAACTATACTACCGATGACACGCAGGAGCATGTCAATGTTTTTCCAGTGGTTTTGATGGTTCCTGATGCAATCGACGTCCACGTCAACCACAGCATGGTAAATTGTAATAATTAATTCTTATACTGCTGCAAGAAATAAATTATAGGGTTCTTTAAAAGAACCCTATAAAATTACCTGTGGTCCCATTATAAATTGAGTAAAGTTGATAAATAATCAGAGTAGACGATTAGCAGTAGATTCATGCATCGTTGCTAAGCGTATCGGAAACTCTAGCAGGCGAGAGGAGGTCAGTGACGCCAACAAGTCTCGCTGCTGTCGGCATTCACGGGATTCCCAGAAGGGGGGGGGGGGTAGATCAGTAGGCTGTGAGCGCATCATTCCAGGAAAAGGGGAGGACGAGGTGAGTCTCCGATTATGGCACGGGGCAGCTGAGTCAGTGCCAGCTGCAGCACGTAACACTGCCCTCTCCTTAAGTCTGTTCGTCCCGAACAGACTCTACAGAATCATGACCTTCGTGCAGTGCCAGTCGGTCGATGTGGAAAACCTTAGGCTTTGCCCAAGAGCCCTGTCGGTAAATTCTGTAGACCACATCATTTATCCGCTTCAAGATTCTGTACGGGCCTTCCCAAGATTTCTGCAGCTTCGGGCAATATCCCTTCTTCTTTTGAGGGTTGCACAACCACACCAGCTGTCCTCCTTTGAATGCATCATCCACAACTCTTGGACAACATCGAGCATTCCTATTGATGCCACTAAACACTGTGATATGTTCGTACCCTGCCCTCTGGCTGTATTCCTTCTTCTGAAGACTAATATGTGCAGCTCCATCTGAAAACCGGACCTCTCTCGTTTCCTCGCCTGCGTTAACTGCTGGGTGACTTCTTACATGGTTCGACTGCAATATCCTTGTTCTTCTTACCACCATATGGCGATCTTTCTTCGTTTCTTCAGATAGGATGTTACCAGTTGTTTCGATGTGCCCGTTGTTTGGATGATTATTACTGCGGCTGTCAGTTTCATTTGTTCGTGCAGATGTCCCTTGATCGGTTCCTCGACGCCTAGTCTCGTTTGGGACATTTCGACAGCAGGCTCGTAAGTGTCCCTCAATTCCACAGTTCCAGCATTCTCGGTGCTTCCGTCGACGAGGGAAAGGTGTCGCCACCTCCACAGATTTCAAAAGTTCCTCTACCGGCATCTCTAGTCTGCTCAACAAGCTGTCAGTCGTACTCACGTCTGGCTGCCGGGTCCTGCACTTCCTTTGGGGGCATTGGATACTCAGTGTCCTGTCTATCTATATACCCAACATTCCCGACGCTTAGGTGGATAAAAACTGCGTTTCCTGGCACAGACACTGGCAGAAATGTCCTTTGTTGTGGTCTCCAACTTTCTCAAGACGTCCAGGATGCTATCTCCATCTTCGTCACTTCGTCAGCTGCCAGTACTGAACGTCGGAACATCGGCTCTACTTTGCAGATTCTACCTCCAATACTCGGGCCAGGGCATCCTGCATGCTGTGGTGATGCCAGGCGTACATCTCGGCGTACATCCGCATCGGTAATAGCATCTACGAAAAAGTCAACTGCAATGATGTCTCATGCCTCCTCGGAGCAACCTTCCAGAGACAGGTGTGTCGATCATACAATGTCCTGCCACAGCTCCTGTAGTGGTTCTCCGGGTCGCTGGATACGGCTTCGAATGGGCATGATGGGCGTGCCGCAGATACCAGTCGCCGAAAAGAAGCTCCAAAGCCGACACCAGTGTGGAGTATTCTAGACGATGTCGTTCTGGCAGCGACTGCAGTATGCTCAATGCTGGTCTCCTCAGTATAGCCGCCAGATAGTATGCCCACTGCTCTTCAGTCCAGTATCATTCAGGGTGGCCACGATCTCGAGTTGGTGCTAGTACTCGCGCCAAGGTGTCTGTCCATCGTAGGGGGCGGGCTTAATTGTGACGGCTTTACCCATCCCTAGCTGGGCCGTTCCCAAACTGCTGTGTCTCCCCTGCGATAGCTCCACTGGCAGCGACCTCTACCTTCTTCTCGTTGCCAGCACTCGTCGTCTCGGTGGTGACCAAACTCGCCTCTTCTTGCGCCCCTTCATGTCGTCTCCCCTGCTGCTGCAAGAACTCCTGCCATTACTTCTTGAGGGCTCTCACTTCCTGTTTCATTTCCTGTTCAACAGTGTCCATCCTCTCGCTCACACAGTCCATACTATCACTCTCATCGTCCATCCTCTCGCTCACACTGTCCATACTATCACTCACATAGTCCATTCTCTTGCTCACACTGTCCATACTATCACTCACATCGTCCATTCCTCTGCTCACAACTGTCCATACTATCACTCACATCGTCCATTCTCTTGCTCACACTGTCCATACTTTCACTCTCATCGTCCATTCTCTTCCTCACACTGTCCATACTATCACTCTCATCGTCCATTCTCTTGCTCACACTGTACATACTATCACTCACATAGTCCATTCTCTTGCTCACACTGTCCATACTATCACTCACATCGTCCATTCTCTTTCTCACACTGTCCATACTATCACTCACACCGTCCATTCTCTTGCTCACACTGTCCATACTATCACTCTCATCGTCCATTATCTTGCTCACACTGTCCATACTATCACTCACATCGTCCATTCTCTTGCTCACACTGTCCATACTATCACTCACACCGTCCATTCTCTTGCTCACACTGTCCATACTATCACTCTCATCGTCCATTATCTTGCTCACACTGTCCATACTATCACTCACATCGTCCATTTCTTGCTCACACTGTCCATACTATCACTCTCATCGTCCATTCTCTTGCTCACACTGTCCATACTATCACTTTCATCGTCCATTCTCTTGCTCACACTGTCCATACTATCACTCTCATCGTCCATTATCTTGCTCACACTGTCCATACTATCACTCACATCGTCCATTCTCTTGCTCACACTGTCCATACTATCACTCACACCGTCCATTCTCTTGCTCACACTGTCCATACTATCACTCTCATCGTCCATTATCTTGCTCACACTGTCCATACTATCACTCACATCGTCCATTCTCTTGCTCACACTGTCCATACTATCACTCTCATCGTCCATTCTCTTGCTCACACTGTCCATACTATCACTTTCATCGTCCATTCTCTTGCTCACACTGTCCATACTATCACTCACATCGTCCATTCTCTTGCTCACACTGTCCATACTATCACTCACATCGTCCATTCTCTTGCTCACACTGTCCATACTATCACTCACATCGTCCATTATCTTGCTCACACTGTCCATACTATCACTCCACATCGTCCATTCTCTTGCTCACACTGTCCATACTATCACTCACATCGTCCATTCTCTTGCTCACACTGTCCATACTATCACTCTCATCGTAATTCTCTTGCTCACACTGTCCATACTATCACTCACACACCGTCCATTCTCTTGCTCACACTGTCCATACTATCACTCACATCGTCCATTCTCTTGCTCACACTGTCCATGCTATCACTCTCATCGTCCATTCTCTTGCTCACACTGTCCATACTATCACTTTCATCGTCCATTCTCTTGCTCACACTGTCCATACTATCACTCACATCGTCCATTCTCTTGCTCACACTGTCCATACTATCACTCACATCGTCCATTCTCTTGCTCACACTGCCCATACTATCACTCACATCGTCCATTCTCTTGCTCACAATGTCCACACTATCACTCACATCGTCCATTATCTTGCTCACACTGTCCATACTATCACTCACATCGTCCATTCTCTTGCTCACACTGTCCATACTATCACTCACTCCCATTCTCTTGCTCACACTGTCCATACTATCACTCCATCGTCCATTCTCTTGCTCACTGTCCATACTATCACTCCATCGTCCATTTCTGCTCACACTGTCCATACTATCACTCCATCGTCCATTACCCTTGCTCACACTGTCCCATACTATCACTCTGATCGTCCATTCTCTTGCTCACACTGTCCATGCTATCACTTTCATCGTCCATTCTCTTGCTCACACTGTCCATACTATCACTCACATCGTCCATTCTCTTGCTCACACTGTCATACTATCACTCTCATCGTCCATTATCTTGCTCACACTGTCCATACTATCATCACATCGTCCATCTCTTGCCACACTGTCCATACTATCACTCACATCGTCCATTCTCTGCTCACAATGTCCACATATCACTCCATCGTCCATATCTTGCTCACACTGTCCATACTATCACTCACATCGTCCATTCTCTTGCTCACACTGTCCATACTATCACTCACATCGTCCATTCTCTTGCTCACACTGTCCATACTATCACTTCATCGTCCATTCTCTTGCTCACACTGTCCATACTATCACTCACACCGTCCATTCTCTTGCTCACACTGTCGATCTTCTTGTCCACACAGTCCACACAGTCTATTTTATTGTTCACCAACTCGCTCACACCTTTTATCTTCTTGTCCAAATTTGCGTTTACACTGTCTATTTTCTTGTCTACTATGCAAACACAAATATCTATTTTCTTATCTACTAGTTCACCAACACAAATAATTTAGCTACTTACAGATTCACTTACTTACTTCCTCTTCATGGATAGGTTCTTGGCCTGGATTTACAGAAAAATAAGTAACAGAAGATTCGCTACGCAGTAGTCCAAGAACTAAGAAACCGCCAGCTTACCATGAGGACTGTGTTATATAAATTTAAATTGCAGGAGGGAAAATTGCTGTATAATCGTAAGTTATTATACTATGGGACTCATTTATGTTGCACATTTATATTACTCTATGATTCCAAGTTATTGAATCGCCAATTGTCATGTGTGCATTTATAAGCTGAGGAAAGCCTCGTTCTAGGTTTAATATTACATAATGTGCAAACAGGATCTTGCATCGTTAGATGATACGGTTATGTTGGATGCAAATGACAATATGGGTTTTGAAAGGGCAGGGGGGAATATTCTGTAAAAAATAAGGTAATCATTCAAGACATGAGAAAGGGTAAAATAATACTGAAAGCATTTGGGCGGTCAGAGAAACAACAGGGACCAATATTCAAAACTGGTGCAAAATGTAAGAAAAGTGCAGGGTTAAATTTTGTATATACACATAAGGGGATAAGGACAGTTAGGCAAGGGGACAGAAGGAAAAAATCATTGCGAGGGTGAGATGAAAAACAGAGGCAAACATGCTAAATTAAAGTAAGGTTAAAAAAACTGAGATGTGTGAAATTTAGCTTAAAATACAGCAAGGGAAAAGGAAGTAGAAAAAATGAAAGGAAAACATATGTTTATAATTCAGACAGTAATGAAAAGGAAAAGTGGAAATACTATATGAGGAAGAGGGTAAGAAAAAAAAGGAAAAGGAGAAAAAATTGAGAATGGTAGGAAGTAAGAAAGAGAGCGAGAGAGAAGAATTCATAGAGGAAGGCAGATTATACAGAAAAAAAGTATATTAGAATAATCTTTATATATAAAATACATTGTGCGTGACTAAACTGCATCATCACTGACAAACCACTGGAGCAATTGAGAACATATTCAAACCATCTGTTATTAAGGTGACGAGTAAGGTTTTTAGTTATATTTCATTCCGATAGGTGGCGCTGGAGTCTAACTTCTATATTCATGGGCCGATTTTGCTCATACTTGCAGGAAATGATTGTTGATCTAAAATAGAAAAATTTCAGCGATAGCACGGTCAAACATAGGTCGACGTACCCAACGTAATAGAGAGGACGCATTGAGAAGGCAAAATAGAACGTGAACATGCGCTGCACAAACTGAAGAGGTACGAACACAAAATCGAGAAGCACACAGGACGATCATAATATTAGCACGTACACGCCAAACAGATTCTAACAACACAGTTCAAACCATGCAAGACACGTCGATCATACGACGCTCTACAATATACTCTCATATTATGGGAAGGAGAGGAATGAATATAATTTCAATTACAAACCAAAAAATCCAGCAACAAGTGCTGAAACTGGAAAAACTGAACTTCTATGCATATAGAATAATTATACATGAGTTTTGTCTTTGTGGAACAAATAAGTATGAAAAATCATTTAATAAGCGGTGTTGAATGTTTAATTGCATATGTACTATGTCAATTCATTGTAATTATAACATGTAAAACATAATACTTTTACATGTAAAAACAATTATATTTAAGAATAAAATAAACATGAAGTTTGCGTCTCATTTACTATTACACACAATGCACATGACATTTACACTTCATGTTTTTTAATTCGGCATTTACAATTTAAATACAAAGATGGTTTTATATACATATTCATTATGGATTTAAAAAAAGGCGAAACAACGTTCTCCGGGATCAGCGAGTTTTTTTAAATAGTTTTATAGAGGAATCATAATGTTAATTAGCAACATATGTAAAAATGCATTATATTGAGAGAGAAATAATAAATGTGGGGCGAGGCAACACCCTCCGAGTGAAGGGCTTTCCAGCTGTGACCCGTAGGTACCCGTCGTCCCTGAACATGACATGACGTTAGACCCTAGGATGGAGCGGCGCTGGCATGCAGGGGCGGGAGAAACGGGAGTACCCCGAGAAAGCCCACCGGCGAGCGGCATCGTCCAGCACGATTCCCACATGCGAGCCCGCCGGGGATCGAGCCCGGATCGTCTAGGTGGGAGGCGAGTGCGCTAGCCACTGCCCCATTGAGAGATTATATATGATAAATTAAAATGTAACTTAGAGGTAATAAGTTTAGGTTAAGGAAAATGTGTATTAAGTAGTACGGTAAGGAATGTAATTTTAGATTTATATTTGTTACTGTGAATATATTATGAAGGTAATTACACTTGTCTATGGAGAAATGACATGGGAGAGACAGAAAATATAAAGCTATTATAAAATTAAATGGAGAGATATGCGAAATTTATTAGAACATAGATGTAGAAATAGTAATTACCACAGATGATGTAGGTAGAGATACTTATAGATGCTGACAGTATTGTAACTTAGGTATATTGATATGGGTAAAGTGAGTGATATAAATTAATTATTGCTAAGCAATACATTAGAACATAAAGATTTAATTTATTAGTTATAGTATGATATAAAATTGTAACTTTGAATGTAAAAACATATTGCAGCAAATGTAGAGGAGTAATACTTAAATTATTTTTTCAGATAGTAACAAATTTGTAACATATGTTCCAAAACGAGGGAGGGGAGGTATTTATGTAACATTGCAGAGTTTGGGGTATATTTGCACTTAATCACAGATATTATTTTTTTATTATATATAATTAAAGAGTACTTGCTTATGTTGTCACTTCTTTTAATATAATTCCCTTTATTATATGAATTAACAGTATAAATTTAATTTATTTTAATAGTTATATACATAGAATTTCATTTCTTTCCAAACAGTATTCAGTATTAATGTTAGTTATTTTTCATTTCTTCCTAGAAGGTATAAATAAATTAAATGTTTATTAAACATAAAACTGTCCTGGATGTCTCGCCTCGCAATTGCCGATTGGTGGAGAAATGTGTCATGGTCAGGCGACAGCCAATCAGAGGACGTGATACAACATAAACAACATGTGAAATTAAAACAAAAGTTTTGTTTAGAAGCATTTATACCACAGCCAAAGATGGTCGTGTGGTGTTTAAATTAGTAATTTTTTAAGACTCTAATAATGAAAATTAATGAAATTTCCTGGAATACGATTTAATTTTAACTGGGTACATAACAAAAAAATTGTAAGTAATTAATAAGAAGAAATATGCATATTGTGAATATTGAATACAATTGCTTCAACATGTTTTTTAACTTTGAAGAATTATTAATATAAAACGAATTATATTGGTTTTTATGGATTTAAGAAGAAGTTATTTGCTAAATGTTGTTGAAGGAGGAGGAGTGAAATAAAATATTTGAGAAGATTTAAATTGCAACTTTATAATTTGAACGTAAATGAAACAACCAGTGCTCAACGTGTGAATGATATCATGAATTGCTTTTGTAAATAGAAATGAGATTATTTCAGTTTCGAAACAAATGTGTATGTAAACTAAATGTGTAACGCAGACATCTTCCAGTTTGGGAACGGAAGACTACACATACTTCACTTAATATTTTATTGTAAAATAACTAATTTTACTTTTTTTTAAGTGCATATATTTAACATCAATTTCGACATGCTGCACTTATGTAAATGTTCGTAACGGTTTCTAGTACTCTACATATTATCTTACTGTATAGATGTATAATACCGTGTGGTACATTGTTATTGAATGGAAGCCCTCCCAGCCTGTTCTACAATACAGGTATCTGCTGAAACTTGGCCACTTATCGGCGATGACATGACGACGGAAACAAACAAGTGTGAGGTGCAAGATCATTGAGGTCGTGTCCGAATTCACAAATTCCATTATTTCGTTATTTTGTAAATTTTTGATTTGGTAGGTATCAATTCGGAAGTTGTCAACAGTCACTTGTTTTAGCACTCGCGGCAACACCAAATTACATTAAAATTGCAAAATTTTGTAACTAAATGTAATGCTTAAAAAATACGTAATATTTATGCAAATCATTACTGGAATACTACGAATACGTTAATAAATAAGAAAATAACAAATTATGCAATAACGGTTTTTTTTTGTATATAAACACAAAGCACAACACTTACTTGCTTTTAAAACATGCCTAACGTATTTTATGTACAGTTATTTGTTTTAAAAGTAATTTTATTTACGCATTCGCGCGTGTGTTTCTAAAGTAAAAACAAACATGGCGCTGATTTTTTCATGTTTTATTTTCGCTAATATCCGCTACATACAAAATACGAAATTCCAAATTACCAAATACGCGACCATTTTTTGTATACAAAATCGAGTCACGTGATCATTTAGTGTACGAAATCTGTCAATTCGAACACGGCCCGAGACGTGATGTTACGTCGTGTTTGCAGCCGGCGAAGACGGCGTGTGACGTCACTGGAGGCGCATATCGCGGTCACGGGCACCGTTACAGGTGAACGAACCTGCCTCCAAGGCGGGACAGGTAGGCGTACTGTACCTCCGCGGTAGCTTGTCCCAGCACACCTGCCCCACCACCAGTGGCGTTTATTACACACAAGCGATTCTTACCCCATACCTATTGCAAATGTTTGACCCTTTATATTTCTCGCCTTTACTTTAAACACATTTAATTCCAAGTTTCCCATTTCCGATTCCCGAAACAAGAGTTTTCGTGTAAACGCATAGTGCTGCTATCTAATATTTACTTCCACAAACGGGAGCGACTAGCGATGAATCGAACTCGCAAGCGAGTTATCCTGCCGCGTTCCTTCTGCAGGGTAAGCAGTCGTTCTGTTTGCGTCCTCCAGTCCTACATTTCCTTGGAAAGTGGATGAATTTGTAATATGCTCTCTAAATAATATTCAGTTTAATTTTTATTACATTAATTTCGTTTCCGTTTTATAACTAATGTTAGGTATTATAAAACGGTTAATACATGTAGAGCGTAATCGAAGTTGGAAGTTGCGTTTGTTAGTAGAAATTGAAAATGGAACCACTGCCCGGCTTTAATAAACCATTCATTGTATTGTAAAGTGTGTAGCGTATCATATTTTAATGGCATTTAACTAAATGCTATCTAAAACACTCAAATATATGAGGTTCTTATACTGCTTATCCTGTAAAAATAAATCTCACTACACGCCACTGGCCACGACAGTATTCTACACTGCACCACCAGAGTAGCCCGTCCCAACATAGCCTAACAAGCCTATATACAAACGAATAACCATTCTCGCCAGTTGAAAACATCTATTTTACCACTCCTCTTTATACAAACAGCTGTTGCGTCTGAAGGGGAGAGATGTGACACTAGATAGTGCTTACGTTGTTCCTATTCAGCACTGACCAGTGTGTGTACAAAAACAATGGGGTAGCATACATAAAAACTGTTCACGATAAAGTGAGCACTTTAACCTTAGAAAATGTCACTGCCCCAGCATGCATATATTTTAATGAGTACACCGAGTGACATTCGACTAGTAAAGTTGGTAACGCTGGATGGGAAGTAGTTCCATATCTTAACGTCGAATAAAAAGTGTTAGGCACATAATTTCTGTTAACTTAAATTATTTCTTCCGCTTTCTGTTTTATTTAATGCATCGAAGTGTAAAAATTAGCAGACTTGTAAAATATTTACTTTTCTAATAATTTGACTTGACCGACGCTCATGAATAAAGTGACGAAGTAAATGACATTGTTAATCTTACACAAGGTGCGTACAAGTAGATCTTAAGCAGGGCTTTCAAAAGCGCTCATTTTATCGCGAATAGCGGAAAATTACATCATTTAAAAATAAAATTAATTTTCTGGCAAAATATATCAAAACATTCATCTCTATTATTATTGCAATAATACTGACTTCACTTACGCAAGTTAAAATTATCGATTAAATAATATAGTAAGAATGATCGGATTATGATGCCACCGCGCCATAGTTGATCTGTTTTGATATTGGTAAACGATCTTTCTGTCCACAGCTTGGCCCAAGCAGATGCTAATCTCCTTTGGCGAAGAGCGTCTTTGTACACCACGTTATTGATTCTGCCCTCACTTGCTAGGATTACCAGTTGCTAAAGGCTGTTTACGATAACGTGAGCACTGCTAAATAATATAGTAAGAATGATCGGATTATGATGCCACCGCGCCATAGTTGATCTGTTTTGATATTGGTAAACGATCTTTCTGTCCGCAGCTTGGCCCAAGCAGATGCTAATCTCCTTTGGCGAAGAGCGTCTTTGTACACCACGTTATTGATTCTGCCCTCACTTGCTAGGATTACCAGTTGCTAAAGGCTGTTTACGATAACGTGAGCACTGCTAAATAATATAGTAAGAATGATCGGATTATGATGCCACCGCGCCATAGTTGATCTGTTTTGATATTGGTAAACGATCTTTCTGTCCACAGCTTGGCCCAAGCAGATGCTAATCTCCTTTGGCGAAGAGCGTCTTTGTACACCACGTTATTGATTCTGCCCTCACTTGCTAGGATTACCAGTTGCTAAAGGCTGTTTACGATAACGTGAGCACTGCTAAATAATATAGTAAGAATGATCGGATTATGATGCCACCGCGCCATAGTTGATCTGTTTTGATATTGGTAAACGATCTTTCTGTCCGCAGCTTGGCCCAAGCAGATGCTAATCTCCTTTGGCGAAGAGCGTCTTTGTACACCACGTTATTGATTCTGCCCTCACTTGCTAGGATTACCAGTTGCTAAAGGCTGTTTACGATAACGTGAGCACTGCTAAATAATATAGTAAGAATGATCGGATTATGATGCCACCGCGCCATAGTTGATCTGTTTTGATATTGGTAAACGATCTTTCTGTCCACAGCTTGGCCCAAGCAGATGCTAATCTCCTTTGGCGAAGAGCGTCTTTGTACACCACGTTATTGATTCTGCCCTCACTTGCTAGGATTACCAGTTGCTAAAGGCTGTTTACGATAACGTGAGCACTGCTAAATAATATAGTAAGAATGATCGGATTATGATGCCACCGCGCCATAGTTGATCTGTTTTGATATTGGTAAACGATCTTTCTGTCCGCAGCTTGGCCCAAGCAGATGCTAATCTCCTTTGGCGAAGAGCGTCTTTGTACACCACGTTATTGATTCTGCCCTCACTTGCTAGGATTACCAGTTGCTAAAGGCTGTTTACGATAACGTGAGCACTGCTAAATAATATAGTAAGAATGATCGGATTATGATGCCACCGCGCCATAGTTGATCTGTTTTGATATTGGTAAACGATCTTTCTGTCCACAGCTTGGCCCAAGCAGATGCTAATCTCCTTTGGCGAAGAGCGTCTTTGTACACCACGTTATTGATTCTGCCCTCACTTGCTAGGATTACCAGTTGCTAAAGGCTGTTTACGATAACGTGAGCACTGCTAAATAATATAGTAAGAATGATCGGATTATGATGCCACCGCGCCATAGTTGATCTGTTTTGATATTGGTAAACGATCTTTCTGTCCGCAGCTTGGCCCAAGCAGATGCTAATCTCCTTTGGCGAAGAGCGTCTTTGTACACCACGTTATTGATTCTGCCCTCACTTGTTAGGATTACCAGTTGCTAAAGGCTGTTTACGATAACGTGAGCACTGCTAAATTTCTACTTTCAGCTCGTTGGTTGCGTATCTTTCCGCGTACCTATGAAACACTGCCACGTGACTTTCAGCTGGTGTTTACATCAGTTGGCTCATACATATATTGCATACTCAATAAATAAACAACGAAAAGTAATGAATATTGTAATCAGCACTATATGCTCTTCACGGTAAAGTAAACACTATTTGAAGCCCTCTCATGTGGAATAATAGTCAATAAATATATGTTATTTTTGCCTTAGACGTAACTTTAGAGTTCGGTGAAATACATACCCTGTGTTTATTACTTGCATCACAATTTTTAAATAAAAGTAGCAGAAGGATAAAAAATGGCTGATAGGACAAGAGTACCTAGGCCTCAAAAGTGCTCACTTTACGGTAGACAGCCTATATAAACACCACGTGCACGCTAATTACAGTAAATATTGGTTTGTGACTATTTACTAACGTATATGATTATTTTTGTGTACATATAAATTAACGACTACCTGTGGTCAATACTTTCGATGCCGTAAGAAAACCTGTTTCGTATAGGTTATCCCGTTATAAGAACAGGACGTTTTGAACGTTCATCTTTAAAATGGTTGAAAAATATGAAACACTAGCCCGTTATACGCACGTGTCATACTCGTAAGAAAAGCCGTTTTTATATAATACGGTGTATTTACGCTTGAGATTATTTAAGACTCAACACAGAACTTCTGTATAATTTGTAAGGTTAATTGTGAAATCTGGATTAATAATAATAATACATCTTTTAAATCCCAAGTTTGCAAGAGCGTCATGAAAATTAGGTCGAAATAAGGGTGATCATTTTTATGGATTAATATGATGAGAGCGACAGAGTAGTAGTGTTGTTCACAAATCTTTGTTACGTTGCACATTGTCCACGCTCTCGAGTGCTTATTTTTCAATATTGAAATAATCTAGTACTTGAGGTTAAAAAAAAACGATATTTTAAGCCATATTCGTGCAAAATATCGGCTCTTACGTTGTGTCCGATAACATACAATAATGTTCCGAGAGTTGTCGTATAATACTTAGTTACCGATATTTTGCACAAATACGGTTTAAAACCTCGTTTTTTAAGGGCTCGTGCCTCCGTTAGTACTCGGTTTAAGAAGAAAGTGTCACGTATGTTTTCCTTTTTATTTTTCATGAAGAATCACCTCCCGAAGTTTGTAGGTCTAATTGCGAATCATCATGTACATGACTTTGCGTTCTTTGTTCGTAACTTCATGCCGAATTTTGTCGCTCTAATTTAGAAACATCCTGTATTCAAGTTACGTTGAAGTTTATTTCAGTTAGTGAAAATTCAGGTTTGAGGAACAACTAACATAAACAAACGACCCCGCCATTGTTATAACATGTTATTTTAACAGTTATCTAGACGATTCGCAAGTTTATAACTGTGACAGTGAGTGAGTAATCGAAAGGGTGAGAGAGCAAGAGTGTGTGTGAGAGTGTGAGTGAATGACAGAGTGAGGGCGAGAGAGCGATTGCAAGAATTAAATGTTGCAACAGAAAGACTGTCAAACCGATATTACACTATACCTCCGGCCATTCTTGGTTCTTGTACAAGCTTCTACGAGCCCTGGTGTACGAACCGGTATACCAGCCGCTATATAAGCCGCCATGGAAGATTCATATTACATGACAGCAGCTCGCGTACTAGCATTTGGCACCCTCGGTGGGTGCGCAGTGTGTAGTTCGAAGTAAATAAAAATCTCATTCGTAGATCTGCTACACGCCAGGAACTTGCATTGGCCTATAAAAAACTAGCTAGCGCATTTTAATATTACTATATTATTGTTGGCCTTTATATAAATAAATTGCTTATTGGTGTAGATTCATTCATTTTCTTGAAAATCATGTGAAGTCACGAGCATACGATAGTTAGTTTCAATAGTGAGGGAAATTATTAAGCGTTTGCAAAATATAGCTTTTTCTTTGCATATCAAGTTATCATCCGTATTTAATACTTTATGAAAGCAAAATAAATGTATTCGACGGAGTTTCAAACTCACGTCCAAATGTAAAACTATATCACAACAGCTTGTTGTCATAATAATAATGATTACATATGTGTACTTTTAAAATAATGTTTTTATAGTGTAGGGAGTGTTTTAAGGATGTAGAACTATTTTAAACAGTAATTAGAAGTTGCCATCGCCAATATTATTCGTATTTGTCGATTTTTTAATATATTTCAAATAGTTTCTACCTCACGAATGTATAATCAAGATGGAGGCATCATTTTTGGTTTCTTCATCAACTCGATTCAAATAGTAGCCACGGGGAGCGCCCTACGCTCGGAAACTGCGATGTGATTGGCCAGGTACGAAAGCTGGTGTGGAACCTGCCCCACGAAAAATAAGACTTGTCTTATTACCAAAACTGTTATGAATTCTGTCCGTAGAAGGCTGCAAATTCCATGACGGGTCCCATTCTAGCCGATATAATGGCCGCTATGGCGGACCTTGCACAAACTTTTATGAAATTTTGTGTCGTGCAATATGGCCTTTAATGTGCAGCTTGAATAGATACCGTAAGTATCCCAGTTCACTATTCATAAAAAAAGACGAATGAAAATAAACTGCGTTATAAAATGTAATTTAAATACGTACTATGTAGAACTTCATTAGGAAAATAGCATAGCATGACGTATTCCACTGAGCGTTAAGTATATGGAAATAAGTTATTTAATTATTGGCCGTACTTGATTCTGACAACTACTTTCTGCGACGTAAAGGAAATTAAACTTTTTTCTCAGTAAGACGCCGGCTTCATTTCTATTAGTAGTATTACAAGAGTAGATATTACTCAGGGGCTTGGGGATGAGGACACAGAGATACTCGTGGCCATCTTGGTTCTCGTCACGAGGGAAAAAGTTTCCGGTTTTCCCATTTTCCACAGTAAAAATATCCTTTTTTTTTTTCACCCTCCCGCTCCCGAACACCATCCTGGAGCCCAGCCTGCTGCTCTGTCATTTCAGTGCAGGGGTGTCCCCCGCGTGTTACCGCGCGCTAGTTTCGTCCTAGCCAAAGTGCGAGCATTGTGCTCTCGCATCCCACCACGACGGCCGGCATCAAAGAAAAGGACTGAAGTGTCATGAATGACCTATGTCTACGTATAAACATAATTGTTTTTTTAATTTCCGAACTGTTTAAGATATTGTTGCCAAATTCATTACATAGACATCACCCTCGACAACGAAAAGGACTAATAAACTATTAGTCACGCAAGAGAGAGAGAGAGACACACTTCACAGCCACGTCTTGATACAAACAGATATAAAAGAAAATAGTTATAAGCAATTAACAACCAGTGTATAGTGCGTGAGCATCGAGTGTTGTACATTATGTTAGGAGAATAAAGTTCCATTGTGAAGTGCAGGAACGATAAGGACAATACTGCTACGCAGTGATGCAACAGATATAAAATTAAAATATAGAAAAAAAATAGTTGTAAGCACTTAAGAACCAAGAAGAGGCCCGGACAAGCATTACAGTACCAACATCACCAGAGTGGAAATACCGTTAGTAGATGAAATAATACACGAAAACATGTTCACCCATAGTGATAGCCTGCCTAAAGAATGCCTTCTCGAATACGCAAGACACGAAATAATATCCGTCTACAAACACATACCTGCAACAAGGTGAAGAGTTGTCTAGAATGTTGCCAAGGTAGTGCTACCGTTACAGACATACCACGTCTCAAGAGCTGGTGTAAGACACAATGGGTGCGAGAAACAAAACATGACACCTCCAACATGGAAAGATGAACGAGTGTAAAGAAGTTGAGAGGTCGAACTGACAACTTCACACGCTAGACAGCGAACGACCTGATAAGGTAACATGGGCGAGTCCAGCAAATGTTTAGACGTATGCATTACACAGCCAGCAGTAATCTACTACAAGCAAGCATAATGCAAAACAGATGTCAGTTCGTCGGCTTGCATGGTGGCGGAAAGCAGATTGTTGTGTCTACTGTGATCGCGTACTCTAGTTCAATATGAAGATGGAATCATCAGTCGAAGACTTGCCATCTATAACACCACAGACATCGCCAACAGCAAGGGACACTGGAGATTAGCTACAAGCATTACAATATGAATGTTATTATCGTGGAAATACTTGTAGTACAAGTCGTATTGCACCTCGACATGAAAGTAGCAATTACATGTTCAGCCCAACCTACAAGGCATTCCACTGTGATATCTTCGATATAGTGTTACCCGCAGAGATGTTCTGTATAGGTATAACAATAAGTGCAAAGGTAATGTTTGTAGATCATCGGGAAGCGAATGCAAGTATTGTGGCAAGACATTCGCAAGCAGCTCCAATGCCAAGTACCATGAAGATAGTAACTGTCAATTTGCCATCATCTACAAGACCTACCCATGTTTTAACTGCAGTGTAGTGTACGCAAATAAGCGATGCTTGAAAGCTCACAGCAGGGATTGTTCGAATTAATACTAAGCTGAGCCTGTAAGATGAACGAGTGTAAAGAAGATGAGAAACAGCAGTCATCTACTGAGGCATTCCGAGATGGACAACACAAACTAGCATACATTGGGAACAGTATACAAAGCGAGCTTTATGTAAAGACAGATGTCATTTCGTGGGCGCGTGTGATGGTGGAAGGCAGATCGTTAAGACTACATTCATCTGCTACGAACGTGTACTCCACTGCATTATGAAGACAGAATCAGTGGGTGAAGACTTAACATCTGTAACACCATCGACATCGTTAACAGCAAGGGACACTGAAGAATCGCTGCAAGCATTAAGGTGTCAGTGTTACTATTGTTGAAATACCTACATTAAAAGTTGTAATGCACACCGACATGAAAGTTGCCATTGCATGTTCAGTTCAGCAGACAAAGCTGTGTAACTGTGTTTACCCGAAGTGATGTCCTGTAAAAACATAACATGAAGTGCAAAGGCAATGTTTGTCATTCATCGGGAAGCGAGAGCAAATATTGTGGCAAGACATTCGCTAAACACACCAGTGCCAAACGTCATGAAGATTGTTAATGCTCAATTATAATAGTCTACAAGACCTACCCATGTGTGAAGTGTGGTGTGGTACACGCACATAAGAATGCCTTGAAAGCTCACAGCAGGAAATGCCTCGGAAGACTAAATCGAACGTGTTACATGAAATAGTGTAAAGAAGTTGAGAGGTCGAATTGACAACTTGGCAGGCCAGACAGCGGTCGAGCTGTGAAGAGTATCAAGCGAGCAACATGTAAAATGGATGGCAGTTCGTCGGCGAGCATGGTAGTGAAAAGTAGATGGTTATGTCGACATTCATCTAGTACAACTGTACACTTTGCTATAATACGAATATGGAATCAATGGTCGAAGTCTTACCATCTGTAATACCACCTGCATCGACAATAGCAAAAGATCCTGAAGTGTCGCTACAGGCAACACGTTATCAATTTTATTACTGTGGCAATACATTTAGTAACAGTTGCCATGCAAGCCGAGATGAAAGTATGGATTGCTTGCTCAGCCCAGCATACAAGTCGTTCCACTGTGATAACTGCGATGTAGTGTTTACCCGTGGCGGTAACGTGTATACACATATCAAGAAGTGCTAAGGAAATGTTTGTCGCTCATCAGAAAGCGAGTGCAAGTATTGTGGAAAGACATTCGCTGAGCGCGCCGGTGCCACATGTCATGAACATAGTAACTGTCCATTTGCCACCGTCTACAAGACCTATCCATTATCCATGTGGTAGATGCTGTGCAGTATATGCGAATAAGAGTGCCTAGGATGCTCAAAGCAGGAAGTGTTTTGCAAACAACGGTCACCATAAATGTTTTACTCGAATGAAGAATAAGTTGAGCATGTATCACATATTAGTATGTAGTCTTATGTCATGTTTGTGAAATAAAGATATGTATAAATTATGTCTATGTTATTAATCTAACAAAACCCACGCTAATATTAGGTCCACCCCCAGCACTAGAAAAAACATTATCAGATTTTGTCTAAGTCTGAAAGAGAATTAATATTTTTGTACAGTGTCAAGTCTCGAACTCAGCTCCAGCTCCCTACCTACATATGTCTGAGGAACACACACAAACACACATATGCTCTCGCCATCTTTGTTTCTCCAGTCGACCAATAGACAGCACGACCATCGTTTGCTAGGGTCACGGAGGTCCTCGACCATTTTTGTAACCCCTGTCAGAGGGTGACGGCAACAATGTTATGCGTTACCGATGACACTCGATTGGAGCACTCGTGTCGACAAACATGACCAAATGCCGACGTACAGAATGCAGATGCACAAGGGTTCAATCTAACAACCAATGAGGACTGCACCTCGACGGTTCGGCTAGCACAGAGAGTCTGCAGCCGTATGGTTCGACTGTGAGGGCTAAAGGTCGCAATAAACATCATCTACCACCACATGAGTGGTGTAATCTCGTCCAACATATAAAACCGATAATAATACTGATATCAGTTGCGAACTTCAGTGAAAAAGCTGGAATGTCTGTCAATGTGAGCAAATGAGCTTACAATCCCAAGGACCAACCTCACAAAAAAAAACCCTACAGTATGTCATGTGCAGTGCACTATTTACCAGTGGTGATAATTTGAAGAGACACATTACACAACGTGCAAAGGCATACATTTAAACCGGTCGTCACGAAAGAGATAACATTGCTACATATTGATGATTAGAGAAAAAAATTCAAATGAATATAGCTATAAAAAACTACCAATTAACATGTATTGCACAAGCGATGAGCACTGTACACCACATCAGCTATTGCTAGACAATACCATGTACCTGAAAACTGATGTAGCCTTGAGTACGAGCATCGAGCAACGTACATCGCAGTAGACAAAAGCCGTGGGAGCGACAAGGTCGTCACTGCTACATACCCTTGCAAACAAATAAAAAAATAAAAGAGTGTAAAGGAAACTAGTTATAAGGACTTACCAACGAATGCATATTACACATGCGTCGAGCATTGTACATCGCATTAGACGATGCTAATCAAGACCACCCAGTCCTGACTAGTACAATAGAATAGCAAATGCTTTCCTTATGAACCGATCAGAATGAAACCATCTTATTTCAGATTACAACCAACACCCACTGCAATAGCGGTGGAATGCACCCATCCTGTGCGATCAACTAACAACTCGAGAATTTGAAAGGTAGTCAGGTGGTCGACCAATGGTGTAGGCACCATGCAGGTCTTCAGGAGTCGAAGAGATGATACATACACTAGTCGAGAATCGAGTCAGGCTCCAGAGTGGCACACCAACCGAGTCATTCATGCACTTAACTTTATGGGAGGGTTGTAGTTATTTGTAAGGATGGAGTCTGAATGCCAACTGAGTCGGCCAGTCTGTACTAAAAATTTTGAATTCGAGTCTATCGACCTCGCATCCCCATACATCGAACTGAAAACTCTTCTGCGAAGACATCGGGGCCCCATCTTCAGTTTCGTCGAAGAAGAAGCCGAGGTCTGGTAATTTTTAAAATAATTGTAATTTTTCTGCGATTTTTTTTTTAATTTATAGAAAAATTGCCATTCTTTTTGTTGTTTTGAGTAGTAGATTTTGTTCGAAATGGTGATCAAAGGTCAACGTCAAGGTCGCATGATCGTACCCAAGGTCAGGTCAAGATCGCATGATGGTGTCGATGTCATCACATGTTCCAATGCTGCACAGCTCCTCCTCGCTCACTGGTAGTGGCACCGGTGGCTCTTGTTGATATCCTCACATGTTCAGTTGTTACACAGCTCTTCCTCGCTCATTGTGAGCAGGGGTAATTCACGTCGGAAGGAGAATTCAGCAGATGAGACGTGTGTCATAAAGAAGAGATTAATTTATTTTGCATTCTCTTAAGAACTCACGAAGGATACAAGACATCTGAGAGAGATGTGTACCTGGGGACACGAGCAGCTGAAGTTGTTGATGTGGTCGTGGCAGGTGCCATCGTTCTGACTTAGGTTCGGCTGACAGTCATCAACATTGAGCTCACAGTTATGTCCCTGGGAGATTTTAGTACAGTGGTAGAGGTAGAAGCCAATGTTCTCTCGCACTGGTCGATCTCCTTCTGACAGTAGGAACCATCCTGGAAGCGATGACTGTTGCCTCCTCACATAAGAGTCTTCAGTTAGATATATGGAGATGCGAGGTCTATAGACATGAATTCCAAAGTCTTAGTATAGGCTCGCCGACTCAGTTGACATTCAGACGTCATCCTTACAAATAACTACAATCCTCCCATAAAGTTAAGTGCATGAATGACTCGGTCGTTGTGACACCCTGTAGCCTGCCTCGACTCTCGACTAGTGTATGTATCATCCCTTAAACTTGAAGCCGTGCTTCAACTCTGACACATGGTAATTAGCAAACTCATGCAAGTTTATGTGAGTACTCCTGGCCTGCCAAAGACTGTCCTGCCTGAACGATTTATTTTTCGTCCTGCCAACTGATGAAATGTGTGATGCCTACAATTTTCTGGAGTACGATTAAATGATGCTATTATGGGGTTGGTGTGTTTACAGAACTACATGACGTTAATGAACTTGGTTAGCAAGTCTGTTTTGTTATTAGCCACATCTATGTTTGGTAGCTCAGCTTAATAAACTGTTCTTTTGTTTGAAGACGGATTACTATCTGAAGAGGCAATATTTTTGCTGCAAAAAAAAAAGTAATTTGTTTTTCTTCGCCCCCCCCCCCCCCCTAAGGGTGGCGCACGTCTGAACGCTTCCAAACATTGCACTATAGTGAAGAGAAGCACGTGGCGCTCTGGTGCGGCCGAGCGCTGTCTAGTGGCTACTACTGGCAACGAGTTAAGCCTCACACACTCTGGCACCTTCCATACGCCTCTCCACTATTCCCGCCGCCTCCTTAATACCCGAGCCACGTTTTCGCGTATAAATGTTCGGCCCCAGCCCGAGAAAGTGTGCAGTGTTACTCATCGAGTTACGCGGGCTGGCCGACGATAGATCATGTCTACACGACTTCGTACTTCGGGGCTTCAGCGTGCTAGACGCGATTTCGCGTAATATGAGTTCTACTCATGTTAATTATTGCAATGAATGTAGTTATGACGGGGGTAGAGTTTCCTTTTTAGTAGTGTTTTTTAAGCGGTTTTTGTGAATATGGATTTTTGTAGGGAAGTGTTTCTTCACCGTTTTACTTGTGTGAATTTTCAATATGGTATTTTATGGGAATGTTTGTAAGAGGTGGGTTCTTCCTTTTTTTTTTTTTTTTTTTTTTTTTTTTCAGGAATGGTCTGCAAAAAAAAAGAATATTACTGCCAAGTAGTTTAGTGGATATTTTATGGTGTGCCTCAATGCTCACAGTTAGGTGTAATGAGGGTTTTGCTCCTTCCCAATAGTATTCTTGAAATTAGTGTCCCATGTTGTACTTTTTAGTGAATCATCAGGCGTACTTTTACTTAGTTGATTTACTCAAGGATATATTAATATTGTTGTTTTTCTGTTTGTTCTAGTGCATGTGTGTTCTCTCCTTCCCCTAGTTCACCGATTGGTAGCAAGCAACATAAATTTACAGACACAATTTATATATATTTTTTTTCAAATAAAGTTACAAAGTTGTTCTTGGTGATAATGTATAGATGAGCTTCAATATATTTGTATTGATTTTGGAATATTTGTGTCCATGCTGTGATTTTTTTTTAATGGTGTGCATCATGCTACGCCCTAGAGGGGCATAACAGACTTGTGAAGAACTGCACGGTGCCTATACTATCAGTCGACCTCCTGGCTACCTTTGAAATTCTCGAGTTGTTAGTTAGCTGATCGCACAGGGTAGGTGCATTCAACCGCAAGTGCAGTGAGTGTTGGCTGTAATCCGAATTTGATGGTTTCATTCTGATCGGTTCATAAGGAAAGCATTTATATTTTACTCTACTACTCAGGACTGCCTGGTCTTGACTAAGTGTTGTACAATGCTTAACACATGTGTAATATGTAATGGTAAGTGCTTATATCTAGTTTACTTTACACTTTTTTTATTTTTTTTTTATTGTTTGCAAGGGTATGTAGCAGTGACGACCTTGTCGCTCCCACTGCTTTTCGACTGTCATAGAATATTTATTTTAGTCTGTGACATACGTTGCTCGATGCTCGCACATTTTGTGTTATTTGTTTGGTAGTGGAATTTGTGTGTGTCTGTACTGTAGCATCGCTCGTTCAAAGGGTGTAGGTGGGAAAATCGTTTGCTATTCGGCTGTAATAACTTAGGTTTCCACTTCGTTTTCAGTTTCATGGCCTTGTCTAGCAATGAATGATGTGTACAGTGCTCATCGCTTGTGCAATACGTGTTAATTGGTAGCTGTTTATAGCTATTTTCCTTTTATTTATTTTTTATCTAATCATCAATATGTAGCAGTGTCACTGTCTCTTGCTTGAACAGTGCTATAAATGTATGACTTTACAAGTCATGTAATGTGTGCCTTCAAATGATCACCACTCGTAAATAGTGTACTGTACATGACAAACAAGAATTTTTGTGAGGTTGGTCCTTGTGATTATAAGCTCATTTGCGCCCATCGACGGACATTTCGGCTTTTTACCAAAGTTCGCAACACAATAGCAACACTGATATCAGTATTATTATCGGTTTTATATGTTGCATGAGGTTACACCAACCCATTTGGTGGCAGATGTTTATTGCGACCTTTAGCCCTCACAGTCGAACCTTACTGCTGCAGACTCTCTGTGCTAGCCGAACCATCGGGCTGCAGTCTTCATTGGTGATTGATTCGAAACCTCGTGCGTCTGCATGCTATACATCGGCATTCGGTCATGTGTATCGATAAGTGTGCTCCTAGCGAGCATTATTGGTAACGCAAACATTATTAGTGTCCCCTTCTGACAGGGGTTACGAAGATGGTCGAAGACCTACACGACCCTAGCAGACGATGGTCGTGCGCTCTATTGGTCGACTGAAGAAACAAAGATGGCGAGAGCATCTGTGTGTGTTTGGTCTGTGTGTATTGCTCATACATACATAAGTAGGGAGCTGTAGCTGAGTTCCGAGACTTGGCACTATGCAAAAATATTAATTCTCTATCAGACTTAGACAAAAAGTACAGTAATTTTTGTCTAGTGCTGGGGGGGGGGGGGGGGTGGCCTGATATTAGCAAGAATTTTGTTAGGTGAACAGCATATACATTATTTATACACTTTATCTTCATTTTACAGACATGATGTAAGACTGCATACTAATGTGTGATACATGCTCACCTTCATTCGAGCATAACATTTATAGTGACTGTTCTTGCATAACACCTCCTGCTGTGAGCATTCCAGGTACTCATATTCACATATACCACACAGCAGTTAACATATGGGTAGGTCTTGAACATGGTGGCAAATGGACACTTACTATCTTCGTGACATCTGGCACCAGAGCACTTATCGAATGTATTGCCGCAACAATTACACTTGCTTCCCGATGAAGAATAAACATTTCCTTTGCACTTCGTGATATGTCTATACACATTATCGCTGCGGGTAAATACTACATCACAGTTATCACAGTGGAACGACTTGTATGGTGGGCTGAAAAAGCATTCACTACTGCCATGTCAACGTGCATGGCAACTTTTACTGAACATATATCCACAGTAGTAACGTTGATAAGGTAATGACTGTAGCGACTCTTCAGGTCTACTTGCTGTTGACGATGCCGTCGGTATTACATATGGCAAGTCTTTAATCATTGATTCCATCTTCGTATTGTAGCAAAGTACACAGTCGTACTAGATGAATGTAACTGTAACCGTCTGATTTTCACCACCACGATCGACTACAATCTGCCATGCATTTTACACGATGCTTTCTCGCATACTGTTCACAGATCGATCGCTGTCTAGCCTGCCAAGCTGTCAATTCGACCTCTGGACATTTCCTTGCACTATTTAGTCTAACATGCTCGATTTAGTCTTCATTCGAGGCATTGCCTACTGTGAGCTTTCAATGCATTCTTATCTGCGTATACCGCACCACAGTTAACACATGGCTAGGTCTTGCAGACAATTGCAAATGAGATGTTACAATCTTCATGACATTTAGCACCGGTGTGGTTAGCGAATAACGTACCACAATACTTGAACTTGCTTCTCGATGAACGAGAAACATTACCATTGCACTACTTACCATGCCTATACAGAACATCATCGAGGGTTAAATCACAGTTATCAAAGTGGAATGCCTTCTAAGGTGGGCAAAACTTGTAATTGCTACTTTAATGTCGATGTGCAGTACGACTTATACTAAAAGTATTTCCATGATAGTAACATTCGTATCGTAATGCATGAAGCGAATCTTCAGCATCCCTTGCTGTTGGCGATCTCTGCAGTGTTAAAGATGGTAAGTCTTCGACTGATGATTCCATCTTCATGTTGAAGTAGAGTACGCAATCACAGTAGATGCAACACACTGCTTTCCTCCACCATACTAGCCGACGAACTGACATCTGTTTTACAATATGTTTGCTTATAGCAGATGACTGCTGGCTGTGTGATATGACTGCATGGTTGCTGGACTCAACTATGGTACCTTATCAAGTCATTTGCTGTCTGGCATGTGACGTTGATTAAAACTCTCAACTTTTTTACACTCAGTCATCTTTCCGTTTGGAGGTGCCATGGTTTGCTGCTCGATCCTGTTGTCTCTTACACCAACAATTCCTGAGATGTAGTATGTCTGTTACGGTAGCAATACCTTGGCAACATTCTAGACAGCCAAGAATCTCTTCGCCCTGTTGCAGGTATGTGTTTGTACAGCCAGATTTTATTTCGTGTCTTGCATATGCGAGAAGGTACTCTTAGGCAGGTTATCACTACAGGCGAACCTGACGTCGTGTATTACAGCATTTACTAATGGTATTTCTACACTGGTAATGTTGGTACCATAATGCTTGTTAGGGCTACTTGTTGTTGATGATTTGCTTCCTGTCACGATCTATGACGAAGTACTTTCATACGATTATCACTACATGGTGACAATTCATGTCTCAGGTTGTCACATTGTTACCTATGACTGACAGGCTGCAAGTATTTGTGATGAACATATATTGAATATGGTCAAGTGTAAAAATAATTTTTTTGTTGGACGATTGCATGATGTGCTCACACACACAGAGATGTTTTGTTTATAACATTTCTTTCTTTTACACACTCTAGCAGTCAACTGGACAAGCTAATATGGTCAGTGAAAGCATTCGTCAGTAAAGACACGTGTTCGAGACTTGCCACATTTTATAGGTCATCAGTACAGGTAAACACAGCATCGCAGTTATCACAGTGGAACTTTTCATATACTGGGCTGAATATGATGCACTCTACTTCCTGTTGTTTGCATAGTTTTTGGACTGGTTACCATATCTGGTCGTTCACTGTCTAGTCTGTGAAATTGGCCTATCAACTTTGTTACACAATCAACTTAGTCTTCATTCGAACACTTCCTGCTGTGTCCATGCAAGGCACCTTATTTCGCATATACCCGTACCGCAATGGGTAGGTCTTATAGACGATGGTAAATGAGCAGTTACTATCTTCATGACGTTTGGCAGGGGGTTGTAGTGAATAACTTATTACAAAACTTCCACTAGCTTCCCGATGAATGTCATACATACATCGTCTATTCATTGCTGTCGAACATGCAATGACTACTTTCATATCGGCATGCATTACAACTGATTTTTTCACCCTGTCAAATAATTTGACTCTATGGGAATTGAACCTGCAATACCTATATATTCAATGATGATGCACTGTCTCCACCTCCGTCAAGGTACATGCATTAGTTCCTTTCAATAGCATATCTAACAAGTACGTACATTTTATCACGGGTGGTTATGTACTTACAGTACTTGCAGCTGTCGAGTTACTTTCTTGGTCGGTAATGTATACCATGTGCAGAAAGGCGGAACAATCGTTGTAGTATCTGTTTCCAGTGAGTTCACGATGACCGCTTCGAGATGCACTCGCTACCTAAAGGTATTCACTCCTACACCTGTTAAGGTAAACCTATTCTCTTTATGTTTATGCATATTCTAAAAGCAGAGTTCATACATAGTTGAAAATTACAAGGGTTTGTAAATTTGTGTCGAGCGATTCATGGGTAATTTGTTTCGTAATAAGCTTACAGAGATAACATTATAAATGTTTCCGCACTCGACATAAGTATATGTACTATTTGATTTTCTTGCCCCAGCGGGTGGCAGTGCTTGCATGAATAATGGTTTACATGTATGTTGTTTTGTATATGCATACAGTTCTGGCACTAGGTACTGTACAATTGAATTCCTTTCGTAAGGGGACATGCAGCACGTGCGACTCGACTGGTCTGCCACCTTGGCAAAAAAAAAAATACACCGACACACACACAGGGTGTAAACGATAAGTGTTTACAACTGTACACAACAGTGTACAGGGCTCCGAGATGAGCAATTTGATGCAGGACACTTGAGGTCCAGAGGGTCAGGAAATAGCCGTAAATCGCTTGACAAATGTGTACTAAAAACACGTGCAGCACACTGCTGCTGGACCGGCTTTAATCGACCTGCTGGTCAGCTGAAGCCGGTTTGTACAGAGGTCAAATCGGGCAGGAAACTTTCAGTAATTGCTTTTGTTTTACACTTCGGTTTATGACACAGGCGTTTCATTTGCAATTTCATACTTTCTTTCCTGATTTCTGTAACTTGTCTGTAGTATTGTGACAATACATGTGTTTCAAACAAAAGCAATTACTAAATTGCTCATCTCGGAGCCCTGTACACTGCTGTGTACGATTGTACACTTATCGTTTATATCCTATATATATATCTGCTAGTGTTAAGTACCATCCTTCAACTTGCCTGCACGATGCTCGTGCTGTCGGTCGACTGTGTGAGGTAGCTTTACAGATTCACAGGTTGTTCATGTGGCACGTCGGACACATTCTTCTGCTAGTGTTGGCTGGTTTCGTTTCACTCGATTCGTATGGAAGGCATTTGCTATTATGTTGTACTGTCCAGGATGGTCGGGTCTTGTCTAGCATCGTTTAACACCACATACAGCACCCAATATATGTGTAATATGTGCTTGTAAAAAATATTTAGGCTAATTTCATCTACGATGTTCGCTACTCACACAATATACCCGAGTCGTTAAATGCTTATAACTTTTTACTGTTATAATTTATATTTTTTTTTTCCTCAGTGGGAAGCGGTAACATCACTCTTTCAAAGGTAATGGTTTTAATGTATGCTGTTTCGTATGTGCTTACAGTTCTAGCACTCGAAATGGTACTTATTCAAAATAAGTACATGTACTATTTACTTTTATAGGGATGCCTTACAGATTAGCAATATTATAGTATATCGTTCAATGTCGGACAGCATGGGTGCATTCTGATGCTAGTGATGTGAATTTGATGGTATAGTTTTCTATTGATTCGTAAGGACGTAATTTGCTATTCTGTTGTACTAGCCAGGACATTTAACAATATATTAGTTGATCGTGCGATGATGATGTTGGACAGGACAGTCGCGTTCTTCTTCTAGTTTTGTGAGTGTTGAATTAGACGGTTTTGTTTCAATCGGTTCGTAAGGAAGTCGTTTGCTATTCTGTGGTACTGACCAGGATGGCCCGGTATTGTCTAGCATTGTTTCAACACACAGCGTACAGCATCCGATGGTTGTGTAATATGTGATTGCACTGGTTGGTAAGTGCTTATAACTATTTGCTTTTATATCTGTTTGTAAGTTTGTATCAAGACGTGGCAGTGAAGTGTGTGTGTCTCTCTCTCTGTCTGACTGTCTCTCTCGGTCTGTCTCTCTCTCTCTCTCGCGTAACTAATAGTTTATTAGTCCTTTTCGTTGTCGATGGTGATGCCTATGTAATGAATTTGGCAACAATATCTTAAACAGTTCGGAAATAAAAAACAATTACGCTTATACGTAGACACAGGTATTTCTTGACCCTTCTGTCCTTTTCTTTGACGCCGGCCATCGTGGTGGGATGCGAGAGCACGATGCTCGCACTTTGGCTAGGACAAAAATAGCGCGTGGTAGCACGTGGGGGACACCCCTGCACTGGAACGACAGAGAAGCAGACTGTGCTCCAAGATGGCAGTCAGAAGCGCAAGGGGAAAAAGGGAAAATTTTGCTGTGGGAAATGGGGATTTTTTCCCTTGTGATAAAATCCAAAATGGCGGGCGGCGGCCCCTGTGTCCCAATCCCCTGAGTTAGATCTTCCGTTTTTATACTACTTCGATTCATTCTTTTTATTTTGAAAAGTTTTTACAAAATCATGTTGGTTGTAAGGTTACAGGCATGACAACGATATAATGTAGGTAACATAACATCGAATAAACATGTAAAATTTTCACCTTCTCAAGGATTTGAATATAGAAAATCCTTACATTAATTGTTGGGTATTTACATAGCCAGCCTTATAAAGCAAAGTAAATAATTATAGTACCCCAATAGAGTTACTGAAATTCGAGAATATATCTACCCCCCTTTCGCCCTCTAAGGAGTTGAATTGCAAAAAATCTTTAAATTAGGTTTTTTTTTTTTTTGTTTTATATAGGCATTATTTATCAGCAAAGCGTCAATGTACTATTAAGGAGGCTTAAAAAAATCCTGAAATTACTTTTTACGTATATGTATAGGCTAAATTTTGCAACTAAGAACACTATTGCTTATCAGGTTAATGAGCTCTTAAGGAGTTCTAGAATACAAATGTTACCCCTTTTCACTCTCTTAGGACTGAATTTCAGAAAATTCTCAAATTATTTTAAGCTAAGAGTACAATATCTAGACGGGTTAATGCGATATTGAGGACACATTTGATCCTTTTTAAATCTTTTAGACGCAAGCTTCCCCTCAAGGTTGGAGCTCCATTAATGTTACAAACAAAATGCTGCAATATCACCAGGCTCCAAGTGAAGGCTTGGCAGAAAGGTGAACTTATCGAGGCAGTAGTCGTCACTGGATGTGCTGGGGGGGGGGGGGGCACATCTACTGACTGGGTGAGGAAACACGAGTGTGTGCTGTTAGCCATGCTTTTCCTTGTCAGTTACCACCCGTGATACACAAGTCATCGCCTTGCTATAATATGCAAAATAAAATAAACTTTTTGTTAATGTACATAACGTTTTATTACAATTTCAACATAAGAGATAAAAGTATGGCAGGTTATTTGAGAATAACTTTTGACTACAGAAAATGTTTTTTTTTATTTTTCGTTTTGTTCTCAAACCACTCACGCCTCATCCTCCACATCCATACTGTGTCTGCTGAAGACATACTAAGGTAGGGGCACGCGCCCATTGTGCCCTCCCCCCATTCCCCCTCCTCCCGCTGTAAATGTTGGCAATGGCGATGCGCCCAAGCAGATTGACACACTTAATAATTATCCAACAAATAGTAGAAACAATACCTATGTAATACTGCTGCTGTATAACGGCATGCTGGTGTGTCCTATTTCTATACCACAACTATTCCCTATCTCCCAATATATATGAGGTGGGGGGGATAAAGCTGGCACATCCAAAAATTAATAAGTTTATTTTAAAAAATAAAGGGGATAATTTCTACACACAATAGTCAATAACTAAACTTCTTCGTTCATTCAAGTCCAACTAATATTTAATTATTTACTATAGATGAGACGGTCACTCTCCGTCTTTAATACTTCTAAGTCCCTTGAAACTCAACATAAATTCTTTAAATTTTGCAGAGCGAATATTCAGGGTCAAATACAGGTCAAGTTCGAATTTCAGCAATATCAGATTAGGCAATCATGACTTTTGACCCTAAAAACTAATTTTGTTATTACTTTTCCCTATGAAAGTTTTGTATCAATGCATAGAGATTATTGCGTAATGTTTACTCTACATGTATGGCTTTGGTGGCGGGGGGGGGGGGGGGGGGGGGGTTGTATGTATGAATTTCATATTCTTTTTCAGTCTTTGTATGATAACCACATTTTTTAACATGGTAACTGTTCTAGACACATTAAAATTTAAAAAAACAGTCACAAGCTGGGCCCCTAGCAGTCAATAGATAAGTTGCACAGCAGCACGTTGACATGCTACTGTCCTCTGGAAGCACAGTACGACCATACTGTGCCGACACATGGCAGATGGCACAGTGTGTGCTTACTGGCCAACCTACACGTTGCCTAACTACCCCTGCACATTACAAGCTGGGCCCCTAGCAGTCAATAGATAAGTTGCACAGCAGCACGTTGACATGCTACTGTCCTCTGGAAGCACAGTACGACCATACTGTGCCGACACATGGCAGATGGCACAGTGTGTGCTTACTGGCCAACCTACACGTTGCCTAACTACCCCTGCACATTACAAGCTGGGCCCCTAGCAGTCAATAGATAAGTTGCACAGCAGCACGTTGACATGCTACTGTCCTCTGGAAGCACAGTACGACCATACTGTGCCGACACATGGCAGATGGCACAGTGTGTGCTTAGTGGCCAACCTACACGTTGCCTAACTACCCCTGCACATTACAAGCTGGGCCCCTAGCAGTCAATAGATAAGTTGCACAGCAGCACGTTGACATGCTACGGTCATCTGGAAGCACAGTACGATCATACTGCGCCGACACATGGCAGATGGCACAGTGTGTGCTTAGTGGCCAACCTACACGTTGCCTAACTACCCCTGCACATTACAAGCTGGGCCCCTAGCAGTCAATAGATAAGTTGCACAGCAGCACGTTGACATGCTACTGTCCTCTGGAAGCACAGTACGACCATACTGTGCCGACACATGGCAGATGGCACAGTGTGTGCTTACTGGCCAACCTACACGTTGCCTAACTACCCCTGCAGATTACAAGCTGGGCCCCTAGCAGTCAATAGATAAGTTGCACAGCAGCACGTTGACATGCTACTGTCCTCTGGAAGCACAGTACGACCATACTGCGCCGACACATGGCAGATGGCACAGTGTGTGCTTAGTGGCCAACCTACACGTTGCCTAACTACCCCTGCACATTACAAGCTGGGCCCCTAGCAGTCAATAGATAAGTTGCACAGCAGCACGTTGACATGCTACTGTCCTCTGGAAGCACAGTACGACCATACTGTGCCGACACACGGCAGATGGCACAGTGTCTGCTTACTGGCCAACCTACACGTTGCCTAACTACCCCTGCACATTACAAGCTGGGCCCCTAGCAGTCAATAGATAAGTTGCACAGCAGCACGTTGACATGCTACTGTCCTCTGGAAGCACAGTACGACCATACTGTGCCGACACATGGCAGATGGCACAGTGTGTGCTTAGTGGCCAACCTACACGTTGCCTAACTACCCCTGCACATTACAAGCTGGGCCCCTAGCAGTCAATAGATAAGTTGCACAGCAGCACGTTGACATGCTACTGTCCTCTGGAAGCACAGTACGACCATACTGTGCCGACACACGGCAGATGGCACAGTGTCTGCTTACTGGCCAACCTACACGTTGCCTAACTACCCCTGCACATTACAAGCGCCCATTTTTCCTAGACGAAATCTCGTTATAACAGTCGTTCCTCTTTCCACAATGTTCCACGTATACCACTTCTACCCTACGGTGGTGTCCCATAATTGGTTCAAATACGTCCAAATGTCCAAACCGGACAAGGAACGACATGGCACAAGGAAAACAAATTACAAGACATCCGACATAGACCGCATATATCAACTCCCAAAAAGTCGTGACTGGATCACTTCGTTCCTTAGGACTCCCTCGTATCTGTTGTTGCTTGTCTCTTCCATTGTTTCATTAAGTTCCTAGCCGGAGTCACTCGTTACTAGCCATCCTTAAATTTGTTCGGGTCATATTTTTTGTTCCTGTTTTTAAATGTATATTTTTTCCCTCTATACTGAAAACCTGGATGTTTAGTTTCCAGTAGTTTAATAATTTTGTTTCCTTTTATTTCAAATGATATTTTTCACTACATACAATTTTGACGACTGGGTTACTTATATTTACGGTTTTATTTTTTGATGTTTGCTGCAAATGATTGTGAAGTATTTTTGTTGTGTGTTTTACATGATTGAAAATATTCTCTACTTCTAATAGTGTAGTCAACATGTCTCTTGGGAGCGTGTGGTCGAGCAGTAGTGTGTCTGACAGGAGGTCGTAACTTCCATCCCAGCTGTCATCATTATGGGCGGTTTTCCATCCCCATGTTCGGCGAATGCTGCTGCAATTATGTTCATTGATATGAAGCTTACCGATCCTCGCTATCAAATTAACTTACTGCATACAAAGAAATTAGAATTAATTGTGTAATGTAATGTTTCTGGGCTGTCGGCGAATATGACAGGCAAGCCGCCACGCTCACTAGTTCGAGCCGAACCAAAGGTGTGGGTGAATTAGGAGTATTTGGTCCAAGGAGATAAGTATAACCACCTAGTCTCGTCACCTCTGGCCTTTCACTGTGCATTACCGTGCAGCCTCTGCTGGCCACATAATTAACTATCATCCACGTCGACTGCCTTACCATTAGACCCAGCACTTTGTTCTTTCCCCGTGACTCTGAGCCGAGTAACTACCGTAGCTCCTGCCTGGTTAACTCATTAGTTTCTCCTTTCAGCCATCGTGTATCTTCCCAGAGCAACTAATGACTAGTCTCCACATGTCCGTTAAAAATACCACACAGTTTAACAACAGAACGACGGCGTCACAAAATTAAAAGTAATCTCTTCGCATTTTGCATGCCGAGACAGTGCACGTAAGAATTTTGGAAAAATTAATAAAATAAATTTATATATAACACGCAAGCGCTACCATTATTTTCTACCTATAGTATGTTCCCGGTAAAATGAGCACTTTTGAAAGCCTTGCTTGAGATATACTTGTAAGCACGTTGTGTATTATTCCGCCTAATATAAAATTAACGTTGCCTTGGGCCTCATCACTTAATTAGTGCGTCGGTCAAGAGATATTGTAAAATGGTTAGAAAAGGAACATTCCACAAATCTGCGCATTTTTACACTTCGATGAATATGAAAAAAACTGAAGGCGACATAAATAATTTAAATCACTATAAACAGTTATCCAACACTTTTTATTCGCCGTTACGATATGTTACTACTTTCCCTCCATCGTTACCAACTTTACTGGGCGCATGTCACACTGTGCGATCGTTAAAATATATGCACGCAGGGGCAGTGACTTTTATCTGAGGTTGATTTCAAAAGTGCTCATTTTATCGTGAAGAGTCATTATCAGTGAAATAATGAGCCCCAGTAACGACCCAATGGAATATTTTTGGCGAACCATTTGGCATTCTTTCGACACTGGTAAGGAAGTGATCGCTGAAGCTGCAGAGGACATTAAAGAGCAGCGCACTGGGCGTCTCCACCACGACCCTGACACTTACTCTAGCAGCAGTCCAGTCGGAAGCTGTGCTGTGCCATATGGCAACATACGTCTCCATAGTAAAGTAAATGAAAACAATATAGGATAGAATGTTTATTGCATACGAAGACAAACACGGCCTGCGTATTATTCACAACAAAACAAGGAGAAAACATACATACGACATACCATCTAAAATGCGCAACAAGAACGTACATCCCCTTGAAGTTGCAGCTGAACGAACACATTTTTCACAAAGTATTTACAATCAAACTGGTGGCCGCTGAACAACGAGTTAATGGCCAATGATTCACTATACGTTTAACGTCTGTCACTATCGGCATAATACGTCTTAAGAAAAATAGGGGCTGTAATGCTGATTTTGCAGAACACTGCGTGTCACCGAAATTTGGCCACTTTTCGAATGGCGGATTAAAATTTGGCCACTTTTCGAATGGCGGATTATGAAGTTAACACGTTGAAATAAACCAAGAAGGTACGGTACATCATTGCCCTAATTCCAACAATGTCCGAAGAATAAATGTATACAGTACACAACCATCAATACCTTGGCCGGGTACTTAGGCAAAATACAGTTCACCTGAGATAATCGGACGTCACGTGGCCTACTGTTCAATTAGCATGACAATGGACTGAAGAATGAATGTATACAGTACACAACCATCAATACCTTGGCCGGGTACTTAGGCAAAATACAGTACACCTGCGATAATCTGACGTCACGTGGCTACTGTTCAATTAGCATGACAATAGACTGAAGAATGAATGTATACAGTACACAACCATCAATACCTTTGCCGGGTACTTAGGCAAAATACAGTACACCTGCGATAATCTGACGTCACGTGGCCTACTATTCAATTAGCATGACAATGGACTGAAGAATGAATGTATACAGTACACAACCATCAATACCTTGGCCGGGTACTTAGGCAAAATACCGTTCACCTGCGATAATCGGACGTCACGTGGCCTACTGTTCAATTAGCATGGCAATGGACTGAAGAATGAATGTATACAGTACACAACCATCAATACCTTGGCCGGGTACTTAGGCAAAATAAAGTTCACCTGAGATAATCGGACGTCACGTGGCCTACTGTTCAATTAGCATGACAATGGACTGAAGAATGAATGTATACAGTACACAACCATCAATACCTTGGCCGGGTACTTAGGCAAAATACAGTTCACCTGCGATAATCGGACGTCACGTGGCCTACTGTTCAATTAGCATGACAATGGACTGAAGAATGAATTAACAGTGAGAGGTGAGTGTGGATGGTATTCAGATGTAAAACGTAACCCGGTTCCAGTATTTAACCTCTTCGAATGGATGACGAAATAACAAGTAACCCTACGCCTGTATAATAAAAGGAATATAAAATTTAACGTTACAGCACTTAATTTTACTTGTAGAGAGATCGCTATACTGCACAGTTTACAAACAATATATAACCACTACGTAATTAACAACTTCAGCTTTAAGATCACTTCCGAAAATACTATTTAATTTTCTCTACACCTCACATGATTGACAACTGATGCGGAATGCGGATGTACACGAAAAAGAATTCTGAATCTCCCATGTGCATTTCAATACGAAAGTTGTGGCCATCCAATAGTTACAGAGTTAGAATAAATCGCGTACACCAAATATTAGCAATCTCATTCCTGGCCACATAGAATACAATTTTATGAACAGTAACAACACTTTACGAGATATTTTTACTAAGTACATGAAATTAACTTGCTTCCGTGATCCTAATAAGGCACCCGAAAATACTACATTTTTACGAAGTGAAAGTGTAACGGGATATGTTACGTGTAACATAAAGTAGCCGTGACTCATGCCGGAATCACATAGCCCCGACGCGCACGACACTACGGCCAACAACCGATGAAATACAAGATAGAGCGTCGTAAGCCCGACCGATTCTGTCTTCCGACTAGCAGTTTTGGATTAGAAATGAGTTCTATTCTTCGCCGCGTCGTGTGCCTCACGACACACAGAATGTACAACCTTGCAAAATGAAATTGTATTGCAAACTTTCCCTACAATGGTGAATACGCAGCTTAAAAGAAAAATAAATTGAAAATTACTGTATGTAATTCTTTAAAATAATAACTTTAACTTTTTATGCATTAGCGATACCAACTTGTCACCATTATGTAATACAATTTTCCCTCTTGTTCACCACCTTTGAAACTAACGTAGCCTATCAGCGCCTTCAAAATAGTTAGGTTAAATGCCGAGAGCGTGGTGTCGGTTGTGCTGTAAATTCAAGTAGTCACGTTGAAATGTGTCGTGCTGTGTTGGTTCCGGCATCATGCCTCTCCTTGCGTATCTCCTGAAGCATGCGAAGTCCCGAACACTACCCCGAGTCCAACTTGACGTGATCTGTCACCAGACAAAAGCGCGGGAGGGGCAAGCCAATCGTTCCCTAGGCTGAGGTGGTATCGCTTTAGTGCGAGGTTAAGGCCCCCGCCTACCTGGCTGGAGCTTTATTCCACATTTGAGGCCGGGAAGTGCAGAAGCGATAACGGAGACACCTCCACGCGCAAGTGCGCCATTACCGCTAACCCAGTCCTGCCGTTTTAACTCATATTATACGTTTCTACGGATTTGTAACTCTCCAGAAAAAAAAAACCTTTTTTTTTTAAGCACTTTGCTCAAAGTGGCTGCTGCTGCTGCTGCTGCGTATATGCGACACTAGCGCCCACAGCGATGTGTGTCGGTTTCACGAGAGGTGAATAATCAAGCGAAGCATTTTGGACCTACGCCATTGCTTCAATAATGTATGCCCAAAATATTTCGCTTAAATTATTCACTGGTGTGGGTATACAGTTATCTACTTATTTCGGTTCCTGGCTGTATGATCACATGTAAAGACCAAGGCCATTATAGAAAAGAACTGCCGCTAATTGCCGTTTATACACATGCAATAAGAATTTGGTAACTGTGTTTTGCGTTTGGCATCAATATCACGATGGCGAGAAATTGGAAATTATCACCGATACGGTCGTTGTATAAACAAAAGTATAAGTGTGAATGGAGAAAAGAATTACCATGGTTTGTACATTTCAAACCAAAACCACTACATTAAATAATTAAACGTCCTCCATATTCACTTTTTTTTTCTGTAATTTGCCATATTTTTAATTCAATTAATTTGATAGGATTTTGTATTTTTATATGGAAGAACCAGGATTTCAGCTTCAGGGATGGTGGCGACTCTGCGCTAACTGCAAGGCTCTAGACTGACACGTAGTATTCTTGTCACGCTGCGTGGACCTGTCCGACTTTCCGTACGAAGGTTTAGTGCAGAGCGCTCGAGTAGTTTTGTGTGTATCTCACGCCTGTATTTTTATATGGAAGAACCAGGATTTCAGCTTCAGGGATGGTGGTAACCCTGCGCTAACTGCAAGGCTCTAGACTGACACGTAGTATTCTTGTCACGCTGCGTGGACCTGTCCGACTTTCCGTACGAAGGTTTAGTGCAGAGCGCTAGAGTAGTTTTGTGTGTATCTCACGCTATATTTTCAGATAGAACTATTTTAAAAACCAGTTTTTAGTCATTTTGGAGTACTCTGGAAAGGTGTTTCTACTGTGAGTGACGTCTGGAAAGCACTCAACAGCCCTCGTCTTAAGTGTGTATTCTTTTCATAGATCAGCACACTGGATGCAAGTTTAATAATAGTTTCGTATAAGAACGAGTATGTACTTCAAACACACGGGCGGGAGCCTCACGGAGCCTGCCTACCTTGCGCTAGAACAACGTCACCACTGCTTCCCTACGAAAAGGAAACACAAGCCAAGTGAGGAAAGAATGACACTTTAGATATCACGCGGGCTATTAATGTTATTTTGGAGCTCTCATACATAGCTAAATACGGTTCTTTCAGACTGCCGTACTTGAAAGCATGTTACCCTGATACGAGCAAAACTACAACAGGTGCTTGTACTGAACTTTGCTACACGCTTTCCACCGATAAAATGAAAGGGGCACGGCTTAATGTCTCGTAGGACACTGGTACATTCAGCGCAGAGCACTGCACTTCAGTTCAGAGTCGTGCGCATAGTGGTGAAGGTACACTTGATGTGCGTGGAAGTATCGCACTAATAGCACCATCGCTTCTGAGAAACAGCTCGAGGTAAACAATCCAGCCTGACCTGCCGGTGGTAAACAGCAACTATGCCGCACTTGTCACTTTGCCATCCCTCACTTCTCAAGAACTCGTGTTCCTTGTCGGTCGAACTACTTGCTGGGTCTGGTTTACATGTTGCATACAACTTACTCTACTGAAAGAGGAAGGGAATCCTTTCCGTGACTGCATTAACACCGACTATAATGTAAACAGAAGTTTATGCAATAAATTAAGAAAAGTAGCTACAACTCTCATCACATTACTGGCTACTGTTTTTATTGTGGCGGCCACTGAAATGTGGTAATAATTCTATGCATTATTAAGTAAGAATTGGATTAACAGTTATTTATATGTAACAATTTGATGGTGTGACAAGATGTTCAGACGAACGCTAGAGGCAGTGCGCCCTAAATCAGGTGATGTGTATGTGTTCCAGGCGGCCTGGCTGCTCGGAGCAGCACTACTAACTGTGGCAGCGCGGCACGGCGCAGCGCAGTGCCCCTGGCAGCACGATGTCAAGGAGCTGTTGTCCGCCTGCATCTGCGCCTACAACCTCGGCCACGAGCTGTCCGTGCAGTGCGACGCCGTGGACTTCACGGCACTGCTCCACGCGCTACAGCGATATGCCACCAAGGTGCCGCTCGACCTGCTCTACGTCAACAACAGCACCGTCGGCCGGCTAGGCGACGACGCCTTCAAGGGAGTGCGCCTGAGGAACGTCCAGCTCTCCGGCTGCCATATCCGCAGTGTAGCGCCGCGCGCATTCGCCGGCCAGGAGACCTCCCTCAGGAACCTCAACCTGCAGGAGAACGAGCTGATAGAGGTACCCGTCGACAGTCTGCGGCTACTCGCCAACCTCTCTCTGCTCGACCTCTCCCGCAACAAGATCTCCCGCGTCTCCAACGATGCCTTCATCACTCTGCACAACCTCTCCACGCTCAAGCTGTCCGACAACAACCTAACCGTGGAGGCGAGGGCCTTCCGCGGCCTCGAGAACAGCCTCAAGAACCTCAACATGAAAGGCACGCGACAGAAGCGAGTGCCAGAGGCAGTGCGGGGGCTCAACACGATGGCCTTCCTCGACCTGGCTCAGAACGGTCTGCGAGAACTGCCCGACTCCGGCCTGCTCGAGAATCTCGACTCGCTGACGGCGCTCAACCTCGAGCGCAACCTCATACAGTCGGTGGCCGACGATGCATTCCGCGGCGTCGAAGACACGCTCAGCTCTCTCAGCCTGCTCAACAACCTGCTCACAGAGTTCCCCAGGGCTGGCATCGGCAGCCTCAAGGAGCTCAGGGTTAGTACCTACATAGTTGATACGTTACGTATCTTCACAACACACAAACTTCAGTCACTGACCTTAGGGCACTACATCAGATACAATCATAGATCTCCGGGACCCTACTTCCTAACTACTTTGCCAACTCGGGCGGTGTTCCAAAAGTTACCTACAATAAAGTAACACAGAGTAACCTCACATGAAAGTAAGTGTAAACGTGGATCTGGAGTAAGCATGATGTAAATGGCATGCTGTGTTTACAAATATATACCGATTAATCAACTAACATAAATTCCAAGAGATATTTATCACTTTCCTAAAATTCTTTCTTTTACAAGTAATTAGTTATATACATAAAACAATTTTACTTGCCATACGTTAATCATAAACCTCACATCTAAAAATGCAACCTTATACAAGTTAACTTGTAAATAAAAATACGAATTTTATCACTAGTCATTAGCAATTTTATTTTCTGTGCGTGTGTGTGTAACCAGAATGTCCACATTTCCTTTCAGTTTGTTTAATTCGACTTAACTTCCAGCCATTTTCAGTTTACCTTCTTCACTCGCTGAAAAAAATGCGTGTTAAAGTTTTATCATTGTAAGATGCTCAGAATAAATGTTTTATTCTCAGACGTATAAGCAGAAACGTGGGTGATGTAGAAAGAGAAGTGCGACTATGTAAGGGAGGGAATTTAATTCCGGTAGGTACTGGACATAGGCTTCAACCTGCTGACGGAGCTACCTGAGGAGGCGTTCAGCGGCAACCCATCGCTGACGCTGCTGGCCCTGGACGGCAACCCGCTCACGACGGTGCCCGGTAAGGCGCTGGCTCACCTCAACGCCAGCCTGCGTGGTCTCAGCCTGGGCGGCAGGTTCCTGCACTGTGACTGCAGGCTGCGCTGGGTGGCCGAGTGGATCCGCGACCACGACCTACAAGTCACCAGCCGTGAGAGGAACCCGCAATTCTGTGGCAGCCCGCCTGCCATGCGCGACCGTGGCTTCTACAGCATCCCGCCCGAAGGTATCGTCTTACTAAGTAACAAATATCTGATGGACCACTTAAGCAAATCTGCTAGTACACGAGCATCCCACAAACAGTTTCCATAATTAGTCAGCCTCCACAATGCACCCGTAGATGCACGTGGTTCACATGATGTGTATTGACTGTTGTGTGCGGCTGGCAACCTCTGAGCCACCATTCAGGCTACTTCCAGGAGCAGGCAGTTTCTGCATAGCCAACTGTACCCAAAGCAAGCCGGCCCACTGGCTTACTGCTTCCGGCCTGCCATAACTTACGACCTAGCTTTTGCCACTTAGAACCCGGTTATTGGCCACTTTTAAGCAACTTGTCATGCACTTTCAAAACCATAAAATAACTGTTTGAAATTATTTATTTTCCGTCTTAATATATGTTATCTTCAGTATTATTTCACGATTGGTTAAAGTACTTTAGTAGAACACAGAATCGAACTCACAACCGTTGAGTTCACAGACTGGGACGTAACCGACTACCCTATCATGTATATGAAACCCTTTAAAAGTTTCGGGCTACTTTCAGTTAGCATTTAAAAAGCAAAATAAATACTTTTTTTTTACATGTTATGCTTTGCAAGCTTCCAGTCTAGAAACTATGTTTTCCTATTACTAGTAATGTCGCATGATAATTTTACTTCACATGTGTATTAAATTTAAAAAATGAAGTGATTTCACATATGCTATTTGCAATTTTCACAACAACATACCCATTGGCATGCCATAAATGGCGCATGAAGTTGTCTAGTATGTCGCCAGGAACAGTTGGCATACCATAAATAGCACAAAAGCTTATTGATAATTATATTCAGTAATAAGCAACAAATGGCCCCTAAGCTTACCGCTACTACGTCCCCAGCGGTACGCAACAGGTGGCATGTCATAAATGGATCATTAGCTAGCTGCTAATATTTTCCCACGAATAAGTAACTGCATGTTGTCTGTAATCTGCTTGTAGGGCGTCTGTTGAATTATAACAATAACCATGAGAGCATTGGCCCACATAACGATTATTTTAAAAAATAGGTAATGACACTTTAAATATATGACATGCTTGTCAACCATATAAGAATTGCTGACAGTCATGAATGCAAACATTTGCCAATGCTGCCAACAGTTGGTCAAATGTTCACTGCTTATTGTTGGTACGTGGGTGCCACCTCACTTCATCACCAATTTATAATATTTCAGGTCTCTTAAAAGCTGTAAACTGGCACCATATGGTGTATAAGAACACATATCAGAAATAAAGGTAATGGTATCATCCCATAAATAGTTTACAAAGTAATGTTATCATTATCACAGCTAATCATAGTCTAAAGAGTTGTGTTAGAAACAAAGTCATCGACGGCAGCAGTGGGAAATTATGGTTCAGCCATATGGGATTCGGAATTCAGAGTCGGAGCGGCGAGCCGCCATGTTGTAACGTCAACCAACCGCCATCTTTGAAGTCATTCACCTATTACCCCTTACCCATGACCTTGACCTCTGACCTCCCAAAACACCTAAAAAATATCCACAAAACCTTTTAAAGATCCAAAAAAAAAAAAAAAGTGAAGAAAATATGTATTATTAAAAATTATTTAAAAAGGAATCCCGCAAATTATCCATTTCCCCCTCAAACGTGGCAGAAGCACTCCAAATGCAATTCAATTCAATTTAATTTTTGGTAAATTTAAGTAATTTGAGGGCTTCCTTAGGACCGACAGAGCAGTGACAGCCATATTGGTTTTATAGGCATAGGCTATGCCAAATCAAGGATTGGAATCAAACCTAACCACCAGTTCTTGATTGTCAGCCATCTTGCATCCACATTGTATGCAGATGACTTTCAATCTTGACTACTTACCCCTGACCGCAAAAACCCAAAAAAAAGTATTATTGAAATGAATTAAAATTATTAAAAATCTATTATTAAAAATTATTTAGAAAAACATTATTAATATAAAAATTCCTGAGAATTCCCCCTCCTCCTATTAAATGAGTCAGCAGGCCTCCACCCCCTCGCCAATACCCAGTCAGCCACATTGGTAGGCGACCACCATCTTAGTAGGCGATGGCAATCTTGGTAGGCGATCGCCATCTTGGTAGATATCCCCCACCCATCATATTGGATGCAGACTAACTATACCTTGACCCCATAACTTTGAATGACCTTAAAAACAAAAACTCGTGAAAAAAAGACATACAAGTCAGCAAGTATAATACATTAGAGACTACCATAATCATATTAGATGTAGATTACCTTGAACTTCACCCTATAACCTTCAATAACCTTAAAAACAAAACAAAAAAACTCTAGAAAAATTCATAAAAATCAGCAAGCACAACACCTTACAGACTACTACCACCATATTAGATGTAGACTACATTGACCTTGACCCCATAACCTTAAATGACCTTGAAAACAAACTCAACAAAAATCTATGCAAAGAGGCACAAGCTAGCCGAAATGATCCAACTTTCACGGGAGCTGCTGTCAAACTAAGCTTCTTAGCTGACCTCCCTACTGCTTATAAAGTAAGTGTATGAAACCCTATGTAGTCATATTGACTTTGTGTTACATCTTATTTATTTAAAAACCACCTCAATACACTAACAATAATACAATCGCCATCTTGTCCACACACTCCTGCCAACCTCCTATACATAAACTTCCTACTAATGCTAACCTCCTGTATACAGACTTTCTACATCCTTATAAACACACTACAACTCCTCCCCCCCCCCCCAGTACTAGGAACAATACAAGCACATATTGATGCTATACCTATACAAAGTCATTATATCTGCTGTTGGTCCCTGCTCCTGCCTGCTGGGAATGTCACAGGATCGGAGACGGAGCACCATCAAAAGGCAGCTTTTATGACCTTGATTCAAGTAGCTCTCCCCTTGTGGTCCCTTTCTGCTGCTCTTCCGTAAATGTGTTGTAGTCACTGCGTTCCTCCGGGAACCCACGAAAAAGGCTCTGATCCTCGTCCTCTCGGCTTGTTCCCTCTTCCATCGCAAGAGGGCAATCATTGCCAGCATGAGCCGCTGGTGGTAGTGGTGGTAGCAGCATGTGTGGAGCAGGATCCAACTTGCCAGGAGGGTCCTACTTGCTATCATCCTTACCCCGGTCAAGCAGCTGATACACATGTCGCATTGCTACCACACCATTATCCTGCAAGATCTTGTAGCACATCTGTCCTCCTGTAGTCAACACTACTGCAGGCTTCCATTTATCACCTGTTAGTCTTCGTTCCCACACGCGTTGCTCTGGGTGAAACTTCCGGAAAGGTGGTATTTGCTGCAATTTTCATGTCTGATGGTTGGGATAAATATTATCAAATACTGTTCGCAGACGTCTTCCAACAAGCAGCTCTGCCGGTGATTTTCCTGTGGATAACCTTGGCGTGTTGCTTTGCATTAGCAGATATCTAGGTAATTCACAATCCACATTCTGGCCTGACATCCATCGCAGTGAATTCTTAGCTGTTTGGACCCCTCTTTCTGCCATGCCATTGCTTGCCGGATGGTATGGAGGTGTTCGCACACACAATGCCATTTCTCCTTAAGAACGTAGTTAATTTCTCTGAAGTAAAACTGGTACCATTATTCGAAACGACACATTCAGGTAATCCATGCGTAGCAAAGATATTTCGTACGATTTATATTACTACTTCTGAAGTCATCAATCGGGTCGGAATGATTTCTAACCACTTAGTGTAGGCATCCACCACAATCAGGAAATTTCGTCCCTGCAGTGGTCATAAGAAATCTATGTGCAACCATTGCCATTTATAGGTAGATCTGGTCCAAAATGAACTTCGTACAGCTGGTCTACTGTGCCTTGTTTGCTGGCACAATTGGCATTCGCTTACAACCCTCTCAATGTCCTCATCCAGGCCCGGCCATCAAAACTCACATCTTGCTAACTCCTCCATTACCACAATGCCTGGGTGATGTGCATGAAGTTCTTCAAGAATAGGCTGTTCCAGACGCTGAGGAATTACCACTCGATTGGACCATAAGATACACCCACGTGATAAGGACAGTTCATTAAACCAGGATTTGAACTTTCCCACCACTGGCAAGGTCTGACAGAATTTGATTCACCCTCCCATTCTCGATCCAAGTCTTGACCGTCTGCAAACTACTATCAGCCTCTGTAGCTGCAGCAATCTCAATAGCATCGTATGGAGCATCCTCTAATTCTAGGAACAGTAAATCAGCAGGATGAAGGGGAGTCTTCCACCATGTCTGGTAATGGCAGCCTACTTAACATATCCACATTTCCTAACTGCTCCCCTGGCCTGTACTTGAGAGCATAGGAGGACGAGGAGAGAAACAGTCGCCACCGTATCATACAAGGCGATAACGTACTTGACATGGGCTTGCCCTGCTCAAAAACCCCCAACAATGGCTTGTTGTCGGGAAAAAATAGTGGAAGTCCAGCCAAATAGGTACTTTTGGAATTTGTTCACCCCATACACCAAGGCAAGGCCTTTCTTATCGAATTGGCCATAGTTGCGTTCTGTATCTGACAAAGTCCTGGAAGCAAACGCCAGTGGCCATTCCTGCCCATTCTTTTCCTTCACTGCCATCACTGCCCCCAACACATATGGGGTGGCATCACACGTTAGTACTAATGGTTTATTTTCATCATAATGAGCTAACATGGATGTTGCCTGCAACAATGTCTTGCAGTTCTTAAAGGCTTACCTCTCAGTGGATCCAAAATTCCATGTTGGATTCCCCTTCAGAAGTCTGTGCAGGGGCTCCGCAAAGTGAGCTTTCCATTTTAAGAAACTCTCATAAAAATTCAAAAGCCCTAAGGAAGCTTCCAATTTAGTTTTGTTCTTTGGCTCAGGTGTCTCATGAATAGCATGGACCTTTTCACCGTCTGGTTGAACTCCAACTTTGTTCACAATAAATCCAAGAAAACTCACTTGTGGCACTGTAAATTTACACTTCCCTTAATGTCATTCCCACTTCAGTCATCCTGTGGAACACTTCCTTTAATCTGCAACCACGTGAAGTCCTAACAATAGCTGCTCCATAAAATGCTAAAATATACTGGGAGCTGCCGACAGTCCTTGTGGTAACTGCAGCACACGCATCTGTCCCTTTGATATGCTTAACGTCAATATTTCAGCAGTAGCATCGTATACCGGCAACTAAAAGTAGGCTTGCTTCACATCAAGTTGTGAGAACACTTTGCTACATCCTAAGTTAACCAACAGTTCCTTACTGGTGGGAAGCAGAAACGCATTTTGCTGTACACATGATTCACTGTATTACTATAATTAGCACATATATGTATGCTTCCATTTTTTTAACACTGGTACAACACAGGTGTTGCCCATGTTGAAAATGTTATGGGTTCCAGTACCCCTTCCTTAAATAGCATGTCCAAAGCTTCATGCACATGCGTACATAACGGTATTGCTACTGATCTAGCTTTAAAAAATTTGGGCTCTGCATCCGTCTTCAACTTAATGTGAACAGGAACAGGTGATAATTTCAAGGGTGGAAACCCTTCTTCATGGAATAATGGTTCATATTCCTTCAAGATGCTGCTATCATCTTCAATTCTATGGATTCCTTGTACGGATATTCCTAGGTCTTCGAACCTATTTCTACCTACCAAGCATTTGCAGCAGAGTCAGCCACAATTAACTTCTGAACAGAACATTTAACTTTGAAATTGACCTTAACAGAAACTTCACCATACACTCGCACGCGTCCCCCCCCCCCTCACAATGTTAAACGAACCTTACTAGGTTGCAACACACGTCTATTTTTAACATCGAGCCAGAGTTGTTTCAAACACATCATTGTTAACAATAGTTAATGCAGCACCCGAATCAACTTCAAATTCTTGAGATTTCCCATTCAATTGCAGGCTCACCTTGTATGCCTGGACCTGATTTATACTAAAATTGGAATTAAATAAGGTACCATAATGGTCTTCATTGACACGCTTGTGCTCTCTTCTGACCCACCCAGAATCTGTGTAATACACTTCTGATTTCTCTGCCTTAGTGCCCTGAGTACTGCTGCTACTGCGGCATACCCTCTTAATATGTCCTATCTTATGACGTAAACAAATAGTATTTCTGTACCTGCATTCCGGTGCTTTATGCCCCACCATATCACACCGGAAACATGTGATAGCCGCATCATTCCTTGCAGTACTAACCTGCCGTTTTGCGTTTTTCGTGCTGCTCACACACCCACACTCTTTTTGCACGTTCTCCAGTTTGCTACAACTTCCTTCGCAAACGTGTTAAACCTCATTCTGTGCAGCTGAAATAGTCTTCACATTCCTGTTTGCCGCCTCAATAGCAGCGGAGATATTGCCAGCCGTATCAAAGGTTCGGTTTGACTCTGATATCAACTGATGTTGGAGTCGGTCATACTTAACCCCACACACAATACGTATTAACAACTGCTTCTCTAGATCTTGAAAGTTACATCTTCTTGACAATCGTTTCAATTCTGCCACCAACTCTGATAGTCTCGATCGGCTGTTGCTTGCGATTTGCAAAAACAAAACATGACGCAATCTCATTCTTCTTGGGATCGAAATGGCTATTCAGCACTTGTATTAACTCTTCATAACCTAAGTCAACCAATTCCTTTGGCGTAATTAACGAAATCAACAAAGCCAATGCCGGTTCACCAATTACCGTCAGAAACGTTGCCCTTAACTGCTTCGTGTCGGTAATCGTGTTTGCTTAAGCAAAAAAAAAAGAAAAAAAAACCTGACTTTGTATTGTGGCAAGGTGTCAGGCTCTGTGATATTCAATTCAGAAATCTTCCCGAACATCATTATGCCGTACCCATAGTCCGCCTCCGCCGCATGTCTATAGCTCTTCACTTCCTCAATAGGTACTCTGAGTTCAGTATCTTATAACATTACTTCCAGGAATTCTCTGAGAATCCCATCCTTCTCGCCAAATATGTTACATCGTATTTATTTAACCACCTCAATACACAAACAATAATCCAACCGCCATCTTGTACACACACTCATGCTAACCTCCTATACACAAACTTCCTACATCCTTATAAATACACTGCACTTTGAAACAATTGTATTGCACCATTAATACAGTGTTTGGACACCGACCAGCCAATCACAAAGTTGCCAAGTGACTACAGCCGACTGACTCCAAAATGACTCCCAAGGACTCCTGATTGTGGTGCTGATTGTGGTACTGATTGTGATTGCAGGTACTAATTCCAGTGCTGATTGTGGTGCTGCTAATTGGGGTGCTGATTGTGATTGTGGTGCTAAGTGCAGTGCTGATTGCAATTGTGGTGCTAAGTACAATGCTGATTGAGATTCCGGTGCTAAGTGCGGTGTGTGTGCATAGATCTCAAGTTCAAATAAAATCCCTCTATTTTAAAATAAAATTACATAGTCTTACTGCCAAAAGATGAAAGGGGAATAATTTATTTAATATTCTTGCTTTAAAAAAGTATATCTCCAGGTCCCTTGGTATATTTCATCGCTTCCTGGGTAAACTGTTGCGACTATAAATACAGCAGGCTCCCACCACACTTCCCCATTGGTCGATGCGCAATATGGACTTTGTACTGAACACTGCAGCACCATGACAGGCCATCACCATGATTCACAAATGATTATCGTTGTGTGGAAGAGGATTCTTCGCACAGGCCGCTCTCTCATGCCAACGTGCATTTTTGAACATCTGTGAAATCTCGATCGCAGAATCGACACCGGCAACAACCAGTTAGTGATGATGCAGGTCGCAGCTCTGTGGTCACAGAGGTCAAAAGGCAGCCCTACGTATTCGCAATTCATATTCATGGTATGGGAGCACTCTGACAAAATCCAAATAGTTGTTCATCCAAGAAAACATGCTGGTACTATTATATGAATATGAAAGGGAAAATTTAAATTAATTTAAACATATATATATGGGAATATAAAATTAGTTTTTAATTTATTTTATACATAATTATGTATATGTGTATAGATATGAAAATATAAAATTATTTTCAATTTAATGTATACATAATTATGTACATATAATACGGGGCTATAAAATAAAATTAAAATTTCTATATTTATTTATGTATAGATATACAAATATGAAAATATCAAATATTCATTTTAATTTATACATAATTATGTACATATAAATATGGGAATATAAAATAAATTTCATTTTCAATATTTGCATATACATGCTTACAATCACATTTGAGTAACATATTGTATTTTAAGTACTTGCGTCTTTTCTTGGGCGAATGAATATTCAGGTTTCCTCAGAGTGCTCCCATACTGTGAAGATGAACTGCAATACATATGGCTGCCTTATGACCTCGAGGACCACAGGGCTGCAACCTGCATTATCGCTAATTGGTTGTCGCCAGTGTCGATTCTGCAATCAAGTTTTCACCTATGTTCAAAAATGTATGTCGACATAAGAGGGCGGTCCGTACGATGAGTCCTTCTCGCACTGTGACGACAAGTTGGAAGGCATGGTGGTGGCCTGTCATGGTACTGCATTGTTCAGTACAAAGTTCATATTGCGAATTGACCAATGGTGGACCCTGGTGTGAGCCTGCTGTAGATCTAGGCACTTTTATTGCAAAGTGTAAATACAGTTTACCCAAGAAGAGATGAAATATACTAAGGGACCTGGATATAAACTTTTTGAAAGCAAGATTATTGAATAAAATATTCACCTTTCAGCTTTTGGAGGTAAGACTATATCATTTTATTTTAAAATAGAGGGCATTTATTTTAACTTGCGGCACACACACCCACGTGCACACGTGCACGCACACACACGCTGCACTTAGCACAGAAGCCATGAGTAATTTTGAAGTCAGTATGAGTCATTTTGAAGTAATTTAAGTCATTTGGGAGTCATTCTGGAATCAATTTGTATGAGTCAGTCGGCTGGAGTCACTTGGCAACTCGGTGATTTGCTGGTCGGTGTCCGAACAATGTATTAATGGTGCAAAACTATTGGTTCAAAGTCAAAGTGATTACATAGGGCTTGCATACATATATATTATGAAAGTCAGCTGAGAGGTTTAGTTTGACAGTAACTCCCATGAAAGTTGGATAATCACAGCTAGCTTCTGCATCTTTGCACAGATTTTTTTATCGAGTTTTTGTTTTCAAGGCCATGAAAGGTGATGAGGTCAAGGTAGAGTTATCTGCATCCAACATGGTGGGTGGGTGATGTCTACCAAGATAATGGTAGCATACAAAAATGGTGGTTGCCTACCAAGATGGTGATCGCCTACCAAGATGGCTGCCTGGGTATGGCGAAGGGGTGGAGGCCTGCCGACTAATGTGTTAGGTGTGGGGAGGTGGGTGGAACTTCGGGAAATTAAATTTCTAATAATAATTTTTTCATTATATTTGAATGATTTTTAATAATACATTTTTTATTTTTTTTAATAATACGTTTTTGTGTAATTTTTAGAATGTTTGGATTTTTGGGTCGGAGGTAACTGGGGTCAAGGGTCAAAGGCCAAGGTCAAAAAATATCTACATACAATATGGATGCAAGCTGGGTGACAACCAAGATAGCTAATGGTTAGGTTTGGCTCCAATCCTAGATTCCTTGTATCAATTTGGCATTAGGTAAAGGCACCAGTAGCCGACATGTATCCAGTAGCTGACATGTATCCAGTAGCTGTCATCTAATAATAATTCATTTATTAAGGTCTCAGGCAAACATGAGAGAATTTTGTAGCAATATTTTGAAAGGGGGATTTTTATGAAATTAGACTGGCAGAACTGCCACATTTCATTGTTTATTTGGCGGGGAAAAATGTTATGCGAGTGTTTGTACAGTTCTGTGTGTAGTTATTACCTAGTCTAACACAGCACTGTTGAGGTAAGCAGTACTTAAATTTATCGTAGATTAATTCTGGTTTGTATCAAAACTATGACACTATTTACATTATATATTTGTAATGTAAACTTTCATATTTTGTAGATTGTAAGTGTCCTTGGAATCATTTTGAGGTAAATGTTAGGGTGTCCGATACTGGAGTCAATATAAGTATATTTTTCAGTAGCTGACATGAATATCAGGCACTGGAACTTTTACATTTTAAACCAAAATATTTTTGTGGCTGTGGCCGTCATTGCTTCCCATAATTCCCATGCTTCCCATGAGTGCATTTTGACTGAACCCAAAAGCTGACAGCCCTGTCAACTACTGGGGACTACATATGTCAGACACTGATGTTTGTACAGTATAGCTTACATTTTTCAGATATTTCCCCCAAAATGGTGAACAACAAGAAGGAATGGAAAATTTTAAAATATAAAGAAAGTCAAATTAAATAAGTTTTGCAGGCCGTTAAGAATGGAATGGCTTTGGCTGAAGCAAGTAGAACATTTAATGTCCCAAGAACACCACTTACGTACAACTTCAGTGGGAAGTATCCTGAACAAAGAAAAATGGAACCAGCTACATATTTTTCCTAAGAAAATTAAGAAATGATGATTAATTGGATTACAGAGAGCCAGAAGAAATGCTTTCTGATCAGCTGTATTCAACTCTCTGAAAGCGTGAAGAAATTAATAACAGAGCTTAACCTTAAAATACCATTCAAAAATAACAAATCAGGGAAGAAATGGCTGCAGTTGTTTCTGCAACGGCAGCCTGAAATATGTCGAAGAATACCACAGACATTAACACCTCCACGGAGTAGTATCACTGAAGGAAATTAAAGCGTGGTTTGAAGAAATAGACCAGTACATTAAAGACAACAATTTGAAAGATGCTGTATCAGACCCCAAAAGAGTGTTCAATGCAGATGAGACTGCTTTTTATCTTTCTGCACAAGGAGGCAAAGTTTTGTCACCAAGAGGTGGGAAAAATGTGTACCTTGTAGGAAACAACGAGAAAGAGAGTTTAACTGTACGGTTCACAGCAAATGCAGCAGGAATGTTGCCTCCATATATGTTAACTTTTCAGTACGAACGTGTGCCTTCCTACATAGTTTCAAGTATGCCACAAGACTGGGGAGTTGGACGATCAGAATCAGGTTAGATGTGTATACCTACATTCTACGAGTACATGGTCAACATATTCACACCATGGCTGGACCAGAACAATATTCACAACCAGTCATACTTTTTGTAGATGGTCATATGTCCCATCTTACACTTCATGTATCTCAGTTTTGTGCTAAAAATGGAATTATTCTGATCTGTCTTGTCCCAAATTCAACTCACATCACTCAGCCAATGGATGTGGCAGTTTTTAGCCCTTTAAAAGCTTCCTAGAAGAATGCTGTTGAGAATTTCAAAAGTGAAAACAATCTGGTAACTATAAAAAAAGAACACATTGGAATAACTCTGAAGAAACCATTGACAGTATGGATCTGACAGCTACTATCTCCAATGGATTTAGAACACGTGGAACCTTCCCATTCACAAAAAATGGAGTTGATGTAAGCAAGATTCTATGTCCCTCGAGGAAAACAGAAGAAATATCAGAAGATAAGATCAGAAGATAAGATTCCACAAAATGCAAAAGACCTGTTGCTTGGAGGTGGCAAACCACACATACATTTCATTGAATCCATTATAGGAGAAAATAAAATTGCAAAATTCAAAGAAAACATTGAAAAAAATGTTGAATGTGTAAAGCCAGAGTGTGATAACTCCCTTTATTACCTTTATAAGAAAATGCAAGATTCATCAACTTCCAATAACAAATTTGACAGAAGGGCGGATTTTGAAAATGTCCCTGAAATCAGTACCAGTATCTCAGATGATCAGCCTACAATAGATTCAGAAAACTTGCCATGCAACAGTTTGGCAAGTAACACAAATAAGAAGGAAAACAAAGAGAAGACAATTATAAAATTTAATGAAACACTTCCACCTCCTTTCACGAGGTCTCTTTGTTGGCCTGGAGAAACTGAAGAAAAAAGAAAAAATCCCTTTTGTTGTCTCTTCTAAAGCTTACAAGGAATATAATGAAAAAGTTAACAAAAAAGAACGAAGAAGAAACAAAAACAGAGAAAGGAAGAATGCCAAAAAAAGAAAGAATTGAATGCAAAAAAGAAACTCCTAAAGAAGAGGAGATATCATATTCCTTAAGTTCTTCAGAACAGTCTAAAGATGAAGTTTCTATTTACAGTGATGGAGTAAGTGATGACATTGAAGAATACACAAGAGAGAAAGAAGAGTTAGAAAAAGAACAGAATGACAGTGCAAAAGAAATCAAAGACCATTGCAACAAAGAAAAGAAGAAAACCAAGAGACTTGAAAAAGTGATACCAGCAGTGTACTATCTGGAAATGAAGAGATTTTACTGTATCAAGTTTTGTAATTGTGAACTACGAAGGAGAGAACATTCCTGGGCAGGTTTTGAAGATTGAAGGAGGCCAATGCTATGTTAAGGCAATGAGTATGAGTGGGTACAATTGGAAATGGCCTGCTGCTGAACATAAGTGTTGGTATAAAAAAGATGTGCTGCTTCAAATAAATGTGCCACAGAATTAACGTGGGACTTTCAGAGTACCTGAAACAAAATCTTTGAGAAACATGGACCTTTCAGTGAAGACAAGGGACTTTCCGAGTGCCTAAAATTGAATGTTTGGGAAACATGAACTTTCAGTGATGACAAATACTAAAATTTAATGAAAGACATTCATTTGTAAATATTTCTGAATATTTTTGTGCAATGCTCACACTTATATTTGCTAATTTTAAGTGATATTTTTGTAAAACATATAGAAGAACTTAATATAAATTCTTCAGACAGTATAATTTAAATTTTGATTCTATTTACATTTATGTATGACTTCAGCACGAAATAAGATTGATGTAAGGAACTGGCTCAGGTGATGTCAGCTATTAGAGGTAATAATGTCAGCTGCTGGTAAAATCGAAAACTAAGGAAAAACATTATTGTATTTTCCCAAACACTACAAACAAATGTTATGCTTTACTGAAACTTGGTTATACCTCTAACACAATTTACGAATCTACCACATTCTTTTCACTAAAATAATAAACGTAATGTTAAAATATATGTGTAAAGTATTCTTAATAAACAAACTACAGGTGCCTTTTACCCTATGCCTGTAAAATCAATTTCGCCACCACTGCTCTGTCGGTCCTAAGGAAGCCCTCAAATTACTTAAATTGACCAAGAACTGTATTTGGAAGGGTTCTACCATTTTTGAGGGAAAATGGGCCATTTCGGGAAACAATTTTAAAATAATTTTTAGTAATAATTTTTAATAATAAATTTTTTGGAATTTTTTTATTTTATTTTTGGGAATATTTTGGGGATTTTTTGGTTTATTGGGATTCTTCAAGGAGTTTTGGGGTCAAAGATCATGGGTCAGGGGTAAAAGGTCAACGACTTCCAACATGGCGGTCAGGTGACGTAACATCACTGTGGCTCCAGCTCCAAATCTCTTATGCCTGAACCATCATTTCCTTACTACTGATGGCTGTAACTGCTAAGACGTTATAACATACATGTAGAACTAGGGATGTATTCGGCATAACTCAGAACGTGGGGACCACGAAGTTCGTACCGTAATACTCAAGCACACGAAATCCATACGGTTCTGAAACCTTCAGAATTGTTGTGCACTACCCCGCAAACACACAACAAAAAGCAATGTTATACAGAGTTGCCATATGTAGATCACACATCTTTAGAAATACTTATTTATATTCTTCTTAACTTGTAATTTTCTTTCAATGTTCTTTGAGAGTTTTTCTCTAGCATTTATTTTGGCTCATATCATTTTGCCCATCTTTGTAATCAACTAATTTTCCATAATTTTTTACAATATATAACTTTTTTTTCTGCACATAGAGATTATGGGAAAAATTATCTTTATTTTAAAGTGATCCTGTGCATTCAACAAGCATAAATTACACCATGATTAAAAGAAGCTTGACTTCCTTATTCATTCATTTCTATCCATTTATCATACTGAATTCTCAAAAATGCAGTACTTGATTTCTTTCATCTTCTCCCTGAAAGCCAACTGCTCTTACATTCGTAGCACACCATGCAGGGTTCGTCTGCTAACAGGAACTAGCCCATGCCTGTCAACCCGACCTTCCAGTTTTTAATATACTACTAACTAAACAGAATCCACAGGTGGCTCACTGGTTTGGACACTAGCCTCTTACCGTTGGGGTGCCCGGTTCAACTCCAGGCTGCTGATTACGAGTACATCTCATTGCACTGTTCTATCGAAGAACAATGGTCAAATTCGTTGGTAAACGATATTCTAACGAACATGATGATGGAGTGTCGTACACTGCGATAACAGTTTTTCTTAGGTCATTGATAGCTTCATTGTAGTTGGGGTGTTTACACCAAGGAGGTTGTTTATAGTAAACACTATACCACCTCCTTGGTTTACAATTGTCAAATTTCTATTTTGCTCACCTTAACAGCAAAACACAGTGATGGAAAATGGTAGTGGGTCCTTGAAATCTGTCAGCCACAAAAGCTGTTGAACTATCACATGCCTACCAAAATAAAATAGAAATGAAATAAAAAAAGGCTGTGAATTTCTGTTTTATTTCTTTACTACGGCATGTTATGAAAAAAAAATATGCACACAATGCTATAACATTTATTTTTGTTTTGCACGTTCAAGCCCTTTTCTTTAATAGAAAAACCAGACAATTTTTAAATTATTTCTGAAGGAAGGTTGCAGGTATATGCATAAGAAATGTAGACGAAGTATACAATTTTACTTTGGCATTAATTTCGTAACAATATTAATATTGTTTTTCCACAATCAGTTGCTATGTTTAAAGTTTCATGCAATGAGAACATTCTTTATAAATATATCATTATTGTTTACGTAGGCAAATAATATTTCGAAAAAGCATATATCCTTAATCCCCTATGCAAAATATTATCTATTTTATAAATTACAATTAATTTAATTTAATTCAATTCTTTTGAAGTAATTTGTTACACCACACATAACCTCGTTGAATTAATTAAATGTTTTCTTAAACATATTAACTGCACAAAACCATTTAAAATTATTATTGTTATTGCACGCACATGTTTTGTAAGTACTGGAATTTCACGACGTTTGTAAAAATGGTTCAAACAGGCATTCATGCTGCTTGGTGTTAATTAACGCCGTTTTTATGCAACCAAAAATCTCCACATGTTATGTTTTCTGTAAAGGATGTTTTTATTTTGGTGTGCGATAATTTATAAGAATAATTATATCTAAATAGCATACAGTAAATTTAGCTGTCCAAATAATAAAAGAGTATTACTACTTCGACTAATGGATGTAAGGCAGAACCAGACATTACCAGATGTGTAAGTTACATAATGTACTAACAGTTTAAAATACATCAAATAAGAAAACTTATCGAGTGACTGCATTTTCAAATTGGTGAACAAACACACGTCTGTAACAGTGTGTTATTTTATTTTGGTAAACAACAGTTATGGACCCTACTGGAAAATAACTTTGGCCTACTGTACACACTAATGCTAGAACTTCACACACTTTTAAAGTTATGTTTATTGTCTAATTAATACTATTTTGAGCTACTTCTAGAAGAAAGTGAATTTATTCAGACTAGCATGAAATGTAATTTAGCATAGAAATATATTTTTGGCCTCCACAATTTTCGTTTAAACGAATATGTACCTTGTTTGGATTTTACGCTAGTACCTGCTATCTTGACTGTTTATATAGTGAATATAGGAGAAATTCAGCCAAAGGAAGCATGACATCAAAGCTCTATGAGAATACATACCTACGTGATGACATAAATGTAAATTGTTCATCATCACCCCCTACGCCCTGCCGCGTATTCTCATGTGGGGAGTAAGGGGAACAATAACATGGTATTAAGATTTCCTCTTCCACTTTTATATTGTTAGTCCAGCACATCTCATCTCACGTTATCCATATTAAATCCTTCCAGTAGTCAACTGGTCAATATACTATTCTTCAGCTTTTTCTTTCAGACTGCCATATTCAAAGGAACACAATACTTTTGTTTTCAGAGTTAAAATGTGTCTCGGAGCCCATTGCCACCACCATCACCCCCAGCTCCATAGAGACGACTACACCACAAACCACTTCTACATCACCGACAATGACTACTAGTACGACGACGACGACGGCGGCGGCCAGGCCCACGTTGGGGGCAGGTTGGCGGGCCACCAGCACAGTGCGACCCCTATACGTCACGAGGCCACACTACCAGACATCCACACGCACCACCAGCACGTCCACAACCAGTACCACTAGTACAACCACCACCACACCACCATCGACGACCACTACGAAGACGACGACGTCCCGACCGACCATGACGATGACGACCCGCAGCAAAACTGCGCGACCTACCACCAAGCCTCGCCTCATCGTGCGGCCCTTGCCGGCGGCCACCCCGGCATGGGTGCACCCCCAGGCCACACTCAAGGAGGTGCTGGTGCGCTCCGCCTTCCGCCAGGACAACTCCGTCATCATACAGTGGGACTCTGAGATCACCAATATCCTTGGTTTCCGTGCCGTCTACCGTCTCTTCGGCGACAAGAGCTTCAAGCAGGGTCCACCGCTAGAGTCCAGCGAGCGCGAGTTCAAGATCAAGAATGTGCCCACACAGGTATGATGCATATCTACACATTTCATAAATATAACAGATGTCTCCATCCTTAGAACTTGAACCAAGGGTGCTTACCAATTTTGCCTTGACCACCCATAGAGGTAAAGTGGGACGGATCAAGTAACTAAGGGTTGGAATGGTGGGTATGTACCTCGAGAAAATCTGCAGCCAATGACGACTTTCACCATGTTTTCCACATGTATAAACTGGGTGACTCCACTGGGAATCAAAATCAGATCACTTTGGTGGGAGGCAGGTGCACTGTCACAAGACCACCCTAATGCCAACTTTAACAGCAGTAGTATCATCTGTAACCTGGCTGTACCCATCCAGCTAGTTGCATGTCATTCTGCATACAAAGGCTGTCCTGCATACAAAAGTGTTATTTTAACTAACATGATGCAAATAGCAGCTAGACCATGTATTTGTCATGTCACGTATCACCACTGTAGTTTTTGGCACACTGAAATGTTAAAACCATGAAACGAGAAAATCAGTACTATATGATTTACATTGGTCTCTTAAAAATTATTGTCAAACATAAGCAGAGCCCATTTATTCACTCCCAGGAAGGACCAAGAGAGCTGCAAGCTGTACTGTGTTCATGGCAGGTCTCACTATTGTGCCTGCTTGCTTTCCATATTCTGTCTACCATGATCCTGGTTCAATCCTAATATTAATATTCAATTGTGTGAAAAACCCATCTGGAGCATTGCCAGTAGGTTTCTAATACCACTTCTCCTGATAATGCATTAGTGGGTAGTACAAAAGGCACAAGTCATGTTACAATCACTTATAAACTACACACCACTTTTTGACCTACACCAAAAGGAGGAGTCCTAACCTCACGGAGGTTAAAAACATTTCAGTAATTAAGTGGTACTCAATTTGCTATAGTAAATGAAGGCGTAGAGTATAATATGCCCGAACGTTCCCAATTTCAAGAACTCAATGTTAAGAGCCATCCAAAATTACACTTCATTCCCATACACCCAGCTTTTCTTTGAAAAATATTTAATAGTTAAGTTATAAATTTTCTAATAGCATCAGCCATATGTAAAATTTCTGCAATGTCGCCACGCAACATTTAGTGAGGAGCAGTCCTTTTTTCCTTGTCCTGTTTCATTGAACTCGCGCCTTTACCGAACCTGAGCGATGAGGTATATGCAGCGACACACACACTAGAACAAGAAGATTCCATTCATAGCATCAATTCAGGTAGTGCATCATACGTTGCATGCTGCACACCAATTTAAAGAGAATGTTATCTCAAAGAAAATCATGCAGTTTCGATATAGATAAAATGTATATTCCGAGGAGAACAAATTAGGTATTTACATATGGTAAGCAATGATAAAAATACCAACGTGACAACATTGCACGTGTCCACGACTAGTAGCGCGGACTAAAAAGATACATAAAGGTTGTAAATAACTTGTGATCAAATAACAATCATAATATATAATCACTGTAACAAAACCACAAATGAATCGCTTGGTGCAGAAATCCCTCATGTCCTAATATTGTGATATTTCAGGAGATGAATAAAACTGGATTAACTGGGAATCAAATGTTTTCCGTAATGTTTCAGGAATCTGATAGTTATCACCTCTGGTAAATTTAATAATTAAATCGTTGGACATGAGCATTTTCTGCAGAAAATAAAGATACACATTTTAAAGAGTAGTATATTATGTAAATGTAAAGTTCAGTTGGAAATAACTTCAGCTACATTTTGTGATCCATAAAGGTAGGTTTTGAGTGCAAATTGCCATAAAATGTGTGAATATCTGTTGAGTGATGAAGGTAGGCCTCAAATTTCTTCAAATCAGCCATCTTTTTGTCACTAATCATTGGCACTTCAACAGGAAAAGCTAGTTGTAATGGTAAATCTGGAATAAGTTAAGATTCTGCAAGTCAGACAGTATGTTCCAGCAAGCCAGCGATGAAATTGCGAGCTTTCACCATACCAGGATAATGTTTGCTGTAAGTGAACTCCATGAATTCTGATATTGAAAACTGCTGTTCCATCTCTCTTGGTACCTTTCTGTCTTGCGATTACACTGGAAATACATTATTTTTGTAGTGTGCTGGTGGCCAACAAGATTTGACGTCAAGTATTTATTCTTTATTGACCATGTGCATTGTAAATGCACTTTTAAAATTAGAAGATATGATTAACTGTGTGTATTCCATTGGTAAGTAGAGACTGTCTATTTTCCTCAAAGTTCCCTTCACCAAAATGAAGTGTGTGTCGCAGGGCAGATAGCTGTGCTCTCTGATGGGAAAATATTGGTGTATTCAATCAAAACTTCCTGTCGCTACCAATGCCAACATTAGCCGAATGACACAATTATTTGTATTTTTGCCAGCACAGCCATCGGAGAAAATATAGAAATGCCTAATGTTTGGACAAATATATTTGTTAATGTAACTGGGGATGAATGAACATACTTCATTGAGACTCTTTTTAGCTGTTGTTTCAACATATGTATAGAAAATGGCCTTGTCAGAATTTAAATCATGTATATTGAAGACATTCACAGTAGCCTGACTTAAACAAAAAGTGTCTTGAACAGGAATAACAGGGAGCATCAGGTTTTAAAAGTAGGTAATCAACGCAAATTCCAGCAAGTTTCCACTTTCCCGACATTTTTTCTTCATTCTGTCTTTTTTTTTTAACTTGCCTGCACATCTTTTGTGAACTATCTGTTCTGCCACAGCTACATGTTTCGCATTGTCATTTACGCTGGGACTTTTATTTCCACTTTAAACTGTTCACACAAACAACACATTTGACCAAATTTTAAATTGATATTTTTATTAACTGTTTTTCAGAAAACTATATGAAACATTCAATTCTGCATGTTCCGACTGAAACAGTGTCCACATTTTATTCACATTAAGATTTGGTGCCAATAATTTGTACTCTCCAAGCGTGTAGTGTCCTTCATTAACCGGGAAACTCTTAATGTGGTCTTCAACTACTAAGCTCACATCGACTGGCACTGCTTTGGCAGATCACTGTTTACCATGCATATCTTGTGGTGCTTTACTGGAAACCGACAGGTCTCAAGAGTCTTCGTATTCTGTCATCGGATACACCACAGACAGATAAAAATGCAGACTTACACACTTGTATACGACCAGAAGAGCTAGCCAACCAATATTTGTAAGTATGGTCTTTGGGTTTCCGCTTTGAGTCACTGTTGTCTTTTGAGAGCCTAGGAAGTTTACTTACAATGGGATGCACTCCTATTTGGCTGTGCAAATAAACATCTTGCTCATTGTTTGTGCCAAAACTCAGGAACTTTGAAAAAATCCCATCGTGTAGTCAGAGCAAACTTTACTGGTCATGCATTTCCATTTGCATCTGCAACAATGGAGCAGTACTATTAATAATGTGTACTGTACTTCAAGAATAACAACAAACAATATTAGACAATGTTCGAATTGGCAGATTGTGTTGACACAATGGGTACGTGATCCAAAGACTATACAGAAATTATTAAGTATTTTGTGTTTTCATATTTGGCATTTTGGTACATAGAGAATATCTACAAAATCACAATAATATACAAATTACCAAAATTGCCATTAGTAATAAAATTGTTTTCATTTTGAGGTAGTAAACAGCACTGGTTTCATGTTGTACACATCAGTATTAACTTGTATAAATATCTTTCTGTACAAATAAACACACATATATTTACTGTTATTGGCAGTAAACACATAATTTTAGTACAAATGTAACTGCATTCATACATAACCTCTAAATGATATCACCATCGCCGGAAAATTAACAATCAGAAGTTTCCACATTGAACCATATGCAATTGCTATTTGGCGATTGTGTATTGTTTGTAATTATATTGTAATGATGTATTTAAATAATTATAACAATTTCATATTCACACACAGCATCAGTTTACCAAAGAAGGAATAATACATGTTAATTACTCCCAAACCTTAACCTTGTTCTCTGAGCTTAACAGTGTCACCTCTATAGTTCCCGTAACTTTGGTTTTTGTCTACATAATTTTTTTCCTCACATTTTTAAAAACACACTTTTTAAACCTTTTCTTCATCTAGGCACACTTATCTCACTACTTATGGATGCCAATTTTGTTATGAATAGTTAAACACTTGAAACACACAGAAACAAACAACACCACACACGACGATGTACTGACTGTAGCAAATGTACATTTACAACACAAGAGCAGAAACAACGGAATGTGCAGTACATATTGCCAACCTCACCATTTATATACAAATCCCTCATGTTGAGGAGATGAGTGGTTTCTAAACAAAAAAAGATTTCTTTGCACCTCCTGCAACCACAGCTACAGAGGACGTGAGGTGTTTTCAAACAAGTTGATGTATCTATATAAATTGTATAGTGTGACGGCACAAACTCAATTTTACCCAAATAGAGACTTGATGGTTTCTGCACCAAGCAATTCAAATAATCAAAATGGAATAAATGAAAACAAATTGAATAAAATATCAACACTTCAGATTTCCATCTCCATCAGCACCAACATAGGCATTGACACTAGCAACATACTTATCGTCATTATCATCAGAGCCAGTTGGATACACCCACCAGATATTCATCTTGATCAGCTTCCTCATTGGCATTGTTACAAGCAATATTCTAATATTTCCTGTCATCACCACCAGTTGATACATACATCAGATATTCAGCTTCATCAGCAGCATTGTTATTGTCAGCATCATCATCATCATCACTGCAAGATGGATGAATCAACAACCTAGTGCCTCTTTCAGAAGGCTTTGCATCGTTATATTTTTGAGTGTCCTCTTCATGGATATAACGGGATCTGAACTTCGAAGGAGACTGTTAGATACATCATTAGTTTTTTTCTCAGCTACGTTTTTAGGTGTACTGCTCTACGTATGTCTTAAAATCTTTATTGCATGCTTCCTGAGTTCCGTCTGTTAACTGCCCAATTGGTAACAATGCTGACCTAATAATTTCCGCTTCCTGTATAAAATACTTATGTACCGTTGGTGGCAAGTTTTGCCATGGATACCTTTCAACAAAGTATCTTGCCATGTTATGAGTGTAGACTTGAAATGTATCAACGTCAATATCATGTCCACATGATACAACAATCATTATTATATGAATATTCTTAATTTATTAAATCTCCATCTATGTTTGGGATTTTCAGCAAAGGTCTAGGATTTTAAACAACAGTGCTATATTTCTGGTATTTGTATTGCCAGAGCCTGGTATACGTTGGTTATATAATCAAACCACAGTGTTCTCGAAACTCTCTCTGGATATGAGCTACATTTTCAGTTACAATGTTTTTGTCACTTCCTCGATCTTGCCACTTCTTCATTGGCAATGTATAAACCAAATGCAAAAGATATTCGAACATGCAAATCCACCCGTGTAGGACAGACATGCCAAAACAAAAGTTGTCTGTATTTATTTCCCTCGGAATCATTTTCTCTACATTATTAAGTTTCTTCAAAGTAGCATGTTTGTATTGACATCTTTGTATTGACATGTTTGCATAGGAGTATTATATACGTTCCCATCTATTATAGAAAAGATGAAATTGTGTCTGACTTCTGCACGAGACTGTAGGATCAGAAAATTACTTGTCTTAAAATTTTTTAATCAACTCTTTTAATGTCCGCAATCGATACTTCCATAGATTCCTTAATAAAATCTATTTTCAGAAATCTCCTGTATCTTGTGGATGAAGGTCATGGGTTTTGTCATATGATTTTTTCACGACAAACCAAGAGCAGTAGGACCTGCAGCTCTTTAATTCATTTGAGCCGCGTATGTTAGAACAGCTGTTGGTGTAGACTCGCTGAAATCTTTGGTTTTCTGTTGTTTTGTGTGTTCACAACTTGCAGCAAATGAATTATTTGGTCAACCAGGTTTATCGCCTGTACACCGGCAAAATGAAATTGAAGACTCAAGCCATTCCTTATTACATTTCTCAATACACTTTCATCCAACAGGACTTACATTGAGACTGTAAGTGAAACAATTTTTGCTTCCAGGCATCACGGTTTTCTGGCATACACTTGGCTCTTTTCTTGAGCTTTTCTTGATCTTGCTCTAAACATAACTAAACTGTTACGTTTTCAACTAGATTTCATGTAAATGTTACATTTGAAAATGAAAAATATACTTAAACCAGTAAATATTTACAAAAAAAAAATGGTATTACTTGAAGGGGGAATGAGCAAAACCATCTGATCCATGTCTGACTAATTCAAAGAAGTTCATGCACTAACAGGCGGTCCAGTCCCACTTCAAAAGAATGTGCTACACCACTGTAGTAAACCACATTGCATTGTGTAATTTATGTTGGTAGAATAGTAACCCATGTCTCATGTCTCCGATGGGTGAATATGTCCAAGAGATTCTACCAATTGATCATGAAACTATTTCTGATTGGATAATGTGCTCCCTAGTTATGCTATGATTTGTTACATCTCTTACCCACTAGGTCAGGATATATGCTATTTACATAAAATAACTGAAGAGACAAACATGTCTCATCAGCTTCGTTTAGTTTATGCTTAATGCAATGATGTTGGCAGTAATCTCAAGGACTAAGCCCCAATTCACACCTACGCATCAAACACAAGCATGCACAGATGAAGGACTAATACTAATGCATCCTGATTTTTGAAAGGAGTGTTTCCAGAATCTTGAACTTCAGTAATAGTTATGAGAGGTCTGCATTTCCACGTGTTTATTAGTTAAAAGTATATGATAATTAAAGTTATAAGCTTATAATACATGAACTCACTTATCACTTTTCAAATGTTATATAAACTAAGGTAGTTTTAAAATAATGCAAGGAAATTGCATTAAGGGACCCACCTGCCCGGTGCTTAGACTGCATTTCATAATATTTGAAGTAACACGTTTTTCCACGAAAATATTACATGTGTGTCAGTGTGCTAATCTACGTAAAGAACACACCCTTCATGCGATGGCTGTTGAGTGTTTTCAAAATGTCGCGCACATTACACACACCATTTCACAGCACTGCAACATAACTAACAAGAAATTACATATATAACTAATGAACCTACATTCCTCTACATGAATCCAAATAATTTCACAAAGTTCATAAACAGTTACATGTTAGGAGGGTCGACGTCTCATTGACTGTGATATCATTAATATGGAACAAGAAACAAATGAAATGCTAGTGAGATAATTACAAATATACATGTGTCTTACCCGGTATTCAAACACAGAACACCTCATACTTTCGGGTGCAACCAACTGCATTACAAAGGTAGAATTCGGAGTATCGGTAGTTATCTGTCTAAATTACTGGTACACTAGGTTTGCCAATATCAAATATTTACAGGAACATCATTTTGAAAACAAGTGTATGAGTCACTTAAATACTGTAGCTTAAGTTTACATGGCCCACTGTAGCACAGATTTTTTTGCAGAATTTGGTGAAAATATATTCACAGACACTAGTGATATAGTATAAAGGCCTTATTTTTTGTTTTGGTGTTGAAGCCGGCTAACAGCCAGCAGCACTAAGTCCATGACAGCGCTCACCCCCCACATGTCACATGGGCATGCACATGCGTAAAGAGGCTCCAGATTGAACTTTCTTATAACGGAATATTTATTTAAAGTGTAAAATTTTGTCTCTTGGTTATTTTCAGGTACGTCAAGTGTCTAAAATATTTAAATGTATGTTTTGTAATATTGCACCATGTTTGGTTATGATTTCCAAATGTGCGCTGCGCGAAGATTATGAACACTACTATTCCGGCGTGAACGCCATCATAAAAAACATCCAGAGAATACAGAAATAAGAAAATTCCACACTGTAAATCAATATTTAAATTGCTTATATGTCATTTATATTAAAATATATAAGTTTTACTCTGTGTGCATAGCACTTCGGTTGTGTGAACTCCGTAGGCAGCCATGGTAACCCTTGCCTCTGGAAAGTCCGCCGAGAAGAGCTGGCGAGGTAAGACGCTGTCACGTACGCACTAGAAACTTTTTGCACTGATGTACATTACAATAGCTTCACTTTAGTATACCGGTTAACCTTTGCTTTGCGTACGTTTTGCCAGACATTCCCCAGCATTACGTTTCTGCAAAACTTAATTATTTGTACCCTTGCTGCTTTATGAATTTTAATCGAGGAGAAAGGAAGAAAGATATCAGAGGCCACGCAGCCCGCGTAACTTGAATCAGGCGCAATCCACCTATGCCAACAGCATTTCAGTGTAATTTCTGTATTATTGATGCATGCAATTTTAAGGGCTTTATTTTCATGTATGTATTCCAGGGTAATTTTCATGTTTAATTGTTTTACAGCCACATCACTTGTGACCACGTGGTTAACCGCCGCCAAGTCAATGTCCGCACCATTCATGCACTTTAAGGGTTTATTTGTGTAATATCATGTGTGCCGTAATTTATTTCAGGGTTCTATGTAATTTGTATTCAGGGTTTCATGTAATTTTTCAAGTAATTGATGATTTGTATGTTTGACCACACGGTCATTTCAGTGTTTGATTTTCTTGCCATCCGACATGTTACAAGCTCACAACCAATTAAATCTGCAAAAGAATAAATCTCCCAACAGAAATAATAATAATTAATCTGGACAGACTTGCAGTTTTTACGGAAGAAAACTGAGAATACATCTGCACCACGTGGTCCGCTACAAAGCCTATCCAGCACATCCGCGCCATCTAAGTTTGCTTTCACGCGACTGCGTGTTTATTGTGACCACTCACGTCGTGTCCCATCATATCTCAAGTGTATTTCTGTAATTTATGTAAAGCGTACGGTGATATTATTTCCGTCTTAGCCGGCTATGTGTATAGGCTGTCACCTCACTAACCATGTGCTAAATAATCACATGTGTTTGTGCAATTTGTTCATCCTGTTTCATTTCATTATTCTCTGCGCCCTATCTTCAGGGAAAATTGTCAATCCCCCTTACCTGTCGACCCCTTCCCTTGTAGAGATTGTATTTCTAACACCACAGAGAAGTCATCCACCTAGGAGTGTGCTAAATTAATTGCAGGCTGGGGAGCACTCGAATGGAGTTAGCTAGACACGTCAGAGTCTCTTATAAGAGTAACATTGGCAAGATCTTGTATGAATCATTGAATAAAAGCAACACACACATTGCTCTAAGTATTTCTTTTGTAGTTGTAGCAACCTCTCGCTCAGTTTTATCATGTGATCCAAGTTTATTAAAGTTGTTTAGTATTGCAAAGTGTTTTAAGTACGCTTAGGTGAGACAGACACACAGAACCCACAGCATTCCTGAGAACCCTGAGTCTCAACAGTGCGGTGACTGGGAAACACCACTGGCGCCCACCTACAGTAAGTTACTGTGTCACCGTTCCTCTTGTCTCGTCCGACGGCGTCAGTGTTATTGTACAAAAAGCCTAGAACTAGGCCCTGTATAGGCACATCTGATGCTTCTAGTAGATATTGTCAGCATACAAAGACCGATTGAATTTTTGTCGAACTATTTAATAGCTATGATTAAAACTTACATATACAATTTATATTTTCGCAATTTGAAGAAAAAAATTTCCTACCTATTTAAATAATGCAGGTTTTACATGACCTACTGTAGTACCACTTACGTGAGAAATTTGGTGCGAATTAGCTGGCTGGTTCCCGAGATATGGCATAAATGTTAGATTTTATAACCACGTGCTATATTCCTAAAAGGCAACCAAGAAGCGTCTTCATAAGAATAGTTTATGCTTCTAATGGATACTCTCAGCATACTAAGTTTAATTCAAATTGCTTAAAATGTTTAATAGATATGAATAACTTACCTAAATAATTTAATTTATGTGGCAGCCATATTTTAAATAATACCAGATATACATACAACGTGTAAGATTACATGGCTTACTGTAGAACTACCTGAGTGCAAAGTTCAGCAGGAATCAATTGATTGGTCTCAGACATGTGGCATAAAACCTCAATTTTCTCACGTGGTGCTATCTTCATTAATAGACAACAAAACGGTCATGTATTGGCATATTCTACAGACCTACTAAATTTAAATATTTATATAGCTGCAATTTTGAAAATAAATGCCAGACCAACATAAAACAAGTCCGTTTTCATGGTCTACAATAAAAGTACTTGTTTCTCAAATTAGATAGGAATTGGTTTTTATTTGTTTCTTGACATATGCCAAAACGTAGCATTATCTTACAAAATAATGGACAAAAGATGCTATGTGTGACACATTTAAATGTTGTAAAAAATACAGCCAGCATAAAAGTTAAATTGAAATTTTGAATGCAAGTGTCTAACCACTTAAAACACGCAAGTTTACATAGCCTGCAATAATATTACTTACATGACAAATTTGACAGGAATGGGTTGAGTAGTTACTGATGAATAATGTTAACGATTTACGTTTACATGTTGCACTATCATCCAAAATGACCAGCCAATTACATTACCATTTTCTTAATTTATTGTTTACATTGTGCATTCTCAGTGTACCAAATTTGGTTCAAATCAGTAAGATGGTTCCCGAGATGTAACATAATGACCAAAATATTTCCATTGCCACCATTTCAAAATAAGTACCCAGCGTAATTGAAAACTATTAAAGTCAGATGTACTTACCGAATACTACATGTGGACTGAGTACGGAGAAATTCAGTTAATAGGTTTTAAAGATATTAGCAGGGACACACATTCCAGACAGACATTCGGGTGATTGAATAAACCTCTCTTTCCTTACGAAAACCGGCTAAAAACAACTATTTGTAAATGTCAAAATATACGTGTCAGATACACACAACATAACTCACAGGCCCTGTATTGAACCTTGCTCCAGGTTCCATATGTAGAGGTTGCATGGCGAGAACACTGTATGCCAGATAAGAGCCGTGTACTTAGAGGCGACGGTGTACTTGATGCACTTTAAAAGTAGCCCTATTGCTGCCGTGCTCCTCTGCCTGAAACGTGACAAATAGCTCGAGGTAGACTGACCAATCTAAAGATACGTGTATTCTAGTTGTTTACTGGATGCAACAAAAGTGAATGTAGTGGAGAAGCATGACAGTAAAGTGGAGTGTGGCATGTTGCAGGAGTGCATGGTTGTGTGCGTTGTCTCACTGGAAGAGGTGAACGTGACACCAGAGACAGTGCCATGGGCACAGTGCCGCGAGGTGCGCACAGTTGCTGCTCCCGCCAGCAACATGGACAAGATCACGATCGCAGCGAGCGCTGCCATCTGCGGCACAGTGCTCGTCGCCGCGATAGTGTTCGTGGCGGCGAGCCGCGCGTCGCGGCCGCAAGTTGCGCACCCTACAGGCGGCGGACAAGGGCGGCCTTGCTGTTGGTGGCCTGCCCGTCAACTGCTGTACTGGCGCCGGCCATACACCCAGCCCTAGTGGCCCGCTTTCCTCGCTAGCCACACTTAGCGCCTTCACCGCACACAAGGACTGGGACCAGGTGTCCACCTACAGCAACCGCAGCATCCCACGCCCTCATGTCTACCACGTCGAGCGCACAGGTATGTTTGCTCATGACGCTTGAGCTACAGGCTTCTCAACATTATCGTCATACACACATGGTATTGAATAACATCGACACCAGACAGAAACACAATGCAAGGACATAGGAAACGAAATACCGTGAGAAAATCCACCAGCCGATAACAACATCCCCCACTGTTTCCTATGTGCAAAAATTGGGGTGGTCCCGCCAAGTATCAAACCCTGATTACTTTGATGGGAAACTAGCGCATAAGCCATGTAACCAACATGGCTACTTCTGTTGAATGAGAACTTTTTGATGACCTGCAAATTATAAGAAATAAATATATTTTATTAAATTACTGGTAAATGAAACTGGCCACTCCTGGTGAGGAAGCCAGACTGGTGATGGTACGAGCCCAATTCCTAACAGTGCTCAAACATTTCCGACCACAAAATCGTTATAAAAGTGATTCAGAATCACAGTCCCCTATAATTGATCTTATGCGTATAACCATGAGATATAAAACCCTAATTTCGACATTTCAACAACACCAAACTACTCTCATATTATGTGACCAGACTATTAGGTCAAATAACAACCACACTACCCTGTCTGGTGAATTGCCAGAAAATGTAGATAGTGGAGTTACCTGGTTCTCTCCCAGGTACATCTTTAGTTAATATTTTCAAGTAGGTTTCTAGCCTGTGTTGTTTTCTATGTGCTATTGTTTATATATACATATATTTTTCTTGTTTTTTGACTCTACTATTACCCCTCGAATATTTTCAGTTTGTATATATGCATTTATTTTCTCATCCATAGGTTTTCATACTTAAGTATTTTTTATTGAGTTTAATCTTGTTTCTCCATGACAGACATCTGCATCGCAATGGCAAATTTCCAAAAATTCCCACCTGGTCATGACATTTCTTCACACATGCTATAATACTCTGAACTCGCCAGTTAATTCGAGCATATTTACACTATGTACGTGTCATTTTCCTAAAGTAAAAGCTAATAGGGGCTTCCCTGAACTCGCTCGGTAGGCTTAATACAGCCCCAACACCATACTGTGATGCATCACATGTAAGAATGCGCTGTTTCAGTGGATTGTAGTATGCCAACACTGAATAGGATGATAAAAGTGCCTTGATGGCTCCAAAACTTGTCATGCACCTCTTTCCATTCCAATTCTGCTGCTTTATACAGAAACTAGTGAAGACATTATGCAACAGAGGCCTTGTTGGGCACGAGTGTGTGCTTAAACTTCAATGACCCTAGAATCTTTTCAGTTCTTCTCGGGTATTTCGTGTAGGTGCTTTTTGAAAAGGACAACCTTTATCAGGTGATGGTTGGTTACCATGATCTTAAACATAGCCCAAAAAAGAGACTGATAAGGCTTCAAGAACAAGCTTTCTCTTCTTCATATATGAATGCCAGCAGCCACTAGAGGTAGATGACATATGTGTGGCTCACAGACAACTGGTATTTCACACACACCCAAAACATCTAACACATTGTGGTTGTAATCCTGCACAAAAAAATTAGTTTAAAAAATTATGGTGCATTATGGGGAAATATTTTCTTATATTTGGTCTCGCTGATTATTAAAAGCCCTGTTCTAGTGTCAGGTTCAATGAAAAGAGGTGTGCTGATCACAATGACTAATGTACGATTCTCTCCAGCTCCTTGCGACTGAATAGTCTGCACATGGTACATGTCTGGCTCACCTGTTTCAACCTCCACAACATTAACACTTGATTGTGTATTACTAACTTGGGATTTATTTGCGTAACACAACTACTCAATGTGTCACATTTTCTTGCAGAAATGGCATTTAACATTCCTGAAACTGCACAATATACGTGCATGCAGACCATCACAATGAAAGCATGGTAATATCCCCTTGGACCTAACTGGTACACCAGTTAGCCTAGGCCTTTGTTTGACATTGTTGGTGTTGCACATTACAGATGCTTGTGCCTCGCTGGGCAAGTGACATACATTATCAGATCCCACCACCTGTGAACCAGAGTCTCTGATGTCCCTCACGTACAGTAAGGCAGTTTCTACACCTACAACTAACTACTGTGCCTGGGCGAAAGTGAGTGAAGCCTCTGAGAAAGGCTACCACTGCACTGCTACATCCCGCTTCCCACAAATTAACCTGTCTATAAAAGTTACATTCAAACTGGTGCCAAAAATTCAACGTACCACCAAGCGATGCACATTGACACTATACTCTGCTACACATTCGTTCTTCTTCTGATCCCACCTATGGAACTTGAAGCACTGAAATAAATAGCTGCAAAGAAAAATTATTGTGTACTTCAGTAATATCACTATTTTTCTCAACTTTGTCATGGGGAAGCTCACGAAACTAGTGAAATGATAACTGCATGGGTTTTTTCGGCACACGCACTAACTAAACAAGGCAGCTTTTTTTTTATCGGCATTGGTTACACTGTTAGCCTGCAAGTAGAAACTGAGACGCTCAGCATAAGTTTCCCAGCCATGTGGGTTTGATACATCAAAGTGGCATGTGGTGAACTGTTGTAAGGTAAGCTGGCAGTTCTGTGTGCTGTACCCTGTTGCTTGCTTGCTTCTTTACACTTCCACCACTAAAATGCAGCTCGGCAGTTGATGCCACAGGACTGCTTGCTTGCAAGTGGTCGGAACACATTCAGTTTCCCTAGGCTACTGATACATCAAATTCTCCAATGTTCCCAAAGTAGGCCAGACATCTTGAAGTATACTAATGAAGAAGGTGGTTCTTAAGAACTAACCCATCACAGGCAACAGTCACAAAATTATGCATTTAATGTGGTGGATTATGGATCCCATCCTTGTCCTCTGTTATTGTGAATGAACTAAAACTTACTATTCATATTCCTTTATCATATTCATATCTCTTTTTAATACACTCCGCTTGCAATTGCTGTTAACATCAATACAAATCTGTCTGCTATTATGCTACGGAAAGACACTACACTGAACAATGCTGCCAACATCTACATATACACACATATCCCCAACACAATAATTCCAGCCAGCATCTATAAAACACATACACAACAGCCTCCAATTTGGTCTCAGCTGTCAACATTACAGTAGTCAACTCTGAAACAGTTGTAAATATTTTTTTCATGCTAGCAGCACTGTAAATATTGGTGGGAAAATATAATATGTGTATTCATTACATTTACAGTTTCATGAATGGAGCATGGGATATCCACCTATTAACCATTACATTTTTGTTATCTACCATGATATACAGAATGTATCTAAACTATTGTAAGAAACTTCGGGAAGTCCTACAAACATATGTCCTACAAAGCATTGTTATTGAGCTACAGGTGTTTCACATTGTTGTAACACGTATCGCTACCAACACTTGCTGTGTTGTTAAAATTGGTTTGGAGATGAATGTACCATCCCATGAATACAACACAAGAGTTTATGCCATACCGTATTTACCCGAAAGGAAGACGACCCTGAATCTAAGACGACCCCTTCCTAAAATAATATTTTTGAGGGAAAAATATTTAAACCTGAATTCAACCCTATGAAATGCTGAAAAAATTATTTAGGTTGAAGTATTTTTGCAAGAATTTATGACAAACCCTTCAAGAAGAAATGCTATTATATGAATAATATTATATATTTTATTTACTTTTAAAGACAAGCTAATCACAATAAAATAGGTGTGTAACCTGGCTGTATGGTAGCAGCATTTTTCTTACGCTGTAAAACGTTTGTGGGTGTTATATACCTATTCGTGACTTGAGCCATTTTGCTTCCCATAAAAGTGCTTCCTCTTTAAGACTGGTGACATCAGATAAGAGGACCCTTGTCAAAGTTGACAGGTACAGTCTCAGCACTACAAAAATATGTACAACCATAGGACACACAGCATTTGAGCTTGAAAAGCCTTTGTCAAAATAGCCTAGGATTTTGAATTGAAAATGATTCCCGAATTGTAGACAACCCCTCATTTTTTCTATTCCTTTTCTGTCAAAAAACTTTGTCTTCCTTTCCGGTAAATAAGGTATTTGAAATTGTACGTCAGGTGTGAAATTAGTTTCCCTCACAGAGGTGGCACTTGTGTAAATTCTCATTATCAGCATGATGTGTACAGTACATGAGTGTGGCCACAGTTAAGTGAGTGTAGCGATTAGTGAATGGAGCAACAGGGTAAGTGGTACATCGGTTGCTGCCGATGACAGACACTTCAAGCATTGCCTGTGATGTGGCTAACGTACATCCTGTAACTCATTAACAAAGCATTATAGGACATATGTTCATTGGAACATTATTGCTTGTTTTGATCCCATGGATCCCCTCCTTAAGTTTTTTACAATAGTTTTGATTCACTCCGCATATAATTAATATAAATTAGTTCATATTAATATGACATTTAATAGTGGTTTAATTTATAAATATAAGATGTTGAGATAAGACTATCCTGATTGTCTCTTGTCTTGTCATTGCTGATTGGCGGAGAAACGTCATGGTCAGGCGACAGCCAATCAGAGGAACTGAGACTATAACATAAGTAAGGCTGATAGCAAATAAAATGAAATTTTCTTGTACAAGCAATTCTCACAACAGCTAAAGATGGTTGTGTGGGACTTAAGGTAATAGAATACAATTATAAAGGTTGAAAGACATTGCTGAAATATGTTTCAAGTTAAAATTGTTAATTTATATATGCATACATATAAGTTGAATTTGTATAAGAGGAATATAGAATTATTAATGTGATATGTTTGACAATTGTATAATTTTGATGCGAAAACTAAGTAATGATTAAAATGGAATGGAAAAGATATTGGCTTGCTGTTTATAACTAAATTTTCCATATATGATAGAAAACACATTTTTAAAAATAATTTTAAAAAAATTGAAACTAAGGGAGAATTAATAACAATAATCTTAATATTACTGTAGTATAATATATAGTAAATTTAATTTAATATAGTTAATTATCTTACATATTTCCTGACTTAACATTTTATTTTGAGGTAAAATTTAAGTACGCATTCATCATATTTGAAGGACATTTAAAACATAATTTACAAACTACAATTATAAATACCATTATTTTATACTTAAAATTTTGTTTGAATGTCAAAAGATAGTTCCACATAATTGGGCAGTATTTCAGACTATTCAAAGAAATCCATCATGTAATCGATAGTCCCCATTTTGACATTATATAGCTTTCTTATTCAGTATGTAAACCACAATTATACATTTATTTTACAAAATTACATGATTAACTAATTTTTATTATGATTTATTGCAAGTCAAGGAGTAATGCAAATTATGTCCTAAGCATCCAACTAGGTAATTATGTCAGAACTTTATTCAGAGTAACACATATAACAGGCACAACAAATACACTGTTGGCAAAGTTAGTCAAGTACATCCCCTTAAAATTTCACACATCCAACAAGGTACATACTGGAATTCAGATCTTTTAACTGAAGTATACCCAATAATTATTAAACAAATGGTAACTTTGTTTGTCAGTCTTTCTGCACATGTATCCAGATCATAATGTAATTCTCATGTAATTTATTTCTCTAGTTCTTGCATAATTACACAAGTCACCACTTGCAGCACTCATTTTCGTCTACTTTTGAAGTACAGGTATTTAACATTTTCAGGACAAGTAATCTAAATGTGAAAAGTTTATTTTCACAAAAGGTGGATTACCACTATTCTAGGATATTTTTACTGTCTAAATTAACTGGAGTTTTAGCTGTGACTTGTATATAACATCAGCTGGTTACACCTTTTCCAAACTATTTTGTTTTACTGTAAAAAAAAAAAAACATTCTGTCAAATTAAAAATATCACTCCTCCAATAAGCAATGTTAACTGTTCCCAGTTGTCTGTTGAAGTTTTGATTACTTCATCACTAACTTGGACATTAACTGAGTCAGTTCATATCTTGTATGTCCTATTTTATTTCAGTGTTGAGCATATGCAGAAGATGAAATTTTGCACTATTACCACCCAAGTGTCCTAGCATTGAATATTTCTCTTCCCAGTGCTTTTGATAAACCTAGGATCATTTACTGCAAACATATTCCTTACCTCTGTTCATTGTGGGACAAGCAATTACTCTCAAGTGACCAGGGGCCAGCGACAAGTCACCAATACACACTGGTTAAGAGCACAACTGTGCAGTTTCCCCTGCAACGACATTAATGCTATTATAATAATGAAATGAAAAATTCTTCATTAAAAATAAGTTATGCTCAACACCCAGGCTTAGGCAGATTCCCCACCACTAAACAAAACACTAGCATAAGTGACTGAAGAAATTTCTGCAGAGCAAGTAAGTCTGCTAGATTATGAACCAAAATAATTACGGCAATTTTTACAGTTTTCTTTAGTCCAGTAAATACATATTAAACTATTACACCAATTCTGCTGACCATACAATTAGGTAATATTTTCTTTGTACTCTTATTACAAATTGTTTTGGTTGTGCAAATGTAACTTATTTCTCACGAAACGAAAATGAAAGATATGTTATGAACTTTCGTGAAACTGAAATGAAAATGAAAAATAATATCATTAAGGCTCAGCCTTAATGAAAGCTAAACGTATTTCCTAACATTATAGCAGGTTATTCATTAGAACAAATTCGTTGGAAAATCAAACCACCAATATGTAGGATACGGAGTATTTATCAAAGGGGGTTTTTCCTACATTTAAAATTTCATTTTATGTAGTTACTTCAGTAATAAAATAATGAAAACAAGCAAGATTATTTACAGGCAAAAATTTTCTTTGCTAGTGCACTAAATAAATATTCATTAAACACCCGAAAATTCATTGAAATCGAGAATTTTTATTTCGTTAAGACTTCTGGTAACCAAATTTCTTACCAAAACGAAAATGAAAGCTGTCATTTTTTGTTTCGTTATACCGAATATTCGCATAACCCTACAAAATATGCAAGTTACAGGTAAGCAAATCATACATCTTCCTGATACTGATTTCCCAGGATTATCTGAAAGCATTCATTGCAAATTCTCCCAGCTTGCTTACCACAAGCCGTGGTCGATTCCCACCCCATTTCCTAAATTAACAGTATTCCCTTACTAAGGTATTGCGCTGTTGTAAGTTGCATAACCACAAAATAAATATAAATAAATAAATAAATACATCATTTGAATATATACTCATTGCATTGAAAACACACAAAACACATATTTATGTAAATAGTAAGCTAGCCATGGGTTTAAGCAATGTTTTCTAAGTATTGCACTGTTGCAAACCGAAAACTGGCTACTGCAAGCTGAACAAGGCCCTCTGCCTCCATACTCTTTTTATGCACAAAACTTACCATTTCTTTTTCAAAGTTCATAATTTCAAAATACACCAAAATAGAACCCATAAATAAACTTTGTAAACCAACCAAACCCTGCACTGTGTGTTCAGGATCTTTGAACACCGGGTGCCTTGCAGATGATGTCAGATCTCACGCGACTCACTTCAGCAACAAGGGCACCAAGACAAGATCAATCGCAGATGGCCAATCGCAACACAGCTTCTCCAACCATTCCGGGAGGTACATGGCAGTAAATGCTTTCACCTCGGGGCTTGCAAGCTCACGTCCAGGTAAGATGTTTTAATAAAAAAAATTTATTTACTACCAAAGCTGTGCTTAACATGCAAACAGTAGTTTCTTACAATATAATACAAACTAATTAAATCGGAATACTGTGCGGGTTCTATGCACAGTGCATTTTGTCCCTTACTGTAGTAGTGCAGTTTTACCTTGTAGCAAAACTTTCAAAACATTTACGGAGTGATCTTTTCTCCCCTAACTTGAAACCGACTTGCAAAATAAATAAATTGTAACTCAAAAATAATAAAAAGATGCAAGTAGGTTCATAAGAAAGTACACTTACATAGTACAAGAGCATCCAGCAACAAAGTCAGTAATTATTTATTCAAGAGGAAGTTTTGTTTTACAGAAACCAAGGAAAATCACTTTGAACACAAAAATGCAATATAGATATTCAACGTGAATTTTCAAAGCAAAGTGTTTACCAATGCTTGTTATGGGCTTTTCAAGCTTGATTCAGTAAACAGTAAAACTGTTGTGAACTCCTTGCCAAAGCTCTTGTATTTGAATACTGAGATGGATAGCTGACATGACGATTAAGTCTAAGAAACTAAGTCTTCATTACTTACGTATGATTGAAAAAAAATCTGCAGAAAAAGGAAAGGATATAATTTTAGCAGCAGAAAGTTTATTTTAGTTCTCCAGATTTGTAACCATTAATGTTTCAAACAACACGTCCTTGTGGTGAGAAATCATAGCCAACTGCACATTTTATAAACCAATATCAATTTATTTTCAAATACATTATTTTACCTAATTCCACTATGAATTTTACATATACATACTAAAAAACATAATACAGCTGACATTGTACTATGATACTAAACATTATAAGGCTATATAGGCTATTCATGGTAAAATAAGCACTATTTGAGGCCCTCCCAACAGGCTTTAACCACTAATAAATATATCTTATTGCAGCATCAGCCATTAAATTTTGAGGATGGTGAAATGTATATACAGTATGTATTCATCACAAAGCAATGTTTATATTAAAAATCAGCATGAAAATGGAAATAGGATGAAAGAAAACATTTAGAAGGGCCTTAAAAAGTGCTCACTTTACCATGAACAACCTATACCAATTGTGTTAGCAGATATTTCCGCTCCTCTTCCACATTTTCACTAGCAAGACATCTCTACAATGTTTGTCTCCAAGCATGAACTGTGCTAAAGTGTGACATTCCTGTAATGTTTTCAATATACAGTATCAGCAAGAGTGCTGAACTTACTAACTCGAAATACAAATTGTCAACAGTAAACAAAAGTAAAGCTCATTGAAATATTTATTTTGCATGAAAAAAAAATGTGTGTGTGTGAATTTGAATATAAAAAGAAGGCAACTCTGGTTATACCTAATCACGATGCTGTCGTCTTTTAGCTTTCTAATAACAACTGGCCATTTTCTACACGCAACAAAATCTTTAAGTGGGTGTTATATATAACACAAAAGTCCAGAAGCATAATGAAATGTTTTATTTAGGTGGGGACAAAACAAATTTGGCATACACTTTTGAGTATGAAAATTTGTAATGTGAACAGAATGTTGTAACACTTATAAATACATTATTAATGTAACATCAAAGTGTTTTTCAAAATGCATTATAGCATACCTATCCAAAGTCTACCAGCTACTTTTTTTTTGTAAAAGAAGTTAATTATATTGAGAACATAACAAACCTATGTTGATAAAATATTAAACATACTAACTTACAGTAGGCCTTGCCAAAGTACTTAATAACTGCAGAAATGAATTTATTTTGAATGTAAAAGGTTTATCTATCTCATATGCAATAAGTTATACCAAACTTCAGACCTCTATGGTCACCGGTTTTTTAACAATAGCTCTTTGAATTTTCCTACTTTTGGAACATACAAATGAGACAAAAAAAACGGGTATTTGGTTTACTTAAAACATATTTCTCAATCAATTTAAGTGTCTTGTTCACATCAGCCAAAAATGTGGAGGTCATGCATGTATATTTATAATATTCTTGTTTTTTACAACACTGAACAATATTTCTATGCACTGCAATTTTTTTTGCACCTTCAATTTGACTGGACACAAACCCAGCTCACCCCAAGTAACTTGCAGCATATAGGAAAAATGTGCTTCGCATGGCAAGGCAATTAAGTTAAACGCAAACCCAGCTTCCCTCGGTGAAACAAGATTGTCATGTTTCAGGTAGGCTTGTCATACAATTGTGACACTACTTGCATGCCAGCAAGACATTTTTGGATGTCAGCACATCTGTTTGCTCTGTGTTCACAATATTTAAGATGTATTTATGCAAGAACTCAACAGCATGAGTGTTCTGACATTCAGTGCAATTGGCTGGCTACTGTTTCCAACCTGATATAGGCTGTTCACGGTAAAGTGAGCACTTTTGAGGCGCTACTTAATTTTTCCTTTTAGTCATTGTTTTTATTCTTTCACCACCTTTTTAAATAAAAATTGACATGTAAGTAATAAACACAGTGTGTATATTCCATAGCACTCAGTTAACGACTAAGGCTAACATAAAATACAGTTATTGACAATTATTCCAAATGAGGGGGCTTTCAAAAGTGCTCACTTTATGGTGAACAACATTTACTCCAAAGGCTCATGTGACAAAAAGTTGAAAGTTATCTGCTGCCATTAACACATTATTTGGTTCCATACATTGTAACGTGACGCCTCAGGGCTGACAAGGTGGTGTCACTACATTAAGGAGGTTGGTTTTGTCAGGGTGCTAGTCCAAGTGCACCCTTCTGGCGGGAATTAAGAGTTTCACTCTTAGTCCTTGCGTGGCAGTGGTGCACGTCCAGCATAGAGGACTGCCTGGTAGCTTTGAGGCAGGACACTAAATCAGGTTCTGTGAGAGTGATCTTCCACTTTAAAGAGTTGGCTCTCAGTAGTACGCCTGGGCGACGTGTAACTCTAGCGGTGGTTTGACCTATGAAAATTCTGGCTGATGTGAGTGTGAACTGGATTGGTTTGTGATCAATGGCTCAAAAGTTGTGATGGGCCACTATGTAGGCTCTACTCATTCTACTCCCCTGTAGTATGAGTTGGTGAGTCCCAAGGGCTGGTTCTGTCCGTTTAAGAAAAGTGCAAACTACGGATGTGTTCCTCTGCTTAGACGGATGGGGTCCTTGATGAGGTTCTAAAGGTATCTTTGGTACGAGTTGAAGTTGGAGTCGGCACAGTGCTTGGGAGGAAAGCTGCACAAGTGCAGTGATGAGAAAGAGGGTAAGCTCCTGCAAGCGCCCAGAGGCAGTTGGCACCTGTTTGACTTTCTTTCGGATACCACTCCGACAGGAATAGGGCATTTGGACTAAGTCACACACCTCACACCCGTGAGGTGACTGCAGGTGACGTGTGGTCCTACCTGGTGTGCAACCACGTGTAGCATCTGCCGACTCAAGCGGACATCCTATCTCAGTACTCCGAGCCTAAATGGAGTGACCGAGTACGTAGTGTCGGGCCTCTACCATTCTGAACTCCGTGGAGTGCAGAATAGGTAGCCTTCAGAGGTGTGTTTGGGCACTTGACTGGTGTGTATGGTTCATAAGAGTCATTTCCCCAGCCACCTTCAATCCCTTAAGTGGTGTGAGGTCCACCAGGACAGGTTCTATGCTACGGGAAAGGATACTCAAAAAGTTGGTAAAACTGTGCTGTTTATTCTGTTTAACGGGAAGTAAACAGAGAGGTGTCACATTACCTCCTAATGTTAGCAAGAGCTTAGGGAAGTTTAACCAGGTAGAGGCGACCTGGGCCTAGTCCAACAATGGTGGGGTAGACATGCGCTATGAAAATAACTAAATGTGGTACCACTCCCTCCAAAAACGGTACCCAGAAGGGGCCCCCATGTGTGTCTGTATATGGACGATGTGGCAGGCAATATCTTTGACATGAATGTGGTGAAGATAGGCTGGAGGATGACTGCGGCTGTCAGCGTGGTGGAGTCCAAGAGAGGTAGTTCCCTCTGCACGAATATGGCAAAGGAATGAAGACTGGCCGTAGATCGTAGATGAGCCGTGAACAACTGGCGTTCAAGGGAAACATCCCGCTATTTATACTCTGGCGTCTCCTTCCCCTTCAGTCAGCTGGATGGGGTGGCGCTGGGGAGAAGGTAGCTATCGTATAGCTTTTTCAAGGCGTGACGTCACCGGCCGGCTTAGAGAATCAAGATGTGGCAAATCATACTGGTAGAGCCACCTAGCGTCATGATATGGTACTCTGTGCCTTGGATGCATAGTCTCGGTGGCCGGTGAATAATACAATCTGCAGGCTGGAACGTCCATTCTTACTGTAGCAATCAATAAAATCTTGTGCCTCATTGTGGTGCTAACAATAAAAAACTCCATTCAAATCAGGCCACAGTCTTGCTTACTGATGAGCTGAAGTCATCATATCAATGTTGGAAAGACGTCGTGCATTAGCACATACATCAAAAGTGTTTTTGTTGGCACTACTGAACATTTCATACAAAATTGATTCAGAAAAAATCCTTGGAATCCCAATTTAAAAACAAAAAGCAGATGTCTGTGTAAACCCGCCAACACCCAAACTTTCTATTAAGTTACATATCATTTAATATTTTCCCTATGCCATTACCTACTTTTATTGCTCAAGTTGAAAAGGGAAATTCACTGATGGAATCCCCTCCACTTTCTTAATCAGGCCATAACATTAACAACATAATAAAAACATTCAACTCTCACAATGAATGTGTGTAACTTTCCAGCTGGAACAAACAATAAATTAAAAATCTTGTAAATAGAAGTGTTACAGCATAACCAGTTTTATGGCATAATAAACAGCTCCAGTAAAATAAACATGATAATCACACAAAATATAGTATGTACTGCGGTGAAAATAAGAACTTCTGTATAACAGACCTGTAACAATGCCACAAAATATTTTTCGGCTGCAAGAAACTAAAATGGTGATGTTTAGGTAATTTGTGCACACAATATATTTACTATATTTACTTTCAAAATGGAATTGATTTGTTGTCCATGGGTTGTCAGCTTATCTAAGCCGGTCTTTTTGACAAGTGAGCTAGCAGCATAGTTACAAGGATGCGCTGCATGATGTTGTTTAAGAGGGTTACCTCAAAATGAGACAAAACTGCACCAAAAAAGAGGCACGTAGCTATAAAACTTAATTGCCAGTGAAACTATTACTGCGTGAAAATGTCACGAAATTCTGAAACTGTGATTAACAACTTACAACTAGTACCAACTACAGCCAAGGTATTTAATTTTTATATTCCATCCATGTTAAGTTCAACAGTTTTGAATCCCAGCTCAAAATTTTAGCTTTCATGCATTGCTTACCTATTCTCCCACTCATTGTCAACCGAACTATTACCATGTGATGTCTTTATTTAAACTGTCAAATGCTTTGCTTACATTCTTGATGTCCAAACAATACTGGCATATTAAAAAAAGCATAACATATAAATGTTTACAATTTTTGACCCCACTTAGGCTAACTTTATGACTTTGTAACAGTATCTGCGCTGACTGTTATTGTATTGGTAATTATTTTACAGGTCATTAAAATACCTGTGTTATTCACAATGTAGCACGTCACACATACTACTAGTTAATATTTTGCAATGACTGTGTTAAATTTTGCAAGGAAAAACTCTACCTCTTGTCGTTAATGAGTTAGGTTGTTTTGGTTAGACAACCTTGACCATAATAATTATTAAAACACATAAGTCTCCAGTTCAACGAAAAAAGAGGGAACTCGAGTGCAAAACTAGTTTCTCTTATTATATTACATAGCCTTACATGTGCACTGGTGGTAATCATTGTAAACAATCTTGTATATGTATAGTAATACCATAACTTTTATATTGCTCATATTTTTTTCAGTATGCACCATTTTGTTAGGTTTTTTCTGACTCGGATGTGGCACTTATCATCTGAAATGTCTACGCATGTAACATAACTATGGTTTCATATACTACGGGAAAAATTATGAAACTGTGATACATAAGCATTTAAGTAGTAACTCAAGTCGTAAAAATAGTTCACTGTGGAAAAAACATACAGGATGCAACAAAATTTGCAGATATTAACTTTACATGATGTGGTGAACAAAATTAAATAGCGAATACTCTTTTAGTTTTAGAAAAAAATGTGTCAGGCTCTTAGTTCCTGAGAACAACTACAGTATATTAAAGTACACAAAAGGATTTTATTCCACTTTAAGCACAGCACACTACATCTGATTTTCATAATGTTGAATTTTCATAAGAGGTGTTCAAAGTGTGCTTCGCAAACATCAGTATACATTTCCAAAGTTGCATACATGCGGCATGAAGGTGGTACAGAAAAGTTACATCAACTACTGTACGTAAATGTGGGATGTCCTTGGCAGACTGCTGATCTTCTGGTGGGTATACCAAATATTTCAGGTGACCCCCACAGAAATAAGTCTTAGTGGTGTGAAGTCTGATGACTTCAGTTGTCATTACACGCGTGCACACACACACACACACCAATGCAAGTGCAGGGATATGTGTCGTGTAGCAGTCAGCACACAACTGTTAGAGAGAATCGCTTGTTGCATATGCATTGGGTCATCCTTGAGCACGAGAGATAATTTAGTATCAATGAAGAAAAAGTAGTACTGCAAATTCAACTGCTCTGATTGTAAGCAGAGGACCAATAAGTATATCCCCAGCAGTACCAATCCATATACTGATACCACATCGCTGTTGATAGGCTCAGATTGGAGTACTGTTTCAGTTAGCAAATGCCTGCTTTGATATATTTGTAGCTTGTGCAATGTCACATGTTACGTGTTGGTGCCTGTTATACAGCACTTAGTACAGCATCCTCAACTTTGGTGTCTGCCCAGTGCACAGCTGTCCTGTATCCACACACAGTGCTGATCCCATTCAACATTCTCCCAGCAATGCAACTCCAACCAGCGAAACACAAACATATCACCTCACTTTTCCCACATGGGAATACCACAAGTTTGCTTCAACGATCTCCTCAATATTCATGTCATTTTTCTTGGAAACTAGGGGTCTAATGCAAATTTTACCAAACAGTACCTTTTACATAGCTTTGACCATGGGATCATGGAAATAGATGTCATGAGGGTTATGGGGGTCTGGACCCCACGCAAATTACCTAATGACCTCATGAATCCCCGAATCATACTTATAATAAAATGTCTTCTTTCCTATAACTTTTATATCATCTCCTAAAACAGTAGTTGAGTTCAGTTCATATGTATACACTTGTAATTCAGTATTTATTTTTTAAGATATGCATTTTGGATGAGGTGAGCACCAAATAACAGTGCATGCTATGAGAAATACAATACCGTGGAAAGCTAAAACATTTTCCCACTTAACGTGATCACAAGATGGTATCCACACAATGCAAACATTATTATTTTCAATTAACAGTTGACGTCGTCAGGTGAGACACGAGACGAACAATGACACAAATAACTTACTGATGAGGGTGCCAGCGGTGTTTCCCATTCACCGCACTGTTCAGACTAGGGTTCTCAGGGATGCTGTGGGTTCTGTGTGTCCATCTCACCCGAGCATACTTATGATACGCTTTGGAATACTAAACATCATTACTAAACTTTTAGAAAACAATGACAAGAGGTAGCTGTCATTACAAGAAAAGAAACGTTTGTTGCACTGTACCACTTCCTTTTATTATTACCACTAGTACAAAGAAACGTTTGTTGCACTGTACCACTTCCTTTTATTATTACCACTAGTACAAAGAAACGTTTGTTGCACTGTACCACTTCCTTTTATTATTACCACTAGTACAAAGAAACGTTTGTTGCACTGTACCACTTCCTTTTATTATTACCACTAATACAAAGAAACGTTTGTTGCACTGTACCACTTCCTTTTATTATTACCACTAATACAAAGAAACGTTTGTTGCACTGTACCACTTCCTTTTATTACCACTAGTACAAAGAAACGTGCCAGAATTATTTATTGTGAATTACTCTCGGTCATGTCTAGTCAACTCTTATTGGGTGCTCCCCAACCCGCAATTACTCAAGCGCACTTCCTAAGTGGATGACTTTTTTGAAGTGTTTGAAAACACAATCTTCACAAGGAAAGGGGCTTGCCAACAGCTAGGGTAGAGTAACGATTTCCCCTGAAGATAGGGCACAGAGAATAATGAAATAGGACAAAAATTAACAAGTTGCACAAACACACGTGATTATTTGGCATCACTAATGAGGACTCGTCTTGCCGCACGTGGTTAGTGAGGTGATGGCCTATACACATAGCTGGCTAGGACGGAAGTAACGTCACCGTACAAAATTGCATACAATCACATAAATACCCTTGGAAAATGATAAGGCACGGCATGAGTGGTCACAATAAACACGCGAATGCGTGAAAGCAGTATTAGATGGTGAGGATGCTGCTGGATAAGTGTTGCAGCGGAGCACATGGTGCCGGTGAAAATGATAAGGCACGGCATGAGTGGTCACAATAAACACGCGAATGCGTGAAAGCAGTATTAGATGGTGAGGATGCTGCTGGATAAGTGTTGCAGCGGAGCACATGGTGCCGGTGAAAATGATAAGGCACGGCATGAGTGGTCACAATAAACACGCGAATGCGTGAAAGCAGTATTAGATGGTGAGGATGCTGCTGGATAAGTGTTGCAGCGGAGCACATGGTGCCGGTGAAAATGATAAGGCACGGCATGAGTGGTCATAATAAGCATGCAAATGCGTGAAAGCAGTATTAGATGGTGAGGATGCTGCTGGATAAGTGCTGCAGCAGAGCACATGGTGCTGGTGAAAATGGTGTATTTCTCGGCAAAGACTGCAAATTCTTGTCAGACAAAATATTATTCTGGTTGGAAAAATTATTCCATTGCAGATTAAATAAGTTTTGAGCCTCTAGCATGCCGGATGGCAAGTAAATCAGACATGGGAAATGACAGTGTGGTCAGACAAACAAATCAATTATACGAAAAATACATTGAACCCTGAATAAAATTGACATTGAACCCTGTATAAAATTGGGGCACACATGATATTACACAAATAAACCCTCAAACTGCATGAATGGCAAAGATATTGATTTGGCGGCTATGAACCACATGGTCGTAAAAGATGTGGCCGTAAAATAATTAAATATGAAAAATATCCTTGAATACATACATAAAAACCAAGCCCTTAAAATTGCATGCAGCAATAATACACAAATTACAATGAAACGCCTTCAGCATAGGCGAATGGTGCCTGATTCAAGTTGCGCGGGTTTCATGATCTCTCCGACATCTTTATCCTTTTTCTCCTCATTTAAGTTTCAAAAGCCGCAAGGGCAAAAATTGTTTATTTAAGCGGAAACATAATGCTAGGAAAATTATCTGTCAAAAACTTACGCGAGCAAATGTTAACCGGTATACTAATAAAGAACTATGGTAATCTACATCAGTGCAAAAAGTTTGTAGTGCATACGTGACAGCGTCTTACCTCGCCAGACTTCCTACAATGACTGCACCGAGGCTAGCATCGCACGGACTTACCATGGCTGCGTATGGGGTTCACATAAGCGGAAGTGCTATGCACGCCGAGTAAAACTTTTTATATAAGAAAATTAAGTGGCACAAAATAATTTAAATATTGTTTTACAGTTTAGATTTTTCTTGAGAATTTTCTGTATCATTTTAGTGTCTCTTTATGATTGCATTTACGCCGGAATATTACTGTTCTTAATCTCCGTGCAGCGCGCACTTTGAATTCATAACCAAACATTTCGCAATATTGACAAACATACAGTTTCAAACATTTTAAGACATTTTAGACCCTGAAAAATAAAGAAGACACATTTTACACTGTAAATAAAATTCTGTTATAGCAAAGTTCAAATTGGAGCCTCTTTGCGCATGTGCACACACGTGTCACATGCATTGTGAGCGCCGTCATGGTCTTAACGTGGCTGGCTGTTAGCCTGCGTCACAGTATTGACGCTTGAATGGGACTTTGCAAGGATGTCATAATATTTTATTAAATTTCTAGGGACACTTGAACAACAACAATTTCAGTTGAAGTTGTCAACTACCCAATTTATAATTTTTTTAAATTTGGAAAAAATTATACGTAAATTTAATTTATAAAATAAAACTCAAACATAATAATGTTTGCTTTAATACTATATCATGTACAATTGGTGGTAATTAATTAATTATTTGCCAAGGCTGACTATAAGCATAATAAAAATAATTTTTGGGATTTCACAAAATAATGAGTCATATTTTTTAAAAAAATTACGCTAGGCTACCAAAACCTGTTTTGCTTTCTATTGTGTGTCGATGTAGAAGCCAACAAGGTGCGAAAAACTTCTTTTACTAATGGCCCCCCTGGAACAATATATGCTTTGTACACCCTTGCACAGGATCGTTTGTTACAGTATGCATCTGCAAATTTCCTGGTCACCTCTATAAACTACACACGTACAATATCTGCCAGCACACACTGAAGCAACATACAAGCTACTCTGTGAACAACAATTCCATTAAAGCATTATGTGTTCCATTCACCGAGATATTTTTACATCAGCAGTAGATATACAAATTCTTCACAACTATGTTGGTACGTTATAAATGCATGTACAAAATTTATGAGGTAACCAAGTATTTTTCACAAGAAGAAAAATAAACTTTAAAATTAAAATTTTCAATTTAACTTTTGAAAAACTTTTTTTCTCCAATATTTAACTATAATTCGCCTGCTAAAAGCACTGAGAAACTTGACAAATGAGATACACAATAGAGTTGAACAAAAACCCAAATAAAAAAAACTTTGATCCACCTATAAAAATTTAAGTCTCCTTGTAAAAAGAAAATCATCAAACAGCTAGTCAACATCTTGCAATCCACAACATAAACTGTTCATGTTGTAGCATTGCAGTTTATATAAATTTTAATAGTTTTATAATTGTTTTTCATCTGACTTTTAGTTAAAATTCCCAGTTTCGTTTGTCAGCGAGTGTAATACTCTAAATTTTTTCTTTCATGCCACATGTAGAAGTAACGGCTTTATCAGTTTTAATGCAGGGCTGTATTTCAGTTGTTATCGGTATTACGTGGCACTTTCAAGTTCTCAGGATCCGAGCGAGGTTGCGTCACTTTTGAGATTACGTTTTTTTCTGACTTTTTTTGATTTCCCCTGCCATCAGAAATTTTTGTTTTGAAGCCCACACAGTGATGTAAGTTTCAGCCAATAGGAGGTTGCGAGCCCCAGCCTAAAGTTATTTTTAGATTTCTTTGAGGAGTGAGGAGAGCTGCACATGCCTAGCTGCGAGCTCTGGGCTCGCTCGTCCGCAAATACCCAACAACCTTCGGAGAGACGACTTCATGTCGTAGAGTGTGGCGACTTTTGTTATGCAAATACCCAACAACCTTCGGAGAGACGTCATGTCGTAGAGTGTGGCGACTTTTGTTATGCAAATAACCAACCACCTTCGGAGAGACGACTTCATGTCGTAGAGTGTGGCGACTTTTGTTATGCAAATACCCAACAACCTTCGGAGAGACGTCATGTCGTAGAGTGTGGCGACTTTTATTATGCAAATACCCAACAACCTTCGGAGAGACGACTTCATGTCGTAGAGTGTGGCGACTTTTGTTATGCAAATACCCAACAACCTTCGGAGAGACGACTTCATGTCGTAGAGTGTGGCGACTTTTGTTATGCAAATAACCAACAACCTTCGGAGAGACGACTTCATGTCGTAGAGTGTGGCGACTTTTGTTATGCAAATAACCAACCACCTTCGGAGAGACGACTTCATGTCGTAGAGTGTGGCGACTTTTGTTATGCAAATACCCAACAACCTTCGGAGAGACGACTTCATGTCGTAGAGTGTGGCTACTTTTGTTATGCAAATACCCAACAACCTTCGGAGAGACGACTTCATGTCGTAGAGTGTGGCGACTTTTGTTATGCAAATAACCAACAACCTTCGGAGAGACGACTTCATGTCGTAGAGTGTGGCGACTTTTGTTATGCAAATACCCAACAACCTTCGGAGAGACGACTTCATGTCGTAGAGTGTGGCGACTTTTGTTATGCAAATACCCAACAACCTTCGGAGAGACGACTTCATGTCGTAGAGTGTGGCGACTTTTGTTATGCAAATACCCAACAACCTTCGGAGAGACGTCATGTCGTAGAGTGTGGCGACTTTTGTTATGCAAATAACCAACAACCTTTCGGGGGGGGGGGGGAGGCAGGCAACATGCTGCAGATGTGTTCGTAGGACGACTGTGATGCTGTGACTATTTAAAGTGGTAAAGGAAGATCTGTTCGTTCGTGTCAGTGTGTGTTGTAAGACTGTGCTAGAACTTCAACAATAAAACTTAAAGATATTCCAAAATGGAAGTACATTTTTCTTATTTCGTTCAAAACCATGGTGACATTATCTTGTGAGCAACCCGACTGAGTTAGTACCGGACTGTACTGTGGAAGGGCAGGAAACTGACTTTTGCCATGGTACAGAGTTTAGAAGGCACTGGTCAGCTGCAATTAGACCAAGTTTCATATTGCAGGTCATCTGACTGCACGACAAGTGCAGTTGGCTGTTCAGTTACATTGCATGTGTATCATAAAGTGCATTTGCAGTGCCTGGAAAATGATGATGTGCACCTATTAAATAGTCAAATGACTTTGAACATGGCTGTCTAGTGAGACACTGAGAGGGTGGTTGGACATTCTGCCGAGTTACCAAACACCTGGGGAGAGACATGTCAGTGGTCCATCAGTGGTGGAGAATACGAGTAACAGAGAGTTACAGTGCCAACCTCACTGCACTGACTGAATGCCTGGAGAGAAGGATCCATCAGGCTGCCCTGACAAATAGAAAAGCAACCGCACGTCCCCCATCTCCTGTGTCAGCATTAACAATACAAAATAAAGATTGTTGGAGTAGGTTTATGGTCTCATGTTTCCCTGGCTCGTTTACCCGCAACACATACTTATCGTCGTGGAAATCTCCAGTGTTGTTCAGTGATTAGAGTAGATTCTGGTTTGGACAAAGTGATGGCTGTGATTGTGTTGGTAGATTTGCAGGTGAGCAGAACAATCCATAGTGTATTCGCACTCACCATACATGGACCCACACCTACGATTACGGTAATAGGAAAGGAGGATAGAGCAAAGTATATACTACACATCCAGATCACCTCCGATATTCGTTCAGGGGAGCATGAAGAGTGTGTCGTAATATTCATGACTTTATCAGTCCAGTCCCCCAATCAAGTCTCGATACACTGCAGGAACCAATCTTCCAGCACAGTAACATGTGCCTCGATGTCACTAAGAAAATACAGCATGCTCTACAAGTTGTCTCCAGACAGCATATGTGGGGCATGTTGGCATGGTGCCCGACCTCCAACCCAACCCCAGCAAAGACTATTGCCCAGCCACACCAAGAAGTACAGCAAGCACGGGATGCCATACCCCAGAGAGACAATAAGTATTTGTACGACAGGTTACATGCCAGAATGTCTGCATTTGTGGCCGTTCAAGTCAGTTACACTCCGCATTAAGCTGTCTGCTCTGTGTGTCTCATTTAATGTTCTGGATGACCCATGGACTTCATGTTTTAAATCAGTCCACCATACACCCTCCATCTTCTTGCGTGTAACAACTTTGGGACAGATACGTGTATTCGTACAGGATGTTCTTAAAGGCATTGTAACAATGAGATATGTTTCCATCAGTTCTTTATTTTATTTATTTACATTATGCATGTTGACTATTTTTTACCAGCCATTTCAGTACTGTTAGTGTTAGTAGTAGGATTTGGGGGACTTTGGTGCAAGGGATTGGGAAGCAGGATTCGGCCGTGGCTATGTTGGACCCATAAGACCTCGACCCTGACCTTTAACCCTTGACCCCGGTAACCTCTCAATCCAAAAACCCAAGAAAAATGCAAACTAACTTCTTAAAATTTACAACAAAAAAAAAAAAATTATGAATATTTTTAAAGAATTATTTAAAAATGTATTATTGAAAACTGTTATTAAGATATCACTTTAAAGATTTTAAAAACATCATTTTTACAAGTTATTATTAACCATTTTATTTAAAATAGTTAAAAAATTTATTATTAAAAATATTATTAAATAATCATTTAAAAGTATTTCCCCGTGGCCATTTTCCCTAACAATTTCCCTTTTTCCCCTTAAAATGTCCCCTTTTCCCTTAACACTTCCCTTTTTTCCCTAAAAAAAAGTTATTAAAATCATTAAAAAGATGTATTTAAAATCTTACATTTATGGAGGTAATTAGCCTGTCAATGATTCTCATTGGCTAATTACTCACAATCGCTCGACTGTCGGCAAACCTTCACCACATCCACTCCACTCCCATCACTGCCACCAATTAGCCAAGTTCGTTCGACCCCCTTCACCTATGCTCATCCCGCCATCTGAATTTTATAGTTCGTCATTTGTTTATATGTAACTGTCTATCACCTATGTTCAACCGCCATATTGGTAAGTGCCACGGCCACCATATTGGCAAGTGTCACTGCTAATTAGTCACAGTCGTTCCACAAATTACTCACTGTAGTTCAACCTGCCATATTGGTAAACATCATGTGTTTACATCACCTAGGTACCACAAGTGTATTAGGGTATCTGCCATCTTGGTAAGCGATTTTGTAATTTCTATTTTTTTTTTTTTCAAATAATAAGTTTTTTTACCCAATCAACAGTTTACCTATAGGCATTACTTACGAAGTGATATTGTTTGTTTAATATCACGGTACCTTATAATATTATTCCTAAATGTACTTTTTTAACAACAAGTGAGGAATAAATTAAACTACATAAAACCATATACTCAGATGTACTCCTACTTACATATCTCGTGGGCATGTGTCGACTCCCTCCCTTTTACCACCCATATGGCTGTAATCAGTCCATGTGAGCAGTTCCTCGGATGTTGGGACAGAGGAACACATATTAAGGATTTGTTTTTTTTTATTTATTTATTTTAAAAATGCTTTAAAATTTATTTTGTGATATAACTATTATCTCCATAAGATGTAGGTGGGTTCAGTAGACACCAGAGGTACCTCCACATGTACTATGGAAATTATAAAATTTTATTAACATATATATGTAAAACCATTTTGAAAACATGTAATTTAGGGTATTTTTTTAAATATTTTCATAGCCATGACTTTACATATTTTTGAATTGCCATAGCAGCTCTCCTAATTAAGCTAGACAGGCAATATAGGTGTCATTTTACAGCACTATGTATGGCCTTTCATATGATATGCAACACAATAAGGTTTATTAAAAAAAGATTTTCAAAAGTTATATTGAAAATTTATATTTTAAATTTTAAAAAAAGTTTAACTTCAAATTTTTTCAAAATATTCTATAAAATAGTTTATACTAATATTAAGTGATTTACAAAGTTTAAAAATGGATTGTTAATGGGTCAAAATAATTGAAAATAAAATCCCTTTTCATCAAAACTTAGGCTATACATATTAGCAACAAAAGAAAGGATAATACAATAATTTGAAATAAGAAACAAATTGAAGTAAGGAAAATTGCACTGACATACTTGACATTGTATTGTTTAATGGAAGTAGTTTAATAATGCTATATTGGTTTTCAAAGAGTAATTTTGAAATAGCACATAAATTCTTCCGGTTGGTGTCACAGAATTTAATAGACATAATACATCTGTGAGAGGAATCCAAAATACATCTGGCTTCCCTGGATAAGAAAAGGATAGTGATGGTCCTGCTGGATGGAGGAATGTTACTTTCACTTCACAAATTTCTTAATTTTTCTTTATCGCATAAGCTAGCCACCAGTTTTTGTAATATACGACGGTAGTGTAGCAATTCATATCACCTGATTGGAGTTTGTCTGGTGATCTTGTAACAATTACTTGTGATGAACACATATCTTCAGAAAATATGCTTGAATCAACCGGTATGAATGCATAATATTGTTGAGATCCTTGGATGGTAATTTCCTGATTTAAATTCTTGTTTAAAAATATTTCTGACTCCACATAATCCTTCTGTGTTGTACATGTGAAGTTAATAGCACAAATATTATCTACTGCCCCTCATTAAGCTGGAGAGGGGTCAAGATTTGGTTATTGTAGGGTCATTGTAAGCTAGTTTTAGATTCCAATTTCTTAACCGTGCCGCCAGTGTCACCACAAGGCCCTTTACCGTGAGCTGTGGCTGAAAAATGCCATTCAGCATTAAGTCTTGCTCATCAAAACACAAGTTGGTGAAATTTTTCTTAAATTAATATTGGGCAGCAGACCCATCAGAAAAGTAAAAGATCTTTTGAAGAACTTTTTTGAAATTTTGTAGTCAAAAAGGTAATGAGTTTTATTTGGAAGGTGTAAACAGCGACTGCGTTGTGTTCTAGGGAGTCGGAAATCACAACATAGTTCAAATTATCAACTTGTTCTTCTCCTTTGTAATATATAACAAAAGGGTAAATTGCAGGATTTCCCTAGCCCAGTGATAACTCTGGCTTCATTTACACAACCATACCATAGTTTTCTGAAAAGTTGAGAGTCGTAGCAAATTTGGATTCTTTTAAATTTTCCTTTATGTAATTCATTGGCGATTTCTGTTGTTTTGCAATAAAGTCAACTAAGAGTGACTGCTTGTTACAGAGTGAATCTATGAAATCTACTGATGATTTCTGCAGTCTCTAGCAACGGACGGCTGAAATACACTGCCGAAATGTGATCTTTTGTATAATGTTCTTTTCAAGTGACTTCTCAAGGGTGGTCCATATTGCAGCATCACTAGGGCAATATGTACAGTTACCAATATTTTAACCTATTGTTGCTGGATTGCATATAATTTTTGGTAGGCAATGTTTGTAGGTTTTAATTAATCATGTGTGAAATCTCCTAATCTGGCATTTTCAACCATCAGTTTTACATTTTGATGGATTATACTCGCACACATCACACACTGCATGTGTGCCACTTGAACCTGCTAAAATACAGTACTTTGGTTAATGCTAAGCAAATTTTAATATTTGGGAATGTGTCCTTGAATAATGTGTATGTCTCTTTCAAGTTCAACAAAATAAGTCTTTTTGAACTTTTTTATTTATTTTTATTTGGTTCAATAATGCTGATAAAATCTTTAACATATGGCATGCCCTACTGTCTTCATAATTTTCATTATAAAAATTAAAGACTTCAATTACTTTTCTGAGACTTTTTGTCTACTTTGGGGTTGGGACTTACCAAGATTCCTCTTTTGCTAAATTTGTCGCGCCATGTACTTTGGCACTTAAAACTTGCGCATGATTTCTCTTATTCCCCAATTTTCTGGTAGATAGGTTTATGATATTAGCTTCTTGCTCCTACTAGAAGAACTCAAAAAAATTGGCTTTGCAGTTTAGCGAAACTGATTTTTCTAGATCTTCACAGTAATTTTTGGAGGAATCTTCTACAAAGACAAAAAGTTTTCTTTTCATTGTGGCATCAAATTTATTTTTACTTTCCTGGTTGCATAATGTTTTGATTTTATGTATTTTTTATCAATAAGACTTTCCCCTAACTCTTGCAGTGAAGTGTATAGTATCTCAATCACCTCTGAGGAGGCAGAAAAACTGTGATCTTTATCAGAATGAACTTAATTCCCGATCTTGATGCTGATGAGTAGAAGAAGAAGCAGTATTTTGATTTTTTAATGTTGTTATTTCTATTCTACAACTATCAGAAATGTTTGCTCCCTTTGGCAATCCAGAAAACAAACTGCACATCTAATTAATAACATTTCATTACTTCTTTTTGTCCCTAATACTGTCATTATTTTCTTTTCAAGGAATTAAAACACTTTAATTTCCAGAATTGTTCCCTGTAAGCCATTTTTACTGCAAACGGCACTAGTTTCACAGGTTTTAAGTCATTCAACTAACTAGATAGAAATATTTATCCAAAGTGATGAAAACACCTTAACACATTAAAGAGAAATATCAATAAATGTTCTCAATCCAGAAAGCATAAACTCCCAAGTAGGTTATATAGAGTATACATCTGGAGAAGACTGGCTGTTATGCTGAGTGTAGTGCCATCTGAAGCCAGGGGACAGAGCTTATTCCTTGATGCAAAAAACTTCTACATTTCTCATGTTGTTTCTCCTAAACTGTTAATTCAAATGGTTTCATATTTTGAGGATCAGCACACAGTTTCTTCCTTTCCATCACAGATTAGTTACTTTTAAGAAATTACAGAAAGACAACATAAAAAAATATTTATTAAACATTTGTGGAAAAGTACAAAATAGTTGCAGCATAAAAAAAATAAAGATACTTTGAAATTTTTTGTTTGAAGAGATAGATGGGGGATGAAACTGTGTGAAACGTAAAGGAACGACAGAAATTTTACGTGAAGGTTGCTGAATTTTTGTCGGTGGTCTGGTTTTCACGTAGAGGATTTTATGGTCAGTGTGAATGTTGCTGAATTTTTGTCGGTGGTCTGGTTTTCACGTAGAGGATTTTATGGTCAGTGTGAATGATCAGGCATAGAGTTCAAACAAAGTCAAATTAGGTACAGCCTTTCCGTTTATGAATTATCAGCCTCACAACAAAGTACACATAGGGTGGGTAGGCCTATATATGAAAGAATCTATTCTATTCAGGTCATAGATTTTAAATTTACTAGATGGCTGGTTAGGCAGAACCAGTTAGTAATCTTGTTATAACTTAAATTTGTAAGCAACGTTTTTAAAGTTGGAACATTTTATGTGGTAAAATTTTATTTAGTGAACATTTTATTTGTGCCATAGACTAATTACCAAAAAATAACTGCGAAAAAAATGTTAATATTAATGCTACATATATGAAAATAAACACAAACTCTACAATACAATTTAGTTTCTACAGATATGATAGTAATTGAAATATTAAATAATTCATAACTGAATAAACTCAGTTTCTTGAGAAATTTAGCTGGAAAAAATGACAATGTGGCCAAAAAGGTAAAATTACTCTGTTATATGATAATCATGTATATTTATTTCACATAATATATAATGATGAAAAGTTTATGGAAATTTAAAAAAATACAGAAAAATTATTTGTATAACAATGTAAAAAATTAATACCTTAAATATAACAATAAACACTACAAAATAAACAATTTGTAAGTTACTGAACTATGTTTACATTTAAAACAAGAAGTGGATCATATATTTAAAATACTTGCACAATATATAAAATTATTTACAAATGTTGCACTGAAACGACAGTAAAGGACTTTAATTACAGGCTATTCTTGGTTACTTCACATTTTTCTGAAGCCCTGTTAAAGTTCTACTTCTAGTTACAGATTACATATCCTTCTGCTACATGTAAACATAAACACTGCTATGTGACTTCCATGTTTTAACTGTCAAATGCTTTGTTTGCCATTTTCAGCTGTTCGAACATATCTGTTACACTGTCTATGCACACAAAAAAAAAAATATATATATATATATATATACCCTGTCAAATATTCTTACGAATTATATTGTTTGTATAATCTGATCCCAACAAATAAGGAAATATCCAAATGCAAATGCAACATTACACATGTAAGCAAAGTACCGATATTAGATACTTCAATGCTTACATCCACGTCTAAAAAATTACATTGTAAATTAAGTAAATAAAAATTGTTGTAACGTGCAAAACAATCTTATAAAAGTTACAAATTTGGATGAATAAAGAAGTTCCCAACTTGTATAACAGCGATGCTAAACATTCCTATATTTGCAGCCTGATATATGGCAGTACTTCCATACAGTGTATAGATTAAAAATTTTCATTACAGTTTTGGAAGATTACTATAATTTTTACAGTGTAGATTTTTGTCCCAGCAATTACTGCACTGCACGACATCACAACTCTTGCTTGGCAGAAACTCTCTTCCTACTGGCTATTGTGCTCTATTCTGTTCCTGTTTCAACCTTCTTCCACCCCAAACTGGCTTCACCCCTAACATGACTAGGACCTCTCCAGAACTTGACTGTATACGACCTCCTTGGAAACTGCACTGATAATATGAAGTAATGTTCAATCTTTATGTAGGACTAACAGATCTACTAATAATCCAATAAGTGCACAGTATTATTTACATGAGCACATTATTAACTATACAAATTCATTGAAAGTGTTTACATCTGAACAACACCGACTCCTATTGCAGACAGGCCAAACCCACAGTAATGAAACAGCTAGGAGAATCTCAAGTTGCTAGATACCAATATATGGTCTAAAACTTGCAGAAACAAGCTAAGTGAATCATTTACTACTAGGAGAATGATTCATTATTCTGTCGTTAGTGAATATGAATCAATTTTATAATTTCAAGTATATTAAAATAATAAAAACAAATTGCTCAATTTCATAACGTCTAAAATAAAGTATAGAAATGGCTGACTTCTCATTAACATTTACCATGATCTAAATCAGAATTTAATAATAATATTAATGAATGTTTTAAAAATCAAAATGAGAAAGTTTTTCCACTAATTTTGTTTTCAATTACTTTAACAATGAACCCATTGACATTCCACTTTCAAACTTTGTAAATTATTTAATATTAGTGTAAACTATTTTCTACAATCTTTTTTTTATTATGAAAATGCACTATTTCAAAATATGTATGTATACTTTTCATGACAATATTGGTGGCTCCATTTCATTTAACAATTCATCAAACATTTCATCTTTTTTATACTTCAGAAGTAGTGCATTTGTAGCTTCAACAGCTTTATCAGCTGCAATGCACGTCACTGATGGATTCTGTGAAGGACTTTTAGTCGCTCAGAAGGATACACTTCTGCTTTATTAAGCTGGTCAGAAAGCCCTCAAGCTTTATTAGCTGCTTCACTTCCACGAGCTTTCAAATAAGCAGTTTTCCCTTGCATTCCCAGTATATGATGACAGACAACTGTCTACTTCTGCAGTACACGTACACCATCTGGGAGAGCACCCTAATCTATAATTTGAAATGGCATTTGTGTTATTTTTCTTTAAAGAGTTCTTCAAATTTGCCTTCCCTCTTTGGTAACAGGTATATTCATTAAAATTAAAAAGTCCACTCCATTCACCCACTTCATACAATATCATATCAATGCTACTGCTTTAACACTGTCCTGCAGAGCTCAATTTAGTGAGCAATCACTACAATGGACCTACGCTGGTGCAAAACGTAAAATCAACACCCGGTCACTGTGGATCCACAGGAATAGAGGATGTATTGAATAACTATACAGATTTTACACTGTATAGTATAATGATCACACAGTAGTACACTAATGGACAGAGGCTACAGTGTGTCTTGAACAACGTCAGTATCTTGTGTAGCTACCTTTAGCGATGATGCAGTCCTGCGTACCAACAATCATAAAGGTGTCAGATGTCATCTTCCATGCTAATTCCACTTGTTGTTGCAGTTGGTGGAAGTTTATTGCTGGTTTGTAGACAGCACCAAATGCCGTCCTATCATATCCGACACATTTTTAATGGGGGACAGGTCGGGTGATCGAGATGACCAGGGGAGTTGACGAACACCTTCGAGAGCACGTTGGGTAACACGAGACGTGTGTGCATGGGTAATGTCTTGTTGGAGGAGGATATCTCTTTGGTGTTATAGGAATGGCAACAAAATGGGCTGGATGATGTTCTGGATGTAGAGTTCCCTGTTCAGTATTCCCTCGACAAACACCAGAGGCATACAATCATTGTAGGCTATTTACCCCCAGACCACGATGCCAGGTGTTGGTCCTGTATGTCGCTGCCGTATACATTATGGTTGTTGCCGCTCTCCTGGTCGATGCCATACTCGCAAACGTCCATCACTGGCATCACGGTAGAATGTACTCACATCACTAAACACAACTCCATGCACATTCATCCCTCCAGTTGCGTCGTTCATGACACAATCCGAGGTGGGCTGCATGGTGATGAGGTGTGAGAGGAAGCCTGGTGAGCGGCACTCTTGATTGTAGCCCGCATCAAATAAATGGTTGTTGATTATCCTAGCTGACACCCTGGATACAAAAGTGGTCCTAAACTGTGTGGCATTCACCGTGTGATCAGCAATGGCTGCTCGTCTGGTGCGGCAGTCCAGAAGGGAATCTGTATGCAGTTGCCGTCTGGAACCTGGTTGATGAGCATGTGCACCATTGTTGGACCACCAGCACCACCAATGATGCACAGCAGACACGTCACGTCCTACATGTTAAGCAATTATTCGGAAGGTCCATCCAGCCTTCCTCAGGCCCACAATACGACCTCGTACAAATTCAGTTAATTACACGAAGTGTGGTCGTCTCTGCCATTGTGGCATGTTTACAATACTCACTACACAGAGGCCGATGCTTGAATCAACAGACTACTCTTTCACAGAGTCAACTACCGTTGTATTGGGCTCAGCGGTGTTATGCCTAGTATGCAGTTCCTACTCTATACACAGTACAGCACTGTTAATCATTGCATGTACTGACCTATATCAGTGCCCCATGCGCACATGGTGTTTCTACGTCACAACAGCTTTAGGTGTGTTCTTTATTCATTTTCCATCGGTGTGCGTGGCAAAAGGTTGCAAATTAACATTATCAATTTGATGCCCTTATCAATGCTGGACATATTGTTTCCACCACAGTAGCACCGCCCTCTCATATTTTCCAAGCGAAAGATTAAAATGGCAAAAAGTACACCTTACAAGTTAACGTATCACATCACCAGTTAAGGAAATGATTTTTTACAGTCCAACAAAACTATCCTTTATTGAAAAACTAAGTAAACTGTTCATATACTGACTGACACTTTTGTGGCCATTTATATCAGCAGTCTCATCAGCAATAATAGAGAAAAATATGCAGCTGCCTCTTTACAACTCCCAATTTGCCTTAAGATTATTGTACTTTAGTTTTAAGTTATTTTATTTTGAATAATCGGGAAAGTCAATTTTTTTTTTTTGTTTCGCGAAAACTTGTTAGTTCAGTATATTCTCAACTCATAAATTTTAGTCATTGCAGAAAATTTCCATTTCATCATGGCCATGGAATGCTTAGAGTAGGCAAGCTAAATATGATAATGATTTGAAAATAGCTTGTAACGATTTTGCAGAACTATGCTGCCTAACTTGTGACACCATACCTAGCTGTCAAGTTACACAATTAAAATGCAGTGAGTTAACTTTTATCACTTTCCTTATAAGTTTTTCACAATATATAAACTATAATTCCCTCACTTGGACTGAACAAGGATATTCCCTTAACCATTTTAATAGAATGCATTCTTCTTATGGAGGCATGAGACTACTTTTGTCTTTGATGGAATAGGTTCGCAGTGATTTATGCAGTCAGTGTTTATGTTATCTATTTGAACTTCTACTAGGCAATGTGCAAGGATTGTGATCATTTTCCTGCCCAGGTTGATTATTATATTAATTTTTGTTCCAACACACCTCATCTGTTGTTGACATAAATGGTGTGAACTGTCACATTCACAATAGCAGTTCAATGGATTTACACAGAACCATCCACAAACAAATTAGTGACTGAAAACCAAATTTCATGACAAGCTTATGAATTAAGTGATTATAGATTTGAAGAATATTGCAACAAACACTATTTTATGCATTGTGATACTGACATCCTGTAAATCTTAGGTTTCACAATACAAGAAAATGTTTCAGACTGAGACTATTGATAGCTATAGTATTTGGTGCATCATTAACTAAGAAGATTAAGAAGTAGATATCACAGCTATTTTTGTTTTGATCAAATATCTTGTAGCACATGTCACTGTTTTACACTTCAGTATTATCAGGTATGAAGTACCATATTTCGGTGTGTATAGGCCACACAATTTTACAAAAAAAAAATGACGAGATATTGGCAGATTTTTTTTTCTTCCCCAAAACATGTTTAGAAATATTTGTCCAGTACATTTTAATGTTTTAACTCTTAAAGGAAGGAAGGAATAAATGGAAAGGAAATAGTTTATTATTTTAAAAAAGCACTTGTTCAGTTATTTGTTCACTCGCATTCATAAGCAAAATAACCATCCTGCACGTGTAAAATGTTAACATGTTGGGGAGCTCGGCCATATATGTCATACATGAGAAAATAATTTCTTTGCTTTATTAGAGAAATATAGCTTACATAGGTTGCATGCCCGATGCAGCTCTACAAGGCACATTGATAAAACACCATTTTTTGTAACATGTTGACATGGTTTTGCTTTCTCAAGTCACATTACCATCTGTGGAATAGTAATTGCATGATGTATATTCGTAAACATTGCAACGTAACACAAATTTTCTGTTACAAATGTTTTGTATGGGAGAAATTAACTCTGAATTTACTATGTTTGTATGGAATCATGACTTAACAATATTTACAGGAATACAAAATGCAGTGCGGCCTATACTTGAAATATTAATTATCCTTAATTTTTCATCAAAAACTTCTGGTGTGGCCTATACACGCAAAATTATGGTACTTACGTACAATAGAAAGCCCAAATTTTTGTTTCCAATTTTAATCTTCCCTTAGTCTTCTCATAAAAATTATACAATTATAACACAAATTATATAAATAACTCCATATTTTTATCAGACAAATTAAAGTTTTCACAAAACTTCATAATTATTCCCATTCAAACGTCTTGTAGCACATTAGCACATTACACTCAATATTCATACATTGCTTATTACTTATTACTTCTTTAAAACTTTCTTCTTCTAATCACTGTAAAACATCTTACTGCACTTCATATATATATATATATATATATATATATATATATATATATGTATATATATATGCTTCAGCTCTTCTTCAGAGGTAATCCGACCTTCTGTATCCACTATCCCTTTACCTCAGTCAACTTCCCTTGACTCCCGCGGTAGCAGGTCGTCACAATCTTAGTGTTACTCTGGACAGAGCCCATTCTAAAGTATCACACTGTGAATTGCATACGTTTTAGAATTTTGCGTACGTCTTAGAATTCTGCATTTTTATAATATTTTACCAGGCTCACCTTCGCCTGTTTCAACTCTTAATTATCGCTATTGATATCTTAGATCATTTAGATTACATCAGTCACCCGGGACTTTCCGCTGTTCCAGTTAGCCGTAATAAATTATTACATGAATTTAAAACCTTGTTTCGCCTACCGTAATTTTAATAACAGATCCCTTTTAATTCATTTTGTATAGTATTAAGTGTGCATAGTTAAATTGTACAATTAATTATCAAGTCAGTAACCAGTTGTGAGGTGAACTGAACTCCACGGGAAAGAGGACCTGAAAGTTGGCTTTAAGCCAGCAGAGGAAAGCCGCTGCTTCTGGGTTTCCAGTCTCCCCTCAGCTGTTACTAGACTTAGTCCTACATACCCGACTGCACATTATACTACAGGACCTAGGGTAAAACTGCCAAAGTCATACTCCCAGGACTGTACGTCCGCAGAGAGGTAGAAGGCTTCTTCCAGATGCACAATAAACACGGCGGTATTCATAGCAGCATAAGACTCTAAGAGCGGCCGGCGCACTTTACTCAAGTAGGCTACTAAAGAAATAAGTTTTTTAAACCCTAGCCAAGTACAGCTGCAGCATAGTGAACCAGAGAGTGTACCACTGCCTTAAGAGTCTATTGTACCGCCCACACAAGAGTTCCCACTAGACCCCTTGTTAGGCTGGTGTATGCCGGAGCACGATCCGGAAGACACAGATTCCGTGCAAACAGAGACTCCGTTATCCATCGCCACTACTGACCACCAGGTACCCCCTATTCTGGTGGATCCATCCAGCTCAAATATAATAAAGCTAGCCTCAGGTAAATTATTAAGGGTTCGACACCTGCCTACGGAGGATCTGCCAAATTGTTGTGTAATAAAGTTGGTATCCAGGAAAACCATCAGGGTTCGACTCTCACCGAAGGTCGTTCCTAAACCATGTGGAAACTAATCCCCAGCCAACTGTATTCCTGCACACTGACTGATGAGGCCGCTGCGGATAGCCTCCATAACTCCGGCCAGATCATCCATGCCATCATCACTGACTTTGCTATCATTCACACATCTGGGACTGATGGCATCCCGCCTTTTGGCAGCCCTGGTCGTAAGAAAGATGGAACTCCCTGGGGGGAGGGAATCCATATCAATCCGCCTCACCCTGGGGTTTGATTCCCCTCTCTTTCATCGAAACCAAGAGAGTGATCAGAGAATTCTTTCTACACAAAATTTATTTTTCTATTTTATATCAACCTTACTTATGTTGTCTGATGTCCTCTGGTTGCCTGTCATTTGACCATGACATTCTCTGCCAATCAGCAATGGTGAGACGAGAGACCACCAGGATAGTCTTATGTTTAATATACATTTAATTGCTTTATACCCTCTAGGTAGAACTAAAAATTAACAAATAACTCTATGTAAATAACTAATAAAATAAACCAAAGATTATACTGTTAATTGATATATTAAAACATTATTTGGAAAGATATCAAAAGAAAGTGACAACATAAGCAAGTACTTCCCTCTCCTCCCAAATAAAAATATAATTTTTTTAAAAGATACTGACATATAATTACTTCATTTATATATTTTCAACATTATGTAGGCTATCCTATGTGTATGTCAAAGTGAACTGAGTTATGTGTTGGGTTACCAAGGTTGATATCAAATGGTGAGATAGGCTGGAATGGTTGTGTGACTCATTTGGCATCTTTGCAGACCTGCGGCAGTCACGTCAGTCACTGGCAGCAGCCTCAGACCACCTGTCGCGGTCCTCCTTTCCCACGGGGCACGCCCACCAACACCAGTCGTCTGCGCGGAGACAGCGGCCACGCTCACGCTCGCGTGATCACCAGAGACCTGCAAGCCGCTACAGCACCGCTGGCTCCACCCACACCCTCAACAACTACTGTGACACCTCCGACAACTGGACTGACCATGACATGGACATCTACATGGCACGCAACCCCACCACGCGGGGCGGCCTGGTGCCGCTGTAGCACTCCCGGGAACAACACGCTGACCTCCAGTGCGAGATGTTACCTTCATTTCCACACACCACTTACTAGCCACGAGAAAACATTGCTCTATTAGGCAATACCAAATACCATATAACGTAGTCAACTTTTTTGAGCAAAATTTTGTCGGAGAAGAGTGTCAACTATACATCTCATACATCCCATTTGTCATAAAATGAGAAATTTTAGGGACTTTGCTGTGTAACCACACACCTTTTCGCCATTCACTGAAGGAACCTCTGAATTTCTTCACATCCACAGCAAATAGGTAATACATCACCATGTCTTGCAAAATTCCAGAAGGAGTACAGAATGGCAGTTTTAATAATAATCTTGGTATCGACAAAGTAGTAAAGTGGTGATGGAAGGCGAAGCCATCACACAAGAGTGAGTAAGTGCAAAAATAGTGAGCTAGTTGTTATGACTATTCTACAAATGAACAGTGTTTCTACTGTCACTTCTAGCCACATCCGATGTATCACAATAAATGTGAGCAGTGTTGGAAAATGTTTATAAAAAATGGCTATACGTTAAGCAGCAGATAAAAAGACACCAAATGCTGATCATTGGAACGTCACTTCAGCATTAAAATTTTTGATACTGCTTTACTCGAGCTTCTGTTTGACATACCAAAAATGTTTTATTTTGATAATATTGTAGTAGAACAAGATAACTTTAAAAATGTATTCTCATAGGATTTTCTTTTATGAACAGATTACCACCGTCATGACTTTCTCCAGTAAACGGAAAGTTCCTTTGTACATCTGCTTTGCTGGAATAGTCTTAATTTTCTTCATAAATCTGTAGGTATACTTTTTCACCAAGAAAACAAACTAAGGCATCCAAAAAAGTAAAATATGATCTGTAAGATAAAAGCACAAGATGTTGCCACAAAAATGCTTTCTCAATAGGGTTAACTGGTACATTTTTGAGCATTCACAAAAAGGTAGCCAGTAAACGATAACTACGTCAAAATTATACTGTACGAGTACTGTAAGGAATCAAGTGTGGCATACATGGAGGAGCTAGAAAATGAAAATAATTTCTCCAAGTCACCAAAAAATTTGTCAGAATTTTATATGTGATACTCTCGTTAACTCAAAAAAAAAAACCAAAAGTTCTGTTTAAAAAATAATAGTAATCTCTCACGCACATATATATCATACAACGAGTAATCGGTCATGACGAAAGAGACAATACAATTATCTATCCACATGTATTTATTTTTATGTACACAATTTGTAACAAAGATGATGAGTGCTTATTTATGTTTTTATAAGTGTAAAATAAATTTTACAGTAGTTATTTATGAAATAATAGTGAACAACGCATGGAACATTGCTGGGTCGCACACATACTGGAGGTATTTTACAGACTAAAAGTTACATTCATAAGTCGACCACATGTAAAAAAGAAATATACAGAATGTTTTAAAAATTGTGGGCATTATTGCAGGAATGAATTCCCCATATGCAGACAACAAAAAAAGTCTAGTATAAAATTGGTCCAGAAATGCTTTGTTTCTATGTTCTGGCCACCAAAACAATGCTTTTAACCGGTATATCTTTCTTTTCACAGGTGGTTGCAGTTATCAGAAGACACAAACCAGAGGCATCCTGACAACTTGCGATCCTGAGGCTAAGAATGTACCGAGTGATATATTTGGTGATCGAAGTTGTACTTTGCAACATGTAGTCCTATCAGGGACTAGCTGATGTGCACTTCATGTACGGCAACGATGTGCAGGCTCGTTGTTTGTACCAGGAGTAGTAACCACAATGAGGATGCCCAGACTGAAAGACACTTGAACGTATCCATCACCGCCTGTGTGAAACTGTGATGTTTGCACCTCATGCTATCCACACATGTATCAGGGACTAGCTGATGTGCACTTCATGTACGGCAACGCTGTGCAGGCTCGTTGTTTGTACCAGGAGTAGTAACCACAATGAGGATGCCCAGACTGAAAGACACTTGAACGTATCCATCACCGCCTGTGTGAAACTGTGATGTTTGCACATCATGCTATCCACACATGTATCAGGGACTAGCTGATATGCACTCCATGTACGGCAACGCTGTGCAGGCTCGTTGTTTGTACCAGGAGTAGTAACCACAATGAGGATGCCCAGACTGAAAGACACTTGAACGTATCCATCACCGCCTGTGTGAAACTGCGATGTTTGCACCTCGTGCTATCCACACATGTATCAGGGACTAGCTGATGTGCACTTCATGTACGGCAACACTGTGCAGGCTCGTTGTTTGTACCAGGAGTAGTAACCACAATGAGGATGCCCAGACTGAAAGACACTTGAACGTATCCATCATCGCCTGTGTGAAACTGCGATGTTTGCACCTCATGCTATCCACACATGTATCAGGGACTAGCTGATGTGCACTTCATGTACGGCAACACTGTGCAGGCTCGTTGTTTGTACCAGGAGTAGTAACCACAATGAGGATGCCCAGACTGAAAGACACTTGAACGTATCCATCACCGCCTGTGTGAAACTGCGATGTTTGCACCTCATGCTATCCACACATGTATCAGGGACTAGCTGATGTGCACTTCATGTACGGCAATGCTGTGCAGGCTCGTTGTTTGTACCAGGAGTAGTAACCACAATGAGGATGCCCAGACTGAAAGACACTTGAACGTATCCATCATCGCCTGTGTGAAACTGCGATCTTTGCACCTCATGCTATCCACACATGTATCAGGGACTAGCTGATGTGCACTTCATGTACGGAAATGCTGTGCAGGCTCGTTGTTTGTACCAGGAGTAGTAACGACAATGAGGATGCCCAGACTGAAAGACACTTGAACGTATCCATCACCGCCTGTGTGAAACTGCGATGTTTGCACCTCATGCTATCCACACATGTATCACTTAGTTTACCTTCACCTCGGAATTGCAGACTGTCAGAGTGTGTCTGACTTGTGTGTTCCGATATATAAAACCACCTGCAAAAAGAAAGATGTACCGGTTCAAATAATTGTTTTGAAGGCCAGAACTCGGAAACCAATAATTTCCAGACCCATGTTGTATTAATATTATTTTATTGTCAACATATGGAGAATTCATTTCAACGATAATGGCCATAATTTTTTTAAACAACCTGTATTCTTAGCTAGCCTTCAACCGTTACTTGGTTTTACTGTGCAAATGCTAGTTATATAATAAAATATAAAAGTTTTATTAGAAATTCCTCATAAGTGACTTATTCTGTGAACAGATGTTTAAGATGTAGAATTGAGATGACATAAATGGTCTAAATGCTGCTCCTCGAAACAAGACACTTCACTTGCGTAGTAAACATGATGCTTGTAACTTGGTTACTTTAACTACTACCTCAACGAATGTACAATTTTTGTGGCTTACTTAAGCTGCATGTGTTTTCCCAGACATTTGCTGCACCAGCAAACAATAATGTATGCTTAGTCACAAAATACATATTTCTTTGTAAATGGGATTTTTGGCTTTTCATATTATTTCAGTTTACTGCATTGTTATGCAGTCAAGGTGTGAGATGCAATCTAGAGATTTAAGCCAAACCACCATTTGCAGCAGACCCGCCGTGGCGCAGTCAGTTGGTGCGCAACCGATCTGGGGTGCGGGAGGCTCTGGTTTGAATCCTGGGTAAGGCATGGGTATTAATTTAAGTTAGGTTATAAGTTAGTCTGTAAACCGTCCCCTGCTAATCTTTCAAGCATAAAACCGGGGGGTGTTAAAAAAACAGCTTACAATACAAATACCATTTACACCTACACCTATCAGTTCCCAAAGAAAGTGCACATATACCTGTATTATGTGTAAGAAGCTGTCACTGCACATTGACTTGTGAATACCATCTTGAGATGCATGTTTATATCAACTCACAAAGGTTCATTCTGCAATACGAGCCAAACACCTCTATGGATGAGACTGCCACATCTTTGTTGTGTTAGCATGGTCTCTCTGCCCTTCCCGTTTGCTAATGAACATTTGCCACCAACAACTGGGACACAACTTGCTGGCAGGCCAGCGTGTGCATGCACAAGTTCTGCTTATGTCACACATTTCATTTCTGTCACTTTGGTCCAGCTCTGTGGCCACAGGTAGGCAAGGTACAATTAGAATCACTGTCCCTGCTGAACACAATTTAATGCAAGGAAACTAAGGCCTCGTCAAATCTGGTGGCTCAGTTGTCTAAAAACAGCCCCAAAAAAGTTGTGTCAGAATTCTCCTGACATGAGTGGCACCCCATACATAACAATAAAACCATAAATTTCCACTTGAGGAATGGTGACAGTTATTTTCCAAAAAAAAAAAAAAAAAAAAAAAAAAAAAAAAAAAAGGGATCAAACCATTCCAGTTCATTCCTGTTTACATAAACAAAATATTTGTTTTCATAAGAGGTAGCCTTACTATTTAACAAAAGTGGTTCATAAAACAGTAGCTAATGATGGCTGAAGTATTAACTGCAGCATTCACAATTTCTTCTAGATAACTTGTCCAGATTTTATACAATCACAACAAACTAAAACATCCAACCTGCATCACATCAAAGAGCTTGTAGCATTGCAATATTTTATAATATATATTTTCAGGAATTATTTTTATTTGCTATATTTCTGTGTAAAGGCTAGCAATTCATTTAATATTTAGAGGATAGTGGCAATAATAATTTGTTGGAACTTTGTACACGTTTGTTTTTCCAAATGTATTATTTTATTCGAGTCATTGCATCAGTAGTATAAACATCACAGGATGACAGTAAAACTTTTCCAGGGTTTAGTAAGCGAGACACGTCTGCATGTTGCACCATTTGACGAAACTAGAGTGTACTGATGTCACAGTTGGCCAACGTGACAACTCGCACACATATTAATACTTCGATTTCGAGACCCACATCAGTATTCACAGGTTATTTTTAGACATTAGTGCACTTTGCAAAGCCACGATTCGACCACGTTCACTTGATGCAACATTTCAGGCAGCATAAATAGGGTTAGCGCGGCTTTCTCATCATCAGTTTCCTCTTCGTCGTAATACATTCAACAGTAGTCAGCAGAATAGCTTTCGCAGAGTGATTATTTCACTCGCTCAGATACGCGCATGCGACTTTAACCTTCTGTCTTCATTTCGGACATTGTTCTAATCTATTGAATTTATTTTCCGTCGGCGTGAGGAGTCGTTAGGGTGCCAGGAGAGAAAAGTATTGATTCTCTCCCATCTTCATAATTATCAAGTCTCAAAGTGTGATGTGAAGGCGGCCATTCTGTCTCTTGAGTTTTTTCTTTTGACTACAACTGTCAATTGTTTTTGTTTGCTGGTTTTGAAGAGACTGCAATAAACATCTTTAATTTAATTTCTGGTATTAATCAACAAACTTTGCAACCTCTTATTAATTCAGAATCTCAAACTTTAACTGAGCTAGTTCGAACTAGTGTTTCCTACGAACAACAAAAGTACATCCAGGAAAAATTCCAAGCTTGTCGACACTCTACTACCGTATCTCAAATTTGAAAATCAGTCCAGTTGAGTGGATGGAGCGGAGAGGTTTGAGTGGCTCATAACATCAGACAGGGTCTTCAGAGCAGGTGAATGTGAAGTGAAGTGAGACACGTATAGAGCAGTGCCAAAATGCAAGGCATGGGAAAATGGGAGATCTTAGAGAGAACCAGCCAATCAGCAGCAACATTGTGAACAATTCCCACGTGTAAAATCTGGGAGTAACCCTGCAGAGAATAAAACCTGGTTCGCTTTGGTCAGAGGTAATCACTAACAGTTCAGGTCAGCCGTTTTAAGGGATTTTGTCTGTTTCTACGGATTTTGAACACACTATAGTGTTTTTTTTGTGCACTTTGCTCAAAGTGGCTGCTGTGTACATATGCGACACAAGTGGTCACAGCAATGTGTGTCAGTTTTACTGATACATTTGTTTGAAAGATTCTTACAACGGATGTGAATAATTAAGCAAAATATTTTGGACATACGCCATTGCTTCAATAGTGTATGTCCAAAATATTTTCCTTAATTATTCACTGGCGCGGGTATACAGTTATCAATATATTTCTGTTTCTTGCTGTATGATCAAATGCAAAGTCCAAGGCCATTATTGAAAAGAACGTTTGCCGCGAATTACAGTTTTTACTCGTGCAATCCAAATTTGGTGACTGTGTTTTGCGTTTGGCATTGATATCACAATGGTGAGGAGATGAAAACTATCGCTGATACTGTCGTCGTACGTATAAACAAAGTTTTAAGTGTGAGTGGAGAAAAAAATTACCATAATTTGTGCATTCCAAACCAAAACAACTACCTTAAATATGTAAACGTCTTTCATATCCATTTTTTCTGCAATTTGCCATTTTTTTTATTCCAAAGATTTTATAGGATTTGAGCTGATGATTCCAGGATTTTACAGGATTTTTATATACAGGAACCAGGATTTGAGCTTCAAGGCTGGTGGCAGCCCTGCTCTAACTAATATGCTACTGTGGATCTCCAGTCCAGCTGATGATAGTTCTGAAAGAACATACGTGTTCTGTGCTATTTTCTTAGCTTTTAAAGTCAACAGCATTCACAATCTTCAACTGCCGCCGCCGCCGCCACCAAATAAATCATCATCACATAATCATCCAGAGTTACTTACTGCTACAGTGCTGAGACGTTACAGCTAACCGATCTCTCACGCCATTTACATCTAGTTTTAAACTGGCAAAGCAGCTTCCTGGTCGAGTATGAGAAAGGTTTGGAGTGTGTGTTAATAAAGCACATTGCTGTTGCACTTTTCATCAAACTTAATGCAACCAGTCACTACGTACAGTACCTCACCACAAGAGAGAAAGAGAGCTGGGCCTATCTAAGAGCATGTGTGTGTACTCGGGATAGCCTAACGGAATGTTTCCCTCTGGCACTTCAATACTCCCTCCAGGCTGCAATAAAGTCCCTCCACAGCTCATCAGCAGAGAAAATTGCACATAATCTGAGAAAATTTAAAAGTCAACTTTACTTTGATATCAGGACTTCACACATGTTAATTGCTTTCCATCTGTCAATGCATGGTACCTTCAGTTTACCCTCTAGGATATTAATATGTTGGGTGCAAAGCCCCAATACATTCCTTGTGGTTTTCGTGTAAACACATGCATAACTAAACATTCCTTGTGGTTTTCGTGTAAACACATGCATAACTAAACATTCTGCGCACAACCTGGGACATACAGTTGTACAATAGCAGTTCTTCTTGTGCTTTATATGGAAATAAAGCAAAGATAAACACCAACAAATACCATCCATGGGGGGAAAAAAAAACTGACATAACATTTTCAATATCATCCACATCAAAAAAGTTGTATTTAAAGTTGGGCAGTAGAAGGTTAGCGACCAGGGCGACTGACTCCCAACACTATTTTTTCATTGGTTAATACATTGCACCCCTCCACCTCAGCTCATAGCTTGACTGATTAGTCAAGTCCCCTTTACCCCCACCAGCCCACAACACACTTTTATTTGCTGATTGCTCGTGTTTGCTCGACACCCCTTTAACATGTCATTGGATTTACATAACAAACCCTCCCCTCCCCAAATTTTGTTTGGCTCTCATTGAACCCATCCCCTTAATCCTCACAATCACTGCCAGTTTGTATTAGCAGTTCAACTGTCCTCCTCTGGCCCTCAGACTAATGATTTTACATCACAACTGACCGCCTCCCTTCATCGCTCTCTCTCTATTTGCTCACTCTTTCGCTCCACATTTCACCTCAGCCCTCCTTCAGGCAAGCCTCTCCCCTGTGTCCAATCAATTTAGCCTATAATTTGCATATTTATTGTTACCCCTCACCAACACAACACTACAGCTCGACCAATTACTACCTTAATACTACTGCTCTTGTTTCCAACATTGTCCACCAGAGTGTGTGGTAGTGGGGTGGAAGTAGTTTATGTGAACAAAGTTCACAATCATCACAGTTTTTCTTCAGATGCAAAACGTGACAGGTCGTTCTCGTGACCCTCTTAATTTTAACATTCAGACTGGTAAGTTATTGTAAGTTCAGATGTTCCATTACATCAGGTGGCTGGGTATTATTGGTAGTGTTCGTAATACGCATATATTTTTCCATAAAAATTTTAAAAAATCAGCTCAAATTTGGAAGACAGTGAAACCCAGTTAAAACATTTCAGAAAACTACTGAAAAATGTGTGCTTATTAAGCAGAGAAACTTCTTAAAAGAGTAAAATTATGTATATGTAACAGACAAAATGCAAACTTTTTAATAGAACACTTCTTAAGAGGGTATTACTGTATTAGTTTGGGCCAGCTATCTTCTGGAGGAATACATAACCTCATAAAATATGATACTGCAACTTCGTACTATTTTAATATACAGTATAAAGTCGATTATCCAAATGTAAGTTATACAGATGACCAGTTATCTGGACTCATTTTAAAAATAAAGACTAAAAGAACACGAAAGTCTCTTTCATCACAGTGTTTCCCTTACCTGTTGCTGTGACCTGCTCTGTAGTTGAACCAGGACACGCAAGGAAGGAGTAATGTTCATAACCAGAGGATAAAGCACTCCATCAGATTCACTACACTTTATTACAAATACTAGATCTACTACAAGAAGTACATATAGCCCTTGGCTATTACAACAATGATACTCATCTCATTAAATTACTTTTACCAGACCAAGTTACGACAATTAACCTTTACAATAACAACAGCTAAAGAGTGCTCTTGGCTGGATGAGTCTTAATTATTTAATCCAAGGACTGTCATTTGGCAAGACCTAAGGCATCCTACTGAGATTATAATTACCCTTTTAATCTTGTCGGTGTCATCGTGTCGAGACCCTCTCGACAGTGGCAGAGTAAAGAGTCAACGTCGTAACCACAGCACTGTGGTCCACGGTGATGGCATCTCTCTGGTCCCTCTGGAGCAAGATGGCCATGAGCCACCATCGTCCCCACCTTATATATTAACCGCCTAGCCTCACGACCTTCCTCGGCGGGGAGAGTGTTTTCTAAACAATGGGGCTGGCTCGTCATGGCTGCACCGTTCCAGCTAATATGGCTGTGCAAATCATGGCTGTGGAGGAGAGACAAGCACTTGTACTGGCTCTTCTGATATGCTCTTTCATGTGTTGTTCACAGTACACAAGTCCGGGAACTTGATAACTGATTTAATTTCTTTTATTTTATCTTCAGTTTCTGTTTTGGATATGCTTACTATATTCTATGTATGTGTAATAAATTTTACATTCTGTGGAAATTATCGTTTACATATACTTTATCTTCATTTCCAACATATTTCTGTTATCCGGAATTCCAATTATCTGAATTACCTTTGATCCCTATTAGTTCAGATAATATACTTTCTACTGTACATACAGACAATCAATCTCATTTGTAAAAGGCGGTACCTCAGTACCCGTGTCGCTAATGTGATGCATCATTTGCATTCGCCTATTGTACTTGAAAAAACGTAAGAATTGATTGTGTACAAAAAAGAACACACACCGTAAAAAAGCGAAATTGACATGTGGATCCTCATTTGCTAAAATGTGATTCACCATCATTCACAGCTAAAATGAGTGATACAATTCTGTCATCGCACAAGCGACCATCATAATTCCCCCCCCCCCCCCCCCTTTTTTTTCCATTTACCCAAACCCAAGAATCATAGCAGGTTCTGGGATAATTAATGTAAACCCTATACAAACACCAAAACTGCATTCCATTACAGTCCATACCTGTACCGTCCTTACTGAGAGCAGGCTGTCAGAGGATATTTGTACAATTTTAGTCCAAATGGGAGTAGGGAGGTGGGGGATATCACTGTTAGCACTCCGTATAATCTATAATAGCACCAACAACAAGAAATGTAATTTATGACTTAAATGCAATGAGATGCCAGTGCTAGTGGCGTCATTATAAACTGTGTGTGCGCTCCTACCAAGTGACTTTCTCCATGTCGGCTCGTCTCCCTTCCAGTTTCCTCCACTGTTTCCCCACTTAGGCTGCATGACAGCTTTTTTTGGCTCTTTAGAAAGTTATACAAGCTTGAGCACACTTTCATTTTTGTCTTCTCGCTGGGTGCCTTCAATTTTGTAACACTGCCAACAAATGCGTGTTTTTCATTATGAACAATGACATGCTCATGCAATTTGAATTGTACAAGCAGTGCATCGGGTCTTGAGCAGGTTTCATTATCATGGTCAAAAGTGGCAATAAATATGTTAAGTCGTGGTGCAAGTAAAAGTGATTGTGATTTATTAACATTGTAGGATTATGAGCAATTAAAGTAGCAGTGGTTGGCAGTTGCTGTTATTCTAGATTTCGCCTCGTTCACAGTTTCAAATTTTCTGTTTTGATTTAAATTTAACTGTTTGCCGTCGCAGCCATGAATTTTTTGGTCTCGTTTATTTGGTTGAAGTGATAGATTGACCACCATGTGCCATGACTTGCATTTGAAGACTCAAGTTTTCACCTTCAATTTATTCGAGAGTGACTGACCGTCTTGGGTCAATATATTGCAGGTATTTTAATTAGTGTATATACTTTAATTCTGGAAGAGGCTCTACTTGGCAGTTTGCTTGGTTAGTTTCCACCTGTAGAGGAATCGAATTGGGAGGCTTGTTGGGCCCCTCCCGCTATGGAGTTTTAACAAAGCATGTAAGCAGTATTATCATCATGCAATGTGGCATTATCAAAACTTTTTGCTAGTTGAAATGATTGCATGTAGGTGTGCGTAACATTTTAGTTGTTTTGTGCTACTGTGGTTACCAAACCTTCTAGAGAACACGTCACATAAATTTTACATTACGCTAAAAGAAAAAAGTGAGTCGTCTATTTTGTAGACCAGGGTACAAGAAACACTATTGTGCAAATTGCTTGCAATTTATTTTAGAATTGGGGCCGTAAATTACAGTAGCAACACTTGGTTACCCAAGCGTGAAACGCATCACATTTATTCCTTCCTTGGATTTCATAAAATTATGTTTCATTGTGGTTTCATTCAATTATCATAGGATTTATTATAAATGTAACCAAAATATAATCATTGTATACAAAGAGAGTGAAAAGTATGTGGTATCTGATGGTGGTACAAGATGCTGCCTTTGTTAACTGGAAAATTTGACAGCCTCCTTTTATATGTGGAGTCAAGTATATTTAGAAGGAATTCCAGTCCATTTATGAATTTTGTAAAATACATTTAATTAAATTTATCAATTTATCATACAGACTGTTGGAACAATGTAATTGTGGTTGTAGAATTATGGTTTAAAGAATTAGACTTCATCCTTAGCACCCATGAAACTTCACGCCCATTTTTATATAGGTGTAATAATTACAGGTGATGAATTGTATGTATTTTTAACTAATTGTGGTCATTGCTAAGCACCTTTACATGTGATTTAAAATGTTCACACTGTAAGTGCATTTTGGCGTAGAATTTTTAGAGTAAAATCCTAGATATTTGCAGAGCTACTTATTTTATAACATTTGATATTGTAACTAGACCAAGTGTATACAAAGGCTCATAAAATTGGGCTTCATCATAATGTGGAATATAGTAAAGTTAACGCCATATTTAACCCCATGTACATAATAGATTCATGTACCTGGTTTATTATTGTTAACTAAATAATAATAGTACCTGATTTCTAATAATGCAATATTTTAATTCAAATGTAAATAATGTGGTGTGATAACAAAACTTTTAATAGGAGTTATGTCACGCACATTTTTACTGGTCCTTATTCTAAGCCGTTATCGTGATGATTTCCTATTTTATGTATTTTGAAAGAAATCATTGAGACCTGTTATTTTGAATGGTTGTGCGATCACATGTTTTGTTAAAGTATCAAAATTTAAGTATATAATTAAAGCTGAAATCTGACATGGTGTAAGAGTCAATTATTTGTACTGGATTTGGTACAAATAAACTGCTGCGATTCTGCTCTCTCATATTGCCTTTTTTTGTTTTTCACACATGTGATGGCTGTGAAGTGGGGTTTCTTTATATGTTGAAAAAAAAGAACTACCGAACCTGCTTCTTGACATAGAATGTGAGTTCCAGGAGGGAGCCACTGTTTTGGAGCTTCGTCGGGCTGCCATCAGCGCCTGATGTAGCCAGGGTTCGCAAATGACGTCACCTTTCCAGTCAATATCGTTGAAAGCCGTTTAGGGCCCTCCTAAGCTAGATAAACTGTTCCTCACATCCTTGTAAGCTCTTGGCCCTCTGACAACACCGGAACCTGTCCATGTATTGAAGTTTTTATTGCCGTGGTTAAAATAGCTAACTTGTGCCTTGTGTCGTAGGACAGTCTCTTGAAGAGAATTCTAAAAAAATTTGAAGGTTTCATGTTACAGTTGTTGCGAAAGGAGATCACATGTTTAGAGGGTGGAACATTTAAGGGTTTTAAACATTGTGTCCTTGAGGCTGTGCCCCCCCCCCTCCCCAAGTGTTCAACGATAATGCAAGCACGATTTTGTATATCGATTTCAATTGCTTGGAGAAACAATGATTGAGTTTATTGATTATGTTTGTGCATTCCATGATGCCTTATGCATGAACATGAGCGAAATAGATTTCGTCAATGTTATCATAGATAATCTGGCTCCGCACGTTAGGAGTTTGTGCAAATCCGCAGCGTCAATTACATCAGTTGGCGGTCGAGATTCAAGGGCGTTTCGTTACAGTTCAGAAATACTGCACCTGTTTCGCGGCTGGGACACATGTTGGGAGCGCACCATCTGCCGCGTCTGGTCAACTGGTGCTTATACAGGAAGTTCCTGAATACAATAAACCAATGCGTTGTAGTAATTGTGCGTTGCTAGGGCATGTAGCTCACAACGGTACCCATAGCAGGCGTTCGTAGGTAAAGCATAAATACTTTAAATGCAATGAAGTTGGACACTTGCAAGCTGCTTGTCAAAAGTTGGGAAACTACGTGTGTCCGATTAGACTGACTGGACATGTTAGTCGAGGATTTTATCCACTAGAACAAAAGCAGCTTAGGTAGCTGGGATGGGACAAAGGGTGTTTGCAAGTTTTTGTACACTCTTACTTCTAGGGCTTAGGTAGCTGGGATGGGACAAGGGGTGTTGGCTAGATCTTATACACTCTTACTTCTAGTCGTGTATTCTAGGTAGGTATGCCCTTAGGCGGGACAAATTATGTCGATACTGGAACGGATGTTCCACAGACAAGCTTCTTAAGACCAGAAGATGTGGTTGTCACAGCCTAAGCGCACTTCAGTACCAGTCAGAAGCCCGGTGACAATCGGGTGACACTTGGTGTGGATGGGGACACATGGTGGAAAGTTAATGAACACAACTGGAGCAGACGTGACTGCCAGTTCATCTGAGTTTGGCGGCACGGTCTCGTTCCACCTGTCTATCCTGTTTAGGATGCGGTGATGATATCCTTGGCCTGAGAGTAGGGTGAGCCAGGTGATGCTTCCTGCATTTTCTACCACCCCAACTCTCACGAGGCATAGGGTAACAGTTCTCTAGATTACGTAGTGCACCTTAGACAGGAAGAATAACAGCGTAACATAAGAGTGACTTGCCGGCTCGAGCTCAATAAGAGTCCCCACTGATCCACCGCCATAGGTGGGGGATCAGGGACGTGGAACTGTGTGGACCGCCGAGCCTCTACTGGTTCTGTATTTGCACTAGGATGCCTGGCAACACTGCAGGCCAAAGACACCATGCACTGACGAGTGCAGATGGTGAGAAGCAACCTGAGAGTGTCGTGCCTCCCGGTGTGAAGGTGTTGCTACTGGTTGTGTATTTGCACTAGGATACCTGGCAACACTGCAGGCTACATTCACCATGCACTGACGAGTGCATATTGTGAGAAGCAACCTGAGTCTGTCGTACCTCCTGGTGTGAAGGTGTTGCTAGTGGTTGTGTATTTGCACTAGGATACCTGGCAACACTGCAGGCCACAGTCACCATGCACTGACGACTGCAGATGATGAGAAGCAACCTGAGTCTGTCATACCTCCCGGTGTGAAGGTGTTGCTAGTGGTTGTGTATTTGCACTAGGATACCTGGCAACACTGCAGGCTATAAGTCACCATGCACTGACGACTGCAGATGGTGAGAAGCAACCTGAGTCTGTCGTACCTCCCGGAGTGAAGGTGTTGCTAGTGGTTGTGTATTTGCACTAGGAAGCCTGGCAACACTGCAGGCCACAGTCATCATGCACTGACGAGTGCAGATGATGAGAAGTAACCTGAGTCTGTCGTACCTCCTGGTGTGAAGGTGTTGCTAGTGGTTGTGTATTTGCACTAGGATACCTGGCAACACTGCAGGCCACAGTCATCATGCACTGACGAGTGCAGATGGTGAGAAGCAACCTAAGTCTGTCGTACCTCCTGGTGTGAAGGTGTTGCTAGTGGTTGTGTATTTGCACTAGGATACCTGGCAACACTGCAGGCCACAGTCATCATGCACTGACGAGAGCAGATGGTGAGAAGCAACCTGAGTCTGTCATACCTCCTGGTGTGAAGGTGTTGCTAGTGGTTGTGTATTTGCACTAGGATACCTGGCAACACTGCAGGCCACAGTCACCATGCACTGACGAGTGCAGATGGTGAGAAGCAACCTGAGTCTGTCGTACCTCCTGGTGTGAAGGTGTTGCTAGTGGTTGTGTATTTGCACTAGGATACCTGGCAACACTGCAGGCCACAGTCATCATGCACTGACGAGTGCAGATGGTGAGAAGCAACCTGAGTCTGTCATACCTCCTGGTGTGAAGGTGTTGCTAGTGGTTGTGTATGTGCACTAGGATGCTAGTGGTTGTGTATGTGCACTAGGATGCCTGGCAACACTGCAGGCCACAGTCATCATGCACTGACGAGAGCAGATGGTGAGAAGCAACCTGAGTCTGTCATACCTCCTGGTGTGAAGGTGTTGCTAGTGGTTGTGTATTTGCACTAGGATACCTGGCAACACTGCAGGCCACAGTCACCATGCACTGACGAGTGCAGATGGTGAGAAGCAACCTGAGTCTGTCGTACCTCCTGGTGTGAAGGTGTTGCTAGTGGTTGTGTATTTGCACTAGGATACCTGGCAACACTGCAGGCCACAGTCACCATGCACTGACGAGTGCAGATGGTGAGAAGCAACCTGAGTCTGTCGTACCTCCTGGTGTGAAGGTGTTGCTAGTGGTTGTGTATTTGCACTAGGATACCTGGCAACACTGCAGGCCACAGTCATCATGCACTGACGAGTGCAGATGGTGAGAAGCAACCTGAGTCTGTCATACCTCCTGGTGTGAAGGTGTTGCTAGTGGTTGTGTATGTGCACTAGGATGCCTGGCAACACTGCAGGCCACAGTCATCATGCACTGACGAGAGCAGATGGTGAGAAGCAACCTGAGTCTGTCATACCTCCTGGTGTGAAGGTGTTGCTAGTGGTTGTGTATTTGCACTAGGATACCTGGCAACACTGCAGGCCACAGTCACCATGCACTGACGAGTGCAGATGGTGAGAAGCAACCTGAGTCTGTCGTACCTCCTGGTGTGAAGGTGTTGCTAGTGGTTGTGTATTTGCACTAGGATGCCTGGCAACACTGCAGGCTACAGTCACCATGCACTGACGAGTGTAGATGGTGAAAAGCAACCTGAGTCTGTCATACCTCCCGGTGTGAAGGTGTTGCTAGTGGTTGTGTATTTGCACTAGGATACCTGGCAACACTGCAGGCTACAGTCACCTGCACTGACGAGTGCAGATGATGAGAAGCAACCTGAGTCTGTCGTACCTCCTGGTGTGAAGGTGTTGCTAGTGGTTGTGTATTTGCACTAGGATGACTTGCAACACTGCAGGCTACAGTCACCTGCACTGACGATTGCAGATGATGAGAAGCAACCTGAGTCTGTCGTACCTCCTGGTGTGAAGGTGTTGCTAATGGTTGTGTATTTGCACTAGGATGCCTGGCAACACTGCATGCCACAGTCACCATGCACTGACGAGCGCAGATGGTGAGAAGCAACCTGAGTCTGTCGCGCCTCCTGGTGTGAAGGTGTTGCTGATGGTTGTGTATTTGCACTAGGATGCCTGGCAACACTGCAGGCCACAGTCACCATGCACTGACGAGCGCAGATGGTGAGAAGCAACCTGAGTCTGTCGTGCCTCCTGGTTTGAAGGTGTTGCTAGTGGTTGTGTATTTGCACTAGGATGCCTGTCAACACCGCAGGCCACAGTCACCATGCACTGACGAGCGCAGATGGTGAGAAGCAACCTGAGTCTGTCGCGCCTCCTGGTGTGAAGGTGTTGCTAGTGGTTGTGTATTTGCACTAGGATGCCTGGCAACACTGCAGGCCACAGTCACCATGCACTGACGAGTGCAGATGGTGAGAAGCAACATGAGTCTGTCGTGCCTCCCGGTGTGATGTGTTGATAGTAGTTGTGTATTTGCACTAGGATGCCTGTCAACACCGCAGGCCACAGTCACCATGCACTGACGAGCGCAGATGGTGAGAAGCAACCTGAGTCTGTCGCGCCTCCTGGTGTGAAGGTGTTGCTAGTGGTTGTGTATTTGCACTAGGATGCCTGGCAACACTGCAGGCCACAGTCACCATGCACTGACGAGTGCAGATGGTGAGATGCAACCTGAGTCTGTCGTACCTCCTGGTGTGAAGGTGTTGCTAATGGTTGTGTATTTGCACTAGGATGCCTGGCAACACTGCATGCCACAGTCACCATGCACTGACAAGCGCAGATGGTGAGAAGCAACCTGAGTCTGTCGCGCCTCCTGGTGTGAAGGTGTTGCTGATGGTTGTGTATTTGCACTAGGATGCCTGGCAACACTGCAGGCCACAGTCACCATGCACTGACGAGCGCAGATGGTGAGAAGCAACATGAGTCTGCCGTGCCTCCCGGTGTGAAGGTGTTGCTGATGGTTGTGTATTTGCACTAGGATGCCTGGCAACACTGCATGCCACAGTCACCATGCACTGACGAGCGCAGATGGTGAGAAGCAACCTGAGTCTGTCGCGCCTCCTGGTGTGAAGGTGTTGCTAGTGGTTGTGTATTTGCACTAGGATGCCTGGCAACACTGCAGGCCACAGTCACCATGCACTGACGAGTGCAGATGGTGAGAAGCAACATGAGTCTGTCGTGCCTCCCGGTGTGATGGTGTTGATAGTAGTTGTGTATTTGCACTAGGATGCCTGGCAACACCGCAGGCCACAGGCAGCATGCACTGACGAGTGCAGATGGTGAGAAGCATCCTGAGTCTGTCGTACCTCACGGTGTGAAGGTGTTGCTAGTGGTTGTGTATTTGAACTAGGATGCCTGGCAACACTGCAGGCCACAGTCACCATGCACTGACGAGTGCAGATGGTGAGAAGCAACCTGAGTCTGTCGTGCCTCCTGGTGTGAAGGTGTTGCTAGTGTATTTGCACTAGGATGCCTGGCAACACTGCAGGCCACAGTCATCATGCACTGACGAGCGCAGATGATGAGAAGCAACCTCAGTCTGTCGTACCTCCTGGTGTGAAGGTGTTGCTAGTGGTTGTGTATTTGCACTAGGATGCCTGGCAACACTGCAGGCCACAGTCATCATGCACTGACGAGCGCAGATGATGAGAAGCAACCTCAGTCTGTCGTACCTCCTGGTGTGAAGGTGTTGCTAGTGGTTGTGTATTTGCACTAGGATGCCTGGCAACACTGCAGGCCACAGTCACCATGCACTGACGAGCGCAGATGGTGAGAAGCAACATGAGTCTGCCGTGCCTCCCGGTGTGAAGGTGTTGCTGATGGTTGTGTATTTGCACTAGGATGCCTGGCAACACTGCATGCCACAGTCACCATGCACTGACGAGCGCAGATGGTGAGAAGCAACCTGAGTCTGTCGCGCCTCCTGGTGTGAAGGTGTTGCTAGTGGTTGTGTATTTGCACTAGGATGCCTGGCAACACTGCAGGCCACAGTCACCATGCACTGACGAGTGCAGATGGTGAGAAGCAACATGAGTCTGTCGTGCCTCCCGGTGTGATGGTGTTGATAGTAGTTGTGTATTTGCACTAGGATGCCTGGCAACACCGCAGGCCACAGGCAGCATGCACTGACGAGTGCAGATGGTGAGAAGCATCCTGAGTCTGTCGTACCTCACGGTGTGAAGGTGTTGCTAGTGGTTGTGTATTTGCACTAGGATGCCTGGCAACACCGCAGGCCACAGGCAGCATGCACTGACGAGTGCAGATGGTGAGAAGCATCCTGAGTCTGTCGTGCCTCCCGGTGTGATGGTGTTGATAGTAGTTGTGTATTTGCACTAGGATGCCTGGCAACACTGCATGCCACAGTCACCATGCACTGACGAGTGCAGATGGTGAGAAGCAACATGAGTCTGCCGTGCCTCCCGGTGTGAAGGTGTTGCTGATGGTTGTGTATTTGAACTAGGATGCCTGGCAACACTGCAGGCCACAGTCACCATGCACTGACGAGAGCAGATGGTGAGAAGCAACCTGAGTCTGTCATACCTCCTGGTGTGAAGGTGTTGCTAGTGGTTGTGTATTTGCACTAGGATGCCTGGCAACACTGCAGGCCACAGTCACCATGCACTGACGAGTGCAGATGGTGAGAAGCAACCTGAACATAAGTCTGTCGTACCTCCCGGTGTGACGGTGTTGCTAGTGGTTGTGGCGTCACTGTTTCTCCCCCACGAGCACTGACAGTGCTGATGTGTAGCTGGGAAGAAACAAGTAGCCGTCTAATATGTATGTCTTAATTCACTTTAATAAAATTCCCGGTTTCCATCGACAGTGCACAGCGTAATCTACCTTCAACTGTGTATATAAAGAAATACCCTGGAAATATAAAACAGAAAGGTAGAGAGCATCATGTGTTTATTGAGAGCTCAATAAATACGTGACCTGTGCTACCTCCTACCTAGTACAAGGATAGATGACGGTAAACATGTAGTTCCAGGTGTAGTTGACCTGGTTCTAAGTAAAAGGAAAATACTGGTTCTAGACGAACAATAAGAAGTTAAAGTTAAACTGCTAAATAAAGGTATCTAGAGGAGACAAAGTGAAGTTAAAACTAATGTTCGTGTTCGTATGTCGTCAGGTTGACTGGTCACGACGTACGCATAAGTAGCCACGGGGGCGTACTCGGAGGTTGGTAACTTCTCCAAAGATCCCGACCTCCAGCAGTGCTGTGAGAGGTTTCTAGAGATTCAAAAGAATGACTCCTGAGCTTTGCTGCGGCTGGACTCTTATATAGTGGTAGCTTGTAGGCTGCCGGGGCGGGGGAGGCATGACGTCCTCCGGCCCTGGGTGGCGTGAGGATCCTCTCGTCAGCAATACTGGCATTCGTGCCTTGTTGGGTGTGTTCGGCCTTGCCCGAGGTCTGGGCAGCTTGTAGGCATTAAGCACAGGGTAGGGGGACGGCGTGCCTGCCAGGTTGCATTTCCTCCAGGTGAGAAGGAAAAACACAGAAGTTCCCATTGCCTGTAGGGTAGGCAACGTGTCGTACATGCCTATAGAGATGGAAGAGGTGCTTTACGCAATGAGTCATAATTGTATTTCAATAGATGTAGAAGCGGCACGCATCAAGGTTGTTTGACCAGGATGCAGCGTGGGTCTTCTAGTCATGTGCAATGTAAATTCCAGCACCTTTTTTCTGAGTGTAAGGTGATAACTTGTGGTAGTCACAATTTTCAGGCTTTAGTGGATACTGGGGCCACATACAGTCTAATCAGTAAATCATTTTTGGAATTTCTTTTTGAAAATAAAACAATTTCTCAAGAGCATGTCAATTATAGTTTACAAAAGTGTTTATGTATTGCAAATGGGAAATCATTAAGAGTAATGTTCTGGCTAATCTTCACTTTTAAATTGGGTCATTTTCTTGGAGGTTTCCCCTTTTGAGTTTGACCCATGATGCATTTTGCGCATTGGGAATTCGTACTCTACTCGCAGACTTCGCCCCATCTTCGGGCATGTTGTTCATGCAGGGGCAAGTCCTTACTCCTCAACATTAAAACGGGACACGTGCCAAAGGGGTATGTTGGCAGACGTCAAATAAGACCACAGACACGTGACCTGAAATTGTACTGCCTACCAAGAAAACTCCAAGAAGCCAACACGTTGTCGCTTTATCCCTGAAGTATGATTTTTTTTTGTTCGCCGAGCCACCGGCACCCTCCAGGAAGGCAAGCCAGTTCCACAGCTCGCTACTGGAAGGCAGCACTCATTCCACTCCAGCAGCACAGCCTCCAGAGCCTCTGTCTCAGACGATAAAAAATGTCAATGCCTCCAGCCAGGGCGATAATCAATGAAAGACACCCCTTCAGAGCATGAATATTCACCCCTCTGAGCGCCAATAAGCTTGGGAATTTAGTATAAAAGGGCCAGCATAACCCTGGCTCAATGCAGTTGCTGAGCTAACCCAGCTTGCAAAGGCCAGAGGTACGAGTAGGGGTACGTGGCAGCCAACCTTCTCTCTCCCAGCTTGCGAAGGCCGGAGAACTGTTCATAAGGGCGCAGACCACTAGACCACTTTGCGAAAGTGTTTCAGAAGTACGTATCCACTATTGCATGCCTCTAAAGGAATTACAGCCTGTGTTATAAAGCCTAGAGGACAGGATGCATCTAGCTTTGAAATTGAGATTTTTACTTTATGAAATTGAGACTTTTGCTTTATCCCGCATAACCGGATGTATTCCCAGCACACCAAAAAGATATGACATTCTCTTTGGAGCGGAGCTGTTACCATATATTCTTACAGTTTGCAAACTAGAGGGCCATCCAGGAATACATGTGTCATTCAACACAGTTTAGGTGGATACTGATGGGACATGTGCAACAGAACTCTTGAGCTCAAGTCCAACATGTCATTTCAGTGTCTCTTCTGTAAAGCTCCCCACATTGGAGAATGTTGTACAGACATTTTGGGAACTAAAAGAGTTACCGAATGTCAAGGATCTCCGCTCACCATATGATGAGGCATGTGAGAGGATCTTCATTGCAACTAACACTTGTGACGGTACTGGATGGTATAGTGAGTCTTTGCCCTTCACGTCACCTGACCCTGACCTAGGAGATTCGAGAATGTCTGCTCTTCCACTGGAACATAGGCTAAGAAACAACCCAGAACATAAAGCAGAGTACGTGGCATTCATGAAAGACTATATTGATGCCGGTCACATGAGCAAGGTCAAAGTGGCCGATATTGAGTCAGAAAAGACTTACTTCATACCTCACCAGTGTGTTTTGAAGCCTGTCAGCACCACTAAAAGGCTTCAGGTGGTATTTGATACTTCATCCAAGACAGCTGCAGGCACATTCCTAAACGATATCCTATTTACTGGTGCAAAATTACATAATGACATTTTGACTGTTCTCCTTTGTTTTTGAACACATGCAATTTTTGTCACTGCTAACATAAGACAAATGTATCAGCAAATTGAGGTCCATCCCGAGCCTAGAATGTACCAGTGTGTATTTTGGAGGAAGTAGAAGACAGGTCTGTTGAAGTGTACCAGTTGAATATGGCATGGATTTTCCTCATCTCCCTACCTGGCTATTCACACTTTACATCACTTAGTAGAGGATGAGCAAGGCAATTTCCCTTTGGCTGCCAATACCTAGCTCAATAATATGTATGTGGACGATGTTGTCGGCTAGATGTAAGAAATAATTTATTTGCTGACTTATACAATTAACCAAACACTTCAACAACTTCTTGAAACCAACAAATTCAAACTTCATAACGTAAATGATTTTTTGCTCACGCTTTGCGATGGGTACAGAAAATGGCTGACCACAGAACACAACTAACCCTTTTACAAAGTGGCAGCCACGTGTCGATAATTCATTTCACTACGACAAACTACACTTAATGAAATACGTAAATTAAAAAATAAATAACTGCATCCGACATCACCAGCAAGGAATTCTCGCGTAGATAAATTATGACGGAAGAGAGCAGGCAATTTTTCCACATTATAATTTTCAATTCAGAGTACTATTTTCTTTAACAATTATTGCAAAGAGCGCCAACATAACACGAATCCTGCAACAACCATCAGCTGACACAGTACTTTGCAAATTAGTGAGTTTATTATTTACATGCTGAGTAGGTTGGTCCCAACGTCTGCCAAATTTTATTGAAGTTATGTGAAACAGAGTATACCCTCCCGACAGTGGCGTCTAGGAAGTGTTGAAAGTATATCCTGGTGCAGCTGGTGTCGTGCGCATTGTGGAAGTGCACACTCAGCAAGGGATTGTCAAACATTGTGTAGTGAAATTATGCCCCTTGCCATCTCAATGAACATGAAATGTGGGAATTTCAAGGTGGGCAGGATGTTCTGCATTTGTATATAGCATATATTGTGTACTAGCAGACACTGTGGGTGTGTGCACGTGTATGTACAATGCAAACGCAAGACTATGTGACTTAGCTTTAATTGCCTGTGCCTACAGCAATCATTGTGAAAGTGGCACCTCCAAGTGCAAGAAAAAAGCAGTAGTAAACAAGATGGCGGGTCGGTAAGTTAGGCTATGATGCACAGGTTCGTTTTTTAGTTGTTTTGTTGAAAGTATTCAGTCCACAAGCATATCTGTGCTCAGGGACATTGTCTTTCTCGCTGAAGTGAAACAAAGAGATTTGATGCTAATTTGTGTGGTTAATAAAAGAATATTTAATTTATATTACAATGTAGTGTCAAGTCCACCAGTAAAACAAAGACACACTGGCAATAAGAATATAATTATGTTTCAATATGCTGAATCAGAGTTGACATTTTTTATTTTTTTGACTTTCTATAATTATTTACAATAAAACCAGGTAAGGTAATTCAAACATCAATATTACGAACTGTATAAATTCAGGTCCCCTGAGGTTTGTATTAAATAATTTTCTCTGTATTGCAATGAAAAACTTTTTCAGTCTAGATAGTTACGTAATCCAATCAGATGATATAGGTGGTGTTAGAGAAAAATAAAACACCACCATCAATGACAAAGCAGGTGAGTGTATGCATAAAGTGAGAGGGCCACTCACCCAGGCACTGGGATGTTCTTCTCCCAACGGTAGCGTAGTTCCTGGACCACCTCATACCAGAGGTGGGCTGCTGCTCTTGTGCCACCCAGGGTGTGCACCACATGAGACATGACCACTGCCAGCCGCCACACCAGGCTGTCCACTGCTGCAGACTTCAGCCCCGACAGCTGTTGCATCAATGAAACTGCTTTACACACTGCCCTCATCCTCTCTTCATCCTCTTTCTCATGCTTCCTCTTCATCACACACACACGTGCACACTCATGTGCAGTACTAAACCAAGTAATTCACCCACTTCTTTATATTACAATATTCTAACAATAACTACTGCAATTTATAAGACATCTCAATATTAAAAGTGATTTCCTCTTTCCAGATAACACCATTACAATGGACAAAGAGGTGGAGTTATCTTATTTCATTTTACACTTGTCTACCTAAAATTTGGGGAAAATTCCGGGTTTTCTTATTTTTCTAAATTGGCAATAAAAGAAATTAAAAAACAAGTTTGAAATTCACTATCTGTTGCGACATTTGCTTTCCTATACCTCAATGGCGTCTAGTTTTCAGCAAGACATGCACATCCATGATGTCACCACAGTTAGTACTTAAAAATGTCACTGTTAATTTATGAGGTGAAATTAACAAACTGATTTTTCCTTATGGTTACCCATAAGCCGAAAGTATGTTTGCTATTGTTCACATCACTTTTATCAATGATCTGGTCCCTCTCTTCTAGTGCTAGCCTGACCTACTCAGCCAACTTCCAAGGTGTACAAGTATAATTAATACAGGATGAGTCCTTTGAAAGGGGCCCCGTGATCTGTATTTCCTCATTCCCTCTCTCTGTTATACACATGTCCCACGGAACCTCTTTTAAAGGACTCGCCTGGTATAACACTAGCAAACAAGCTTTTTGGCACAAGAATGAAAATGCATGTTCATAACAGAACTTTTCACGCTGATTCCCCTCAAAATTTCGCCTTATCGGGATATTTATTTTTAACGCCCTGTAACCCTTATCAGTCTTTTTTTTTTTTCCGAAAAAAAAATTAAAAGCACTGTGGGACACAAGAAACTAAATTAAACAGGACTGTGTAAAGGATAATTCACTCACCGCAGGTCTAGCTAGACCTGTTGTCAGGCAGCCTGCTACACCTTGCAATCAATGTAGTTGAGATTCTCACTGTGTACGCACATGTTTGTGTTCATTCTGTTTTCTCTTGTACAGGTTGAACACTTCTCATGCAGCATGGGTGTGTTATGTCCTAAATATACCAAAAAAGTCCATAAACGATTCGAATAGCTTCTGCTATGTGTGTGAGGAACTTACTTATAAAGTGCAAGCAAAAACGAAGTTTCGCACAAATGGTTCAAATTGATACCCCTCTTGTTGCGTGGGCACCCATGGACACGTCAGCCATGATCATTCGCCCGTATGTCAGACATCACGCCAATCCCCCTCGTGTCATGGAAAGGCTTATTTAACATTATATATATACATATATACATATATATATATATATATATATATATATATACATACTATATATATATATATACATATATATATATATACATATATATATATATATATATATAAAAACATATATATATATAACATATATATATATATATACATACATATATATATATATATATATATATATATATATATATATATATATATATATATATATATATATATATATATATATATATATATATATATATATATATATATATATATATATATATAACCATGACTTCGTCTAATCTGTATGTATCATCAAGTGACCCCAGGCAGGATTGGAACACTGAAACAACTTACTACGACTACTTAAAAGTACGCCTCTAGTTGTGGGGGCACTCACGGACACGTCAGCCAAGATCGTTTCACCTCCATGCCAGACATCACGCAGACCCCTGACGCGTGATAGAAACAGGCCAAGGCCACATTACAGAGCCGCTTAGTTCCACAGTGGACCGAGGGATAGTGCTACAGAGGAGGAGCTTAATGCCCGTACCCTCGACAAGCCTGCGGGAATTAAGAATACATGACAGTGTGCCGCCAAGAAACACCAGTTGAGCCCCAGCAGCTCATGTGCTGGAGCTATCTGCCAACCCCTTCAGCCAACGTCTCCATGACCTACCAAAAACTTTACCAGAACTTCACCAGTAACCCCTGAAGAAGTCGTTGACCCCCTTGAACTGCCTACCCTTCTGGTTATGGCAACCCTCAGTACCCTTCTGGTAGTGGCCCCCGAAGTCCCTTCTGGACAACAGGCATTGAGATAGTTAGGGACAGTTGTTGTAATAGCTACCTAGCCGCTCTGCTTTGTTCAGTTTCAGACCCAGGTCCCCTTCACCTGGTTTACAAAGGTTACTTCCAGTTAGCTCTTAGTTATGAGGTAGTACAAGCCGTGTTTATTCCTCCCCAGGCTCACCACAGCACAGCTCATCGCAGCACCATCACCACACCGGGTTGAGGCACCAGCTCCAGTCAGATCCAGCAGCCACAGCAGCTAGGGCAACAGCCACCCTGGGCCATCTCCAGCAAAGGTAAACCCATGGCTGTGTGCCACCTGACACGCCGGACCGCTGCACCTTTGTTTGACTTTGTGCCATGCCGTGAAGCCAAGCTCCCTGTATTGTATAGCGGCCGGGGCCTGGTCAGTCAGTAATAAGGTCAGCCAGTCATATCACCAATGTGTGTGATCAACAAGTCAAAAACTTGCCCGACCATGACATTGTCATCAGTCACCAACGTCACGCATTAAGAGTTTTTATGGTGCCCAACGTCGGGCCACTGCACTTTTGCAAGCTAGGATAGTGAAGCAGAACCAAGCCAGCACAACCCGAGACTCAGTGACACTAGCCGGAAGTTAAGCTGGATTAACCCAGATTTCGGCGAGTCTGAAATCACCACGTGGTGCCCAATTACCATAGCTGAAATGTCAGATGCACAGGCTAGCATAGCTGACGAAAGATAACCAATGGCCTAAGCCATTCCCAAAAGGTGTCGTATAGCCACCTGCCCTGGCACCAGGGGTAAACCAAATTATATGCGCACACTGCCAGCAAAACTTCCATTAAGTAAGCTAACGCTGGGCAAACGAACCAAGTTACACAGATGGACTGGAGTTCCGGTGTACAGACTGCCACACCCACCAGACTGCATATTGCAGCTGGCTAACTTGTTCAGAGCAAAGAGAAAATACAGTACATTGTATGTATGAACCCAGATGTACCACTATATGTGTATAGACTGGTCGGACGAAAGCATTACAAGACCGGTCCTCTTATAGAGGTGTGAGGTATGCCGCCATGCATGGGACTATCATCCCAAGAATCCAGGCAAACACTAGAGCATAAACACCACCCAGGGCAACAATGCACCTCAGCTCCCAGAGTTTGCAGGGAGACCTCATGAAGACCCAATCAAGTTTATGACCGACTGCAAAAAGGAACTTCAACCACGAGGTCCCTCTCAAGCAATGGGTTATGCAAACCCAGAAACAGATGAAGGGGAAAGTCATAGAATGGTGGAGTAGATACGGGGAGTTCATAACTGGATGGGGGCAACTTTGTTCCCGCCTCTCCCCTCAGTTCTCAGGCGAGGAGGTACAGGCTCATTTGAAAACAAAGTTCTGTAAAGGGACACAGCACGCCGAGGAAGAGGCAGAAATCTTCATTCGCCATAAAGTTCAAATGTACCGCTGGATATTCCCTGAAGAAAACTGCGTGCGCAATATCATGGACATGCTCCTATTGAAATTAAGAAATTTGCTACAAATCTCAAAACTATGCACAATTAAAGAACTTGTGGAACGAGTCAGGGAAACCAAGTGTAATTACAAGGTAAAGGCCCTGCTGGACAAGCCGCATGCCAGTAAGAATACGGAACAAGAGAAACAGCCTGAATGAAAGGAAAACCATCCCCCGTCCCCTACCCAAACTCTCCCTAAGTGCTGGTTCTGCCCAGAAATGCACTTCCACCAGGACTGCCTGGTCAAGCAGGCACGCCAGGGATAGGCGAGAGAAGAAAAAACAAGGACGCCCATCTCCACACCATGCCAAGCAGAGGGTAAGGAACTCAACCCGATGGGAAACTCCGCTGCCGGGGTGCAAAACAGGCCTCCACCAACGGGAACCAAGGGTGACTCCTCCTCCAGAGGCTAAACGAGGAACATGAACCACCCTAAGCCCCCACATTGAAGTTGAAATAAACGGGCAAAGAATACTAGCTTTGCTAGATTCTGCTGCCGCAGGCAAATTCGTGTGAAATGACGTACTCACCCCAGAACAAAGGGCATCACTCAGCCTTCAAACCCACCTGGTGCGCATGGCACAGTACGACCAGATCCTCAAGGTCCATGGTCGCACCACCCTTACAGTGAGCATATACCAACATACTAACCCCGTCAAGTTCGCAGTCTAACCAAATATCACAGAGGCAGTTAACCTATGGCAACCCAGTATATGTTGGAGTAAGCACCGAGTAACCATCAAATGCGAGCATAGCCATGATGCAGAAATCTCACCACTAGAAGGATCTGAACAATGTTACACACCCCATCGCACCACTAGCCATCAACCTGACCCACACATTATACGGAATCCAAAATCTTCAGTATTCTCGACATGCAATCAAGGCACTGGCAGAGATTGCACTACACCCTAACAGCCAAAAATACACTGCATTTTCCATGCCGGAAGACAAGACCTTTCAATTCAGAGTTATGCAGTTTGGACTGAAAAACGCCCTCGCAACCTTCCAGATGCTCATGTTCACCAAAGTGATTACCGGATTTGTGGGACAATTTTGCTTTGCTTACCAGGACAACATAATTATTTATTCCATGTCATGGGATGAACACTGCAGCCCCCTCAGATTCTTGGAGTGACTCGAACTACATGACCTCACTTGCAGACTCTCTAAGAGTCACTTCGGTAATACAACTACTGACTATCTGGGGCACGTAAACTCGCCTGAGGGGATCTACTCACAGGCAGCATCAATAGGTGCCATCGAAGAAGCAGAGGAGTCTACGAACAAGAAGCAGTTGTGCCGCTTGCTCGGATTATGTAACTGGCTATGCGACTTTGTGCTGGCCATCGCCCGACAAATGGCCCCTCTGCACCTCCTGCTCGAGAACATCGCAATGTCTCCCTTGTCCAGAAGCACAGCTTCAAGAATATTTTGCAGCTTCACCATCCACATGGAGAGAACTCACTAGCATTCTGGACTGACGCCTGCCAGAACAACCTGGGAGCCGTCGTATAACAGGATAACTCCGCCGACCAGCTGCAAGTCATCGCATATTCAAGCACTAGACTCGACTCAACGCAACTGAGTAGAGGTACCACAAACAAGCAGGAGTGTCTTGCCATAGTCTGAGCAGTAAGGAAGTACCACTATTACTTTGAGGGCAGGCACTTCATACTCAGAATGGATAGTAAAGTCCTCCAATGGTTGCGCAAATCCAAGAATGCCAAAGCCAAGCCCGGGCGGAATTCGATTTTGAGGTGCAATACTTCCTGGGCAAAAGCAACAATCTACTCAACGCCCTATAATGCTAGCTGGACCTCGATAGTGGAGCCAAGGAAGATTAAGAGATAGGATGACTCCCCCTCTCTCCCTCTTGCACCAAACCGAAGCCCAGAAGAGCATCTCTGGCTATTGCAACTGCAATTCAGCAGGTACCAGATTACCTACCACCACTAGCAAGACCAGGAAATCGAGCATCTTCTCCAAAACCAACCCCAGAGGTTTCAATTATGGGACAATGTAATATGGTGCCGGAGTGGACAACCAGAGTTATTCTGGAAGATCTGGATACCCAGGAACCTGAGGGCAGACCTATGCCGCCACCAACAGAACCACCTGCAGGCCGGACACCCGGGCATCAAGGAGACACTGCACGATATAGGGGTGTGAGATATTTGGGACGGGATGAGAAATGACGTATGACAGTATGTCAACAACAGTGAGGCGTGCTGTTAGGGCAAAGCGTATCCCGTGCCCCAACCTACAGCAAAACCTCATCGACCACATACAGCCTGGACATACTTAGCAGCAGACTTGATGGGACCTTATCCATGAAGCACCAGGAGCAACAGGTATTTATTGGTAGTCACTAATAAGTTTTCCTTCCTGCTGGGTAGAAGAATTCCCTCTACCCTGCCAGGAAACACAATATCATTTGTAAATTTGAAAAAGAAATCTTCCCCTGCTGGGTGTACCCACAGGCCTTACTCAATGACAATGGCACCCAAATCACCAGCAACCAATGGCAAACAGCATGCAATGCATGGGTAGTGGAAACCTGGACGACACCCCCCCGCCACCCAATCATCCGCAAGCCAACCCTACTGAGAGGAAAACCAGGAACTCAAGAAGAGTTCCAGGAACTCAGAGTGGGAGAAGACCACCGGCATTGGGACAAGCATATTCCAATGATCCTCTTTGCCCTCAGGCAGAAGACGAACGGGGCCGTCAACACCAGCCCCAGCAGGCTCATCATGGGATGGACTCCTCGCTGCCCCGGTAACTGGCAGTGGGAGCAAGCACCAACAGAGATGCCCCAACCTGAGGACACCTGCCTGGCAGCCCTGGCCAGGACCACGAGGGCACGCGAGGCCCATGCCCAATACATACATCGAAAATATCCATAACCGTACGCCGTAGTGCGGATCTTCAACATGGGTGAAACCGTACTTTCTCTGCAGCCAGCCACTAAATACAGCCTAATTCCAGTTCAGCGCGCAGGAAATGCAGATAAGTGGGAGGGGTCCTATGCCATTGTAGGGTGCCAAGATAAAATGTATTGGACATCCGTAAAGCAACCAGAGGGCAGGTAAGCCCCTATCCTGGAGGAGCTTGCAGACCACGAGCCCGAAGTCCCTGGGTCAGAAACCTACGAAGAGGAAAAATAGGAGGATGATCCCGAACACAGGGCACCTACCAAAATCAAGCCACCTCCAACCCCAAAACATGGAAGTAAGATCAGACGCCGACATACGAAGCCTGCAACCCACCCCGACGTGAGTAGAGTTCCCAACATGCTGAGGAGCAGTGTCCATCCGAACCTTGCCCTCGATGCCCACAGACTTCGTCCGGAAGATAGCCGCTAGACGAGGGAGGATGACACCCACTGAATCAGAGTTGTAATGGAGGAGCCCTCTGGACAGAGAGCACCGCCAATGACCTCCACCGCCCATTCCAATTTCAGAGCAAGAGGAACCATGTCATGCCAACGAGGTAGAGGAACCCCAAGAGCCACTGCTTCAGACAGCCCCCAGACCATGCCAACCCAGGAGAGCATGGTCACAACCCAAGCCACAGTGCCACGGACACCTACACTTCGCCTTCCAAACGAAAGGATGTGCCCACCAGTGCCAACAAAGTAGGAGAACCCCAAGAGTCCCTGCCTGAGATGGCAGCCTCGACCACGTCCAACCAGGACAGCGTGGTCGGCCAGCAAGCCACGACGTCAGAAGATGCCAAGACCAAACCCCAGGCTCGGCCACATGTACAGAAGGATGAGCCCAGTAGTCAGCCAACAAGGGAGATGCCCGCCCGTGCCTGCTGTAGCACCTCTAAACCCGGCCAATATTGCGAGTCACCATGGTGGCCCACCTCCAGATTTACCTGGTGGCACCCTCAGTATGCAGCCTTGAAGAAGCAGTTGTAACGTGGACGGCCCGTCCACGTAAAACCTGGACACCAACCAAGAACAGTGACTCACAATGCGAGTTGTCAAATAACTCACCCGCAACCAGTGAGTGAACACGTTTTTAAAACAGCTGTTAACTGCTGTTACCAAGTTGCCAGTGACAAGTATAGAAAACAGTTTTGAAACCGCCATACACAGCTGTTGTTGGTGATGTTATTCAAAACTAGTAAATGTGAGGTATAAATACAGACTTTGTAGAACTGCAATAATGAATCCAGCAGTAGTGCAGTGACAAGGTGCTACATGACCTAATTAGTCAAGAGAAACAGTGGATGGACGTTTGTATTGGCCCGTAATGCTTTACTGACACATGCAACCACCACTTTGTTTCATCTGTGCATAATTTTCCTGGCGCACCGGATGGAGTCCAAACCAGTGTAATATCTACAAGGGTGCCAACAGGTTACACCCCTTTTTTTGCAGGGAGTAATACAGATGAGACAGTATTATACTGCTAATCCCCCACAGTCAGTAAGCTATACCATGCCACCCCATCAGAAGATGAGAAAATAAGTGAGCCAGCGGGCGGGAGCCGCAACCACACCTGAAGTGGTCAAGTAGTACAAGGGCGCATCGAGGGACAATGCCACCCGTGCTCCAGTCAGCAGCATACGCCCTAGCAGACAGCCCTTGGCTCCGTCCATTAACAAGTGACTGACCACCCCTACCATGCCACCCGGTACTTATACCTGCGCATGGCTCAGAAACGCCAGTTGTTTGTCGGATCTTGTAAATGCCACACAACCCCGGCAACTCACTCCACCCCCACACGAACTGCAGCTCTTCAGCTCTATTGCTAACATCTACCAGACCTCCCAGAGGATCTACCCCTGCGGATCTTGAAAAAGTCATCAACCCAACTTGCTAATTACCCCTGGTAACAGCAACTTCCACAACCCTTCAGGAAGTGGGCACCCCAAGTCCCTTCAGAACACAGCACAGGATAGTTAAGGAAAGTTAAAAGCTACCTAGTCGAACCTGCCATACCTAGTTTAGATCAAGGTAAGTTAGGAGGCATAACGGGCCTCCGTGTCTATTCCTCGCAAGAATAAAACATGAGTTCTCACCTACTTTCACTTTACTTTCCTTAGGTGACTGTGTGATTGTAAGTACACACCATGTCCACAAGGGTGGAGCAGAAGGCCGGGCATTTACCACCTGATTTTACCGTACCTAGCGTAGTACTGCCAGTTCCCACACAGGGACTCGTACGTCGTATACACATACACAGGCTTCTTGGCCACCAGTTCGGCGCAAGGTAGAGCCACAACAACTAGAAAAGCAACCCATAAGATGGCGACACAACCAGGCCAGTTTGTACTCCGTCCACAGCTCTGTTGTGTAGCCGGAGGGTTTATTTGACTGGTTCAGGAGGCCTGACCGCCTATGGGCCCACACCCATAGTTGTTGTCGGATGACTCAGATGAATCCCGCACTCCAACCCCTGCACCGCTTCTGTTGCTGTGGGGTAAGGGTAAGACTCTGCGTCAGCTCGGCCGAACACTTTAGCCTGCGAATCTATGTCGCCCGCTCCCCTCTTGCGAGGTTGGTTGTAGCAACCCCTCCATAGCTTACACTTAAAAGGGTGTTAAGGATCTACAGGGGATGAAGGCCACGACCACCTACAAAGTTACCTGGGGTTGCACCCTATCCAATAAGGCATTCTGCCGCGACAACCCCCGGGACCAAGCTCACTGCGCCCGACAGCTGGAGAGGCTTGACCACGCAACTTCCTCCCCTTCGCTCTTTTCAGTGCCCAAGAAGATGCCTGGGATGCCAGATCTTGTGGTTGCTGCCATCCGCCATGGGGAGAAGGTTCCGCTGGACACAGCCTGCCCCTGGTTCCGTGGGAACCACAGTTCCACCCCGGTCAAAGCATTTTCCAGCAGTTCCAGCCACCACAGAATCTTTGGATCAGCCAGCTCCATCAGCGCCACCAGCAGCCGTTACCTGCCTATAAGACCGACTCTGCAGCCCAGCCAATCGAGCACCAGCGCAGGTAACCCAGTTACCTCGAGTCACAACTCCCGACATGTGACTCAGTCAGTACTCGATTTCGTACAGAGTCACCAGGTGACTCGACCTACCCTCTACACTGGTCGGTCGAGTCCCAACTGGCATGTCAATGTGAACAGACCACGTTGACTGTGTGTGACTGACCTGCACACTAAAAACGAGATCTGATAGTGACGTAGTATCAGACTGTTCCAGAGACTGTCCCGTGTCAGTATATATGTACGTATATATTGACGCATGTGCTACTGGGTGAAACTACCTTAGAGGGCAGTGCGGTGACGACTATCCTTACCAAGCCTAGCTCGGCCTACCACTGCAATTAATACCTGTTTCAGATACAGGATCAGGCCGCTTGGGGGTAGGTTTGCTCCGGGCTGGAAGGGAGTCAAACTCCAGAGTGAGGCTGATGGAAGTGGCTGCCCATCCAGGGAGCTCGATCCTCCTCACTAAAAGGGTTGCCAATATACAGGATTCCAGCGATCCCTGGTGGATGAAATTAGGTGATGATTAGTTTGATGTGGAGGTGGGGGTACGAGGTCTAGCAGAAATGATCTTACATGGACGAGTAGGTTGACATGACGGGACAAAATCTGCAGACGGGAGTGTTGCACGGGGTCGGTTGTCTGGCTGGGCTGCGAGTCGAACCCAAACTATTTTACTGGATGCAAATTTAATTGAGCAAAACTTAGGGAATACTGTGCCCTCGTGATGTGTTACTGTAATCAATCGACCACACTGCAATTTAACATTACTCGTGGTTTTAGGGGGCTGCCTAGCAGGGTTGTCACTGTGGATAGTCTCGCTCTCATGGGCAAACAAATTGACCTGTTCCTCATATTCCGCCGTTGGGCATCCTGGCCACTGGGCACCGAGTAAGTGATCTAAGGACGTAGTAATTTCCAGGGGAACAAACAGGGAAATTGGCAGTGGAGCTGGGTCATGACACACTATTTGAGGTTCGTCCTCAGACGTGGAGCTGACTACAGCACGTGCTAGGGTGCAACGTTCCCTACATCGTTGTTTACTCTGAATACCTCCTTTCCTACTGTACATCTGTTTGCTAGTGTTACACAAGGTTACAAAATACCAAAGTGTAGGAGGAAGGGGTTCATTAACTAAAATTACAGGTACACAAAGAAGTAAGTTTGACGTGATGTTTTATTGAGGGGATTATTCCCTGGAGAGAACCGGTAAAATACAATTAGTAAATTTTAGATTGCCTTGGCAAAACACTGGGGAAAATCGCAATACATAAACAACGTGAGCAACGGGGTCAGTTGAAGGTGGGCCTGAGATGGAGCAAGCTGTAGCGCGTAACTTCACAGCAGCTAGGAAAATCAGTAAGATATAGCTCACACAACTTTCATGGCGGCTAAGATTTAAGTGGGAGCTAATCAGGTATGCAATCCGAAAAGCGAACGGCTCGTTACCGCAGAGTCAAAGGAAGTTGATTGGGGTAAGGATTACAGGAGTTAAGGTGGGGTATACCTGCAGCTGAAGTAGGCGTCTCACGTGCATGTCTTTGGTGACGTGCAGGTCTTGAGAGAGAGTCTTCGCAGACTGACGAAGGTCTTAAGGTGCAGGTTTAGGTAGAAGGGTTTAAGGCAGGAGGTAGATAGCCCTTGGTCAAGCTGAAAGGAAAGTCTTCTGCAGACTGAGGTAAGCGGGGAGTCCTTGTCAGACTAAGGTGGTGTGCGGAAGAGTCCTTGCAGACTCAAGTATACGCAAGTCCTTTCAGACTGAGGAAGGTTGAGAAGAGTCGTTGCGGACTCAGGGTAAGCCGAGAGTCTTTAGCAAACTCAAATCTTTGCAGACTGGGGTGGGCTTGCGTCCTCTTTGGTCACCGAGCCCGGCACATCTGCCAGGGCTGTCTATTGGGTTTGTATTTATAGTGAATTTCCACTTATCAGCAGTTCTTGGGGCTGTGGAGGGGTAGCGTAGCCTTTCACAACGGAGGCATGTTTATCGGGGTGCAGGAGCGCTGTGCATTTCTTATCGCCCTGCATGGAAGCGACGAAAAATTAAAACCCCTGTCTCTAAGGCAGGTTGGTCATGATGCCACAAGGTCACTGCAGTGCTGCCATCTCTCCAGATTGTAGGAACTCCTTCTGGAGCCAGCGACAAGTAGTAGAATTCTCAATAATATTTATTCCAATAGCAGAGGTGCATTTTGAATGCATAAATATGGGGGGGGGGGGGGGGGGGATAATGGGGATTGTAATTATGCACATAATTTACAATGATGCGATCAGCTACCCAGGCTTCTGGACTTTATTAGCGCGATACATGTATTCTGGTTTGCCGCTTATATATTCCGCCCCTGAGAGCACATGGCTCGTAGATGGGGCAAAGTCGTCCATAGAGCTCACATTCTTACTGCGCAGCATGCTGGCATGCGTCAGGATAGAAGGTGAGTCGGAACAACACAAACAAACTGTGCCTGCAGATGCCTTTTGAAAAAAATCATTTGAAAATGTGTATTCAACCTATGGCCGAAAATGTTTCCTGAGGCAGGCCTGCATACTCGAAGATGAAGCTAAAACATGAGTTTATTGTAAATAATAAATATTACAGAAAGTGTGTGTGTGTGTGTGGTGTGTGTGTGTGTGTGTGTGGTGTGTGTGTGTGTGTGTGTGTGTGTGTGTGTGTGTGTGTGTGTGTGTGTGTGTGTGTGTGTGTGTGTGTGTGTGTGTGTGTGTGTGTGTGTGTGTGTGTGTGTGTGTGTGTGTGTGTGTGTGTGTGTGTGTGTGTGTGTGTGTGTGTGTGTGTGTGTGTGTGTGTGTGTGTGTGTGTGTGTGTGTGTGTGTGTGTGTGTGTGTGTGTGTGTGTGTGTGTGTGTGTGTGTGTGTGTGTGTGTGTGTGTGTGTGTGTGTGTGTGTGTGTGTGTGTGTGTGTGTGTGTGTGTGTGTGTGTGTGTGTGTGTGTGTGTGTGTGTGTGTGTGTGTGTGTGTGTGTGTGTGTGTGTGTGTGTGTGTGTGTGTGTGTGTGTGTGTGTGGTGTGTGTGTGTGTGTGTGTGTGTGTGTGTGTGTGTGTGTGTGTATATATATATGTGTGTGTGTGTACTAAAAATTCGACGACTATAATAGTTTAACATTTGCTAATACTACAAACTCCATTCCGTCACTGCCATCAAATGTTGTCACAGAAAAAATAGGGCTGCAATCCTGTGTCCTGTACTGCTATAACCTGATACAGAAGTATAATTGATTTCCAAGTGACCTATTAGTAATCAGCATGCAAATATTATTAAAAAACTATCTCACCCTCCGTTATTACTGTAAACCCCATCATTTTTTAGGAATTTTTGCAATGATTTTGAATTTAATGTATTAATTACAGAGCAGAATTTTAAACATCGACTATGTGGTCAAAAGTATCTGGACCCCCTGCAAAACATTGTGTTACATAATAGGTGACACAGTACTGCATCTACCCTACGGAACACATGGTCAGCAGACAGTGCAAGACAACAGAATGAGACAGTCTAAAGAACTCAATGTCTTTCAACATGGTCAAGTGGTTGGGTGCTACTTGTGTACAAGTCTGTGCGCGAGATTTACACCTTCCTGAATATCCCTAGGGCCAAAGTTTCAGATGTTATAGTGAAGTGGAAATGTGAAGGGACGTGTACAACCCAAAAGCATTAACGCAGACCTCCCATGTTGACTGCCAAACACAGCCAAGTGTTCAAGAGTGTCATACTGTGTAATCGACAATCATCCATCGCCACCTTCACATAGGAATTCCAACCTGCATCAGGATCTATTCTAAGAACTTATGCTGTTTAGTGCCAGATGAAGAAACTTAGTTTCCATGGGCAAGCCGCACATAACACAAGCAACTGCAAAACGCCATCTCATATGGTGTAAGGAGCATCAAAACTGGACAATTAAACAGTGAAAAACCACTGTGTAGCAAGATGAATCACTATATATAATGTGGTGATCCAATACTAGCATGTGGGTGAAGCAATTGCCAAATGAACAACATCTACCAGCCTGTATAGTGCCCATGAGAAATTCGGGTACTGTCAAGGTACAAATTTATGTTGACAATTTAACTGCTTTTATGCTGCTTACTATCAAAGACCATTGTGTTTTCAACTTGACTGAGCACCCATCCATACTGCTGGATGCGGAGGAAATGGTTTGGCAATGACATAGTGCTACTAATGGACTTGTCTGCACAGAGTCCTCATTTGAATCCAATAGAACATCAGTAGGATGTTTCCAATGCAGGCTATTTGCTAGACCACACTTATCCACATAGATACCTCTTCTCATTTCGGCACTACACGTGAAATGGGATGCCATTCCACAAGGAAACCTTCCACCATCTGATTGGAAATACATTTGCCTGCGAGAGTGCAGGCTGTCATCAGTTCTAAGGGTGGGCCAACACAGTATTGACTACCAGTGTTCCCGATGGAGGACGGCCCAAACTGGTACTTCACTTTCAGATGGGTGTCCTGATACTTTTGATTGCATAGTGTATGTTGTCTATTTTCAAAACTAAATTTTCTGTAAATCTCTAGTTTTTATACAGCTGATAGCAAGGCAAGCTACAACTGAATAACACGTAATATCTAATAAAAAAAACTTAGTTGATTACCTCAGTGTTTTTCCCATCTGATGTGTAACTGCTTCCCATGCTGTCTGCATATGGGTTTTTCTGAAAATGTTATAACATTATTATGTTATATAATTATTATTACATATTATTATTAAACCTTCATACCTTTGTACAATCATAAAGACAATTTACACAATACAGACATGGATTCCAAGAATCCTTCTACCAATTGGTAAATTATTATTAAATAAAAAATTAATTATATCTCAAGAATTCTGCCCCTTTAACTCACTTCAGATAATCCAAAAAAGATTTATAATGATACGTGACACTTTACTGACCCATGCAACCACAATTTGTTTAATCTATGCGTAATTTCCCTGGCGCACAGGATGGGATTCAAACCAATGTGATATCTACCAAGGTGACGTCCCTTCTTGCAGGGAGTAATACAGACGCATCAGTATCACACAATTCACTACCTCAGACAATGAGTGAACCAGTGGCCGAGCAGCCACAACAACCCCTGAAGCAGTCAAGAAGTTCAATCATGGGTGCACCGAGGGATAGTGCCACTAGCGCTCTGGCCAGTAGCAGACAGCCCTTGGCTCCACCCAAGAACAAGCGACTGACCACCCCCACCATGCAGCCCGGGCAAGGGCGAGCAGGCAGATACTTATACCTGTGCGAGGTTCAAAAACGCCAGTTGTTTGTCAGCTTTTCTGAGAGTCACACAGCCCAGACAGCTTGTTCCACCACCTCGTAAGCTGTAGCTCTCTGACCAGCCTTTGTCTCCCAGACAACCCAGAAACTCTTCAACGCTATCTTCAACGTCTTCCAGAGAATCTCCCCCTGCAGACTTTGAAGTCGTCAACCCCACCTTGCCACTCACCACTGATAACGGCCACCCCACAACCCTTCAGAAAGTGGGCCCCCTAAGTCACTTCAGGAGACAGCACAGGATAGATAGAGAAAGTTAACAGCTACCTAGTTGAAACTGCTACATCCAATTAGAACCAGATCCCCTTCACCTGGCTTTTGCATAGTTTAAACTTCCGGTCAGCCCAAAGCAGTTAGGATGTAGTACGGGAGACAGTGTCTATTCCTCTCAGGAATAAAACACGTGTTCTCTCTTACTTTGAATTTCTTTTCCTTAGGTAACTGTGAGAATCCCCATAAACACCACACCCACCAGAGTGAAGCAGGAGACTGTGTTTCACCAACTATTTTACCAAACTAGTATAAGACTATGAGCTTCCTCTCAGGGACTCATCATATAAACAAACATGTTTGATGGCCACCCATTCAGTGCATCCTGGTGTACCGAAAGGCAGGGCCACAACCATTAGAAAGACAACACACTAGGAGGCTAGACAACCAGGCCAGTTAGTACTCCGTCCACCGCATCATTGTGTTACAGGAGGGGGTATTTACCTGGTTCTGGAGGCCTCACCACCTTTGGACCCACCCTCACATTTGTCATACAACTCTGAGAAAAACCACCCTCCAACCACCACACAGTTTGTGTGACTGATTGGGGTAAGGGTACAGCTCCGCGTCGGCTCGGCTGCAGCTGTGGCCGAACACCCTTAGCCAGAGATAGTTCGTTGCCTGCTGCTCTCTTGTGAGGCCAGTAGTAGTACCTCTACCATGCCTTACATCAAAAGGGGTGGTAAGGATTTGCAGGAGAGAAAGCCGCGGCCACTTACACATCTAAATGGGGCTGCACCCTTACCAATAAGGCAGTCTGCCACGATAACCCCCAGGACCTAGCTCATGCCGTCCGACAACTGGAGTGGCCTCACCTCCAGCTCCCTCCCCTACTCTCTTTTCAGCCCCCAAGAAGATGCCTGGGACACTGCATCCTGTGGTAGCCGCCATCCACAGAGAGGAGGTGGTCCCACTCTGCATCGCCTGCCCCTGGTTCAGGAGGACGCGAAGTTCCAGCCCGGACAAGGCATTTTCCAGCAGTTCCAGCCACTACTGTATCTTCAAACCACCTAGCCACCAGCACCCCCAGCAGACATTACCCACCTGCACGACCGGGACAACCATCCAGCCAAGCCAGCACCAGTACAGGTAACGCAGTGACCAGAAGTCACAGTGCTAGACGTGTTGCTCAACCAGTACTTGATTTTGTGACCAGTCATCAGGCGACACGACCTACCTTATACACTGGTCGGACCCTAGCCTGCAAGTAAATCTGAACGACCCTGTGAACCCTGTGTGTAAATGACCTGCACACTAAAAACTTGCTACAACAGTAACGTAGTTAGAATGTTACAGAGCTGTCACGCATGAAGGAGTTGTAGGGAGGGTGTTTTGTGTCTAACATGGGGCCTGAGCAATTTTACGATAAAGTTGTAAAGCAGAACCAGGCCCGCACGACCCATGAGCACCAGAGACTAGCCAGACATAGAGCATAAGCCCATTACCGGACTTCGGGGAGTCCAAAGTAACCCCATGGTGCCCAAATACCCCAGTAAACATGTCGGACACTGAATTAAGTCCGAACAATCCCCAATAAACCGCTATGGCAGAAGCCAATTCCAACATGTGACATATAGCCATATGCCCTGGCACCAAGGTCAACTCAATTATACGTGCACACTGTCAAAACGTGTTCCACTACCAGTGTCCAGGCTGGGCAGATGAAGTGCACTTTACTGATGGACTAGAGTATAGATGCAATTACTGCCACACCCAACAGTCTGCCTTCTGCAGCTGGATCACTGGTGCTGGAAGAGGAATAAATCTGGTACATTGCATCATGTGCGCCCAACCCTTCCTGCACATGTGTATAGGATGGCCAGAGGAGCGAGTGACGTGACCAGGACTCGTACACCGTTGTGAAGTGTGAAGGTGTGCAGTAGAATACCAGCCAAGCAACACGCATCATAGAACTAGTCCGACAACCACCCGCTGGCACCAGCGAGCCACAGTTACCCAAGTTCGCTGGACGTCCGCACGAAGATCCCATATCATTCACCCTTAAGTGCGAAAAAGAATTATGGGAGCACAAAGTACCTGGCAAACAATGTGTGACACGTGCCATAAACAACTTTGAGGTGGAATAAATACAAAGAATTTGTTATGGAAAGGAGACAGCATTGCCTGCACCTTTCTATGCAGTTTTCAGGAGAGGAAGTTCTAGCCTATTTAATTAAGGAGTTTTACGGTCAAACCCAACATGCCAAAAAAGGACACCGAGATCTTCATCAGTCAAAAAGTGCAAATGTACCAGAGAATTTATAAGTCAAAACACGAATAGAGTTGCGTATGCAATATAACCCGCATGCTCCGGCCGCAATTGTGTAACCGCCTCCAAATTCCGAAGCCCCAAGCAATAGAGGAGTTAGTTGAGCAAGCCAGGGAGACAGAACACAATTTTAAAGCACGGGCGAAGCTAGACAAACCAAGGGTCAGATGGCTAGCTGAACGCAAAAGCAAGTGGAAAGAAAGGGAAACACCCTCCCCGGCAACGCTCCATTCCCTGACCATCTCTTACCTAAGAGCTAGTTCTACCCGGAACTGTACTTCAACAGACACTGCTCAGTCAGGCAGGCAGACCAGGAGAGGGCGGGAGGGAGAAACACTGCAGAGGAGCCAGCCCCCACCGCACCAAGTGAAAAGCAAACAAGCTAGCCATTTGGGAAACGCTGTAACTGGGGTGAGAAGCAAGCCGCCACAACTGGCAACGAAAGGCCCATCGTGCAAAGATTAAAAGAAGAGAGCTAACCCCCAGACGCACCACATATTGAAGTTGAAACAAATGGCAAAAAGATACTCGCATTATTAGACTTCGCCGCGAGTGGCAACTTTGTACGGAGAGATATCCTAACCCAGCAACAAAGGGCATCCCTCTGACCACAAACTCATATAATACAAATACCTAGCATGATGCTACCCTCAGAGTAGGACGTATCACGCTCATGGTAAATTTACATAAGCATTCCAACCCGACAGAATTTGTGATCTCACCGTAAATTACAGAAGCAGCAATTTTAGGCCACTCTTGGTTACACCAGCAACAATGAATCATAGATCAAGGGCAGGGACAAATACATTTGCAAGACGAGAATAGGGACACCGTAAATTGGGAGCACAGTCCTGAAGCGGTCATCAGACCGCCCAATTGCGCCAAACCCGGAGCATTCAGCACGAGATCTGGGCCACCACTGAAACCCCAGTATACAACTGCCCATACAAAGTGTCCATCAGGAGGCGACAATTAATAATGAAACAAGTTCAAGAGATGAAGGAACAAGGAATAGTAGAGATGTCTGATTCTTCCTATAATTCACTAGTGGTACTGGTACCGAAGAAAAAGGCCAGCTGCGCTTCTGCGTGAACTATAAGGACTTGAATGATGTGACTCACCCCATTGCATTGCAAGTCTTCAATTTAGCGCACATGCTTAGAGATATAGAGGAGGCCAAAATCTTCAGTACCCTCGAAATGCAGTTCGGGTACTGGCAAATTGCTGTCCACCCAGATAGTCGTTTCCCGCCACATTCCAGAGGCTCATTTCAGCCAAAATGCTCACGGGCTACATTGATAATTTTGCTTTGCCTATCTGGACGACGTAATACTCTATTTGAAGACCTGGTAAGAGCACTGTAGGCACCTCAAGAGAGTCCCGTTGAACTTGGAGCTCCATAGCCTCACCTGCAAGCTGTCAAAGAGTCACTTCGGCAAGACGTTGATAGACTACCTGGGGCACATAGTGTTGCCTTACCTGAAGAAAATTACCTGCAAACTTCATCAATATGTCCCCCATTGAAGAAACAGAAGAACCTACCATGAAGAGGCAGTTGCATCGTTTCTTGGCATTATGCCCATTGGAAGTGGGGACCCAAACTACGCAACACCATCCAGAACCTCAAGAGGGGCTTTCGGAACATTACGCTGTTGCACCGCCCGCTAGGAGACAGCCCTCTAATACTCCAAATTGACGGCAGTCAGAACGGTCTCAAGACCGTCCTGTACCATGAGGATGCCAACAGCCGCCCACAAGTGATTGTGTATGCCAGTACCCGGCTAAATGCTACGGAACAGTGGTATCATAAATGAACAAGAGTGCCTCGCTGTATTATGGGCAGTAAGGAAATACCGGTACCACCCAAAAGGGCAACCAATTCATCCTCCGAACAGACAGCAAAGAACTTAAGTGGCTCACAGAGTCACAGAATTCCAAGGCTAAGCTTGGGTGGTGGGAGATGTTCCTCACTGAGTTTGACTTTGATGTCCAGCCCTGCCCAAGGAAAACACAATTTGCCCGACGCCCTGTCACGCCAGCTGAATATCGACAGGGAAGACAAGAAGGACGAGGAGTGGGAGAGAATGACCCCACTCCGGTACCTAGCTACAGCCCCGAAGAACACATCTGACTGCTGCAACTCCCACTGAATAAATACAGAATCTCCTACCACCAGCAGCAGGACTCCGACATCCAGCAAATCCTTCAGCAAAATCCTCAGCACTTCGAACTCCAAGACGGCGGTGACTGGTCCCAGAGTGGACAAACCGGGGCAGACTTGCGGATCTGGATACCTAAAGATCTGAGGGCAGGCCTGTGCCGCCAATATTCCATGACCACCCACAAGCTGGACACCCGGGGATCAGAGAGACCCTGCGAGACTTAGGGACTCGCTACATATGGGATGGAACCGGATGTGCCACGAAATCCGGCAGTACGTCAACAGCTGTGAGGCGTGCTGCCGAGGGAAGGCTTACCCCGTGCCCCCACCAGCACTAAAACCCGGTCGACCACACACAGCCTGGATACAGCTGGTAGACGATTTGATGGGTCCCTACCCTAGGAGCACCTGGGGCAACCGCTACTTGCTGTTGGTGACTGACCTCTTCTTACATTGGGTAGAAGCCTTTTCACTCCCCAGTCAAGAAGCCGCAAACATCACCGGCAAATTTGAGATGAAAATTTTTCCCCCACCAGGGGTACCTGCAACCTATTTCGACTGATAACAGCATTCAGTTCTTCAGCCACCACTGGCAGAAGGTGTGCAATGCATGGGGAGTTGAGACTTAGATGACTCCCCCACCCCATACCACCCACAAAGATAACCCCACTGAGTGGAGTAACCAGGAATTAAAGAAACGCCTCCAACTCAGAAAGGGAAATGTGACTGTCATCACCATATCCTGGCGATTCTCTTCCCCCTCCAAAGAAGGACTAATGAGGCCGTCAATGCCAGTCCCAACCAGCTTGTCCTGGGATGAACCCTCCGCCACCCAGGAGACTGGCAGTGGGAGCAACATCCAAGTGAGATGCCCCAGCCAGAAGAGGTACACTTGGCTGCACTGGTCCGGATGAACCAAGCACGAGAAACCCAGGCTTGCTGCATCATAAATAAGTACCTGCAACCATGCACCAGGGTACGGAGAGGCCATATTCCAAAATCATCAAGGGAACACAGATATGCCTTTTCCCCGGAGAAGCACCCAAACCCGGAGTCTGAGGTTGACGCCAATGAAGAAAGGGAGGATGACCCAGACCCCATGCTCACCATCGCAGAGCCGCCTCCACTCCAGTGAAAGGAGGTTGGATACGAACCCCGCCTGGTTAGCCACCAAGCAACACCGGTGGGAATAGCGCGTTGAGGAGCAGCATCCGTCATAACTCTACCCTCGATGCCACCACTTTCTTACGTCACGTAGCAGCCTGACATGCCCAGATGTCGCCAGCGACAACAGGAATCTCATGGTGTAGACCCCTGGGCTGAGAGTCCCGCCGTCAGCCGCAGCCATCGAGCCCGATCCAGGAATGAAAGAAATCACCCCAGGCTGAAAAAGTAGAGGAGCATAAAGAGCGTCTACCTCAATCGGCCACCCCGCACACGCTAGCCCCGGAGGGCCCAGCCTGCAGCGTCAGAGGACGCGGACACCCTCCCAGCCAGGAGGACACCAGCAGTACTAAGGAAGCAGAAGAACCCAAAGAGCCTCTGCCTCCAGTGGCCACCCCAGTCCCGACGTCGGGTGATGCCGGGTTCAAACCCAGCATGACTCCTTCCGAAAGGGAGGAACAACCCAGAAGTGCCAAGGAGGTTGGGGAGAACCTTGCGGCCCCCACCTCAGTTTGCACTATCATCAGTGTCCAGCCCGGATGACACAGCCATCCACCAGGGTCACGACGTTCAAAGGTGCCGGGACCCGCCCAGCCAAAATGAAAGGACGTGCCACACAACCCAGCCTTCGAGGTTGAGGCACCCAAGGAGCTCCGACCATAAATTCATATATCTATTGTATTACCAAATGTTCATTTTTTTGGTTACACTTTATGTGTAAACATGATTAAAAATTTATCCAGGTTATCTGAGGACGACTTGTATCTGGCACAATTTTATTTTTGTTTTAAACAAGTATTACATTAGTTAAGGTTCTGTTTATTTTATTGGTGGGGCAAGGAACTTTAGTTTATGACATTTATCGTCTTTTGTGAGACGAGGTTGTTTTGTGTGTCTTATGAGAAAGTAGCAATTAGAACTACTCATTGTTTTGATGATGCAGTGGAATATTTTCCTCGTATGGAAATAAAATTCACATTATTATAATTCATATTGATGTGAGAATTACACAATAAACATTTTCAGCAAAGTTTAAAGTCATTGGGTTTCTTTATGAACTGCACTACTATTAGTGAAATCTGTATAGATTCCAGTCAGTAATTTAGACACTCAAAATAGTTTCTCAATATCTGTGAATAACGACTGACAAAAGAACAAATCAAAAGCCAAGTAATATGGTAGTAATTAATGAGTGTGCTTGCATTTTCCGATTAATTGTAAGTGTAAGCTAGTTTATTTTTGTGCCACTACTAAAGTAGCAGAAGCTTGTTGCAGTATGAAATATCTGTGAGTGCTTACATTTTTTGACCAAATATACGGTGCGTCGCCTAAGATGTTTACTTCAAATATTTCTGGAACCATTGAAGAATTGTCTTAAGTACCTTACTAAACGTTGTGTAGCATCGCATCGTAGGAATGTTAATTATAGAGATATCAATATCAACTTGGTTTTTATAATGGAACTACAGTAATATTTGCTGCTGGCAAAGTCAATCTGGAAGAGACAAATTTAATGGTTTATCACTCACCGAAATCAGATAAGTAGTTTTGGAGAAATTTACAGTACGTAAATCACAGGAATTATCTGATTGTACCATCAGACTGCATGCTGTCTCATGCAGATGTTCGTGATATTAAAAGGAAATGTCATGCCTGGCTGATGCGGTGCAACATATTTCTTTTTAGGTATATTATCACGGTCATCTGCATGTGATGGCACGCAATCTGATGGTACAACCAGTGAAATCCTATGTTCTACATTATGTAATTTCTCGAAACTATTTATCCAATTTCGGTGAGTAATGAACCATTGAATTAGTTTCTTCTAGATTAGCGTTGTCAGCAGCAAATATTAGTATAGCTCCATTAGAAAAACCAAGTGAATATCAATATCTCTATAATTAACATTCCTACAACACGATGCTACACATAGTTTAGCAAGGTATTTATGACAATTCATCTACATGAAAACAGGATAACGATATATGTAATGGTTCCGGAAATATTCGAGGTTAACAACTTATGTGACTCACCCTGCATATACAATTTTCTTTTTGTGCTATTAACAAAACATTAATTTTCTCAGCCAAATTTCAGTGAAATTTTTGATTAAACAAATTAAAAATTGACGAAAAACTCACAGAAATGAGCCAAAAAAAATTTACGAAATATATCAAAACTTTTTACCACAAGCATGTGTCACTACGTGCAACACATCTGGAGAGGATATGCTATAGGGCAGATGGAATGAAGGGCATTTACGTTGGAAAAAGTGGGTTAGAACAACTTTAGTACTTATGCCAAACACATGTCATACTGGTTGTATGACCTACATTTGCAATTTCAAAACAAGCAATGATTGTGATAAATAGACATAAATTTTCAATACTTTCTGGAAGTGCTATATTGAAACATTAACAACATGGTCAAGAAGTTTTGAAATTATATTTAAAAGTGAATCATACACAGCCCTACCTACTACTTGCAATGTCATGGCCAATTTAATAGCTATAGGCTGTTCATGGCAAAGTGAGCACTTTTAAGGCCCTAGATACTTTTTCTTTTCAGCCATTGTTTTACCCTTAAACCTCCTTTATAAATAAAAATTGCCATTTAAAGTAATAAACAGTGTGTGTATATTACACCGCACTCAGAAGTTAACAACTAATGCTAAAAAAAATATTATTTATTGACTATTATTCTAAATGAATACACTAGAGCAGCATTAAAGGGCATTTTTTAAATACAATTATTATTTCCTTTATATTCAAGTATAATTATAAATGAACACTAAATAATTTACGAAATAAATGACCAAAGCTTTGAAAACACATTACAGTACTTATTTTCACCTTGAAAACAACATTTGGTATTTGCCTTCTTTACCTGTGAGATGCTTTACCTCCACGAAGTTACATAAGTTACTTTCTGTGCAATTACATATTGACTGGCAAAAGATGAAACAATTGGCTTTGGAGCATTACAAATGACAAAGTTGCTGTATAGCATAACGAGGAGTTCAGCACGTGATGTGACTGAGTTAGCATGCTGGTTAAGGTAACAACAATAAATTGAAACAAAGAGCAGCACGCACACACTTGCTGTCAGCATCAGGGAAGAGGAAGAAGAGAATTGGCTTTAGAACATTACAAATGACAAAGTTGCTGTATAACATAACAAGGAGTTCAGCACGTGATGTGACTGAGTTAGCATGCTGGTTAAGGTAACAACAATAAAGTGAAACAAGGAGCAGCACTCACACACTTGCTGTCAGCATCAGGGAAGAGGAAGAAGAGAATTGGCATTAGCACTTCCTCAGAAATTGGACCCTCCTGGCTGGCTCTGCTGCGAGATCCCGTTGCTCTCTTGATCACATTCGAGATGGTAGGCACACGAAACTCTGTCAGCGCACTCAGAGAGCTTCCAAAGTTTGTGCTCGCTGGAACAACACTTTCTCATAAGCATGTCACAAACATTTCTGCTGTCTTCACAGCACTCGTTTATCTCAAACAAAAAAACATCTCATTCATATAATTTCCACTACTGTAAGCATATTTCTTCTATTTTTCATATATACGTAACAAGTATAAAAGTGGATTTTTTCCATATAATTTTGGTAACAATGCACACTGTTAATCCCAAGAGAGATAACATTTAAAATTTGTTCAAGAAAACTGAAACATAGTTTATCAGACAAATGAACAAAACACTACAAACCAATGATCTAAATACCCACCCATTTTGAGACATGATACACGACTTTGTCAGCAATTAAGCTTAAATAAAATTAAGTATGATTTTTTCACATGTTCCCAAAACCAAATGTGTAATATTTGGTTGAACTGCACGTGAAGAAAGGCGTATGACATTGGGTGACTGACAATGTCATGGTCAGGCAGGGTTTTAATGTGTCGGTCAGAGACAAGCAAGGGCTACATAACTGGATTTACTTTATTGGATGCTAACTGGTTACCAGCCGGTATCTAAGTTGAGGCGTGTGGCTACACTGCATGGCACAAAGTCTGGTATAGGCTTAAGAGTCCTTTGTACTAGTGGTTTGCACACAGCCACTGGTTTATCTGTATTGGGCATGGTCCGGTTTAGTTCCTGACCCGGCCGTTGTTGGTACTGATGCTGGCTGAAACTTTAACCTGTCCATGGGCGGAGGTGGTGCCGCGGCTTGCAGTGCTGGTTGGAGCCCACGGAGGGCTGCTGGTCCTGCTGGGTCTGAACCAAGAATTTCAATTCCCAGCAGTACTGGAAGTGCTTGGCGAAATCACTCAACAAAATAATGTGGCTCGCCAGCTGTCTTGCGGGGTGGCTGAAAAAGGGAGCTAGAGGGAAATGGGAGGTAAGGCCTCTTCAGTTGGCGGGCTGCTGAAGATCATTCCCTGAGGGTTAGACTACAGAGGGCAGTTGGAACTGGGTATCAGTTCACGCTAGGCTCAGAGGCAGTAGCTGCTGTCTTAGCTAATAATGAAGTAGGTCATGCAATATCATCTGCAAACTTGAAAAAATGAACTGAGGGACCTCTACCTAGTGACAAAGGTGTCTCCAGAATAAAACTAGTAGTGGGAGATGGATGGTAATGGCTCAAAATCCAAGATGGCGGCAATGCACTTCAATTGCACATGCACTTCCAGTGCATTTCCCCATCCCCCCTTGTCATATCACTACGTATGTCCCCCAGGTTCTGCCCGGAGATGTGAGGAGTTGTTTTGGCGGGGGCTGTGGGCTGGAGAGCCACCAGTGTAGGTAGCTCTGAAGACCAGTACGTGGATGGGTGCTGAGTTCGATTCCAGGGCAAGGTGCTTTTTATTTTTTGCGCATATGCGCAATTAGGTGTTGACATTTCAGCTGCTGGAGGTGCTAGTTCACAACTGAGGAGGTTGAGAGGGGGAAATGCAGTTGCATAGGGAAGGGGCTGATTACCAATAGTCCTATTTTTTTCCTTATTTTGGTTCATACCAAACATTCTGGTCTCTATGTCAATAGATAAGTGCTTATTCTTAAAAATAGTTAAGGCGAATCTGTTTTAAGAATAGTCAACCTTTGATACAGTGCATGTATAATCGTTTTAAATAACGATTATTAAATATTTGTTTTGGTAATTGCAGAGGCATAAATACAAGTGAGTAAAGGATCTTACCACATATGTCCCTTCAGTTGACAGAGACATCAGTAAAAAGAAAATTTAGTTGGAACTTAAAAGGATAAATTAATAATCTACAGGTTAGTTTTTGTTTTCTGATATTTCACCATTTTTGGCCGTATTTGTAAATTGTGATACAAAGACAGTAGTCTTTTCTAAGAGAGTCAAATACCTTTTTAATATTACTTGTGTATAACTTATCTCTATGTGAACCAACCCCTTTTCAAATAGGGTACGTAAGACATATATTTTTTTTGTTTATGTCCATTAACTTTTTGCAAGTAAATTCTTGTAAAATAACTCATATTGTTTTGAAGATAATACCTACCAACTTAGTCTAATCCAATTAGAGGCTCACATTGTTTTTTTATAAACTCTGTTATTTTTTCAGGTAATTTTAAAACTAATCTTGATACTACTGGTCTGCTGTAACCTATGAATTGGATTGATTTCTTTTGTTTTTATTGAAACTTATTTAAAGTTTATAACAATATTTAGTTTTTCCCAACTTAAAGATATTTTTATCAATTTATATTTACTTCTTTTATTGTTAATTGTTTGAATCTATTGAATACTTTAAAGATTATTTATCTTGTTGTTCAACCTTATAGATTCTCAACATAAATCCTTTTATTTTTGTTGATAAACTAAGACTTAAAAATTTTTTTCATTTTTTTTTATTTAAAATTTAAAATTAAAGTTAACCTGTTCTGTCTATAAGTAAAATCTGCTATTTATTTACTTTTTCTATTGATGTGAGAGTTGGAAGCTAAGAATAACAGAGCTTTTGTTCTTTCCTTATATAGATCTCTCTCTACTTGTCTCTCTTTCAGCCAAGGAATTTGATAATTACGTTTGATTAAGTGGGAATACTACCAAGTTGTAGTTGCATGGTGATTGGTGTTGCTGAACCTCATGTCGCTTTTCTATGCTGTCAAGGGAGATCATAAACAGATCCCCCGAACCTCTAGATTAACCTTTCATTTCATTATCACCCTTTTTTCCTTCCGATTTATTCCCTATTCTTTGCAGAAGTCATACCAGTATGTGGACAAAGGATTAAGGTCTTTTTTCTGGAGTTGTGATAAGACGCTCATTTATTTCATTTTTTTTTGAGTGAATTGATAATTTTTATTGACCTTGATATTTTAAAGTAAGGGCTGTCAGGCGGCCCCCATTTTGCTTAACAGCCTGGTGGTGGAGGAATATATTTAATTATTTATTTTTGTTCGGTTCAGAGATCTTACTTTCCCCGAGTGGTAAATTATCCCTTCCCCCTCCCCCATTTCTAGCGAGTGGCTGGAGTTGTCACAAAGTGGTGTAGTTTCAGGTATCCAAACCTGGTTTGTATCAATATTGGAAGAGGAAGGGAGAGGGGGTGATGGTTTGACAACAATCTAAGGTGAATAAATGTAATAAATAATGAATAACTAGATAATGTAATCATAGAGTGAATTATTTAATCAAGCAGTGATTAAGTATGCACTTGCATAGTAACTTATTACAAGTAATGAGAATCTCCGTACATACTTGTGCAATGAATATTTAATCACATAATCTGCACTCAAGTTCTTTTTTGTGCATTTTCTGACATGATTCAGTACTACATGCACTCTGTTGCAAGAATGCTACAAACACACTTGAAAATCTACTGCACAATATCTAAACAACGTAGATGAAACACTAAAATAAACTGACAGTCACGGATAAGAGACCACAGCCACACATGCAGATACTGTTTGAGATAGCACTTTGTTGCACTCACGTGTTGCGATAGTTGATAAGCCGCGTGCCAGAAGTCGGAGTCGGTCTGCAACCAGATGTGAGTTGTAGATAAGAACCCTGGCAAGCAGCAAGCTCCTAGAGTTATGGGTCGATGACGCGAAACATGCACTGGCTTTTAGTCTGTTGCGCAGTAGTTATTAGTAGCGGGAGCATTAGGATCCTGGTATTATTTTTCTGATTTTTTTATTTCGTTTAATTTTTATTTAACGGTATATTGGATAAAGAAAAGGTTAATTTTTCGTACTATACATATTTCCTGTTTTCAACATTTTCATTTTTGGGGTAGTCGAGATTAAATGCAATTTTTTTTCATGCTTACCTTTACCAAAAATTTCCATTTTTTTTTTCTAAAAGTGGATAGTGTTAACATTTTCAATGTACTGAGGATTTTATTTACTTAGAGGTGAAGAAAATGTCCAGCGATGTGTGGAATTATTTTTCAGTTTATGCAAATTACGCATTCAGCAGTTTGTGCTCTGCAAAAATTTCACGAGGTGGGGTAAGTCGCACAACTAGTAACATAAGAAAACACTTAAGTTAACACGACGAGTACAAGAAAATTGCCAATAATGATGTATCAGAAGATCTTATGGGCAAAGATATATGTAGCAGCAAGTCATCCAGTGTCCCTGCAACTTAAAATGTCCACTTGAAGCATTTTGATTTAGTAATGCTAAATTAAAGGTTACTTGTATTTCAGTTACGTAACTGAATAGCATCAATATTTACGTACATATTGGTTAGCTTCATAAGTTGACCTAAAATGTTGCATTGAGAAGTTGAGAACTTTTGTTTAACACTTTGCACAGTAAAGCCTCGTTAATTTGAAGTGCTCAGGTCCTAATTTTTCGGCTTTGAATCACATAATTTTGAATTATCCAACTAAAAAGAAATTCACATATTCCCTTTCCAAAGTAAACATAACTACACCTTGGGAATAACTACCCCCTCAAAGTTACAACCCTGTTTTGGGGAACTATTAAATTTTTGGTTTAAAAAAGGCAAAAGTTTGAAGGAAATAGCCCAAAAAATAAGTTTGTTGCATTTATCTTCGTCATTAACTATATGTTCGCATGCAGTAAAATATATGTGTGGTAATTGTTGCCTTTAATATCTATGCCAAAAAATAAAAAAACAACAGAATATGGTAGTTTGGTTAAAAACTGCAGCCGTGGTAGCCAGGATCCTCTCGCTCCCACTACTATGAATGCACTTCCAACGAATGTTCATCAAGTTAAAAACGGGAGGCTGTATGCTGTGTGCCTGCCAGAATTTTTTTTTTCAAGCATGGTGACTGGAAAAGGGGGACGGCTAGAGAGCCCTGCAAGGTAGTGGATATTTTTTATGGGTTTGGGGGTGACAACCCTGTTGCCAGTTCTTAATCCTATGCTGCCTAGCCGGCCAGCCGGGCCAAGTGCCATGCGGTTTTTGTGTCAAGCAGCACCCCTCGCTTAGCTGGGTCTGGCCTCGAAAAAGGTCGCTCCCTTCTTCTTTGTGTTTGTTCCCCTCCCATGCACTGCAGTCTAGCCACTATCAGCTGTCCATCATACCTCCCATTAGTCATGGCTTCCACACCGCTTCGCTTCGCTCCCTTCCTCCTACCATCCTCCAGCAATGACAGCTACTCTCCTTTCCTCTCTTCTTCATCAAGACACGCCCACACTGCACCAAGTTTCCTTCCTTCTTCCTCCTCCTCCCACAATTCATGCCAACACTGCACTAAGCTCTCTTCCACACCCCTATCTGCTCTTTTATCTCTTTTTCTTCTCACTTCACACTTTTTACATTTTTCTATTATCTGCATTCTCATCCTCTTATTCCAAACACACCTCCCCCTTTAAAGGCAACTGTCACAACAGGCAGCCCGGAATTGTATTTGCCCTACTCTCCCTAACTTCACATAGTGCGTGGCACTATCTGTCACATATTTTCACTTCTTCAGCAGGCGGAAGAGGCGATGAAAACCAGTCAACCAACATGAAAACTCTGGCACAATCGATGGCATCACTGTGGTGGGCGGCAGCAGTGACTGCATCAGCTGATTACTGTGCCGCCACCCATTGCTGGTTTACGTGCATACACTTGCGACAGTGTACGCAATGCATATTTATCATCATAATTATTATAGTTTTGATTAATTAATCTGAACTTCGCATACACTTTTGGAAGAAATCCAATTTCGAATTACATAAAAGGCAAATTTTGAGTTAACCATACTTAAAAGCATATAAAATCCTATTCTTCCTATTGGGGGTGAATAAACACTTTGAATTATATATGATTTTGAGTTAATAGATTTCGAATTAACAAGGTTTTAATACTTTGTTTATATTCATTTAAAATAAATCATAGATTTATAAAAACTACTTATATGAACATGGTAGGTCTAATTATATAAGTCTGAATGTTACATAAATATAGTAAATTAACTTCACTTAGCAGACCAGAAAGTCTTTCCTCTAATTGTCTTCATAGTTGAGTCTGTCTAATTTGACATATAACACAAAATTTCAAAAGGATACATTGACTGTAGGTACATGTTGATAAACACTATATCCTAATTTATTGTATCAGAATCGAGTGAAAGGTTTTGCAGTTGGAATTGATAATCGGAATAGAGAAAAATAGATATTTTGACATCCCTAATTGGCGATATAGCTATCTCTGATAATAGCAATACCTGCAGCCAATAAACTAATAATGTTTATCACATTAAACCATCACTACATCTACTGAAAGAAAGAAATTTGTTACTAATTCGCAGCTTTTTTTTCAAGCAATAGTTAATTGCGTGTGTAATTTTTACAGAAACATGTGAGCTTTACTGTTTGTCATTGTGAGTATCACTTGAGCCATTGTGAATGACAGTGTTAAGGGCACATAAACAGTGGAGTAGTGCAAGTACGACATAAAGAAGGAGGTGAGGTGCGCAAGGCAGTGTTACCTCGCTTCACAACAAGGTCTCCCAAGAGGTCGGTGAGAGAGCCCTGCTGACCGCACAGTTGGCAGGACTCGACCAGGTACTCCCCCAGCAAGCAAGCAGGTCGTTCTGCCATCCGCACCCCCACTGACCACAGTGGCGCCTGCCCTGGCTCAAAATCCGAGTAGCTTTCGCTGTCCACCACCACGTTCTCTGCCAACTGAGGCCAAGCCGCAAACAGCACCAGCTCACTGAAAACATGCACACAGCTATCAACACCACTTCTAAGTGCTTTTACCATTCTGGTCAAGGGTACCTGTTCTATCTGCATGTACTACAAGTGTCTAAGAACAGACATCTAACCTAGGATATTTCAACTTCCACAGGCACGCCACTCAACTTCCCTCTTTTTATTAACTCCCTTTCCCTTTCCATGCCATTGCACATGCTTAGGTTTGTGAAAATATTCAGTATTACGAAATAAAAATGACAACTTACATTTTTGTTTCAGTAAGAAATTTCCTTACTGAAAGCTGTAACAAAATGAAAATCATTAATTTATAATTAGTGTTTGCATGTGTAATAAATGTTATTTAGTGCACCAGGAAAGGAAATTTTTGTATTGTTCAGTTTCATTATTTTAAAACTTGACGCATGGCACGTCCCTGCGCATTGGGAATGCGCGCTCTACATTTTGACCGCCACTTCTTTGAGTTGCTACACTCATATGGGCAAGTCACACAGCGGCAGTTCAATTAATCACGTGCCTACAAGATCGCTCCCAGCTTAGAGAGAGATTATGGGACACATAGGGAAATTAAAAATTGTAGTACCCACTCAGGAGCTGCCATGTGGTCGCCTACATCCCATTCAAGAACTTGTACTGTTGGCCAAGTTACCAAAAGAGAAGCTAGTTCCAAGGGATGCTGTAGGAGGGCAGCACCCAGCCTACAAAGTCGCCAGAGCCTTGTGGAGAGGTGATAGATATGTCAACAGCCTCCAGCATGGGAGATAAATGGTGGCAGTGGCCCACAAGCATCATTAAAACTACCCCTGTGAAGCGAGGCTTGCAAAACCAGCACCCCTCTGACAGCCAACAAGCTAGACCTTCCAATATATAAGGAGGTGCCAAACCGCAGCTCAGGACAGTCACCGGCCCTCCAGCTTGCATAAGACTGAGGGCACCTTAAGGAGAAGTGGCTGTCACCCTGTCCTCTCAAGCTTCAAAAAAGACTTGAGAATATTTAACTAGGGTTTCTGACCACTTGGCATTCACGGCGAGGTCTACAATGTAAAGTCTCCGGGGTAAGCTGTTCAACTCCCTCTCTCTCAGTCTGCGAAGACTAGAGTCAGTCTAAAGGGAGCTCAATTGCTAGACTACTCAAAAGTGTGATGGTCGTCAAAGACGCCTGCCATGATGCCGTCTGCAACAATTGTAAGATGCCGCCAGCACAGCATCCAGAGGTATCACGACGTCCCTTGTTGTTTCCTGTCCAGAAGTCTTATCCCGCCACCTCCGCGGTAGTGCCGAAGTCCCTTCCGGACTGCACCCCGGTCCCCCCTTCTTAGAATCAATTAATTATAAAGATGGGTGAAAACCAAACACTTCTTTTATCATTTCTTTTATGCAGTTCGCCTTCACCTGCTCTAAAATTAGCTTCTATTATTCAAAAGAGCTATGCATCCCCTTGTTTTCTCACACACATACCGTATATACTCTAAAGTAATACAAGGTTTTTCGACAGAAAAGGAATAGAAAAATGAGGGGTCGTCTACAATTCGGGAATCGTCTTCAATTCAAAACCTAGGCGATTTTAACAAAGGCTTTTCATGCTTAAATACAGTGTGACCTATGGTAGTATGTATTTTTGTAGTGGTGAAACTGTACCTGTTGACAAGGGTCCCCTTATCTGATATCCCCGACTGGCCATAAAGAGGAAGCACTTTGCTAGGAAGCAAAATGACCCAAGTCACGAATAGGTATATAACACCCACAAAAGTTTTACAGTGTAAGAAAAATGCTGCTACCATACAGCCAGGTTAGAAACACCTATTTCATTGTGATTAGCTTTCATTTAAAAGTAAATAAAATATATCATAGTATTCATATAATAGCATTTCTTCTTGAAGGGTTTGTCATAAATTAATGCAAAAATACTTCAACCTAAATAATTTTTTCAGAACTTCACAGGGGTAGTCTTAAAATTCAGGTTTAAATATTTTCCCCTCAAAAATATTTTTGTAGGAAGGGGTCATCTTAGATTCAGGGTTGTCTTCCTTTTGGGTAAATACAGTAATAAAAGACACGTGTTCAAACTAGTAATTGTTGCCTACCTCAATTTATTATTATTTTACCCGAGTCATATTTAATGTTACAAGTTTGGTAAAGATCTCATTGGCACTCTTAAATACAGAGCATTACTACAGTCACGTAGGAATGGACCGGGTATGCTTGGTTTATCCTCAGCTTGCAAAGGCCGGGATAAATTTCCACAGTCTGAATAAAACCGAAATATCCAAGATACAACCCGGGTTGTTATGCCTTCTGGCAGGATACAAACCCAGGACCACAGGCTATTTGATCCTTCATTATCTCAGTCTCAGTCTGCAATAATGCCCAGACTCAAGAGAGCTTGGACACCACCTGATGTACTGGGAGTGTGTTCCTTCTGTTTTATACAAGTGAGATGCCTTTCTCAACCAAAAAAAAAGCCAGTCAAATAGGCATATTAGCCCGATGGGCATTGCAAAGAGAATTAGAAGCCTTAAAACGTACTGTAACTCCACCAACCAATAATGACTCCTTTAACACTACCCTTGAACTGTTGTTTGGTACAGTCATAGAACACACTCACGAGATTCCCCTAATATTCGAGGTTGTAAGACAAGGTGAAGATTCCTTACTTGGCCTAGATTGGCCCTAGCATACAGTCAATTATATTGATACCCCGGCTCTGCCTTTACCTACACCAGAACTAATCCCTTCATCTAGTCCTGTCCTAGTATTGGAACCTAACACCATGTGCCCGGTTCGCATAACCACCGGAAAGATCAATATTTGCCTGTCACCCAAGGTTGCAAATCCTCGTAGGATAGTGTCGGTATATCACTATTTTGTTCCAACTCGCAAGCCGACTAGACCAGAGCCATACAGAAAGAAACTGAACTCGGACCCCTCAGAATAAGTCCAGGCCCGAGTTATTCCTTCTCCCCTAATTCATTATCCCGTGACAGCTGAACTCACATTTCTTGACAACCTTCACGATAAGCCAGATCAAACTCCCTGGGAGGGAGACTTATTTGATCGAACACACCCTGGGATTTGATTACCCTCCTACAAAAGTCTCTTGATCAAAAGGGTGTAACCCTGGATCTTCTGATGAGGGAAGATCTCGGAGCCAGACAGGCAAACCTATTTCATGATCAGTTGACACCCCACGAGACTATTAAAATCAATAGAGCAGAATCAGCGTTCAAATTTAAACTAGTTACGGAAGGCAAACCCCTCCCTTTTCTTTTTCTGTACCAATCCTATATTAAATATTGAAGTTGCTAACCATAATTAGTGGGAATTGTATACATGCCAGTCTATTAAAAGCTACAAACAAGAGTACAAATACTCAATTGTGAGTACTTTTCCCAGTCTGACGAGCTTCTTCTGACGAGTGGTGGTACACTGCTGTCTGTTGTACGGTGGTTGGCAAACGGTGAACTAGAGTGAGGCAGGAAATTTGAAACGTGATGGAGGAGTTATCTCAGCCAGGTGTGTGTCTGGATTTGGCTATGTATTAGTGGGAAAGTTCCCAGCATCGCAGTTCTGCACTATTACTAGAAGATGGTAGGACCGTCACCACTCTGGTTTTGTAGCAGCCCCAGCCAGTGAAACATAGCGACCATGCATGTGTGTAGGTGGTATGCATGTGAGAGAGGGAGGGGGCTCTGGCATGTGCATGTGTGGGGGGCAGCATGTGCATGCATATGTGGACGGGGGTATAACACGTGTGCATGTGTTGGTAGGCATGTGCCTCTCACTCACTATATTCATAGATACGGCAAAGACCTGTGCCTTCATGGTCCAGTGCCTCTTGGTTCACATATTCCCCTACAATGTGTGGTGCGACACAAGAAGAAGGAATGTGTGAAGAATCCTTCTTGTTATATTTAGCTGTGATAACTGTTTTAAATACTCCACTGGAAAATATAACTTGGATAGAAACATCAAAACATGCACAGTTAATTTGCCCACAGCGAAATGCAATATTTTGCTGTTGATACTTCTTGCTAGTTTGGTATCTACTACATAACAAGAAGACTATAGAACAACAGAAAATACAAGTGACATGCAGTATGCATGGTTTATCCAAAATATTTTCAATACAGGTAACATGCAGTATGCAATAAAGGTGGTTTGTCCAAAATATTTTCTTGTTTAAACCACTATGTTAAATGTATGAACTCCAAAATAATACATAGTGAAACGCAAGAAACAGTGATAACTTTCGAAGTCTCTTACTCCAACTACCCAGAAAAGGAAATTTGATGTTTGTGCTGCACGTGAAACAAGTGATGATTTTCATCTCTTGTGATTTTAATGAAGATGGCAAAAATTCCCTGCTTTGTATTGTCTAATTACCCAAATGAACTTGCCACAAGACTCTGACATTTGACTAATTAACGAAAAGACAGAAATTACTTGCACATTTATGTGTGTTTGTTGTGTGTGTGTGCACGCGTGCGTGTCTCTCTCTCTCTCTCTCTCTGCATGTCGACAAGTACTATACTGTACTTGAATTCCTGTCCTTTAATATATATTGACGCACAACATCTTTTCAACAGTGATATTAACGACTTCATGTCATCAGTAAGCAAGCCTAGCTATGTGATTCCAATGGAGTTTTTATTGTTATCACGCATCACGGGACCCAAGATTGTACGCAGGGCAAGAATGGATGTTCCAACCCAAAGATTGTATTATTCACTGGCCACCGTGGTTATGCATCCAAGAGACAGAGTACCACAGATGGCTCTACCAATACAATTTGCCACATCTCGATTCTCCAAGCCAACCGGTGACATCACGCCTTGAGGAAGCTATGCTACAGCTACCCCCTCTCCATCGCCATCCCTATCCAGCTGACTGGAGGGGAATGAGCCACCAGAGTATAAAGAGCACGATACTTGCCTACAGGATCAGTCGTTCGGACTTCATTCTCTGCACCGCAGTCCTTGCCAAAGTTTATGACCAACCTGCATGCTTCGCTTTAAACCAGGGAGTAGGTGATAGCTTGTCAGTTTTCGTCCTTCCTGCGCACGTCAGATAGAAGCAGGCTAAGTTTCTCGCGCAAACAAGAATGAAATCCTAGCAGTACTCGTTCATTCTTCTCAAACCCTCCTTCCAACCATTTACAGTACCAAATACTACCTGATACCAGTTTAATGAAGCCTCAAATGCTCATTTTATCCCAAATCCCTATCCCATTTACATGGTTGGTGTCTTTTATAAAATGACACAAAAATCAATCTACTGACAATTTGGGTTACTGTTCTAACACGTTGCAGAAATTCAATGACCTTCAATGGTCACACATTTTAGTATATTTGAGATAGAGTAAGAAGTACCATATACTCTTACATGACAGTACAGCTATTTTCATTATGAACAATATACTCTATGCTAAAAATCTACATAGTGTACACACTAATTAACAACAGAAAATTGCCAAACATGATTCATAACAACCACATGGCTAGGAATTTGAGTTGTTCTGATACCAATACCGATTCCCCGATACAATTGCCAATGCCCCGATACCAATGCCATTCGCCCTGAATTTAGAAAAAGGATTACTGTTAATAATAAATAAAAACATTTCTCCTAAACTCGTATAAATGAAGAAAATAATGTCTTAAAATAATGTATATAATTTATTGTAATCCAACACCAAATGCAAGTTGACCTAAAACTTTCAAACACACTGAAAACGCAAATAATATGACCAAATGCAAGTCAAATTTTAAATTTTCCACGCACATTATCAACTACAAGCACACGGAAAAGTTATCCATCGGGCAGTGTCACGTCTGTACATTTACGAGGTGGGGGGGGGGGGGGGATGACCTCTCCATGCCGCTACCTGTTGGTGACACCTTGCACGTGTAGCAAATTATGTCTGTCTTTTAAAGTAATTAATCATATTTTGCTGCAAAGAAAACTTGTAATTTTGAGACACAAATGAGGCAATTATAATCGATTTCTTCACTGTCTTTAATAATTAATCATTCAAAACCACGTCCTCTGATTTTCTGTGTCGTGAATTACATTGCACTCGACTCAGTGCTTACCTGCCCATTATTAGATGGAAAAAGGTGTCGATAGGCACTTACATATTGTCTGTTAATTCAAAAACGTGTGTCCATTAAAATAAATTAATATAAATTCTCCGATTTCCCCGCAAGAAGTTACTAAAATTGAACACTTATAATGCAAGTTGATCAATGTTCAAACAATTTTTTGCTGACAAGTGGTAGAGTATATGCTTTTGGGCATATAATTTTACTTGCAAAGATGCTGTCCTTTGAGTTAAATAAATATTATGTTTTAAAGTTATGTTAATTGTACGCCAGATACAATGAAACACAAACCTTACGGGATAAAACTACCTTTAAACACAAAAGTAAACATATTTTAAAATAATAATTCCTTGTTAAAATGTTTTGCATAACATTTTCAGGTAAAATCATTTGCTTTGAAATACAAATGATATTAGGTGCAACTATATTCAGCGACACATAATCTTGATAAAATTGTGTTTGCCAGTCGCTCTTTATTTGCTGTGCTGCCAGCGGCCTGCGTGTGGAAGGCGAGCGAAGCAGGCGTGGCAGAGAGAGAGAGAGAGAGAGGACATGTTTTATATTTTGTTCGACAACAACTTCCGTTCTCGCCGGCTTGCAGGCATGTGAGGGGAGGAAGGACTGTGCACGACCAGCTGAGAGAGACAGAAAGAAAGGTTATGGAGAGGGGGAAGCCAGTCTCGCACCACGCCACACGGCCACAATGTCAACAGACCTGTTGAGAAGACAAGACAGACGTTACACAACGTGCCGCAGAGCAGTTATAAACGGCGGCATGCATGACGTATTTCACATCCAGTTATTAACTGTTTGCATGAACAACCAGCTTAAAAACTATTGTTCCAGGAAATCTTAGGTGACGGGACCCAAAACATACTTAGATTAGCGCAACATACAATAAACAATATAACCGATACTAAAGTATCGGACCACTACCATACCATATACAGATACATAGGGAAAAGGCGAAGTATTGGCCGATTCTGATACTTAGTATCGATAACGGATTTGAAGAACACTTAAGTTCTAAGTGACTGCAGTTATTCTGCACACCTAAGGCATGAGCTCTAAGAATGACTTTTGTTCACTGTAATTTTTTTCTCCTGCAAGGCACTCATCAACTGGTATGCAGTTTTTCTGTCGGCGACTCGCCTGCTGAACATGACTTTTAAGCATTGACCCAACACTTTTATGACAAGCTAATAAAGATAAAATTATGATGTGTTTTTTAAAGAAAAATTCAAAAGTTTCTGTACACAAAATTTTAAGTGATTTTCACACCTTAAAAAAAAAAAAAATCTTTGGTGTTGAAATAGGTACTTGAAACTTGTCTTTGGGCATAAAATGTTTCTTAACTCTTTTTGTTTTGTCACACCAGTACAAAATATTCAACTGTTTTTAATCAAATGTCTACAACACTGTTGGTGCGCCTGCAAGGCAGAACCAGGCACTAGCCATGCTACCTCAAGTGGGAACAACTTGCCTATGTAAGCTGCAGGAAGAAGTACCTGATAGGATCAAAGGCGGCACCGAAGGGAAGGCGGCCCAGCTCTGCGACACCCAGCATCTCCCCTTGGAGGAAGTCAAAGTCTGGGGGCTCCTGAGTCCAGGTGCTGCTCGTCCAGTCCCGCAGCACGTACGAGAAGCGCACAGACACAGTCACCGGCTCCAGAGGCCACGGGCTCAGCAGCTTGCCTTTGAAGGCGTCCACCAGACCTGCCAAGAACACCCCAACATACATCACTGCTGTACGGCACATTGCTTCGTCTCTCTTTTCTGCCTGCCACCTACCTTCTGTAACACGTGCATACGCGCAACACTGTAAACCTGTTACAAACATACATATATATATACTACCACTGCACTGATTCTTACTCTTCTGTGTGTAAAACACAGCCTTGGTTGGATAAATGATTAGCTACAGTACTCCTACTTTGAGGTACTCTCCCTTGATCCCATGCAGAAACTTTACAGACAAAAGTAGTTGTCTAAGGTATGTTTTCCCAGCATAAGTACTTAATTCCCCTCCAACATAGTAATTTCATCTGATGCATGACGGGCTGGATGTTAGTCAATTGTCAAGGAGCTCCTGGGTGGTGCAGTCATATGTGGTGGTGGTGGACTGGTGTGAATTTCTTGTGGTCGGTAAACTGAAGGTGGCAGGACTACAGTCAGTGATAAGTGAGCTATTGCCGATGTAGGTGGAAGTTCAGGCTTCTTCAAGTATTCTATAATGCATTCAGGGTAAGCTGCCGGTCCAGAGCGTACAGGTGGAGAGAACAGATGGCTGGGCACTGGAACTCTTGGCTCTTGCAGTCGGCGTAGAGTTTGCACATGTTCTCTGGACAGAAGGCTAGTTAACTGTTTAACTACAGACGATTGATACTCATGCACTCTGCCTGATACAGAGAGTGCCTCCTTAACCTTCTCCTTCAATCCCCTCCTTTTAGAAAAAGTCCTCAAGATGTTGGAAATTACCCCACCAAGCTGCTGCCTGTGCAGGTTCTTGTTTGTTTGAAATTACATCAATGAACACTAGGGTGTGTGGCCTAGTAACCATCTACCACTTTACAGGGATTGCTGGTCCCCAGCAGAGTCTCCTCCGGGGAGAAGTAATCGTCAAATGTAGTTTTTGGCTGCACAGACAGTGTACCTTTTAGCGGCTCTTCCATTCCCCACGATCCAGTATTGTTGGAAAGGGATGGCCGGTGCTAGTGTGTGTTCTGTGAACCAAAATACGTGTGTTGAATGTTAAGTAAACTCCAGTGGATACCTGCAGGTATGTAGCAAGAGTAACTAGAAAGTACTATGTATACAAGGAAGTGAACTCCAAGTAAAAGGTCACATGCGTTTAATTGCGGAAAATAAAAATGTGGTGATAGCGCTCTAGCTCCAGGTCAGCGTCACAAGCATCAACCCTTGAAAGCTATCTTCAAGTTGGCCGGCAAAGGCATCCGACTCAAAAGAGGTGCGTATATATTACTGGTTAAATTCTTGCATTGTTGTGCACGTGTTGTGGAAACGACATCACAGTATCGCTGGCACTTTGCTTGGGCAACTAAGTGTGAGAGTGACAGGATGGTAGTCTTTACAAAGACTGGGATACGATCCACTGCAATCATAAGTGAAGGCAGCAGAGTCTAAGTTTGCAGGGTACGTAGCGGCTATCTCCTAACTGACATAATCCTAACCTACCGCAAGCTCTGCTAATGTGTACCATCTGCAACAGGGTGTGAACTAGCATGGTGACTGGTGTGGACATGAGCAATGCTTACTAGGCACAACGACTAATAAGCTAAGCTTAAGGCGAGGATTGATTCCGAGCAACGAGTGCTGGAAGAGACTTAACTATTTAATTGGATCTTAGCAGCACGTGCTGGGAAAAAAAAACTACTGATGATATGCGGGCCATCTCGCCTTTTATACTCATCGTGTCCGGTGCCCATCGCTAATCGGCTGATATACTACGACGAGGGGTAGTCCCTGAATGGGGGGATGTGAATGCATGACTTGCCTCTGTGGCTTCACCACCCGGCTCGAGGGGGATGCAAAACAAAAGACAAGTGATATTACTACTAGTGTGATCTAGTGGGGAGTAAATGAACTCACTTGTCCTCTTAGCATAATATGGGGGACCGGTGAATAATAGAAGCTACAAGGCAGATGGTACAATCTCACTTTTAATTTAATAATTTTAAGCTTCAAATTCCGTGTAAAATACCTAATGGATGAAGCTGAAATCGTTAAAAACTAATATCTCAAAAGCATCATGTGTCACATCGCCCTAGGTGGAGGCTGATGACAGGTTTACTTCCTCTGCCCGAGGCTCGGTGGCTATAACATCACTGGGCGCAGGGGTGCAGCGATTCTGTGGTGATTTCGTTAACTTTCTTATCGGAGTCTACTCGTCAGTGGCTCATAGGGTAAAAGAATTTTTAGGTTGAGGGGGTGGTGACCATATTTCGGAGTCTGGGCGGGCAGTACAATCTCAAAATTAATGGCATTAATTATGTCTGTGTCCGGAGTCGTCCAGCGCGTGGAATCAACCATGTAGCCACTTGGAATTATATATGCAGCTTCAGACTTGCCCCATGCTACTCGGCACTCGCTGATGGGGCGAAGTCGGCCCATAGAGTATACAGTCACGCTTCGCAGCAGTGTGGCATACATCAACTGGAATTCAAACCTTGTAGTGGAACCAAAACAAACGCCTACGACAAGAAGGTTAAAAGTAATGTTACCCAACACCATTTCTACGTAAGTATGTCAAATACTATAAAATACTATTCTAAATTGTTTTAGCACATTGTGAAACAAATACTGAATGACACAGCTATAATCAGTACACACTGATCATACGAAGTGCCACAACATCTAGCTTCGAAAATATTGCTTCCAAGTTTATTATTATAGCCGGCTGGAATTATGGGTATCTCCTGAATGCCACTCTAAGAATTTCATAATGTCAATGGCCACCTGCCACTGGTGGATTCTGAAACACAACAGCTAAAATGTTTGCACATTTCTCCACTCTTTCACAGGCAATACTGTTACAACATATCCCACATGTTTCTACACTTAAGCAATACGTTTGAAAAAAATAATTATTTAAAAATACTAGCTCTAAAATTTTGGAGCATAGAAAATTTTTGGTAATGCAAAGTTAAAATTATATTTCTCTGACTGCAAACAATGTGGAGAGAAATTACAGTTTATAGACTTTTTTCTAAATTTTAAATTTAGCATTTGTCCAGAAGGCAGCGGCAGTGGGATCCCAGTGATACTGTGGGCTGCGCAGTTATCTGCCAGGGAGGACGAGACAGAACACACACCTGTGAGGTACTTGCAATGAGGGGGTGGCCTCTTCAGGTGCACCATCTCAAACTCAGTCCTCACTCCACGGGCCTCGCACACACCCACACAGAACTGCTGCCACTGCTCCAGGGCCTGAATGAACACCGGCACCTCGCTGCAAGCACAACACACCATACCTTCAGCCCCTCCTGTGACCACACAACCTCCTCTGCTCACACTCACCAATATGAAGGGCAGATTTTAGGTAATTAACCTGATCTTCAGCACCATCTGGGATGAAATGAAAAGGTGAAACAGCAATGGAAAGTAAGTGAACATGAAATGGAAAAATACAGAGAAAATCCATCAACCAATGGCAAAATCCACCATGTTGCTTACACGTGTCAATATGGGCATGACTCCCCCCCCCCAACCCAAAAGTAACCCTGGATTATTGAGGTGGAAGGCTGGTGTGCTAGCCACATATCCAAATGATTCCCAGATCCCCATATAATGGTGAACGCCATGCAGACCGTTAAGCAAGGGATGCATTAATGAATGTACATATTATCCATATCCACCTTTTGCTAACTGTGGATGTTAACGCATAATAGTTTGCTCCATCTGAAGATGGAGCTTGACATGACACAGAAAACTACTCAGAAATATACAGGAATGAAAAAAGTGATGTCAGCAAGGGCATGTTCGAGAAAGGTCTCGTCATAGGGCTGCAGGAAGTGGGATGATCACTTTGCTGTACTGCACACCACACCGATCATGCAAATATTACCACAGCCTACTGTTGGTGTTAAGTGGAAAGACGAAGCTATGCACACAAGATACATATGATCTGGGAGACTGCCACGAACCTCATCAAGGGAGAACGGATGTATTGGCTGACATGTGCTAAGTGCCCCAATTGCAATGATTGCAGACATTCAGCGAGCAGTTGAAGGCCGCCCTGAAGCAGCTTGCAAGTGTCAGTACCACTCGCAGATAGCTACATGATGCACGACTATCTGCATACAGACAATTGTGACCACTGCCTCTCATGGTATAGTTTCCTTTCGTCTACAAATCTTCATAATCAAAATTCATGACCAGACACAAAAAATCAAAGCTTAACATGACATAAACTACTTGGACTACACAGAGATGACTACTTGGCAACAATTTTGAAGATTGTATGGTTTCAGTTATAGACAGTCTATTTCATCTAAGAATTTAATTTTTTGATAGCTAGTGTAGTTGAAGTAGTAACCACTAAAGAGACAAGGCTATGCATCATGCCGCCACATGGTTTCTACCTGACAGTAAGAACGTGTTCTGTCTGTAATGACGGATGTCGATGAGACATTAATCCCATCCTACCTACATCAAAACATGTCGCCAAGCTGCTCACACGTAGACAATAAGAAATATATTGATTTTACTGTAAAATTTTTTTAACTGTAACAAAGATAAGTTGATTAAGATCAATTATTTATTTGGTTGAAAATGTTTGATAAGGTGCAAGTTTCCTGCCCAGCAAACAGAAATAACACCAACACTATAATGTTCACAAAAAATTAGCTATATTATAGAACATGTTTATGTTTTGATCTCCCGCTATCTTGTTTCCGTCCTTTGTGTTACTATCAAACACTTTCCTGTGTATTTCACGTTTTCATTTCTTGTCTTCCTTACACTTTCCACATTCCCAGCAGTTTTTCAATTTAATTTTCACATATTTGCACCTTCCCGCACATTCCTCAGAATCACAGCTACTACAACACTCATCAGCTACGCCGGCGAATTTTCAATTTTCCCGCCACACCCTAGTTCGCCACCCAGCCACTAGGTTTACCTCCGACACCACCATTCCACCATACAGCAGTGTTCTACAACTCGCTGCCTGATGACGCTGGCTTAGCCAGCGAAACTTCACTATCGCACAACCACGTGGAAAATGTGTCATCCTAATGTGTGTGTGTCCCTGTCAACGAGTACTATACTGTAAATACTTGAATCTCTATCATTTTATAAAATTTTGGTAGCCCAGCGACCTACTTGCAACCTTAAATGAGATTGGGTAGGTTATAGTTCATACATACAACAAATTAACCGTAATACTCAATGCACATGGATGACAATATATCACATTAATATAAATATTATTTGCTGTAAAAATGATTTCACCGCAAAATATGTGTGGTTTTAATAAATAACATATATTTCACTTTTGTTGCTGAAGTGGGTGGGGATGTACGAAAAACCAAATGGTGAGATGGCCTCAGAAAGGCTCAGCGATTACAGACCAAATAAAAATTATTAGCAAGCAGAATTGTGGGAGATGGAATTATATTATGTTAAAAAATATATAGAGCACATAGAAAATACAAAACTCTGATAATTCATTTGTATAATAGTATTTTGCATATGAAACAAGAGTCATTTCATGGGGGCGTGGCTTCCAAAGTGAACGGTGTATGATGATGGCAGACAGATAGAAGCACAGTTGCCTATTCTGCTGCTGTATCGCAAAAGTACATCAATCATGTCCTTTCAAAAGTAATTTTTTCATTTTATACAAGCTCTAACTGACTCTGATTTGAAATACAGTGTCAAATTAATGTATAAATATTAAATATTTTATAAATACTCTAAGACAGATCTGTGGCAACAAGAAGAATGCAATTCAACTGAAATGAGCTATATTTATGCCAGTAAAACATACAATCACCACTTAGGTTGGTTAGGCAACAAAGTGTACATTATACAAAATGCTAGCATTTCAAGTAATTAAATAATACAAAACAATCTCACTCGTGCAGAACACAGCAGGATCTTTATGACTGACGCACATATTTTCAGCAAAAATATAAACAACTTCGCCTCATCAGTGAGCAAACCTAGACACTCAATTCCAACTGAGTTTTTAATGTTGACCACACAACAAGATACGTTAAAAACTTGTACTATCTACCAACGGCAAGAATGGAAGTTCAAGCCAGAAGATTGTATCAGTCAACTGCTACCGAGGTTACACATTCAAGGCACCCTAGTAACACTACACGCAGCCAGATAGCTGTACAAGTACGAGTCACTGCATCTCGATCTCCAAGCCAACCGGTCACGTCACGCTTTCAGGAAGCTATGCTACAGCTACCCCCTCTCCATCGCCACCCCTATCCAGCTAAGTGAAGGGTAACAGCTAGCTAGAGTATAAATAGTAGGTCGCTCACCCGCTCGTGACCACTCATCATTTCCTCCACCGCAGCCCTTGCCGGAGAACTTGACCAGCTGCTCACTTCGTTCCTAGCTCTACCTACCTTCCTTTAGTGCATTCATGCTGAAGGAACTTCCACTCCTTGGTCTCCACCGCAACCAGTTTGTAGGAGCCGTCCTTCTCAACCTGCTTAGTCTTCACCGCATTCATGCTGCAGATCCAATTAATGCCAACGTCGTCTACACACCCAGACACTGCGGCCCCTTCTGAGCAACAATAGTAGGAGTACTATAAGTTTAAGTTATTTTCATAGCGCTCATCTACCCTGTCATTGTTAGATTAGCCCCAGCATAGGTTAAGCTTCCTTAAGTTCTTGACAACATCAGGATGTAGTACGAGACCACTCTGTTTATGTCCCGTAACAAGGAATAAACCAATAAATTACAGAATCAAGGGTATACTTTCCAGTAGTTGTAATTCCTCTCCTAGTGGACCTCACACTGTCCTAGGGATTGCAGGTGACCAGGGAATTTTACTCATACATAAACACACCAATCAGAGTACCGAATACCCAAGGGTCACATGGACGGGTTGCCTTTCTGTGCACCATGGTGGACAGAATAGTAGAGACCAACACTAGGTACTCTAGTTTCTTGAAGCCCGATGTCTGCCCAACTGCTACTCTCTCCACCACGCCAGTAGGTAACGGAGTTAATGTCCTCTGAGTTTGGGGACACTCACCCACGTACAGGGACTCTCAACCTGCGAGACTTGACTCTCGGAGCTGACCGCGTACTGGGACAGGGATACCGCCTACGTTCGGCAGACGCTACATGTGGCTGTACACCAGGACAGGATAACACATCACCTACAGCCTCTTCACGGACACGAGAGTGTGTTTCAGTCTAGCTCATAATTACGTCAGCCAGAACTGACAGGTTAAACAGCCTCTTCAGGTTACGTGTTGCCTAGGTATACAGCTAAGAACCAATCTACTGAAATGAAAGATCATGCTCATGGAGCCAGACTTAGTGCGCTCCTGTAAAGCTACCAGGCCTGTTCATTACACTGGACATGCGCCAATACTACGTAAATAATAGATCAAACTAGAACCCCCCGCCACCAGGAGCGCCTGAACTAGCACCCACTAAAAACATCTTTTTGTAAGCGAAATGACCTTGATTGTCCCCAAGGAGTCACGCACCATGACAAACAACACTATAATGCAAAACCGTAAATAAGAAGCCGTTCTGACACCAAAACTCATGATTAACAAATCATTAAAACTCCCCAAGATCATAAAAACTGAGATTAATTTCCAATTACTTAGCACCAATTGATTGATAAAAAACACAATCTAAAGTGCATTCATGATACAGAGGTTATTTCTATTTACTTAACACCAAATTTGATTCGTGCAAACACAGCCCCTATAATACAATCTTGATAACAGAGGTTAAGTGCCATTTATTTAGCACCAAATGATTCATGTAATCACAATTCCTATATTGCATTCAACATGTAGATTTACCCTCAAGTAGTGACGTAAAATAGATAAGCGTATTTATTTTCCTCACCTCAGCACACCTGGTCAACGGAGATATTACAAGTTACCAGCCAAAAATGATAAAGGCAAATGTAGTTGATTCCAGGTAAAGGTAAAAGTATTGAGTCACATAAAATTATTACATGGGCTTTTATATACCAGTACATAGCTTCAACACCCATGGACCTTTAACACCTCCCAATATCATAGACACTTATCTCCATAATAATCCAAAATGAATTATAATAAAAGCAAAGCTATGAAATATTAAACTTCATGTTCAATGGTTACACCAAAAGCAACGTCAATATAAATTCACTTGAGTATTGTGCTCAGAGAGAATAAGGTTATATAAAGCACGCACAAGACAAACAACATGCGTAAAACTACACTGACAATGTCTAACACGAATCTCTGTCAAATAAAGAGAGTAGACGATATTCAAACCACATCAGAAAATGTATACAGATTAAAGTCACCCTTGGTGGCTCTACTAATCTGTTTTAAACCTCAAGCCCAACCAGGGGACTAATGGCTTGGTGGTGTATCAGGCGAGTGAGGAATAAAATCTTAAAATCCATGACCCTCCTACGGGGAGAGATTCGTAGATAAACAGAAACTCTAATACCGTCGGGGGTCGAACACATGTTTTCTTATGGAAACATAATTCTCTTCAGTAGGAGATTTGGGGTCATTTAATTGAGTTCCAACAAGCACTGACTAAGATGAGGTTCTCCACGTTATGTGAGTTATTAAGCACAGGACTTGGGGGCGTACTTCCTGAATTAAGAATTGGGGATTTCAACCCCTAAGACTAATTTTATGTTGCATATTTTGCAATAGGATGATCTAGTTTTGACATACGTGACAAACTTCAACAATCACAAGGCCAGTGTTGTGAGGGACATTTAAATTACAAGGTTCTCTACCTGTTTTAGGCAAACTCCCAATATAGAGTGTAAGCTACCCCCTCTCCATCGCCGCCCCTATCCAGCTGACAGAAGGGGAATGACAACCAGAAGTATACATAGTGAGACACCGCCCATAAACACCAGTTGTTCATTGGGTCATCTACAAATCACAACAGAGGACCCATCTTCATTCCTTCACCACATTCATGTTGAAGGAACTGATCAGTCTGCAGCTATCCAGCTCGCCTCGCTCCTCACTCTGCGTACCCTTCTTTCCCCGCATTCATGTCAAAGAAAATTCCTCCCCTTAGTCTCCACCGCACCTCATTGTCGGAGCCAGCCTTCTCAACCTGCTTAGTATTCAACGCATTGTCGTCTACACACCTAACACTGCGTCCCCTTCCGGGCAACACATGCAGAGAGTTAGTACCAGTTTAAGATATTTTCATAGCGCTCATCTACCCCAACATTGTTAGGCTAGAACCAGATTGCCTCTACCTGGACAACATAGAAGTAAGCTTCCCTAAGCTCTTGCCAGTGTTAGGAGGTAGTGCGACACCACCTGTTTATTTCCCATCAAAAGGAATAAACCGCAGTTTTTCTGACTCAAGGGTATCCTTTCACGTAGACATAAAATCTCTCCCAGTGTACCTCACACCGCTCAAGGGATTGCACGTGACTGGGGAAATTACTCACACGAGCCATACTCAACAATAGAGTACCCATATACACACCTTGGACGGCCACCTATTCTGTGCTCCACGGAGTCCAGAACAGTAGAGCCAGGACACTATGTACTCTGTCTTGTGAGACTGGCTTGCCTGCTCAGTAGCCCACTCTCCTCCACCTCGTTTAGGTGCCGGAGTTAGCATGCTGTGAGTCTGGGGAGACTGTCCCCTCATAAGACCTTCACCCACGTGCAGGGACTGTCAATGATGAGGCCTGACTCTCAGTACTCACCACATTCAGGCGCCGAGTGCTGAGCTAGGGTAACCATTGAGTCGCAGATGTTTCATGTGGTTAACACCAGATAGGACAACACATTGCCTGATATCACTTCACGGACGTGAGTGTGCATTCAATCCAGATGCCTTATGCCCGTCGGAGTGGCATCCGAGAAAAATGCAAACCGGTGCTAACTGCCTCTGGGCGTATGCAAGAGCTTACCTCTCCCTCATCACCATGCTCAATCAACTCTCTCCAAAGTATCAAGCCCAGACTTTGTGTCAGTTACAGATTCTGGTTACACCAGAGAATCCTGAGGACCTCTTCGAGGCACCCACACGCTTGAACAGGGACACACACCCCTGGATCACAGCATATCTAATCCAGACAGATCAGCCCTTGGAATTCGCCAATCCCAGCTTCAGACTTGAATCAGCAGAACCAGCCTCAACAGCTCACACAAGCTTTGAACATCAGACCTCTAAGACACCTGTAGCTCACGTACACGTCAGATACAAATCAGGTCAAACCAACGTCTGAGGTTACACTTCGCCTAGGTATACCGCTGACAGACAACACTTTGAAACGAAAGATCACGTTAGCCGAGCCAGATTTTGTGCCTGCCGGAAATCTATCAGGCCAGTCCTCTGCACTGGACGTGCACCAGTACCCCGTAGAGACAGAGAATACAAATCCTCCCGCCAGAGGCGCCTGCCATAGCACCCGACAAAACCAGCCTCCTTAACATAATGACTACCTTGTCAGCCTTGAGGCATCATGCGTCAACCCATTCAAAATTTTTCAGGCCCACAAAAACATACATGAACATGTACACAGACAGGAAAGTGATCTAAGCCTTTCTTTCCTTCAGACAATATGTTAACATACTCAGGATCTTTCCTTTTCTGATTTCTACACTGAGTTGCTGGCAAAGTCTTAAGACTTGACCGTTTCAATCATGTGGGCGTGATTTTATGTAAGATTCACAAACCTTCTGTGAAATAGTAATATAAATTCAATGTCTGGGCTCCCTTTCAATTAAGTGAATATAATTAAAGCACGTTCACTGTTGTGAATGTACCTGAGAACTTATATAAATAGAAGGTAATAAACAATCCAACTTGCAGTGTTCACAATTTCACTGCAGTACCTGAAAGTGCATCACATAGCATAACAGTTTCTACCTAATACTGTAATCCTGAGTTCCACTACTGAATAGTTATTTTGCAGAATGTCTGTAGCTTAAACCCTGATTAGCACAAATGTTTAACTAACTGACTAATGTAATGAATATATACAGTAGAACCCTGTTATAACATTCCCGCATATAACACAATTATTTCATGGTCCCACCATTTCTCCATCAGACTTAATGCATAATCCTGCATATAAGAATGTTAAAATTTTCATTTCCTGTATATAACATCAGTATTTAATTCCTTGCAGCTTTTTCAAATTATAAATTTTTCTCTTAAGTAAAACTTTTGACACATTTACAATGCAGTAGCCTACAAACAGATACAGAAAACAGTTTATACTTGAAATATTAAGGATTTTAGAGGTGATGGTCCTGAAAATTACTAAGCTAACCAAGAGTAGATGAGTGAGCAAACATCCAGAATGCATGTCACTGCGCATTAATTGATGATGCTTTGGTCTCCGGAATTCAGATCACTGGTATTTTTGCATCAAATGATTGAGATGATGATGAAGAACTTGACAAGCTATTTATATACAAAAATTATCATTTCATTAGAATTTTTTTGGTTGATGTGTTTCTGCAGGTGCAATACTGTGACGCCATCAGGTGAGACACAAGACAAACTATGACACAAATACTTAGAGGTAATTTGGACGCCAGCGGTGCTTCCCAATCACCCCACTATTGAGACTCAGGGTTCTCAGGGATGCTGTGGGTTCTGTGTGTCCGTCTCACCCATGCATACTTACAAACACGTAGGTAATACTAAACTTTTACTAAATATCACTTGAAATAAACACTTAATAAAATACGTGTGGCTAGGACACTGTCACAACAAATGAAAGAGGTAAGTTCACTGTAAGACTTGATTGATACTGTGTGTACAAATCAACGTGCCATGAAATTAATGATACACTCGGTCGTGTCTAGCTAACTCCGCTTGGGTGCTCCCCAACTCACAATTAATTTAGCGCACGCCTAGATGGATGATCTTACCGTGGTGTATGAAAACACAATCTTCACAAGGGAAGAGAGTCGACAGAGTGGACTGACGATTTTTCCCTGAAGATACGACACTGCGAATTATAAAATGAAATCCTGATGAAACATTAACACGTGTGATTACTCGGCATCACTAACGCAAACTCGTCGGGGCTCGCCCTCCAGCACGTGGGTAGTGTGGTGACAGCCTATACACAGGACGGGAATAATTGCACCGTACACTAATTACACATAAACCCTCAAAGATACATGAAACAAGATGGGACACGAGATGAGTATTCACAATAAACACACACGTGTGAAAACAAGGTTAGATGGCGCGGATGCCGCTGGATGAAGTTTGTAGCGGACCACGTGGTGCAGAACAAATTGCAATATTTCTTTGTGGAAATTTCAAATTAAAATCAGACAAAATATTATTCTTGTTGAGAAAATGGTTCTCTTTACGATTTATGTGATTATAGGCTTGTAACATGCCTGATGGCTGTAAAATCAAACATTAACATGACAGTTTAGTCTAGTACAAAAAGCATCAATTTGCATGAAATTACACGGAACCCTGACAAAAATTTAACATAGAACCCTGAATAAAATATTGCACATACGATGTTACATAAATAAGCTCTCAAAACGCAATGATGGCGTATACAAAGACTTTGCGTCTGTCGGCCATGTGGTTCTACACTATGTTGACGTAAAATATTCAAACATGAAAAATACCCTCAAATACACACATAAAAACAAAGCATTTGAAATTGCGCGTAGCAATATTGCAGAAATTACAATTAAACAGCATAAACATAGGCAGATGGTGCCTGATTCAAGTTGCACGGGTCACATGACCTCTCAGACATCTTTCAACTCCTCCTCCTCGATTAAGTTAAAAATGCCACAAGGGCGCAAGAAATTAATAAAGCGGAAGCATAATGCTGGGGAAAATGTCTGGCAAAAACATACACAAGCAAAGGTTAACCAGTAAACTAAATTGACTATGGAAACCTACATCAGTGAACAAAAGTTGTAGTGCGCACATGACAGTGTCTTACCTAGCCAGCTCTCCTCGACAGACTCTCCAGAGACAAGAGTCACACAGGATTACCATGGCCGTTTACAGGGTTCACATAAGCGGAAGTGCTATGCACGCGGAGTAAAATATTTTATTATTCAAAATAAAAAGGCACAAATTAAATTAAATATTAAATTTTTATAATTTTCTTATGAATTTTCATATTAATTTAGTGTCTCTTTATGACAGTGCGCATGCTGGAATATCAGTGATCGATTTCAGTGCCGCGGGCACTTTGAATTTTATAATCAAACAAGTTTAAAATAGCAACAAACACTTGAAGACTTTTAAGACATATTAAAACCTGCAAATACAATATAACACATTTTACACTGAAAAATAATATTTATGTTAGAGTTCAAAATTATTGGCCTCTTTGCGCACATGCGGGACACGTGACACATGCGTGGTGAGCGCCGCCATGGGCTCTAGCGCCACTGCTGTCAGCCGGCATAAAACTGTTTCCTGCTTATAACATTTTCCTACATATAACATTTTATTATACGGACCCCTTGAAAAATGTTATAACAGAGTTCTACTGTAATTAACTATGGAAAATGTTTTTGTCTTTTTAAAAGCACAACTCTGTTGAAAAACTGAAATTAAACGTATCCTAAATAATTGTTGGCTGCGGGATTCTAGAGACACGCAGACAAATCACGAGGGAATGTTTGTAGTATGTAGCCTCACCAGTTGGAGTTGTTGACAGCCATGCTGACAGAACTGAGCAGAACCTTGAGCTTGCTCTCGGAGGAGAGGTCGACCCCACGGGCAGGCGTAAGCACCAGGAAGTCACGCAGGCCATACCAGCGGGTAATGAGATGCGGGCTGAGGGCGAGAGACTGTCCAGCTGTGTCTGGGGGCTGTGGAAAAGTGTTCTCCAGAGACATCATGTCGGCCAGTGCCTGGCACATCTGCTGGTCCGCATCCTCCTCCAGAGGGCTGGCCACATCCTCTGCCGGCTCCAGGCGCAGCCAGTGTCGCGTCAGCACAAAGTCCACATCTACCACACCAACACCACTTCATCTCAGTCACTACTGCTAAGGGCTGTTCATGATAAAGTGAGCATTTTCAAAATCAACCTCAAAAAAGTACTGCTTCTCCATGCGCACATTTTAGCAGGCACCTTGAGTAACATGCACAAAAGTTGGTAAAGATGGATGGGAAAGTAATTCCATATCTTAACTTCAAATAAAAAGTGTTACGTAACAATTTCTGGTAACTTACATTTATTCCTTCCGCTTTCTGTTTTTTTTTTTTATGCATCAAAGTGTAAAAGTAGCAAATTTGTAACATATTTACTTTTCTAATAATATCACAGTTTCAATTGACCGACGCCTGAATAAAGTGATGACGCCAATGGCAATGATAATTTCACATAAGGCGGAAGAATACACAACGTGCATACAAGTAGATTTTACTCAGGGTTTTTTAAAAAGTGCTAATTTTATTGTGAATAGCCTATAATTTTAATAACTGTCAACACTATTAACTGTATACTACTCATGCTTTACAGTTTTATTTTTATATGCTGAAACCATACATAAGCTCAAAGTAAGTATATCACCACTACATGCAGGTCAGACAGTAAGTGGCCATGTTTGGAACTGTCATGCACAGTGGCTATGACTTTACCATGGAATAAAGTAACTTACAATCTCTACAGGCAATATCTACACTGTTAAGTTATATTTGATTAATACAGTCCCACAATCTGTTCCAATGTTGCAGTATGTATGCTGGAAGTCAAAAAGCAAAATGAGATGGCCAGCCCCAGTTTCATCCACTTATTACACTTCTGGCCAACTGCATAACAACGGGACATAATACACCGGATGTTGAAGAAGGCGGAGATGAGACTTACTAGGCAATGATGGCTGCTGAGAATTAGCTTTCACCCTACTCCCCTCATTGGTACACACCTCTAGGAGCCATGTGGTGAATCAATTGCCATTCTCTCACAGTCCCCCAGTCCTGAGTATCACAGCAATACGCTACAGCCAAAGACATCAGCGAGCGCAACAGCAGAGGAACCAGCAGACACACGCGACACAAATTAGATACCCCCCCAACAACCACGTGGAGTAGAATACTACATGATCTAGTAACTTACTTCACTTTGTTTATCCCATATCATACACAATCTCCATATATGAGAACCAAGAAAGACAAGCAAACTTTGACCAGATGCTGTGATATACACAGCACCTCACTGGGAGCATAGGCCTATCAAGCCTTTATATCACACTGACCAGCTACGACATCATAGTCTTGTCAGCAATAAGAAGTATAAAGCGGATTATCTACGAGGTATACCTCAAGTCAAATGACAAACTGCATCATTTATGAGGTATTTCTGTTATTAAGCCTCACACAGTGCAACAGGATAAATTCGGGCTATTACCACATTAACAGTGTCAGCCCTTTTTATAATACTCTCACATTTAACTTGTGTCTGTTTTATGATGGGTGACAAAACAAAACTAATGAGATCATGATTATTCCCAAGCAGTTGGCTCCTAGATGTCTTTTGTGTGTGTATAGACTTGTATCTGTGATATCAGGCTGTTGTAATGTGCCCGAAATAAGGACATACAAAACAGCAGGAAAACTACTTGGTAACAAATTTTGTCATACATACATACATACACTCGCAATTAGGATACCGCCTGGTGACGAGCTCTCTCAACTCTCCTTCACCCAACCAACTCATTTTCCACTCCCTTTCTGGTTTTTCCAACCCCTCTTACAGATACCAATTCTTCCCTCAACACATTCCACTCCCTCACAGACCTCACAAGCATGGACTGCTTACCCCGATCCGTTTCTCCCCACCCTCTGAAGCTTCTCACTGTTGTTTCCTCTTCCCCTAAACACCCCCTTACTTAGCTTGCAGTGTAGCCCTCCCCATCCTCCCTCTTCATTCACCACCCTGTACATACTGACTAACCGTTCAACTTTCCTCCTGCCCTTCAATGAGCTCCACCCCATTCCTTTCATCATCACTGAGGGCCTATAGTTCCCTTCTTCCTCATCATCCTGCCCTTGCCTTCTCCACCTACCCTTCTCCCATCTTGCTGCCTTTCTCTGCACCTTTTCCAGTTCTCGGACCTCTACCTCCACGTCCCATACTGCTGCAGCATATTCTAACATTGGCCGTACCATTGTGCCATACGCGTTCTCCTTTACCTCACAACTGATTCCATTCAGCACCCTTCACAGCATACCCAGAGCCCTTCTTCCCTTTGCTACCACCCTCTCTACCTGTTTTTTCCACCTGAGGTCTCCCTGCACTACAATCCTTAGATACTTATATTCTGCTGCTTCTTCTACCTCTTGTCCCTCCCATCTGTACATGTCCCTGCTTATCATCTTCTTCCTTGTGAACCTCACTACCTTAGTTTTTCTTACATTTATCTTCATTTTATTTTTTCTGGTCCACAACTATATCTCATCAATGTCCGCCTGCAAATTTCCGCCCCCCTCTATCACCACAGCATATACAACACAATCATCTGCAAACAATCTGATTTTTCCTCTAATCCCCAAACCCATGTCATTTACCATTATGGTAAATAACAAAGGACCCAGCACACTTCCCTGTGGTACCCTGACGTAACCTCCTCTTCCTCCGATATTGCCTCGCCCACTTTCACCCTCTGCCTTCGCCCCCTGAGAAAGTCCCCTATCCATTCCACTACCCTCCTGGCTGGTATCAGCGCCTCCACTTTCCTCATCAATGTCCCATGGGGCACCTTATCAAATGCCTTCTCAAAATCTATGAAGCAGGCATCCACCTGCTTCCCCTCATCAACTACCTGCACTAGATCCTCCAATAACCCAGCCAGCTGAGTCTCACATGAGTAACCCCTCCTGAAACCATGCTGGGACTCCTCCAACCAATTCCTATTGTTCATTACCCTCACCACATACTGCACCACCAGCCTCTCCATTACTTTTCCTGTACTTGATGTGAGACTCACCGGTCTGTAGCTGCCAGGCCTCCCCCTATCCTCTCCCTGCTTGTGTATAGGTACCACCATAGCATCCTTCCCATCTTGTGGTAACTTAACCTGTCCTAAGGACGTTAAACAGCACTTCTTAATATTTCCCCAACTCCTTGCACCAAACTTTAGTGCTGTGTTTCCTATCCCATCTGGTCCTCCTGCCTTACTGCTCTCCAAACCCGTAATTAACTTTTCTATCGCCCACTCCCTCATCTTAAACTCACTATACACCCCCCCGAACCCTGTTTGTCCCCCTATTCCAACCCTCCTTTGCCTCAAACACTGACAAGTACTGTCCTTGCAGCATCTCCGATTTTTCTTGGTCATTTGTCACATGCCTACCATCCTTCCTGTTAGCAGAGGGATACCTTCCTCTCCTCCCCTTAACCTCCTAACATACCTCAACAATTTCCCCCATTCCTTGCCTTTTCCTTCTTCCACCGTGTTCCCCAGAAATACATTCTTTGCCTGTTTGATCTTCCTTTGAAGCTCCCTACCCATTTGTTTCATCATTTCTTTAGATCTTATCATCCCTTCATTTCTCCACTTGGCATGTAATTTTCTGCACTTCTTCACTTTCAAAATCTCCTGTCCATAATATGGGGGATCTCCCCCAGTCCGTAACCTTTTCATTGGCACAAATTTCTCCAACATAACCTCCATTAATCTTCTAAAATCCCGCCACAACCCCTCTACACCCTCCTCCATAGACCATTTTTTAAACCTGTCTCTCAGGAAGATTTCTACCCCCTTCTTGTCTCCTCTCCCATACTGCCACACCAACCTTTCTGCCATTTGCACTTCTCTCATCCTGCCAATCCCAATTTCCACAACCGGGATATGGTGGGTCGCTTATACCATCCAATACTATTGCACTAACTACAGCATTCCCAGGTCTGACCAACACCACATCCAGCACTGACCCAACACCCTCCTCATTCCATCTCGTAGGTGTTTCTACTATCTGGACTAATCCTCTGTTGACTAACTGTGCTGCCATTCTCTGCATTATGCTACCCATTCCTTCTGCACCCTCTACCCATTTCACCCCTGGCTACAACAACCCACTGCCTGTCCTTTAGTCTATCGACCCTCTCCTTGATCATCTCAATTGCCTGCCATCCCTGTCCTGGTGGTCTATACACTGCCAGCAAAGTAATACTCCTATTACTACTACCACTCAATTTAATTTCCATTACCTCGACATCCTCACTAACCCATTCTACCGCCCCTTTTAGCACTTTCCTTACACACACCATTATTCCTCCTCCTCTCCCATCCATGTCTCTTCTGAAGATGGTGAACTCATCCTGCCTACACTCTATGTCCAATACTTCCTCAGTAAACCAAGTCTCCACAGCTACCACTATATCCGCCCCATATCCTTCAACCTTTCCCCAGAAGCCCTCTAGCTTGTTGTACACACTCCTACAGTTCACCACCATTATCTTTATACTAGTACTCTGCTTTACCATCCTACATTGCTTACCTCCTATCTCCACCCCTGTGGCCTCATCAATGCTATCCTCTCCATTTCTCTCCCCTTCCGTTTCCTTGCTTCTAACTGATTGTTATTTCAACAACTGCTGCTCTGCCCTGACCCTCTCCATGCAGCCAGCTACTTCTCTACCTAGCAGGTCACCTAGAATCCTGTTCGGTCAGGAGAACCTGGTCCCTCCCTACACTTTCCCAGCCTACCCATTTCCTACTATCTATAAATGTAGCCCCCAAATCCCTACACACCCTCTCATATACCTCACTCGCAGCCACTGCCTTCCTATAGGATACTCCTTTCCTAACAAGCACGCCACTGACTACTGCCCTAGCTACAGGAAACTTCTCCCGCACTTTCCTCAGCAATCCCCTGAGGTCCCGCTCTACCTCCTGACCCACCTCCCTATGAGCCAGGTAATTTCCCCCTACATGAATGAGAACGACCTTTGCCACCCTGTTACCTTTCATACCACTAACCCTTTCCTCCAAATCCCTGGTATTTGCCCCCCCAAAAGCTGCTTTATATGTCATTTCTTTCCTGATATTGTCAGGCACTGTGACAATAAAATAAACTACCATATAAAAGGGTGTACAGTTTGTTAGGTTGAAAATTAAAGAGATGACTGTTACTGTCTAGTCAAATTGTTCTGCACAGTTCACCCAGCTGTGAATAAAAATGCATTGTGGGAAGATGACGATGGAATCATTCAAGTTTGTCTGTCACTTGCACTGACTCTGAGATAGCAAATAGACCCTATAGGTACTTTGTATTATTGTTTAATTTTTAGTTACTAAAAACACTACACATATTGTGATAAGAACATTGCTGACCATGAACTGAACACTAGGAACATCTGCATTATGGTGTTCTTCAGTGTAAGGCTAGCCATGCAATTGGTGGCCATCACTCATAAGCAGTGCTGAAACCTTTCAAAAAAAAAATTCTCTGCTTATTACTCTATGTTGCTATGTCTTTCTTAGCAAAATGAAAATCTCCTAGCCACGGTGTCCGCAGGTTATCCACAACTAATCCTGGTTAGGTTTGTTATGGATTATTGTAATTGTGGCTTTTTGGAAAAATGGGGAAAAATTCCACAAAATGGTATTGTTACGCACCTACTGCTGCACGGGGCGCTGGCACTATGCACTGATTCTGCTCTGTGGCGGCTGACCCATCTCGACTCTTCCAATCCCCCAGCAGATCCACTCGAGGTCCAAATGCTGGACGGCGAGGAATGATTGACAGCTGACCTGACTGGCATCACATTCCCTACTCCCCCTTGCCGGAGAAGCAAACAGCTTTAGAGGATAGGCAAGAATATTATGGGAACTGGGACCCTCTGCGCAACGCGACATTACGAGAAATTTCTGGGTGATGACCTAAAACCCTATAAATATTGCATCGGCCCGAGAGAAGCATTCTGGCTGAGTGCAGTAACATGGCAAAGTCGAGTACGAGATGGGATATCAGCGGAGAGACAAACGACGACTGGAGACTGCGAGACAATGGACGAGGTGTTTGTATTTACTGTGTAATTCAACAAATTAGAAATGCCCTACAATGAACAGCTAGTGACTTAGGCCACTGTAGCATGCTGCTGCCTGTTAGACTACTGTTGTGACAAGAACATAAAGTTCAAGTGCACTCGGATCAAACCGAAATCATCTTTCAACCAAGATCTTAAGATCATGGTTCAGGGCTGTTAATGGTGCAACTGGTAAACTGGTGCAACGGTAAAGTGTGAACTTTTTAAAGCCCTCTCGTTTGGAATAATAGTCAATAAATATATTTTATTGTAGCCTTTAACATAAATTTTTGAGTCCGGTGAAACAGACACTGTGTTATAACTAAATGTTCACCACAATAAACAGTAATTGACTCTTCAATAAAATTAATCAAAGTCAATGATGCTCCTGTCACTTGCTCAGTAAGGTCAAGCTGCACCTATGGGCTACTCAGCTGCATATTTAACACTTTAAATTTGCAACAAAGTGTGTATTTGGAGTGATATCCTTAATTTGAATACTCTGTGATTCATCTGAATGCAATTGAAAACAACTGGTTCAAGTCCATTGGCCATAAAACTGACGGTGTCACCTTACTTAATAGTCGCCGCACTCGCCTCCATGATGGCGTCCTGACATTGTGATGCGTCCTTCTGCGACAGCAACAACTATTAAGTTAAACTAAGTTTGCTCAACTTTAACCCTCTTGTGTAAAAGGATAAGTCAGCTCTAACGTATACTCACTTCTGGGGACTAATTATTCTGCCTAACATATGTCGATGCCAGAGATTTTGCACGTCAAAATTCTGGCTATACAAAAATGCTGTCCAGACCCCTTAAGGTCCCTCCCCAGAAGCCTAGCCTTCACCTTAGTCATGGTTCCAAATGCTGATGTCTGTAGACATAGTGCAGCGGATGACACACCCTATCTCCTGATGTCTTCGTGGTGCAGCGTCTCTGCGACAAAGACCCCCGTCCGCTGCACTTCTTGCCTTAATATCGGGCGCGTGTTGAATTACAAATGGCCACCCCTTTCAACTGTTGTAAGTTGTGTTGTGGTTTAGTCGCTCATGGCTCGTGTCCCAATTACAGGTGCTATGTTTGAGAATGCCATCAGGCTAACAAGGCCTGATTCCAATAACACAGCTCTATGTATGTAATTGAGGAAAGTAGGCTGCAAATTCTTTCAGAACTTATTCTTAAATATCATCATTACTGTATGTAATTAAATAGTGTGTGTATTGTATTCATAATTAGCATGAGTTGCAAATTCATTACTTAAATATTAGTTAAACTACTCGGATTCGGATAGCTTCTGTATGTAATTAAATAATGTGTGTATTGTATTCATTATTAGAATTCATTACAGTATTTAAATATTAGTTAAGCTACTCAGATTCAGATGGCTTCTCATTTTTTTCAATACTATCTTTACAACATTAAAAAAATAAGAGAGAGCGCAATGCTCACATTGGTACAATTTCATTGTTCAGGAAAATTAGTTAATTATTTAAATTAAGTATTGTATATTTTAGTATCAGAAACAGTTGCGTTAATTTCTAAATTTGTTTCAAATTGTGTATTAATAAAACTTCATCTGTAAGGTGTTTATGAATATCTGAGAGGTACCAATTTGAGAAATCATTGTTATAACTGTAAGCGTATGCTGGAGTGCAAAAATTAGAGACGGGACAGGACAGGTTGTCACGTGTAATGTCTTGCAGCAGTGTTTGAAATAGACACGAAGCATATCATAAAACATTTTTAATGTAAAATTATTCTAAAGGTGAACAAAATAAAGAAAGGAATCTGAAGGATGCAAAGGTACATTTATTTATGTATATTTATTTTTAAAAAGTGGCGGAAGGATAAAAAATGGCTGACAGGAAAAGCGTAACAAGGGCCTCTAAAGAGCTCACTTTACAGTGAACAGTCTATACACAGCATTACCGTATATTATTATTAATTGTGTAAGTGCGGTGACATTCCCCGCACATGTAATGTTGAGCAGACAAACAAACATATGTTTACTCGCAGGGATGTCACAAGTATGTATTATAAATTCAATGTACAGAATATGAAGTATTCGATTTACGAGGGCATGAATTTCATTATCATGTAGATAGTTTGACTCAGACGCGGACTCTTGGCACCGCGGCCATATTGGCACCTTTAGTTTGGCACTCAGAGACGACTGTAGCGTGGGAGGTCTGCTCTGCACCCTTTGTCATGTCCTATCCGCAATAGACATAAGGAAAATCCGTAACATTTTCATTCTAGTACCGAGGGTTAGACCTGCTATCTTCCCACGCATAGGAACGTAAATTTTTCATTTAAATCAATAAGGGCCACAGCCACCTTTGCTGAATCAGGCTATCGGCAGGCCCTGGAGTGCCAACACCGCATCACTTGCACCAATTCAACCACGGATTGTAAGTAGTTCAAGCATCAATAAAATGTACCTATGTGAGAAATTCCAGCATTTAATTTTGTCTTTTACCACTTGAGGTAACTTGTAGTGTGGAGTTCTTAAGGCTGAAGTATTTAACTGCAGTGTTTTCAGATGTGTTATGTATTACGGGTCCTGTCACAAATGCTTGGTTGCAATAACATCTTCCCCAATCCGAGATCAAATGATTCTAGTTCTGACCCAGGATCCAGTTTGATATTGGTTCCAATGAAAAAGTGTTGCACCAGCAAAATTTCATGATTCTGGATTTTGTGCCAATGAAAAGGTTACAGACTGGGGGAGATCCCCCATATTATGGACAGAAGATTGTGAAAATGAAGAAGAAGTGCAGAAAATTACATGCCAAGTGGAGAAATGAAGGGATGATAAGATCTAAAGAAATGATGAAACAAATGGGTAGGGAGCTTCAAAGGAAGATCAAACAGGCAAAGAATGTATTTCTGGGGAACACGGTGGAAGAAGGAAAAGGCAAGGAATGGGGGAAATTGTTGAGGTATGTTAGGAGGTTAAGGGGAGGAGAGGAAGGTATCCCTCTGCTAACAGGAAGGATGGTAGGCATGTGACAAATGACAAAGAAAAATCGGAGATGCTGCAAGGACAGTACTCGTCAGTGTTTGAGGCAAAGGAGGGTTGGAATAGGGGGGACAAACAGGGTTCGGGGGGGTGTATAGTGAGTTTAAGATGAGGGAGTGGGCGATAGAAAAGGTAATTACGGGTTTGGAGAGCAGTAAGGCAGGAGGACCAGATGGGATAGGAAACACAGCACTAAAGTTTGGTGCAAGGAGTTGGCGAAATATTTAGAAGTGCTGTTTAAAAAGTCCTTAGGAGAGGGTAAGTTACCACAAGGTTGGAAGGATGCTATGGTGGTACCTATACACAAGCAGGGAGAGGATAGGGGGAGGCCTGGCAGCTACAGACCGGTGAGTCTCACATCAAGTACAGGAAAAGTAATGGAGAGGCTGGTGGTGCAGTATGTGGTGAGGGTAATAAACAATAGGAATTGGTTGGAGGAGTCCCAGCATGGTTTCAGGAGGGGTTACTCATGTGAGACTCAGCTGGCTGGGTTATTGGAGGATCTAGTGCAGGTAGTTGATGAGGGGAAGCAGGTGGATGCCTGCTTCATAGATTTTGAGAAGGCATTTGATAAGGTGCCCCATGGGACATTGATGAGGAAAGTGGAGGCGCTGATACCAGCCAGGAGGGTAGTGGAATGGATAGGGGACTTTCTCAGGGGGCGAAGGCAGAGGGTGAAAGTGGGCGAGGCAATATCGGAGGAAGAGGAGGTTACGTCAGGGTACCACAGGGAAGTGTGCTGGGTCCTTTGTTATTTACCATAATGGTAAATGACATGGGTTTGGGGATTAGAGGAAAAATCAGATTGTTTGCAGACGGTTGTGTTGTATATGCTGAGGTGGGAGAGGGGGGCGGAAATTTGCAGGCGGACATTGATAAGATATAGTTGTGGACCAGAAAAAATAAAATGAAGATAAATGTAAGAAAAACTAAGGTAGTGAGGTTCACAAGGAAGAAGATGATAAGCAGGGACATGTACAGATGGGAGGGACAAGAGGTAGAAGAAGCAGCAGAATATAAGTATCTAAGGATTGTAGTGAAGGAAGACCTCAGGTGGAAAAAACAGGTAGAGAGGGTGGTAGCAAAGGGAAGAAGGGCTCTGGGTATGCTGTGAAGGGTGCTGAATGGAATCAGTTGTGAGGTAAAGGAGAACGCGTATGGCACAATGGTACGGCCAATGTTAGAATATGCTGCAGCAGTATGGGACGTGGAGGTGGAGGTGCGAGAACTGGAAAAGGTGCAGAGAAGGGCAGCAAGATGGGTGAAGGGTAGATGGAGAAGGCAAGAGCAGGATGATGAGGAAGAAGGGAACTATAGGCCATCAGTGATGATGAAAGGAATGGGGTGGAGTTCATTGAAGGGCAGTAAGAAAGTTGACTGGTTAGTCAGGATGTACAGGGTGGTGAATGAAGAGGGAGGATGGGGAGGGCTACACTGCAAGCTAAGTAAGGGGGTGTTTAGGGGAAGAGGAAACAACGGTGAGAAGCTTCAGAGGGTGTGGAGGAGAACGGAGCGGGGTAGGCAGTCCATGCTTGTGAGGTCTGTGAGGGAGTGGAATGTGTTGAGGGAAGATTTGGTATCTGTAAGAGGGGTTGGTAAAACCAGGAAGGGAGTGGAAAATGAGTTGGTTGGGTGAAGGAGAGTTGAGAGAGCTTGCCACCGGGCGGTAGCCTAATTGCGAGTGTGTATGTATGTATGTATGTATATAAGTTCAGTTAACAATGTAAGTGTAAAAGGCATGTAGGGGGCTTGCATCCTACACTGTCATGGTAGTACAAACTACCACCTTAACTTCAGTGTCAGTAAGTGCACATAACGACACTGCACCAGCACTGACGGAAACGGCAGGGATCAACAAGGGTTGTCTGCAGACGACCCCATTTGCTCTACGTTTAGGGCCGGCGCCGGCCACAATAACCACTATGCCCTGTCTGAGAAGTCAGGCGATGCTAATACAGCGTCCCTGGAAGTCCGAGCATGTCAGCAGTTGTGAACAGAACATGACCTTGACCATCATAAAGCGTTGACTGTTGCATGCTACACATGCTCACCTGCACACAATTAAAATATGGAACCCTTTAGCACAAAACAAGTAATTCCGATGTATGAAAGTTTAGGTCTATGTTATAGACAACCTTTTTTGCATACACTGTATTCTAACGAATGTAGGCCTACAGCCTGTATCCTCTATTCACTTTTTTCCTAAATGTTAAAATACAGCAACATGTCCTTGGCAAATACAGTTAACTTCAGAATGTTAAAAATACAGTATTTGTCGACAGCTTTACACAGCATTACTCCTATAGAAAAAATACATCGAACCACTTGATATTGTTCTGTAAATAATGTGTTCATGTTCTGTACATTATGTGTATGTTCTGACTTGTCCGATGTCTTTGTACAAACTTGTACTCGAAAAAAGACTAAACGGATGCAACAACAATAAATATATAAATATCCCTGGCGTGTATGCGCTTCCTTTTCTTATCTCGGCCGCACTACAATATATCTTGGTTAGGTTCCAGAGGCCAAGTGTGAGATACCCTAAAAACAACACAGGCGTTCTCATAACCTGAAAAAAGATCTATATCATAAAAATTTTACCTGCGAATGAAACCTTCTCCGATTTCATTTCCCATTCATGAATGCTTAAATCACCAGACTTAAGTGGCGGGCCACGCTTGACGTTTGACAACTTCCATTCATGAATTACTTCCTCCAATCGTGCAATAAACACTTCCCACGCAGACGCGGTCGTGAAATCACACTGATAAAATTCTTGCTCTTCGATTTCTTCGATCATAATGATACACAAACAATTACAATAAGCGTCAAAAGTTTTATCCAAGTTCAGGTTTAAATTCCTAACATATTTTCAACATTACTACCCCATTCAAAATTTTCCCCGTCAAAACATAAGGTTGATCGATGTTTATGGGTCTTCTGATATATCGATAAAGAAGTCGATAAGTTTGACGTTTGTACAGTGTTAGCGCTACAGACGCTGCTTTGACTGCCGGATTTTAAATTATAATTCAGAACAGATACTCCATAAGATACTCCCTGTAAAAAAAATTTAATGTGTGATACATATTAAAAGATTTGATAAAATTTGGCAGTGTGACGTCAACGCCTAGCTACAAGAACTTCATTAAAATTGATTTGCACCCATGTAAAGGATAGTAGACTCATTAGTTATCAGTAACTTATTATTTATGATATAGGATTCCATTACGTAAGAGTAATCATGTCTATATATTAAATGCATGCATAGAAATTTTAGAATGTTTTTGGTTGGCGTATTAATCTTTTCTCATAGTTTAAGCTTATGGCTGTATGTTCAACTGCCAAGGCCTTCTGGTCGATTCTTTTCTTCAACCTCTCTTTATAAATAAACAGCTTACTTCCAATTCCAAATGCGTCTGGGCGGTGTTGCTTGTGCTGGGCGGGTGTGATTAGTTTCAGGAACTTCAAAATAAGCGTAAGTGTCGTGTTTGGGACTGCATTAATGTTGTGTCCATTTCGGTAACATTCCTAATTCAGAAAGATCGATGATAAGGACACCAGAGATCTTGATGTCTTCTTTTCCAAGAGTGATTTTATTTTGTAGCAAACGATATGCATTTTGGAACTAGGTCTAACAAATCTATTTTTGTTTTCAATTATGTAAGTGCATACAAAGTACTAAATTCTGGAGACCGCTTTGTTGAGTAGTGTTAGTACGAATGAAAATACAGGTAATCGAAGGCGAATGATTTAGTTTTTAGCACTCTGTAAAAGAGGCTGTGATTAAATTTGTACTGATAAGAAATATTTTCGATCGTTTTTTGGTTATTGCTGTCCAGGTCAGTTTACAATGGTTGCCTAATGGATAAGGTGGTGCAGGGGGTGTTCACAGAATAGAGAACAACAGGTCGCTTATTTTTTCAGGCCCTCACTATGCATACTCTCGTAGTGAATTCTTTTGGTACCCATTAAAGCATTTACAAATGGTTTCCTAGTTATTACACTGCAGGAGCTTAAGTTTTTTATACATTTTTACAAAATTATGCATTTTCACAGATTTACGCAAAATAAATTTGCCTATTTTTATTATTTTGCCTGGCCATGTTGCTGTTGTTGATAGCGTAATGCCAGGATAAGTTTGAATTTCTGAAATGTGTTGCAATTCTTGGCATAACATCGTAATCTTCTGATCCCTCTCCCATAATTCATTTTATTCCTCTGTTGAAGGTGGTCCATAAGTGTTCAAATTTCCTAAAGCTATTAAACGTTACATGTGTTTATAATAATATTTGTAGTGCAATTTTAAGAAGTTCAAGGTATATCTGCCACAAGCGCTGTAAGTAGCACCAACTTAATAGCTCGAAGTGATGCAGTAGTTGTGCCGACTAAGTTGGTATGCATGGAGATGGCTAAAAAAAAGTTAGCAACCGCTCGATAACATTGCTGTTGCCACTCTGGTATACACTTTATTTACTCTATGAGTTAGTTCTCCATACAAAGCAACCATTCAAAGGGTTTTTTTGCATTTCACAAGATTGTGTGACAGGTGTATGTGCACTGATTTAATAGTAGGCTACTCATGAAATACGTGATTTTGAAACAAATATTTGGAAGAAAAAAGCCATGCCCATGGCTATGCCGAGCTCAAATAAGAATAGAATCTCCTTTTCACTTCCACAAGCACACTTCGAAAACTAGAATATTTTTACTAATGAAATAGGAATAATTTTCTTTTTATTAAGAGTCTGCACACTTACCTCACAGAAATGTTGTGGGTAAAAATCTAGAATAGGGGCTTCTTTTTTTTAAATAAAAAGAATCACGGAAAGTGGTATAATTTTACTGTAGGTACTAATTACACAGAACACACATGTACTAGGGGGCTCAACATTTGACCAATAGAAACCCCAAAAACAATAGTGGGGGAGGGCTATGAAGATCAGGGAAATTGCGGGGTTAAAAAAATAAATAAATATGTACATGCTTTCACGATAAAATTTTACTCTGCAATTCTTCCTTCAGTTCATTACCCTCCCCACTATTGTATTTGTAAATTGTATTGGTAACATTGTCAATTTAGGTGAAAATTAAGTTCAATCTTTTGTAATTAATCATGTTTTCATGATGCAGTATTACAATATTATTGCAAATAGTATGAAAATATGTTATATTGCAAAACACACATTATTTCTCAGTGCAAATGGACAATGCGTGAAAATGATTTCGGAGGAAACTCCAAACTTTGGTGATGCGTTACGCTTCGCATAACTACCAAAAAATATTTGTCTGTGCCTTGAATCACTGTTTTGGCGATTTTCTCCCCTGCTGGCATTGGGACTTTGGCTCGGTGTATAATGTTTGCCTATGCTTACACAGTATTTTGCCCCCTGCAAGGGGGCTACGTTTGAACATCATACATTATCACAGCAACATTTGGGTGTGTGTGCGTCGATAATATGTATTGTGAATTTAGGTTTTGTTTGGTTAGGCCGTTTGCAATTGAACGTTTTTTCGTGATATTCCTGATATAATCTTAATATTTTATCTCAAAAAAAAAAAAGAATTTAATTGCATGAAGATCTAATCGAACAATACCAAAATTGACAATATACTAATACAAGTTTCAAATTCAATAGTATGTAAGACTATGAACCAGAGGTAATTTGTGGAGTAACATTTTATCACAAAAACATGCCTATTTTACATTTGTTGTATGCTGGCTGCATTTTTCCCGATATTCATAGCTCTCACCACTTTAGTAAAGTTACATTTAATTTAGTTACTTCTCACCGAATCACTCACCATTCATACAGCGTACATGATTAGACACAACATAACGTCAATCCGTTTGATGGGACTACTCAGATGCACTTATCACCGCAAAAATATTATAATTTACCGTTTCCCTTGCTATAATAGCATAGAAACACTCATCATTTTACACAATTATTAGATTTAACACATCAAACAACATGAATTACAATAAAACACGTGTTTAAGCACTCATACATCCCAATCCTCCGACAGGACAAAAATCAAACTGTAACTCCACGTGAGTAATTCACCAGAATTACATAATATTTAGACACGGTTAGTTTACCTGTGTGGTGACTACACAATTGAGCATAGCAGAGAAAATCAAAGACATTAATGTTCATCAACAAGGCTATGATCACACTAAACAACATTAGAAAAAATATAAGACCATAACAATTCCAATGTTAACATACATTTATTTTAATTTCGGAAATAATGCTGGTTCATTTCACAACTTCTGGTAAACTTCCTCCTTGGATACACACTCGTAGGAATCAATATGAAGAAAAAAAAACTGAGCTGCCTTACGTCTATTAATACCACAATATTAATATTACGCTAACTTCTCATAAAATCGGTATATAAAAAATGGTGCATGAATTCAAACTGTAAATATATAAATATGCAACACTAAAAACCTTGATAGTAAAAGCAATTGACTAGACTTACAAATAAACTTCATAAAGATAATTCCTAGACTGAAGCTTCCTAGCTTCTCTAGCTTAAAAATATTAGGTAATCTCAAAAAGTGTACACAAACGCTGGATAACTGTTGCTTGAAAAATACAATACAAACCATAAGGAACACCTCACCTTGTGTATTACAAATAATCGTGCCAAGCGTGGACAATCCACTTAAAGAGCTTTGGCACAACACAATATTAGCTGTGTGAGTCTGTAACCACTACAGTCGAATCAAGATCAAGTTCAGTACCATCGTAGAGGCACCTCGCAAAATATTGTTTATACAAATCAACTGATTAACCATTACAGTTAACTTTAATACACTACATTACCGTACTCGCTGCTAAGCGAGACGTGAAATTATGAGCCAGATCGTTCTGTTTCAGAATTAACAAATAATTTTTACGTCAGCCCAAATTAGTTTAATTCTTTCACAAATTCTTTAAGATTGTGCTTCTACACCCAGTTTGACGTTTCAGAACAATATTCCAAAAAATCCTCTGACAGGGCAGCACTTATGCCTTTCAGGGCTCGCCAAGACTTATTAAACACACAAAAGGATTTGAAATTTACCAAAAAAAAACATACTAACTGGCCCACAGCTTCAGTTAGCTCCATCAGGGTGACCGGCCCTAAAACTTACGTGACCTGGACAATACTAACAAATATATCAAACGTAATACTGGAGTTGTGGCACCCGAGCCTGATCAAAACATAACGGGCAGAAAAAATCCGGCAGCCCATAATGAAATCTTACAAGGCATAACTTCATGCACACAAGCATCTAAAATGTGCAAAATCAATTTATTACCAAAATACTATCTTCAAACATGGTGCCGAGAAGAAATGTTACAGATATCACCGCAGCCCACAAACATTATTTAGCACTTGAACGAACTGGTGCAAACAACTGCCCTATTAAAATAATATGACTCACTGTCACTACTCGCCTACATCTGGCCATACCTCCCTACATATTATTATAACAAATTAAACTTAGCGATATTTGGCGTTTCAAAATTACGCAGCAACCATACTTATACACAAACAATATTAAAAGCAGCACTTTTAGCACTCCAGCAGTTTTCCCTGATGAAACCCCAGTAGCAGCAAACACCAGCGGTGTCGGCGAAGTGAAGGAAGGCTGCCCAAAATCTTAGGTGACTCGTTGGGATATCCAACATCTAGGAGAACCAGTATACGAGTAGCAGGAGGACGCGTTAAGGTGAAATGGCGGCAGGTAAGTGACTAAGGGAGGGGCGGGAAAAGGAGAGGGGAAACAGAGCTACACTGAGATTGCAGAAAACTCAGCACTCCTAGGTGAAACAAGGTACTTTCCATGTGAGCGTCTCAAAAGCTGGCGCAACCTCCTTCTCAGAAATTTGCTAATCGCAAACTCAAAAATACATCAGGCTGTCCCTCTCTGGCATGCTACACATACACAGACTAAATCACAAGTTCAAAACATACATCGGAGTGAAGAAACAGTAGAAGGAAGATGAAAATAGAAGCAGAAGCATAGTATCAGTAGCAACAGCAGTACATCCATAGGTAACACATGATAGTGACACTCGGACAAGACATCTTCGTCTCTTGCAGACACTCAATTCGATGAAACAGCATTAATCCCCGGGGATGATATTGAAGTGTAACAGCTAAGTAGGGCTCTTCTCGAGAGGCAGTGATGAGAGGGATGTGGAACAGCAACTTCTGCCTAACCCCGCCGATGCAGAAAGATGTGGCATCCAGTCCTCGAGGGTCACAGGAAACTGCAGCAGTCATTCGGGTCAACGCGGGCGGAAACCGGGAAAAAACATAATATCAGGGTATGTAAAAAGGGAAATAGGAAAAGAAGCGCAAAATTTAAAACCAAATCATACAATGACAAATACTAAATGTGAGGGCAGGAAGCATCCAGTTAAGTTCTAGTGAAATAAGGCTTGAGGTGCATAACATGAGATTTATGATAAATGTGGCCAGATTTTAGAGATATCAGTTGTACAGTATTGGGACAGAGGAATGTGTGGACCCTAAAGGGGCCCACAAATTTTGGGACAAATTTATTGCCAATATTGTTCGAAAGATCAGCCAAACTGAAATTCCTGCATAGAACGTCGTCTCCGACAGAATTTTGTGGGAGACTGAGATTGATCAAGGCGGGTGTTTACAGCCTTTTTGGCCTCGCCCGAATGAACAAAAACCTCTCTAAACAACTTATTCCGCTGAGCGTCAGTGAAGGGGGATGGAAATGGTGGAAGACCCAAAGATTAAGGAGTGGATGGAAAAGAGGCCTACCAAGGAAAGGCAAGGAAGGTGGGACCCCAGTAAAGCCATGAAGAATGCTATTGAACCCTACATTCACAAACTGCAAATCTTGGTCCCATAATGAATGATCCCGGTTGTGAAAGATCGTTAAGGATCCTTGAGGTGCTTGTTGAACCTCTCAACCTGATTGCCTTTGGGAAAATATGGGCTTGATGTGAAATTATTCACTGCCCACTTAAAGCACATATCCTTAAACACAGTTTATGTTAAATACCTTGTGTTATCCGTGAGGATCTCTGCAGGAGCGCTGAATATTTTCCAAACTTGATCATTAAGAGCCTTAACTATTGTCGTAGATTTAATGTTTCGCAGAGGGAGGATGATAACAAACTTGGTAAACATGTCCATGAGAATTAATATGCTTGTATTAGACTACTTGCCATGGGACGTCTGGGATCTGTACCACAGTCTGCCCGACATTTGCCTGTTGAGCCTGCTTGCATCATCGCAATATTGCACAGTCACTGAACCCTTGCTTAAGGCCAGGCCAGGTGACATAATTCGAAATCCTACGTAAAGTTTTGCTGACCCCTTAGTGCCCTCCAAACATGGATTCATGAAAATAGGAGAGCACATGAGACTATAAGACTCGGAAACTACCACTATGCGGGCACTGCCATTTTTCCTGGTATAATACAACAAACCATTTTCTAGAACATAAGGCAGATTTACGCCTAATTCCAAATCTCTAATTCACCTCTGAACAAAATGGATCATCAGGCTGGACCTAACGGAGCTACACAAAAAAACCAGGAAACACTTGAATTATACTGACCAAAGTCGAAAGATGCTCTTGGGACTGTGTCTTGAACTCCTCTGGGTCATACATTCGAGAGAGTGCATCTGTGACTTGGTTCACAGACCCTCAAACGTGATAAACTCGGAATCTAAAACGAGACAGCCGTAAAACCCACATTCGTAATTTCTCTAGTTGTGGAGAGTGTTTGAGCACCCACCTCAACGCTTGGTTGTCCGTGTAGAGATCACATTCCTCGTGCTCTATATATAATGCGAACTTCTCCAATCCGAAAATGCATGCCAACATCTCCTCTTCATAAATGCCAAAGTTACGTTTGGCCTATGTAAGACTGCAGCTGGCAAAAGCGACAGGTGCTAAGCCATCACTCCACTGACTCAGCACCATCCCTAACGCCAGGGAGAAGGCGTCAACTTGCACAACAAATCTTTTGGTGAAGTCTGGTAAATGGAGTAGGCCTACAGATGATAAGATCTACTTTAAGGTGACGAAGGCGTCCTCCTGCTCAGCTTCCCCCTTAAATTGTACTCCCTTCTTTTTAAACTGGTTCAAGGGAGCCGCAAATTCTGAGTAGCGATCAATAAATCTAGCATAATACCCCATTATGCCCAAGAATTTTTGCATCACTTTAAGGTTTTTAGGATGCAAGAAACCCAGCATGTGTGCCACATGATCGGGGTCAATGAGAAGCCCACCTTCACAAAGCAGGTACCAGAGAAAATGAACCTTGTTGGATCAAAGCATGACCTTCACGGTGAGCCAGACTTCTCTCATTTTGGTAATGACCAACCTAAGGTGTTCCAAATGGGAATCCAGAAAGATACTATATACAATAATATCGTTGATGTACTTAAATGCAAACTTGTATTTAAACTCCGATAATACAAAATGAGCACTTGGGTAAGTGCCTAACTCCCAAAATTTTAACCCATAGGGATCTTGATGAATTTGTACTCCACGGAGTTGAGAAGTCAGTGTACGTATGACAGGATGGATTCAAGAGGCACTGGTGGAAGCTGTTGTTGTCGAGGACTGAAAAAACCCGGGCTTTACCCAAGTGTTGTAGGGCACAATCAATTGTTGGAAGAGCAAACGGGTTCTTGTGTTTTTTCGGTTAACTAAGTTGTGGTTTACCACCAACCAGTATTTGTCGCTATCGCATTTACGCATCAAAAAACCAAGTGAGCAGTAATCAGATTTAAATGGAACAATTAGTCCTGCCTCTAACAGTCTGTTGATGATTTCATGGAAGGCATTCAATTTCAGCAGAGGTCACGTAAAGTGCCGATCCCGAATAGGTAATTATCGGTGAGGGCAAACTTCTAAGGGAGGATGTTGCATCTGCCTATCCTAGGCGTAATGACATATTTAAACTCACTCCTAAGATCCTCCAATCTACGCCGAAAGGTAACCTTCTCCAGATTGTTAACATCAAAACAAGACAGAGAAGCCGATTCATCCTCAACCCTAAGTCCCACACGAATATTTGGGGCAAACCCAAAAGAAAGAAACAAAGTATCAAAATCAACCACTGCCCTGTTCTTCCCGAGAAAATCGAAACCCAATATAAGATTTTGAATGAGCCAAGAATACACCCAAAACTGGAAATCCCTGGAAAATCTTCCAATCTTGAAGTGAAGGTTAACCACATTATCCCGCAACACCTCTCCGTTTGCCACACAAATACACAATTCCGGAACAAGTCTAACAGGACCCTTGGAGACAGTTTTAAGATCTAACAAGCGCTCGAGAAATCTAACACTCATAATACTGTATCGCACCAGTGTCAATTAGGGCAACAAAATTCCGTCCTCCACAGATTACAGTAACCAAACACTTGAATCATTGGTGCGGAAGTTTACGAAAAGAACTGGTGGTCCCGTGCTCTGTCATTCATACACCATTTCCTGGCTTTTGACAAAAATACACATGTCCGGTCTGTCCGCTTCGAAAACGACGCTCAGCTAGACTGCGTCTTTCAGCATTACAATTAGCCACAAGGTGACTAAAGCGCGCACAGTTTACAGGGCATAGGTGACCTTGACTGCCTACGCTCCTCAATTCGTAGTGACCTCCCTACAGCTCCCGCCACCGCCTCCGGACAGTGCGTCAAACCTAGCCCCAAGCTATCAACTTTAGCAGCGGTAGACGAAGAAATGTGGCTTTGCACCTCTATCGCTAAAGAACATAATTCTGCGAAACTTTTGGGAGCAATCAAGAGTGTGTAATTGGCCTTAATGAGGGATGAATAGTTATATCACGATCACACTAGTAAGTTCAGACTCTGAAAGAGACTCGCTTAAAGCCTCGTGAAAGTTCTGTGTAGATACTCTATGGAGGTAGCGTAGTTAATAGTGAGAGCAATAACCAATTTTAGTTTAGTAACTGATTAAAATTAATGAGAGATTGAGAAATGACTACCTCACCAAGTATTATATTTTACAAGCGTGTTTATTAACACATCGGAAAGCAGCGGGGATATTGGCTCGATTCAAAAGAAAGTTAAAGCTCAAATAATTAATTAAATAATATTGTCAGATAAAGGCAAATCGGAATATAGCAACTTCAAATTAAAAATTCTCAACCAACTCAGTTTCTCAATTTACAGTGAAGTTAAGAGGGATGCTTAATGTCCAGAAGGGACGTCAGTCCGGCCTGCTACTGTGGAAGTCAAGGAGTGACTTGGGTGCAGGGGAAGACGACGTTGAGGTTACCTTTGGATTATCCCTCTGGGGTTTTCTCCGCGGGCTGCAGGGTAGGTGCTGGAGAGCGGCCTGCCGGTTGCTGGAGCTGGAGTTGAGAGCCATGTTCAAGCTGCGTAGGATGGAGGAGACTTCTTCAGGCTTTCAAGGGAGGTGTTGTGCAGACCTGGAGAGCCCCCCAATCTCTGAGGTCGGTTGTACGTTCAGTTGTACTGCGATGCTGTCCCAGTAATTGCTATTGGTTTCTGTTATGTTTTGTGGTTTTCTGTTGTAATTCTAGTAGTTTCCATTGGTTTATGTTGTATTTTATTTGTTTTTGTAGCATTTCATTCTGTTTTGTTCTGATGTAGTCTCAGTAATTGCTGTTGGTGTCTCTTGTTTCTGTTGGTTTTTTATTTCACCTTATTGGTTTCTGATGAAATACTAGTGATGTAAAATAGTTTTTTGAAGATTATGTTGTATTTTGTTTGTTTCTGTTGAATTTGTTGTAGTCTCAATGGTTTCCATTGTTTTCTGTTGGGGTTTAGTGTACTTGTCCTGTTGTTTTGTGAAGTAATGGCACTGTATCATTTAGTTTGTTGTGTTTTGTTTGTTTATGTTGTGTTTATTGGTTCTTATTGTATTCAGGAAACCATTAGAGATAAAACAGAAAATCACAAAAGACAATAAAAACGAAGGTAAAACATTAATTTTATCAGAAATCAACAGTTATAAATTAAATGAACACTTACAGAACACAACGTAAAATCATGGAAACATCAGGAAATGCAAAAGAAAAGAACAAAACTTAAATCAGTCCAATGGATATCATAGGAAAGGCGATAAAAATTAACAGTAGGCCCTACAGCACCACAGAAACCGAATAAACATAATAGAAAGGAAATTAAACAATAAGATTAAAATAGGTGCTAACAAAACCTATCATCATCATCATTTGTGTTCTGCCCAGAGGCAGGTTTTCACGTGGTATCTCTCCATGCTCTCTTGTCTTCTACCAACCTCCTCAGGTCCATATACTTTCCGCTTCCCTTGACGTCATCCATCAACTTGTATCTTCTCCTGCCTTTCAATCTTTTTCCACAAACTATTCCTTCCATAGCGTCTGTTAGCAAGCACTGCCGTCTCAACGAGTGTCCCATCCAGGTCTTCTTCCTTTCTCTTATGGCTTTCAGCAGTTTTCTCCTCTCATCAACTCTTGCCAGCACTTCTTCATTACCCACTCTTTCCACCCAGCTTATCTTCTCCATTCTCCTCCAAATCCACATCTCAAACACTTCTAGCCTATTTTTGTCCTCATGTCTCAGTGTCCACGTCTCTGCCCCATAATGCCACACTCCATACTAAACACTTTCCTGAGTACTTTATCTAGTTTTCCGAATAGCAATCTCCTCTTCCTATTGAACGCTTCCCTCGCTACCGCAATACGAATCTTCCCCTCCTGATGACATTTCAAGTCCTCAGTTATCATACTTCCTAGATATTTGAATGCTCTTACTTGACTGATATTAATATTTGCCGGTTTCCTTCCTTTACTGAATACCATACTCTTTGTTTTTGATGTATTTATTCTCATTTCATATTCCTCACAAGTCTCACTCAGATCATTTTAGCATTTTAGTTATAGTTCTTTCACTTTCTGCTAATAAAACCATATCATCTGCAATTCTTATACATTCTATTCTCTTCCCGCCAATACGTACTCCTCTTCTTCCATCTAAGCATTTCCCATTAATCTCCTCCAGGTATAAATTGAACAACAAGGGAGAAAGGCAACAGCCTTATCTAACGCCCTTCGCAATGCTGCTTTCTTCCGACAAAGCATAACACAAACCAATGGAAACCACTACAATAAAACCGAAACAAACTGCCAACAGCACGGTAAAAACCAACAAAACTGGCACAATAGAAACCAATGAATCCACTAGAATACAACAAAAAACCACAGACACCAGTGGAACATACGAGAAACCAATTAAATCCATTAGAATATAACGGAAAAAAATATGCTACAGCACAACAAAAGCCAATGGGAACTACTAGAATACAACGGACACAAACTGACTGCAGCACAATAGAAACCAAGAAAACACAGCAGAATCCAGTTCAAATAATCAGAAAACAAAAGTTTCGCTTGCATCAGCCCCTTACTTCCTGACCTTGAACATGCATACACAAGTCTTAGTTTATGCACACCATTGTAAACTGTTAATTTATCTGTCTGTATAATGCAGTTGAGATACACACTGTAGATTAATTATTGAGGAATCTCACTCCTATTAATGCTTAACAATGAGCTTCAGTGCCTTGCTGAAGTGTATGGTTTTTTTTTACAGACATTTCTGAGCCAATGTTGACAAAGTAACAGGTTGACATAATGCATTAAATTTTATCTGCCAAACTGTCAGCAATATAAATGAGGGGTGGTAAAAGTATATTTATGAAATCTGTAGACATTACAGTAGAAATAATAACAATTTAATCAGTTCAGTTGTTATTAAATGTGTATTGCTGGAAGATAGATTTATTACCCTGGTATGTGAAACTGGTGTCACGTGTGAATGGTGGATATCATTGCTGTGTAACTGCGTTTACAAAAGTTGTTATCTTGCATGTACTCATGCTCCGTCTAGGAGCCGGCTGATAATTGGACAGACCCGTCTGGGTCTGAAGGTCAGGGCAGGGAATGACACAGCTCGAAGCGTGACTGGCTGGTTGTTTAGTGTCTGGTTCACCTCATATCTCTGACCTAGTTCCTCGCGGTTCAGCCACGCATGCTGCTCGTGTAACTGTTATGGCAATATTTGGGCTTTGATCATAGTGCACAGTGTGTACAAGGCTGACATTGAAGTAAGTTGGGTTGGGTTGGATTGGATTGGAAAAGGCTTATTAACCACCATCCCCCTCCTCCCCCCCTACCAGTGTTATTGCCCGAAGGCTTATCATGGGATGGCTTACAAACAAACTTATGACCTAATTTAAACTAACACAATGCCTTACCTGGGATTCAAACCCAGAACCTCTGGCACCCCAGACAGACAGCGCCATGGGAGGTCAGCATTGTAGTAAGTCCCAATGTACTTTTTTTAGGGTGGAAAGTGTCGTTATAGTGGAAGGGGGGATAAGTAAATGTGTATGTATGTGGGATGCTTGTATGTTTATTTTTAATTAGTTATACATCAGGAGAAGAAATTGGAAAACATTTTCGGACTTCAACTAATGGTGTAACAAAAATTTGTTACTTCTGAATAAAGTACAATATATATCCTGTATGTCTAGAGTTATAAATATTTTTTCAGATTTCTCATAAGGACATTTGACAACGAAAAATGATCAAGGATATTATAGAAAAGAACATTTTTAGCTATAGACTGTTCACAATAAATTTAGCATTTTTAAAATCCCTGCTTAAGATCTACTTGTATGCACATTGCTTATTTTGTCACCATATGTAAAATTAACATTCTCATGAGCCTCATCGCTTTATTCATGTGTCTTGTCGAGTGAAACTGTGAAATTATTAGGAAAGTAAACATGTTTTAAATTTACTCATTTTTACACTTCCCTGCATTAAAAAAACTTAAAATGAAAGAAATAATATAAATTATCACAAATGGTTACCTAACACTTTTTATTTGATGTTAAAATATTGAACTACTTGTCCCTCCATTGTTACCAACTTTACTGGGAGCATGTTACTCGGTGAGACCATTAGACTTTTTTCTAGGTTTGATTTCTAAAGTGCTCACTTTATCGTGAATAGTTTTTACTATGTATAGTGTTGTCAGTGGGTTAGCAACAGAGTAAACGTACCTGTAATCGTAGAAGTGGTAAATTATTGGCACTGTTTATTAGTATAAATTTATCAACAAAGAAGTCTGAGATACGGATACAAGTCCACACGGAATAATTCTTTCAGCCCCAGGATATGGGAAATCCCTTATAATACAGGATACTTGGCAACCTTATATATGTCAATCAACCTCATTAGTGATATATGTAATTATGGCTAGTAGTTCTGTCAGTTGGGGCAGGTTTAGAAAGTTGTGTGGAAGGAAATGTTTTATATTAACATTCTGCATTAGCTACACCACGAAACTAGTTCACTGTTTAACTGTACATAATGTAATTTACAATTGTTAACTGGTATGAATAAGTTAGTGCACAAAATATACTAAAATTATTGATGATAAATATTTACATAGATAATTTTAGTTGGTATTTTTGGTTTCTCTAATGTTTTTGCAGATGTAAAGTCATTGAGATATGCTAGTACTGTACATAATATTGTTAGTGAATACTTTGCTATGAAACTGTTTTTGGATGGTGTATATTCTGTTAATTTATATATTCTGTTAATTTATTAAACAAGTTATCTTTATGAATTTACTTACTGATATGTTGTATTGTCCACTTTAAAATAGACTAGCATGTTTTGCATGCTGTTGGCATGCTCGCATAATTTTATTGCTGCTTTTTTTTGTGACATTTCCAGTACAATGCATATTCTCTTTCCAGTTGAGGATTAACTGTTTCCATGAAACCTTGCTTAGAATTTAAATTTAAATTTAAATTTCAGTGGGCCTTTAATTCTTTGTTCATACATCATTCTCTTGTGTACTCAAAACAAGCCAAATAATATAAATTGAGAATTTCCAAATTTAAACATTGTGCTTTCTGTACAAAGTTAGGACATCAAACTGCTTTTGCTACGGGACTGCTAACTTTATTGGGAACATGCTACTCTGCATGCTGTGGAAAATACATGTAATGAAGGGTAGAGAATGTTTTCAAAGCTTTATTTCAAAAGTGCTGAGCTAACTGCAAACCAGTGACACTATTTTTTATTTTGCTGCTTCATCATGGTAATATTTTGATGTCGTCTTTTGAGTTGGTCAGTTCCATGTTCAGAAAATAAATTCTATTACATTAGTTCCGCCAACAAGTTATCAGAATGCTAGAAAGATCTCTCTCTCTCTCTCTGTGTGTGTGTGTGTGTGTGTGCATGTGTGTGTGTGTGTGTGTGTGTGTGTGTGTGCGAGTGCATGCGCGCGTGCGTGTATATATATATAAATTGTACAAGAACTATTTAAACCTTTATAACTATTGAATATAACTTTTCACTAAACCTGAACCTGATAGTACAGTTAAATTACCAAATGGTAATACAGCTTGAGACAGAGTTAACAAAATGAGGTTGTAGGATTATATACATACCTACTGAGTGATCGTCTTGAATGAGACAATGGTGCCACCCCCCTGATTGTATGTGATTGACTGCCAACCCTGTGCAACTCAGAACAGTTCCTACAGGTTGTACCTCTATCAATCTATATGTAGTGGTGTGTCATGCAGGAATGTAATCTGGTGTGAACATACCATGTAATAGAATTATGCCAGCCTGGGTATATGGCATGCAATCCTCGGCTTCTAGGTAAACATTAAATTATCAAAAGTTAGTTTTATTGGCTTACCAAATATCTTGTAACAACTAAAAGTTAATCATCTGTAACATTAATTAATAATTTAATGTTATTTTAGCTATTAATTTTAATAATTAAATTTTTTAGCAAATGTGAAACATGGCAAATAAAGAGGGAACTGCAGGCTGTGAGGATTGATTGGTAAATGATGTGTGTCCCACGGTGGCAGCATGCTGCTTCTGTGTGGAGTCTCATTGCAGTCAGTTGTGTGCTGATGCTGGGCTTGGTGGAGGTGTTAAATGATGCGTGTCCCACGGTGGCAGCATGCTGCTTCTGTGTGGAGTCTCATTGCAGTCAGTTGTGTGCTGATGCTGGGCTTGGTGGAGGTGTTAAATGATACGTGTCCCACGGTGACAGCATGCTGCTTCTGTGTGGAGTCTCATTGCAGTCAGTTGTGTGCTGATGCTGGGCTTGGTAGAGGTGTTAAATGATGCGTGTCCCATGGTGGCAGCATGCTGCTTCTGTGTGGAGTCTCATTGCAGTCAGTTGTGTGCTGTGCTGGGCTTGGTAGAGGTGTTAAATGATACGTGTCCCACAGTGACAGCATGCTGCTTCTGTGTGGAGTCTCATTGCAGTCAGTTGTGTGCTGATGCTGGGCTTGGTGGAGGTGTTAAATGATGCGTGTCCCACGGTGGCAGCATGCTGCTTCTGTGTGGAGTCTCATTGCAGTCAGTTGTGTGCTGATGCTGGGCTTGGTGGAGGTGTTAAATGATACGTGTCCCACGGTGACAGCATGCTGCTTCTGTGTGGAGTCTCATTGCAGTCAGTTGTGTGCTGATGCTGGGCTTGGTAGAGGTGTTAAATGATGCGTGTCCCATGGTGGCAGCATGCTGCTTCTGTGTGGAGTCTCATTGCAGTCAGTTGTGTGCTGTGCTGGGCTTGGTAGAGGTGTTAAATGATACGTGTCCCACAGTGACAGCATGCTGCTTCTGTGTGGAGTCTCATTGCAGTCAGTTGTGTGCTGATGCTGGGCTTGGTGGAGGTGTTAAATGCCTTCCGACCACCTCACTGTCAGTTAACACTGTTCTAATGTGAAGTCTATTTACACTCAACATTTATATGCTCTAGTTTTTTTATGAAGAAGATACAATTTTTATTATTATGTATGTAGTTTGAATGTTATTTTCTTTTCTTGAAGTTTTCTTGCAGTCCTTCTTTTGATTCATATTTATTTTCAAAATTGGTGTCGTCGTGCTGTTGTGTATACAGTATAAAAAATATATATTTTATCACTGGATGCCATATGAAAAGAATGGGCATAGAAAGTTTCTTACCAATGGGTGTTGCATATTATTTAATTCAAATTTTATTTGTTCTATGTCAGGATCAAGCAAAAAATGATCTTTAATGCTTTTAAGAATGTCATTGATATCTTTGTTGTAAAAATGACATCAAGGTCATGCTATTGGTCATGGGGAAACACTATAAATGAAATGTTGCCTAGTTACAGTGGTTGATTAGGCATGGTGATGGCATTTAGCAGCACACAGCTTGACGACCAGACAGCCTGCATTGCTAAGTTACAGTGATAGGAAACAACGTCCATCCAGGTTGAGCTAGTGTTCTGGTTCGTCCTTCTAATGACTGATACCAGACGAAAAGTTAGTTATGGGGAAACGTAAAGTCAAAGAGCTAATTAACATACAAGACAAGTGACACTATTTATTGATTCTCAAGTAGCAATACATTAATTGGTTCAACAGTTAACTATTTTAAAAGTCTCTGTCTAATCTCTCATTCCTGTAATAATAATTCTATTGACCTTCCACTAAGCTGCCTTTCAAAGCTCTAGCGTTTACGTCAACTTCATAACAACGTCACCTAATGGGACCGTCCCTTTCTCCGTTTAATTCAGATTCTCTCTTACCACTGTTCAACGATGCCCATTCTCTCGAATTGGGAGTCAATCGGTTGGGTCCATGTCTCTTGGCGTTGTCATGTTGACCCTCTGCTGGCATCGACCCTGAACGCCTCGTGATACTCTTGTGGCAAGAACGGCTGGGCAGTCTGGAGCTGGTACGTCTGGTGCAGGGCGCCACACTCTCTTCCTCTTATATACTGCAACCAACCTTGTTCCGAATTCTTCTTGCCACCCTGTTATTAAAACACCTGTGGCCCCCCCCACATGTTAGGCCACCCTTTCATTTATAGAATTTGATATGATAGTGCATTCATTGATTTGATTGCGTATGGTAACATTTGTTAATGTATGTTGGCAGTGCCATAGTGCAATAGTTTTGTTTGTTCCACCTTATGGAGTTACTTGTTTTTAATAATCTCTCTCACAATGGCAAGGTCTGTGACCTTTCCTGTGATGTGCACGTCACAACTTGCCGTATGTAAGTTGTAAATCCATGTCTTTCTTGGTGCTGCGTCAAGAGACGATGAAAGTGGGTGAAGGTAGCTTCTTCTCAAAGTGACATCCATCCGCCGTAATTCAGGATAAATTACCTTGTGTTGCAGGACCATGCCGATAGTAGGAAAAGTTGTTAGGGAGCAGGGATGATTATCCAGAGATCCTACAAGGAACTCAGTATTACCATTTTAGTGTTTTTGAAGCTACCAACAATACCTGCTATTTCCACCTGCTATAAGTAAGCTTGACACTTCCCATTGCTCTCTATCATTTTGTGAGAGTTTTATGGCAACAACTAAGAATCTCTGACAACTTTTTCTTTTCTTTTCTGAATTTAGGCGTTTTTGGCCTAGGGACAATGGTTAGAAGTTTTTTATGTTGCTTCTGATAGAAGCTGCCATGAAATATTTACACCTGGACTTCAATTCTCAAGTTAGATTTTACATAATTCAATAACTTTTGGTTCAATGAAGTTCATACAGTAAATGTGTAAAATGAGTGATGTAATAATGGTCAAGCATTTACACATCACTTTAAAGGCGACAAAGGTGGACACTTTTAGTTTACTCCAGTAAATATTTTAGGGATGGGTGTAAAAGATACTCGAGCCCATTAATTTCTTGGTAATTAGTCATTTTATTAACTGCATTATGACTCTTTTTTTTTATTCCGATACTAGTTTACTTCATCATGCACATCTTCACATTCATTTTAATGAGTTCATTCCTTGTTTTATTGTACATGATTAGCTGCATTACTAAATGTGTTATTTTACTGTCTTTTCTTGCTATTACTCATGTTGTCATATTGCATTTATTTTTGTCTCAAGGCACCCATACATATTCACTTTATATATTTATGCAGAAATTTACTGTAAGTGACTTAACTATATCATACTCGTTATGTTGCTTATTAGAGAAGTGAAAAATTCACAAGTTCAGTGACTTGTAGGCTAGACCGAACAGTCTCGTGTTTACTCATGCAGATATCAAATGCTCATTGGCTGCTTGCTACCACAGTGGTAAACAGTGATTGGGCGTACATTTTATTGCAGTTCTATTATTGGCTTAGGGTTCTCCAATAGACATAGAATTATGCGTGGACCAAATGGACAGTAACATAACTCTAAAAGTGCTTGAATTCTAAACTGTCTCTTAATTAATCTCCAAATTTTTAGGCCGGTGTTTGTGTACTTAATTAAGTTTAGACCCACAGTATGTAGGTAGGTTTGTGCAGCATTTGAGGGAAGTATGCAGGGACAAGAAGATGTGGTCCAAATTGTCTAAGGCTTCTCCTTAATCTTTACCAAGCTCACAGCTTTAATTTCATCCAGAAAGTAGTCTACATTCTGTAGCATAAGGGTTCCAAGTGTTTGTCATCACGCCAGGGCCCTATTTCATCAAACGTGACATACGACAACTATGTCAAATATGACAAATTTGTCAATATGTCATGACAATGTTACAATTCATAAATAATACAAGTTTCTTTTATTTGACAAACAAAATAGTGTAAATTGTCAGCCTTAAAATAACAGTTTCATGAACATGACAATTATATGTCAAACCGTAAGTTTCATTTATTACACACTAGATAGCTCTCAAGTGCACTTACGATAATTGGTCACAGCCTTATATGTGATTCATGAACAATCAATTCCTACCACAAATAATTAAGCAGTAAATAATAATTCCACCCACATAACTTTGTTTACTCTAGCAGCAGAATGTGGAGTAATGTGGATAAGATTTCTATATTGAACCTGCTCCAAGAGGAAAAGGTTGTGCCATTTGGCAAACAATGTTTTAATTCACATAATACTGAAACATAATTGCACTGCCATCTTATATAAACATTACAAATTACAGATTATATAGGATTGTTCGCCTGTCACTTCTGTGGTGACAAATTATACAAATTTGTAGATATGCCACAGAGTGATTATACTTATCTGTTTAATAAAACAGACTTTAGTATAATATTTGACAAATTTGTCAGATTTTTACCTTTCAGCTCAAAACTTTTGTGAAACAACTATTTGTCAAATTGTCATACAATTCTACAAATTTGTCATGACAAATTTGTAAACTTGTCAACTTTTTTGAAACACGCATTTGTCGGATTGTAAACCTGTCTGACAATTCCCTGTCACCTGTCAAATTGTAACTTTTATGAAATAGGCCCCTGTTTGTGGATAAGATGTGCTGCATAGGAGAATACATTTGTTGCTGTGTACTGCTTTAAAACTGCTAGAAAAGCAGTCTTTAACTGCCTTTTCTGTGAACATTAAATTCCCATTATATAATTAATTTATCCTGTATAACATCTGCATCAAACTAATTTTAACTACTTAGATCTTATTGCATTTTCAATTTAACATGGGTATTCAAGTTTTGTTTTATGCAGTGTACAGTAATTTTAAGTGGTGGTGTTAATTGACAATGTTAATGTATTTCAAAAGTTTGTATGTTACTGCAAATCACTCATTACCTAGTTTTAATGTGAGGCAGTGCCAGGGGATAGAGAAATATTGGACACTTCAGTCGAGAGTAATGAGAGGCATTGTTTATGAACTACACTGATACAGATCACAATCAAAATTTGGTACATGCTATGATATTTACCTCTGGATATCCCATTATGAAAAATAAAGGTTAACGAAAATGTAAACTTTCAAATTTTGTTGCAACACAAGAACCACAAAGTGTCTGTATGGTGCACAAACATTGGCTCTTTACAGCTCTCTGCAGTTGGTCCATACAACTTAAATACATGAGTGTTAAACATAGAAGAATATTCTTTTTATGTCGAGACTTTAATAACTAATGTTATTTATGTGCTTAAAATATACTTTTAAGTAACTCGTGAGGAACTTCCTTGCATTGTAGACAAAATAACATTGATGACTGTGCACAAATAGGAAATATACAATGAGCTGCAGCATTTCACTTGTATCATGTGTGTGGTTTGCTTTTGAAGGCAACATTGTTTGGAACACAATGTTGCTATTTCTTTGTGCAGAAGCCGGCCCACATAAATGGCATCCAGACTGAGAAAGATAGTAGTGGGTAGCCTGGCATTTGGAACTGGGACGTACATCACATCATGGCTGCTTACACGCGACAACCACAAGGTAAGTTCAGGTACTGTTTTTACTTGGTCACGTAATTAAAACTGCAGTCTGATTTTAGCATACTTTCCTTGCAGAGATATTACAAGATTGGGGTAATGTATACTATATGCCAGATAGTATGCGAGTCTAAGCAACATTACATGGAAGAGGGTTGACAATCACATTTCCCAAATCCATTGGGCAGTGTATGAGATTTAGAGTCTGCCACATACAGAATAACAGAAAACATTCAATTATATATTGTTTTGTGAACTCGTATTTTTTTTTATCCTGAAGCTTGGAAGTTGGCAAGTTTTTGGTAGTAACCTGGTTTTTATTCTAAAGCAGACACTGTAACGTATATTTATGCTAATAAGCTCTTTCGTCATATCTTGGGAGCCAAATTTGGTATATAAGTACGTTGTGTTATAGTAGAGCATTCGAATCGTGTAATTTAATACGTCAGATGCTTATTTTCAAAGTGGCTAGCATATAAATATTTTTAGCTTACAATGCTGTATGCTATAGTAAACCACCGTAATTGTATGTGATTTATTATATCAAATTATTATTTTCAAAATTGTAGCCATATAAATACAATAGAATGCTGTATCTAAACTCACGTGACCAATAGGACCAATTGAAGTACTAGTTCATTGCATTATTTGTCTGCTACCTCAGATAGCACCATCTGGCTTAATAAAGTTTTTGCATTATATCTCTGAATTTGCTAAATGCATAGCCACCAAATTTTTGGCACATTTGTGGTAGATCACTTTAACATTGTAAAATTTCAGTAGATTTAGCCACATTTTCAGAATGGTAACAGTATAAATATTTTAGTTAAGTATGCTATATTTATCAAGCAATTAGTTTCCTCTCAATCAAACTTATTATGTCTGTACTAACTTAGTAACCATTAAAATCAGTTATTGATAGATTGTATATTACACCATTTTGTAAGAAGGCACCACCTGGAATAACAAGCTTTTGTATCACATTTCAGAAGCTACTGAAACAAAACGAATGAATTAATACAAAATCAAAAATACAGTTAAAAAGATAGCACAAATTAAGTAATCTGAAGTGTTTTATTTTACTTATTTTCTGAATCTTTGTCATATCTTGGTTTGTGTTGCATGTAACATGGAATAATCAAATGAACTTGAACCATACTTTGCATATTGGCTTTGATTATAGTGAATGTTATATAAACAAAATAACGGACATCACCTGAAATTGAAACTTAAACATCATACATACCAAGAGTGGATAACTTTACAGTAACATTTTATAACATTATTTGACAGAGTAACAAATTGGCGTTTTACATGATTTTGGTAAATACAGTATGGAACTTTTACAGCATGTGATAACTTTATAACATTATATGCACTATAACATCATGGTATGGAATCCAATAAAAGTTATTAATATATTTTTGTTGCCTTGAATAACGTAATTCACATAACGCTTTGGTTAATTGTAACAACTTAACGTTATGGTGCACATGAAGTCACAACTCAGTAAAAGTTGCAACTATATTTGTGTTGCTGCCAGTAACGTTATTCACATAACACTATAGCCCGTGGTTACACAGTAGCGTTACTCTGCATGATAAAGTCAAGGTACTTAACTCGTGCTAAGTTTTAACCATTTTTTGTCCCTGTGAATAATTTTATATACATAAGACTATAACTTGTGGTTAAAATAACATTGCAGTACATTATTTCACAGCATACAACTCTATATGATTTGGGTTGCTGTGAATAATATTATGAAATTCAATACAATATAAACTACAATGTTATTTTGACTGTAAATAGCATATTTAGACTGCTTACGCTTTGAAATAGTAATCATAAAGTAATTTTATTCATTTAGGTGTTGTGCCTATAAATATGACAAAGCTTTACCAGTAAGTTTATATTCTGTACAACATGCTGGAAACATTGCAAGTGTGAACATTGTACATTTCTTGTTGTAATAGGTCACTTTTTTTTGTTCTGAAAGTAAAACAGGCAGTTGGTTTACTTGTATGTAAAATATTGTATTTACAGGTTAAATATTTGCTGTTCATTATTGCGAGTGGTCAAAAAGAAACATGAGTAAGTGAATGTGAAGACTTTTTAGGTTTTGATAACAATACATCAAATCAGGAAACCAAATTTGACTTATCCAATGTGGAAGGGAGCATTTCAGGTTTAGATTTTAGCAATGTAAATAGGAGAAACTTGGAGTGTGGAAATAGGGTTGTAGAATTATCAAAGGATTTAAGTGAAAATTGTGTGTTGTCGGTAAAAAACGGGAACTAGTTTACAACCCGATACCTGTGTGTTTATACACAGGTTATGACATCACCAATATGGTGCCGATATCACTTTTTTTTTCCTAATGCCCCATCCCTTTCTTGTCACAATCTAATGGGGCATCCATGGTATCGGGTAGTACACTTGAGCCCATCCGCCCAATTGTACAAAATGATACCACAATGGGATCATAGTTAGTCAATAAATTACTATTTGCCGCCTAAACTAACGTATGATATTTGTAAACTACGAATTATAATTTTCTGTACTTCTTCCACGCCTTATGACGGGTCATGTATCGGTGAATCACTTTAATGGGTGCATATTTCGACCACTTGGAATGTTTGTTTCAACTCACAATCACATTTTCCGTATAGGTAAATATAATTTCTGCTATATTATATAATACACTATGTCAAATACCGCCTAAACATACTACCCCTAACCTAACGACCTACCTACGACAACCTATTTCTGCATGTCACTACAAACATCAAACCTATTTAATTATTAATTACAAATGGTAATGACTTATTACATGCTACAGAATCCTGGCCTAACATTACTTACCTACACTGGTTATTGCACCAGACACACACATTTGTAATTATCTCAACAATATTCTGTACCAAACATATCCATTAACATGTAATGTCATACTAATCCTTATTATTCGATGACGCTCACATTGTTTGCACTACGGTACGTATATAATTATACGTTGAACACACCACCATATTGCACCACATATTTTTATATTAGCTCCGTACACTTCATTTTATATAATGCATACTATTTTATGACTGTATACGGTACGTATCTCATCCACATTTTGGAGTATTACGCGGGGTCTCTGGTATCAGCTGGCTACCAGCAGGGTCCGTTACTCTCTCTGTAGAGGGGGAAAGGCTGGTGTCAAGGAAGGAAAGAGTCAACGTTATGGTTCATAGAATTTAAACTGGGTTTTTCTTCATCCTTATGTGTGAAGGGTTGCAGGCCTTCTTAAATGTCAATGTGCCAGTTTATAAGCTTACAGAAGGTATGTTTTACTCTTAAACAATTTTTTTGTACAGTTTGTTTTGAAAAAAAAAATTGGCAAATAAGGTGGCACGTCTCGGGCACTGGGGTAGCAAATTTTGTCCCACTCGCACAGGAAAGGGAGGAATAAATAAGCTAAGTACAATTTATCGGGTTTAAAGCAAAGTAAAATAAGGCTCAGACAAAACCGTGTAGTGTATGTGGCATGGTAAATAGTTGTTACGTGTACCTAGGATTGAGGTAAATCTTTATATTCCCTAAAGCAGTGCGAGCAAAAAAGAGTTCGAAGTTAAGTTTTGTTTTAACCTATGAGGACAATTGGTTATCCCTACATCTTTTCTTCACATTTGTTACATGTTGCATTTAAATCTTTTTCATACATTAAGTGTAGAGGTACTTAAATTAAAAATGAAAATTATCATTAAGTAATTAAATACTGGTACAGTGAAAAATAAAATAAATATGAAAATAGCATCACCCTAAAATTAATACTTTGTTGTACCGTAATTAAAATACGTAATATCTTGAAGCGATTATACAATGGTACCTTGATCAAAGATATTTAATCAAAATTATGAAATCTTGTGAGCTAACACATCTTGAGTTCTTAATGACAAATCTTGTTTGATAAATCCTTACTTGCTAATACATACTCATTGAACACTTTGTCATAATATAGATGATCAGCCTTGCAACATATCCTATTCTCTTCTGATAACATTAACAATATTTTGTGCTATTCTATTTTACGCTAAGTCCTTATATTTAATACATAATCTCACTAGCCTGCTTGTAGAGACCTCAACGTCACATTTTGGCTAGTTAAATTAAAGAACAATAGAGAATTATAACCTATCAATAGACAATCATTTGTACAAATCTTTACCCTATCCTAATGATGACCCATTGTCGGATGCTTTTCCCGGCACTATGTTGAGCGTCTTGGGTTTTCACGTGGTACAGTTCTCCCCATTTCACTTTACAATCGCACTGATTTTGAGTTGTTGGCAAGTCTTTGCTTAGAGAAAGTTAGTTTATTGGTACGATTGTACAGCGACACACCAATTAAGTAAAAGAGCACTGCTGTCCATTAGCACTTACTTGTTTATGATATTACGTGTGGCTGAGTTTTTTATGCCGCCCTTTCGCTTGTGGTCACTTTTTTTTCTTTGGTGGCTGGTGTGGTAATAATGGCCACCGGAACCGTTGAGGGGGCCTTCACTGGGCCTCGTGATATTGTCCCAGTGAGTGAGGGAGACGGCTGGAGCATGTCGGCAAGTCCCTCCTGTGGGTGCAGGCGTTCGGTTCATGCACTAGCGACATCAGTCGCTTCACTAGGGTACAGGAGTGGGATGCCATTTTCTCATTGATCCACCTGGATTGTAGGTGAGGTAGTTGCAGGGGCTGTTGCCATAGGTGGTTCTACCTTGTTGAGTTTCTGGGCTGACTCGCCATCTTGCAGTGTCTGTCTTGAACGAGTGCGAGCCCAGATGACTTCAGGTTGTGTAGTTGGAATGGCAGTTCGGAGAGCCCAGAGGATGCATTGACTTCTTCCCCTTTAGCGCTGCTTGCTGAAGGCATGTCTGGGGTATCGGACATGATGGTCGAGAGCAGAGGTATGACTGACGTGTCTGCCCATGCAATCATGATTAAAGTTACCATCTCCTCCCTTGATGGTTGGTGAGATGGCTGTCCAGGGCTCTCTGGGGCTGGTGAGGATAGCAACGGCTCAGGTGCGTCGTCTGGCTGATGCTCGGTTGGTTACACGTCTTCTTGGAGCAGCGTGGGCGGCACCGAACCTGGCGCCAATGGTATCTGGGACACATCCAGCTCTGGTTCCGAGATGTGGTCCTCATCCTGTACAAAGACTTACAAAATTCAACTGTGCCATTTTTTGCATAGTTGTTCCGTCGGCAGGACCCTCGTTGATTGTGTCAACCGGTGGAAGGGTTATATCAGGCATGGGCTTGTGCTCGGCTACTGCCTGGGTGAGTTGCTGAGGTTTGTCAACCTCAACAATCGCACTGGAGTTGAAGGTTGTGGTCGGAGAACCCTGTTGAGGGGGTCCGCTACAATACCTCTGAAGTATTGCCCCTAATCCGCCCGCCTCTTTTAATAGAAGATGTCGGCAGGTAAGAAGTAGGTGTGGAGGGGAGGGTCCGTGTGGACATTCCACCTCAGTGTATTTGTGATTCCCGTTCTCGGGTGGGAGTGGAATAGAGAAATTCTATCAGGTTTCAGAAGAGGTTCTAACCCGAGGTTCAAGGTATGCTCCGGTGGTGGATTCGGAGTCGGTTCCTCTGCTGGGTTCATTCGGTGGGGAAGAGGAAAGCAGATCATCTTGGATCCCACTGGGGCAGGGTTTTACCTGCCCTCTAGTCACCTTATGAACTCGCCCACGACTATCTTCCACCCAATGCATATTGCCATATGAGCCGACAATGGTGTATAGCCAGCCCTACCCATTTTGGAGCTAAGCTAGCTGGGAATTATTCAGTTGCTTGGCTGAGGGGGTGATGTCTAATGAGAACTTAAATCTCCGGGGCTCCAGAGGGCATGCCCTGAGATTAGCTGGCTGGGCGTGGCTTGAGTAGCTTCATTCTCCCTACTACTGAGGGCAAGGAGAATGGTGGGGATTTCTTTGTCTCAATCCCTATGATTATTCCCCACACTGAGGCAGAGACATTTCTTAAGTTCTTGGTTTTGTCCCTCTGTAGGGTTAGTTTGGGGGTGATAAGGGGGAGTTGTCCAAGTTTCTACCACCCAGTTCTTACATGCCAGTTTCCAGGGTCGGCTTGTAAATGGTGTGCCTATATCCATTAGTATGTCTTGGGGATACCCCCACGTCGGGAATACCTCAGTGTTCGTCTTGCAGATTATGTTTCGGGTTCCCAGGCTGGTGAGGAGAAATGCCTCTGCCCAGCCCCAAGAGTTACGTGGGTAAGGTCCCATTTTGTTGACTGCCAAGTGCGTCCACACCTGGGTTGGTCGTCGGGATATGGTATGCCTTGCCTATGCAGCAGTTCTTGCAATTGGAGACATATTGCCGGACATCTCTGCTTATTCCCTCCCAGAGGTACCACTCCTGTTTACTTCGTAGAGTTTCCCTAGTGCCGGGCTTGCAGGTGATCATAGAAGTGGGGACAGAGATCCGTCCGGAGGGTTTGGGGTACCCAGATTTTCCAAGGAGCCCGAAGGTGTCCTACCCTTGACCACGCGAGATTCTCCTTTAGGCAGTAGCGCTGAGGGAGATCTTTAAGAAGTTTTCTAAGTTGTGGTCCGTTTGCTGATGAATTGAAACTTGTTCTCGGGTGAGTTGTAATTGTTGTAGGCGGAGGATCTCGGCAGGCTACGGCGTTGCATTTGTGGGGGAGTTAGCTTCCCCCACTCCTCCTCCTGCTTCATCTTTTCCTCAAGCACATGTAGCCACAAAAGGGCATCCGGGAGGTCGTTAAATTTTCCCAGGCAGTGTAGAACGGAGAAGTCAAACTCTCTCAGAAACATTTCCTACCGCCCAAGCTTGGCCCTTTGGTTCCTGGACTCCCTGAGTCATTGGAGCTCTGTATTGTCCATACGCAGGAGGAACCTTTGACTTTCCAGAAGATACCTGTATTTCCTTAGGGCCCACACCACAGCCTGACACTCCTGTTCATTGCTGTGGTATTTTTTCTCCATTTCGTATAAATGGGTACTGGCATATGCGATTACCAAGGGGCGACCTTCCTCATCTCCCTGGTACAGTACAGTGCCTAATGAATCTTGGCATGCGTCCATCTGAAGGATAAGGTGTTACCTTGAGGTTGGTGCAACTGTGCGAGGTGGTCGAAACTTTCTTTTAACGTGAGAAAACCCTTTAAATGGGTTTTGGACCACTTCCAGCATGCTTTCTTCTGTAATAGTTGGTGGAGTGGGGCTATGAGTTGAGCAATGTTAGGCACATAATTCCGCAGCCAATTACACGGGCCCAGAAACCGGCAGAGCTGTTTTTTGCTTGGCGGTCGCTCTGCATCCTGAATGGCTCAAATGGATTTCACTTGCGGGAAGTCGCCTTGTGGTGTTGCTACATGGCCTAGGGACTCAATGGTTGTTTAGCCAAAGTGACTTTTTGTGAGCATCCATGTTAACCCATGCAGCTCAAGCTTTTCGAGTACTTGTTGGAGGTGAGTGCATTGTTCTTCCCAAGACTTCGAGTACACAATGATGTCTAAATAGGCAAAGTAGAACTCCCCGATGTATCCAGTCTTTACCTCCGCTGACATTAGTCGTTAGAATGTCACATGCACATATTTTAGTCAGAAAGGCATGACTCTATAATGTTACTCCATCGGGAGTAGTGAACACCATGTACTTCTCACTTTCTGGGTGCACTGCAATCTACTAATAGCCATATTTTAAGTCCAGTGTACTAAATATTGTGACATCCCCTATGTGTGGGAGGGTATTCTGGAGATCTACGGATGCAGGGGCAATGAGGTAAGTTATGTCGTTAAGATCTTTGTAGTTGACAGAAAACCGCACGCCCCGTCCTATTTAGAGAAGAATACTACACGTGCATTGTAGGCAGAATTTGAGGGTTCCACTATCCTTGTTCTTTCATCTCCGCTATCTGCCGTGATATTTTATACTGTGGGTTATATATAGGGGCTTCCATAGTATGCCATATCTTGTGTTGTATGCTGCGGGTCTGCCGCGAATATCCTGGGGAAGTAAAAGACTCTCGCATGCCTATTTATAATATCCTGTAATTCTATAAATTTATCCGCATCTAAATCATGAAGGATCTCCTCTGGGTTGACAGGAGACACTGCGCTCAATTCAGGGATGAACTCCCAGTGGACCATCATCTGTTTAGCTGCTTCGAGATATAGTCGTCTCACACTGTAGTCCATTATGCAATGCTGTTCAGTCAGCCAAGGCTGTCCCAGGATAACTTAGTCTATTTCACTACATACCATAAATTCAGTTATCTGGGTTAAGTGATGGACTTGCAGGGGAGACTTATCTTTCCATCGACCGCTAGGGTCTAACTCAGTTGGGCCATACGCACGGTGAAAGTTTGTGGTTGGATAAGTGCTCACTGATTGGCCATCAGCAAGTCACTTCAAATGAAGTTCCCTGTGGCGGCTGAGTCCAACAATGCTAGGCGAGTGCACCCATTTCTCTACTGAGAGATGTGGTGCCTCGTGCTGTGTAGTTACCGCACGTGCATACTCTATTTCTGTGATGTAGAGAGGCCTGTTCTCACCTGAGGTGGCGGCTCCGCGCGCACCCCAGTATTGGCATTTCCCATCTGGACAGGGGCTTTAGGATTAAAGCACCACTGTGTGTCAGGCAGCCAAGTGGGACAATCATTGTTTAGATGTCTCTCCCGGCAGTACCAGCAGGGGTGGTACAGCGATGGTGTGAGGATAGGGCATGCCGCGGTCGCCTTGTCACTCCGGAAGAGGGGTTAGGGGTGCGACCTTGGCAGTGACATGCGCCAACTGGTCTAGAAATGTCTGTTCTCTGTTAGTTTTTTCCACTTCCCTTGATCGGTTAACAAGCTCATTCACGGTTTGTGGCTTCAGGCTAAGAAGCAAATTATGAAAGGAGGCCAGTAGAGTACGAAAATGTTGCGCGCCCAACTTTTCGCACTCTCATTAGGATATATTCACCAATGCATTTGTGCTTTGCGACAACCTCTGAAGTCTGGACTCTTGCATGAAAATCAGCGATAAGATCGGCCAACACGTCATCTCTTGTGAATTTTGAGGTGAGCCGATCCCTCAGTTGGTCCCAGTCAATCACGAATTCGCCATATCTGGCCCACCATTCTTTGGCTTTGCCATGTAATTGCCTGTAGGTTTTCGCTACCCATTGTTTTTTGTGTGTATTGTGCTTCTTGTATTCTCTCTTACATTCCTCTAGGAACGTGACCGGGTCTTTGTGGGGGTGACAGCTAAATTCTTGTAAATTAAATTTGGCGGTGATGGCTGACATTGTCGCACTGGGTCTTGATTCTGGATTGTTCTGTCTATGAGACAGGTTGCGCTGCCATACCTCACAATGATACACCTGACCAGGATGAGTTACCTTTTTGTCCAGCCAGCCTATACAAGACAGGTTAAATTCTGAGGCACATATAATGCAACGGATGGTATACAGTCGCTGTCCATTAGAGTCTAGCTCTAGCCAACTGCACCTGGCTAGCTGTTGGTCTCGACAGTCAGTACAGCGGTACTCTGAACCGTCTGTTTAACGTGGGACGTCCAACCACCCTATGCAGGAGTAGTGAAAATGTCTTTGGTAGTGGGCGCAATGGATTACAAGTATTCCCATTCCCGGGCTAGTGGCCACCGGGCATTTCTCAATCAAGTCGAGAAATAAATCCCTAGGCATTGAGGCTTGGGGTTCATCATGCTGACTATCTTCGGTGTCCGACATGATGAGGCGTTGGAGGTCGCCGCAAGGTGTTTTTATCGGCAGACTCCCTGAAGTCCTGGCAGATTCAGTGTATTCTCAGTGTTGGAGGTCCCTGTACTAGATATTTCCCTAAGCTCTATGGAAGTATCTATCATAAGTCATTAGAGTATCGTCAGATACATAACAATTGGAGTGCAAGTTATACGTGTAGCCGCCTGGCTACGTTAACGTACGTTGACAGTCGTGGGGTTTTAAGCCCACTATCACCGTAGAGGTTATATGATTGACCTGACTGGTCGTGTTCTTAAAGCTAGAAATATTAATTTCTCCTTAAGGGAAACTAAGGCAGAAGGGATGTCCATAGTTGTGACGTCTGACGTGAATATACGCACAGATATTAGGTTGGGAGTTTTAATTGTAGGGTTGCTACAACTAATGTGGGGGTGGCTGGCTTGTTCGAAGCTAGCAAGCCTGAACTTTTTGCAGATAATGCCCCACGTTGGGCTCCAATTATTGTTGCGTGTATACTTTTATACTCTTCTTGGTTGGGGAAAATGTTAAATTAAACAATTCACAAAATACTTTACACATAAACTAAGAGATTGATGTATGTCAGAGTCAGGACTCAAGCCCAAAGGTTACTCTACAGGAGTTAGTATGTGAGCCAGCTAAACGTGGTATATGCCATATTGGGACAGGGGCTTCATGGTAGGTGCTTGGTAGTGTCTGCTCTGGGATTCTAACCCAGGACTTTCATTGTCAATCAGAATCTGAAGCTAGAGGTGATCATGCGAGTGGTCTGTGTTTTGACCATGGACATTTGAGAAAAGTCAAAACAACCAGAATTTAATTATGGGTTGGGGCTTTTTTATATAACACTATTCTTGTAGTCTTTCTGATGGGTACAAAGTCTAGGGTGGTATGCACTATGGGTCTCCGACACCGTATCTTACCAACTCCAGGCCGTGTTGCTCCTCGCTGTGTAGTCTGGTTGACTGTAGAGGGTGGCAGATGAACAACGGCCGATGTTGGCTGTGGTGGAGTGTGGTGCAGAATAAATTTTCAAAGTAGTAGGATGGTATTTGACTGGGAGGGTAGTTTAACAAAATAGGATCTAGTCGTAATAAATTTTCCTTATATTTAATTATAGTTATATGTATTTGGTGCATTCCTTTGGGTAACTGAGTAGAAGGCTCAAATAGTGGTTTAGGCTTTTCTAAGTTAGAGGCTACTAGCTTAATTAATTTGTTTAATATATGTTGCACACACAGTTTCCTCCTGTATTTAATGCTGCCCTTGCATTTATATGTCATGAGTATATGGAATTAGCCAGTGTATCCCTTGACCCTAACAAGTGTAGCCGAACACCCTGGCTTACCAACATGTTCGTCCTCTCTGCTATTCCTGGCCCGGTATCACAGCGATGGGGGGAATAGGCAGGGTGTGTATATCGCAGTGGTTTTATTCAGCGATGCACAGATATGGCTCCATCCACTGTGGGTCAAGTGCTCAGAGTACTTATCTCTCTGTCCTGGCCTTTTACAGAGGAGGTGGAGTTGGGAGATATTCTGTCACTCAATTCCACGAGTAGATAGTGTGTGTTTCTGCATTAGTCGTGGAAGATGTGATGTGCCGATTTTTCCTCAATATGCTATTCTCATCTGGCCTGAAGGGCTTACATTTATAATGAAGCAATACCAATTAAAATCAAAGGAAGTTTGTTTCAAAATACATTTGTTTATTTAAACATAAGTAGAGAAGAGGGGTCGCAATGTCCTAATGAATTTAATAATAAACAATTATTTATTAAACTGGGGCGTTATGATCAGGGGAAGGCACGCTGATATCAAATGGTTGAGTGTGTGTTAAGGCTGGACTAGTGTATTTAATAAGCATTTAAGAGCCACAATTAAAATAGTTGCGCTATCAAGGCTATGTTCTGAGGGAACCTAGTTTCTGGGAGTTCGTCACCAGAAGGGTGCTGAAGAAGTATTGTGGCTAGCGCACAGAGAGGACGTAGTTTTCATGACTAGATAGATACTTCGAGAAAGGGTTGCCAAGGAAAAGAGGAAGGTCAATGAGTGACACTGGCATGACCCTCTGGTTGCGTCGACGTCCAAAGGCTGCTGGAGCTGGAAGTCGTTGAAGAGGTGTTGACCCTCTGGTTGCTGGCAGGAGCTCCGGAGCTGTTGGTGGCTGCTGACCATTGAGGACCCCCTGGAGGATGCTGGCTACTGATGAGGTAGAAGCTTTACCTTGTTCGGATATCCATGGCCATTACAGAGGGGGACAATGTGGTCTAGAGCTTACCCTTAGCTTAGCTGTCACCTCCGGCCAATTAGAGCAGGAAGGTGCGGCAGACTGCGCTGAGACTTGGTCTGTAAGCCCTATTTATACTTGATATTTGAGCTTGTAGATCCTCAGAAGGGTGAAGAGAGAAGCTGGCCCCGCCTCCAAGGGTTTTGGTCTTGCTGACGTCACACATGGGTGCCTGCTTTTCACAGAGGTGTTGACATATCTTTGCCTTGCCGCAGGCTCGTGGAGGCAGTGATGCTCTAGTGAGCTGTGCTGCTCTCCAGCGGTGCGATGGTGATATACTGCAACCATCCTGGAGAAGTGCTGGAGAGCTCTTGGACAGAGCCATCTTTGGAAGGGTAAAGGGTGGGGGGGAGGGTGATGTGACGGTATGTGTGTGCGTGGCAAGAGACAGTAAAATCTAGGATCACATGTCTGTAGAATCAGTTGGGGCTTTACAATGTATTCTGTAGGCACATGTCCCACCTCAATTACTGTTTTAAGAATTAAGTGACTGGCCCATAAGGATTAATACTTTCCAAGATGGGGCGTAGTCATAGCATAGCGAGCGCTTCCTAGCAGCTCAGAAATATCACGCGTACATGAGGCATTTATACACACGTCTGTAGGAATTTTTTCCTTTGCTGTAGAATAAGAAACACAAGATGTTTGGGCAATCATTAACTCAGCTTTTTACTTTTTGCCCATCTCCCAACTACACGCATCACCACTATTAACTTTTTGAACTGTCTGTTGTCTACTAGACCATGGGTTTATAGGAGCTACACTTCACAATGTCAGCCACTTGTCCAGTTCCACTATCTTGTATAGCAAGCAGTGTATCCAAGCAGGGACAAGAATGTGATGGGAAAGTACATACTGCAAATTAGTGGTGTTTTGTTTCGTGGGTGTGCAGGCTTGGTAGAATTTCTGAAAAAATTTGGAGTGTTAATGCTCAGTGGTGGATGTCAGTTTTGTTTAATCATGAAAGATCCATGTTATGTAAAAGGTGTAGTGTGAAGTGTTGGTTACGTTGGTGCACTACTGTTACAGCTGGCACCAGTGGTTGTGGCAGAAGTAGCGCCCCAGTCAACTAAGCGCAGGCTCCCCACCCGCGCAGAGCAGCTGCAGTCCCTCCAGACAGAAAGCTTCGACATCCTCATTGTGGGTGGCGGGGCATCCGGGGCTGGTTGTGCTCTGGATGCCACCACCAGAGGTTAGTATGTCGCACACATGCTTACTGCTATGTTATCTTAGTGAGTCATTCCTGGATGTCGTGTGTGCTCTAGCAATCTTACATTTGATTTGGTGCCAATAATTGCATGTTGCACATGTTATCACCTTTTAAACTGCTTTCCCCAACATTTCCTTTGTCATGCTGGCAGTGCTGTTTGAGTAGTGAGTCAGCCTACTTGTCAAAATTCAGTCACTGACCTTCATGTCATCATCGCTCAAGAACTAACTATTCATGCAAGCCTCAAGACTTGGAAACTCATCTCAAGACTGTGTCATCTAATACACTCTTTCGAGAAGAGATGTGAGTAACGACTATTAATATGACCCATAGAGCCATATGTGCCAAATTTTCACAGCCTCTCAGTTAGCTGTATTAAACTGACTACATATCTCATATTAAGATAAAAACACCTACATCCTGAGAGTTGGGGTGAAGGTTGCAGTGGCGAATATATTACGGCCACTTGTGAGAGATCATGTTTTTGTTAGTTTCTGAGTAGTGAGTATGCCAGACCCTTGCTCTCACAATGCTGTGTCAGATGGGAGAGGGGTAGAAACCTGCGGAGGGCTAGGGACTGAGAGCATTGCAACTCATCCCTGCAAAATTGTATTCTATGATTTGGCTTTTGAGCTGCAAAGGTATCATTTGCTACTTGTGGCCTATCCCAATGACATTCTTTAGGCATGTTTGCAAGACAAACTTTAAAGTGAGAGAATGCGTAATTCGGTTTTACTCTACTTTAGGAGCTTATTAAAACGACCCCTCCAAGTTTCCAGAAATGGGGTCACTAAACAGGTCGGATGCAATAGATATTTTGGGAAATTTTGGACCGATTTTGATTGATCTCTGATTCCTATACAACAAAATTTGTGATTTTTTTTGCAGGACATCTGTTTGTCTTTATTGCAAAAGTAATGCATTTTTTAAACTAGATAAAAAATTATTTTAATAGTCAGATGTCTTCTTAAAAAGATGACAGTCATATGCTTATGTATTCATATACAGGCACCCCCCTTCCCCCCTCTCGCTTATTTTAAGAATATTTTTGTGTTCAGGAAGGGAGGGGGGTTGTACAGGAAACAATCACCTTTCCGTGTACATTACCATGTCTGGCCATTTTTTTGTTTGCCATTATCGAGACTTCAACTCAATTAAAAAGTACTTTTAAAAATGAAGGCAAATAATACACAATACATTGCTTAAAAAATGATTATGCAAATCAGTAAGTTACGAATTCAATACACTTAACATACCTACTGCAGAATTTGTAAACCTAATATGGCCACCATGATACAATACAACATTGTACGAAGCACTGCTTTCACACACACGTGTGTACCTAATGAAAGGAAACTGTCGCAGCATTCCAAAGAGAGGTGGCACACATCACACATTAACGGATCTCATGCAGCCGATGGTATTTTCCGTCTCCCTCATCGCTGGCAAAGAACTTTGGACAATTTCGGAGACCACTTTGAAGGATGTTAAACAGCTTATACGCGTACAATATGTACCTGTTCAAATGAGTGTGTACAGTTTCTACAAGAATTTATCAATTAAACAATGATATAAAGCATCCATTTTTGTCTTTGTTGCTTGCCGAATATTACTTCATCCATACCCTATGTGGCATCACCTTTAAAACGTACTTGTCTAACACTTTCAACTGTACATAGTATGTTTCCTGTGTTGGGTCATTTTCTGGAATTATTATTGCCATGACGTCTTAAACAGCCCTTGTATTTCATTACACACACATTCTGTATAAACTCAATATTTTTGTCGCCAAATAATGAACACGCACAGAGTCCCTATAACTTTAAGGAAGTGCCAAGTTTGAGTTAATAATTACTGAAGGTTGTAAATAAACCAGGTTTAATGACCATATTTATTTTCCTCTGTCTCAATTTACATGTTTTCGCGTCTCATCATAACGTTTTTCACTTCTCTCTCACAATTCTCACGACTTAGGGGGTCACGCTACAAAACTAAATTCTCTCACTACACCTACAATTTACTTGGGTTTTCTGTTCAACAAAAAAATGTTAATGCTAAATACAATATTATATATATATAGATAGAGAGAGAGAGACACACACAACACAACACAACAACAACAGGTGTCATTGCACTTCTCCTACCTGTATTTTACGGGGTTCTTGTTACACACACATATGTTTCACGTCCGTGAAAGAAAAAAATATCTTTACATTTCGTAACAAGAAGGCAACTTATAATGTAATACAACGGGGTTTTATGTGAGGTGCTCGTCCTCTACAATAAATATGACATTAACTTGCAAAAGCATTTCTTACGGTTGGAGCAACACTTTTAAATCTACAAGTTTTTAGAAGATTGGGAATTTCATGGGTGACTGTTAACGGCGTGCTCGCAGCGAACTCTCGCCTCATGCTTTTACTCAAGGTACAGGAGGTTCATTACTCAATGTCTCCCAGTCGCATTATAAGGAATGGTGAGAGGATTTTCAAGGTTATGTTTATGGGCCTGCTGATAGGCTTTGGTTACATGGTCACACTTCCTAACAGTGCACACGGATTTCAGCGGCATTACATTAAACCTGCCGTTCAAGATTTCAAAAGCAAAAGAAAAAATTATTTCATTTTATTTAGTAAATATTTACTTTGGGGAGTTTGCGGACATTAACTTTCCAGTCCGCTCACGGAATTGAAGCTACTTTAAATTTACCTCCGCTACACAAAAGTTATTTCTGTGGTAAACTAGGGACCAAATTAAATTTTGATAAAAAAAAATTCATTTCCATTACTTCTACGTTATTCGTGCCCATTGATAGGAGGTCGATTTAACTGGCGAGACTCTTTTAGCTGTGAGGCGTCGGTTCTTTGATGCAAGTATTTAGAGTTCTCAACCTTGCAAAAAAAAATTTACAAAAGTTTACAGGGGTACTCAAAAAAAATATCTCTTGAGGATTGATGTAGCACTTTCTCTCGTTGCACTGTCTATTCCTATCAGGCTAGGATTTTGGATTAGTGCCCTGAAGCTGAAATCCTGGTTCCTTTATATAAAAATCCTGGAATCATGGAGACATCCTGTAAAATCTTTGGAATTTAGAAAATGGCAAATACAGAGAAAAAAAAAAGTGGATATGATGAACGTTTACATATTTAATGTAGTTGTTTTTGTTTGGAATGTCCAAATCATGGTAATTATTTTCTCCACTCACACTTATAGTTTTGTTTATACAACGACCATATCTGCGATAATTTTCATTTCCTCACCTTTGTGATATCAATGCCAAATACAGTCACCAGATTCGTATTGCATGCGTAAAAACGGAAATTCGCCGCAAAGGTTCTTTTCAATAATGGCCTTGGCCTTTGCATTTGATCGTACAGCAAGGAACAGAAATATGTAGATAAATGTATACTCGCACCAGTGAATAAAAACCTACACTATTGAAGCAATTGTGTATGTCCAAAATATTTTGTTTAATTATTCACCTCTTTCACACAAATGCGTCAGTGAAACTGATACACATCGCTGTGGGTGCTGCTAGTGCTAAATGTGTTCTCAAAATAATGGATTTTTCTTTTTTGTAGCTAGAGTTTTTAAATCAGTGAAAACTGATAAAATCCGTTAAAACGGCAAGCCTGAGCTAATTACTTTCACAGGTATTTTCGCCTTAGGTTTCAGGTAACCTTACACTATCATTGCCTTACTAAACTAACTATGGGGGAATAATATTTGGACATATGCCCTAGTCTTTACTGGCTACTGCCAGGTACTCACTGTTAATGATGAGGATGATGGTGGAAGGCGCTGGCGTTTGGTGTACCTGTGTCTGGAAGATAGTCTACATTTTCGTGGCTCTGCGGCAGGGGCGGTAGGCCAGCGAAACAATGTAGGCGCCCGCCATGGCATCTCTTGGTAGCGCCCAGGCACGTGGCGCATGGGGGGGGGGGGGGTACTCGTGGTGTGGAGGCTGTGACGGACGGCAGCATAGGGCCAGTGTCCTGGGTTCGGGCACTTGCTGTTGTCTACGTACTGCGAGGCTCATCTGCTTCTTGGTACGCGCATTCTCTGCAAGCGCCACAGGTCTCTCTACCTGACCACGTGACCTCTACTTCTCAGAGTCAGGCGGCCACGGTGCGGGTGAATGGTACTCATAATCCACTTGCGGTAGTTTCTCCTGGCATGGGAGTTTGACTTACAGTGACCGTAGCGCTCTCTGGCAACCAGCAACTCGCACTACCTGTTTGCGCAGATGTCCCGTGTTTTCTCACACTCTCTGTTATTTGCTCTTTCTCTGACTCTCTCTTTCTTTCTCTCTCTCTCTTGTGATGATGGGCTGGTCACCATGTTGACCAGCGGGTCCGTGGAGGGTGATGAGGACCAGGTTAGCTTTTCAATCTCTACTCGTCCACTTGTGCCATTCTTGCCAAGGAAGCGGGAATAGGGTAGGATAGCAGGGTTTGCATCCTAGAGTCCCTATCATGGATATGCTTAGCCAACTAAGGGGAGGCGTGGCTGGGAGTAGGATTTTTGCTATGTCCAGGTCTTTACCTGGCGAGGGCACTTCCTTAGCCATAGAAAGGAAAGCAGAGACTCGCGCAATGCATGCAGTTGTGGTCTTTAGTAAATTCTGGCATTCAACAGCCAGAGGAGGGGCAAGAAGAGGAAATGAGGGGGCTACGTGTCCTAACCTTGGGGCTCGTAGCGGAAGTGGAAAGGGGGGTCACACCTTCGCGTCATCAGTTGATCAGCTCCAATAGCAAGTCTAAAACGATCGGCGGGATCACACCATTAGGATTCGGGATGGACACGTGATGGTGTCTGACAAGCTTGAAACTGGACATGTTGGCACATATTATCTATTAGCGGAGCCATCAGAGGGTCATAAGAAAATCTCTGGTGTCATATCGGTGGGGTGTGTAGATGGTAGGACAGGAGAGGGGGAACTTCATTCCTCCTGGAATCCTGGGAAGGTGATCTAATGTTGCGAGGAGGAGGGGAACGCTTCATCCACCTTGGTGGTGTCCGGGCTTCGAACCACGCTGGGGGTTCCTGCTCTAGCTGGGTCCCTTGTTGGCCATGATAAGGCCTCAACTGGTCTTGAATTCTTAAGGATGGGTGGTTGCGTGTACACGTGTATTTGCCGGAGGTTCGGGAGCCTGCTATCGGCCTGGAATTCGGTTTTCTTCTGAATTCCTATTTCTGAAATTTGCTCTGCACCCCTCCAGATTCCACTGTTGTGCATTTGGTGGGTGGGGGAGGGAGCTGCGTGTCGCCGGGGGTTCCCGCTTCGGACAGTCTCTATTGAAATACCACCCCAGACAGTACCAGTAAGGTGACACGGGGGTGGCGGGAGCCGGCAGGGTAGTGTCTTGCCCTGCGGGCGGTCTGGAGAAGGGGGCTGACCAGCTAACCTTAGCGCATGCCAACTGGTCCCTTCCAGGGAGGGGGCATTCATTCATTTCCATTTTCTGCATCCTTTCCACGAGTTCCTCTACCTTTTGTAGGTAGGAAGTGACAAGCATATTACACAAGTCAGGGAGGAGGGTACGAGTGATACACTGCACTTGTCCTTCAGTCTGTTCCGGATAAATGCACTTGTGGAGGCGTTCTTTGCACCTAATGAATAATTCCACTTCATCCCCATGCTATTGCACGTGGGATTGGAGGTCAGTAATCAGGTTACTCAGGATTTCGTCACCTGCGAAATGAGAGGTCAGCTGCGCCTTAAACTGAGGACAGCTCAAGATAAATTCACCATATTTGTCCCACCACTGTCTGGCAGGTCCTGATAAATCACGGTGGACTCTATTTATCCATTGTTTGGTTGGGATTCTGTGTTTCCTTAACTCGCGTTCGCAATCCGTGAGAAATTTCTCAGGATTGGAATAGGCCTTCCTGTTAAATTCAGGGAGGGAGAGCTCGTAAGGTAGCCCAGGAACTGGTGGGCTTAACCTGTGAGAGGGGTTGTGCAATTTGTAGGTCTGTTCCCTTTGACAGACTTTGCATTCGTAGACTTGTCTAGGGTTCCGAACCGGCTCGTCTACGTATCCCTTGCAACGATTGTGAAAAGTGCGATTGCACAGGATACAATGGACAGTGTATCTTCCCTGTCCAGTACACTCGGGCCATTGACAGACCCTGTCTTCTGCCTGTCAGCAAGAATCTATCAATACTCAAGCCCGTCCGTGTATCGGGGCATATCATCTCATAAAATACAAGTGTAGTGGTACTCATTTTGGCACTAACTGCAGGTAATAAGGTTCAGGCCAGTGCCTGGGAATGCAGGAAGGGAGCAAGGCCTGTTGCTTGTTCCTTCCCCATTTGGTGCACTTAATGCACGACGTGCTTCTGTCAAACTCACGTCTGAGTCTGACATCGTGGACTATTATGTCAGGGCACCATGGGGTGTTTATCTTGACTCCCTGAAGTCGTGAACAATAACACCACTCTAAAAATAATATTTCCTTAGCAGGTAACTGAGGAACCAATGCGCACATCACGCGTGACCCCGAGATGGGGATGAGGGGTAGGGGTGAAGGGGAGGTGTGACTGGTGGGGTCCAGCTCCCAAGGCTGAACTATATGAAGCTGTTAACACCCCACGTTGGGTGCCATTTGACATGCGTGAGAGAGATTCTTTTGCCTGGTGGGCAAGTGGTTAGGACGATGACTGCCCTCTCAGACATTACGAGGTTGAGAGGAGTCAAACCCCAGGGTGAATTGAAGCATCAGAACATCTCTTCCGGGCAGTCTTGTTCTCCTTACAGCTAGGATCGTCAATAGTCGGGATGCCAGCTGTCCTGAGGGAACGAGATGCTTAGTCAGATTCACAAATTATGATTGAGTGTGGTGGTGAGTGATCTGGCAACAGTTTGCAGGGTTGATCCGCTGCTGCTTTGTTGGCTGTCAAGCGGGGTCGGCTGTCAAGCGGGGTCGAAGTTGACAGGGGATCTTACTCCAGACATCCGGGAAATTGACTTAGCGAGGATTCAAATCCTTATTGTTCTCCCGGAGGCCAACTTCACCCAGCAGAAGCCAGGTACTGCTTCTGTTGTCGGGTGTCGAACCCAAATTACTTTGCCAGATGTTAGTCTGACAATACTAGTACGTTTGGGGGTCTCGTGAGAGGACGGTTTCTGACTCTTGGCACTAAAGCTTCTGACAGATGTAGAGATGGGGTTGGCAGGGGTGTCCTCCGGTTCAGAGTCCTTGTCAGGGGAGCACCAGTGTAACCAACGCTTTAGTGGGGTCTCACAATCTGGGGGATATAACTATGCCGTAATCGACGGGTTCATTGTCCGACTCATGTTGAACAAGTGCACTAGGATTTGATTCTGAATTAGTTGATTAATGAGAACCCGTTTGTTTGCTGCGCGTCTCTCACGTTTGCCTCTGACTGCTTCCCGAACCTGAGTGTTGTTTGCGCATTGGTAAAACTACAAGACAAGTAAAATGTTATTGGTTGCCGGGGTTGACAAACCCAATTTCCAAATGGTACGTAATATTTATTACGTTAAAAGAAATATTGCGGAAAGGCCCGGCTGACTGATGCACTCTAGAAACTAAGCTAGGAAAAATTATATTAATATTCAAAGTGCTAATATGTACGAGTTGGAAATCAATATTATTATTCAACAGGCGAAAGTGAGCCTGGGAGAAATTAATAAAAAAATATAATAAAGATTAATCCAACCAATCAACGCTATTTACAGCATGAACTTTAAGCGGGGCTCTATCCAGGGGGACAGTATCGCACGACGACCTGTTACTGCTGTAGTCAAGGGAAGTTGACTGAGGTCAGGGTATAGGGTACAGGTGTGGGATTTACCGTGGATGTGAAGAGCTGTCCCTGGGCTGGTCAGCTGAGCTGGATGGAGCATTGCTGGTTCTTAAGCAGTTGAAGGACGGTTCGAGCCCTGCTATGGGCTGCTGAGGAGAGGAGAGAGTCTTCCGCAGAATAAGGGAAAGCTCGCGAACCTTGTTGGCTGGCGAGCCCGGCGTCTCTGCTGGACCAGGGTGTTGGACTTCTAGTTATATATATATTGTCCTGTGTCAGCAATTCTCCGGAGGCAGGGGGTAGCATAGCTTCCAACGCAAGGATTGGTTTATCGGTTACAGTAGCGCCTCTCATTTTCTGATCGCCTCTGGTGGAGGCGTTGACATTTTCATGTGCCTCAGGCTGAGGCAGGCGGGCCATGACGTCACAAGGTCACAGGGGTGCTGCTATCTCTGGGGTTGTTTGGAACTTCTTGGTCGGGTAGTTTAGTGTAGCGTAGTAAAATTCAAATAATTATTATATTTTCTTCGTCGGGATGGCACTTTGCTAATTTTTGAGCTGGCGTAGAAATTCATAATTACACACGTGAATTATGATTAAGTTGTCAACTGACCTCTGTATGGAGTCTCTTTTGTTCACTAATAGAAAATCGTAACGGCCATTGAATTAGTATTTTCCTCTTCCGTAGCGCTTTCAGATGGGGCGAAGTTGACCGTAGAGTGCACTTGTCTGTGGCGCAGCATGCTGGCATGTGTCAATTATTAACCAAATCACACACACATACTTAATATGTAGAGGTCCAGAAAATTAGCGTTTTGAAATGTGTATTTTTGCATTTTAAAAATGAAATTTGGCATTTTGTAGCATTTTCAAATTAGAAACTATCATCTGATGTCTGATGTCATTTTCAACAATGGACACTAAAACAACTTCTGCTCCATCCTTAGTACAGTTTAGCCAGGAGATGCAAGTTTGCATTTTCATTTGTCCCAATGTAATGTGAGATTGTACAGTCTGCGTTGCAGGTTGTTTTATTCACCGGCCCACCACAACAATGCTTAAAAGGCAACAAGTTCTTTTACTCCCCATTAGATAGCTCTAGTTGTAATTATTGTTTGTCTTTTGTTTCGTATCCCCTTCCAGCCGGCTGGTGATGTCACAGAGGAAAACTATGCATTCGCTACCCTCTGCCCTATGACCACCCCCTCGCCTTAGTGGCACAAGCCAATCAGCATCTGGCAGCGGCCCGAATTAGTATAAAAGGAGAGACAGTCTGTCTCTCGAGAGTAGTCTTCGTTTGTAGTGAATGCCGCTCAGATCCTGACCAGGTTGAAGCTCTAGTTCATTCCTAATGCTCACCGCTCAGGAATTGTGCCATTTATGTTAATGTCCAGCACGCTTTGCTTGGACAATATACCCTGTTTTGCATCGCTTAAGCTATGCTTGCAATAGGGATAGGTTATGTTAGTTAGGCCCTATACCAGTTACGTACCTCAAAAAACCTGTACACCCTGCAGTATACGGACGTATCTGTAGCGGACATATCCTTACAACCATTCAATGCTCATCCTGTAATGTCCTTGCTTAGTTTACCCAGCTACGTGTTGGAGACATTACGTTAAGTCGTCCCACACGTTTACTACGTAGAACAATGCCAGAGTTATTTGCTTAGACGTTCAGCATCACACCCAACATTCCCTTGTTTGTATGCCGGTCACCTCCACTGGTCATCCTAACTGTGTATTCTAGCTTCCCGGCTGATATTTGCGCCGTTGACCAGAAGCTAGGGGGCATTCACCATGGGGGTCAGCTTTTAACTTGAGTACCTTTCCTGTAGTTACCCTCACGTAACAGGACCACATGTGATCCCGGGAAATGTAACTCAGCTGAACTGAATACTAGTTTCACACCCACACACTAGCTTTGGCCGCCCTTCCCGTCAACCCCTTGGGATTGAAGGAAAGGAGCCGCCGCACATGTACACTGTCCTGGAAACAGCTTGTCAGCTCGGTGTTCATTGGCCTCTCCACCGCAGTCTCTGCCAAGATAGTCTGACACGTCCCCTGAGTTGGGAAGACTGGGACAGGGCGACACACCCATGTGCGACCTTCGATAGATGAGGCCTGACTTCCCTCGTGAACTGCAGTTTCTGCCAGACTTGGGAATAGAGTGTCTGCCAGTCTTCTGCCTGTAAGAGGTACCACACGTAAATTGTACAAGGAGCCTGCCATCTTGGTATAGTAGTAGGGTAAATCCTCCTCCCAATGCCCTACTTCAAGTGGAAGGGCCTCGAGGAGAGAGTGCGACAGATTCTCTTGACTTCTGGCCGAACACACGAGTATCAGCCCTCCCTGGTCTCTCAGATAGCTAGCTTAGCACCTCAAGCGCAAGCCCTCAGACATTTTCAGGACCCAGTATAAGTTGTTCCAAGAGATCTCTTTAACCCTCCAGAGAAGACCGGCCTGACAGAGTACCCTTGGTATGTAGCTGAACTCTTAGTGAACCCGACCAGCCACCAACACCAGTTGTCATGTATTTGGTACCCATCCTACTGCGTCCTGCTCCTCCGCCAAAGCCTCAACTCTCATCCACTTGCTACACTGTACCAACACCAGACTCAACTTGTACAAACACTGTTCTAACAAACTGTCACCCAGGTATAACCAAAGCAGTATTGGCACCTAAGCGCAGAATATGTGGAAATTATTGCAAAAGTCAGCAACATTTTCCTACTACTCGCTACATTCAGTACAGGGTTCACCAAGAGAAATGTAATGTGCTGCAACAGATTTCACTCATACTTTCGACTTATTCAGCCATATTTATTAAGATTCCTCAAAAAACATGTCATTATAGAAAGACGGGCGCAATAAAAGTCAGCGATATAGAGTGGTTCTGCAGTATAGTCCATTTATGGTATTGAAACATTTTTTAAACAAACCATAGAAAAATTACCCCTGGTTTAACATGTCTGCCTGTGTTTTAACTAAATAATATATGTACATACAACTGTTTTATACTGTTATTAACAATAAATTGTTGTATTTATGGTTAAATGATACTTACACAGCAAGAAACAGTTTACATGCAATGTGTTATTAAATTGAGTTTTGGCATGCTATTTGTAGACCAAGTTTTTCTTATTGAAATACTAAATTTTTAAGTAGTACTGATGTAAACATATTTCATTATTATGTATTAATAATACTTATCTTTCTTTGATCTGATCAGTACAAAGTACTGTGTGTATGTTCTTGTCTCTTAGTGTATTTATTTACTTATTTTTTCACGAAGGAAAAACTTCAGGGAGAGCTCTATGCATACCTTGTTTGCTTGTAATGAAGGATACATTGTTGGTACCTAAAAGTATAACTTGAACAGGACTTCAGAAATGTGTGAAAGTACGTAGTTTTTTGACTGTAAACTGAGCACTGTTGAAAGTGCTGCTTAAGATCTGCTTGTGTGCGCATTGTGTGTTCTTCCACCATACTGTTTTCAAGAACTCTGGAATAGTGACCGTCTCGAAATAACAACCCTTTTTTGGAGAATTATAAAACAAATTTAACTGTAAAAGTTTTTTCAATAACAATTTCTTCAAAATATCAGTTTTCGTGGGATCGATGAACGATCTTATAATAGAGAGTTTACTGTAAGTAAAATTACCATTGACGTGGGCCTGATTACGTGATCAACCCATTTGTCAAGTGAAAGAATAAAATTATTAGAAAAGTAAATTTTTTAATATTTCACTAATAGGCTTTGACAGGAAACATAAAGAAAAAGAAATAATTTCAGTATTCACAAATGTTTACTTAACACACAAATGTTTACTTAACACTTTAAATTCAACTTTCAGACATGAAACTATTTCAACTCTGCCTTTACTAACTTTACTAGGTGAATGCCAGTGAAGGTGCCTGTTATTATTTATGCCGAGTGACATTTTTCAAAGTCTGATTTCGAAAGTGCTCAGTGTATTGTGAACAGTGTACAGAAAGGGGGAGTGATGTGATGTGGTGTGGTGGCAGGCCTGAAGACTGCGCTGGTGGAGTGGGACGACTTTGCGTCTGGCACGAGCAGCCGCAGCACCAAGCTAATCCATGGGGGCGTGCGCTATCTGCAGAAGGCCATAATGCAACTGGATGTAGAGCAGTACCGCATGGTGAAGGAGGCCCTTCACGAGCGTGCCAACATGCTGGATTGCGCACCCCACCTCAGCCACCCACTGCCCATTATGCTGCCCGTCTACACGTGAGTCTGCACACACAAACTCTCTTCCACTTAGCTCCCTCTTGCAACTTACTAATTTTTAACTATAAAGTAGTAATTTTCTTTTCCCCATTCCACATGACCGCAAGGCATTCACACATGTCCCGGGCATCTTGAATTTTGCGCTCACATATTCAACAAGGTCTCTGCTTGATCACTCAGCTTTTATAGTACTGCACCCAAGCCCTCCTGGCTTGCGTTTGTCTACACATAGGAGCGACAGGAGTAGTCGTGGCAAGCGAGTAGGTGGCATTCGCTGGATAGGGTGTTCACAGTCAAATGAACAGTTTTGAAAGCCCTGCTTAACATCTATTTGCATGCACATTGTGTATTCTTCCACCTTAAGTAAAATGAACATTTCCATGGGCCTTATCACTTAGTCATGCGTCGGTCAAGTGAAACTGTGAAATTACTAGAAAAATTAATATTATTTTTACACTTTGTTGCATTGAAAATAACAGAAAGCGAAAGATATAATCTAAGTTATCATAACTGGTTATTCAAAACATTTTATTAGACGTTATGACACGGAACTACTTTCCATCCTTTTTACCAACTTTACTGGGTACATGTCACTTGGTGTGCCCGTTGAAATATATGCAGGTAGGAGCAGTGGCTTTTTGGTAAGGTTGATTTCAAAAGTGCTCACTACTATCTCCTAAGGCAAACAAGCTCGTAGTAATACTAGTGTTATACGTTGCCGCTAAAGTGTACACGTCAACAACCTGGTACACTGAACACATGAAGCCCCATAATAAAACTTATGCTCAAACCATTCCAACTTACACTTCTTACATATTACTTCAACACAATACGTATGAACATTACAATGACAATTAAATTCAGACAAGTGAAAACATTGACTCATTACCAAATACACTAATTACAGCAGTATTATCGGCCTTCCCTTCATGAATAGGAAAAGTCTTCCAACATATAATATCACTAGTGTCTATATCACCAATTTCCTTAGATGCAGGATCCTTTTGCGTATGCGACTTCCTGAAGAAACACATTTCCAACAGACCACTACCTGCCTTAGCAGTTATATCTTGGAGACCAAAATTCTACAAAAACGACAATTAAATATAACTCTCTTCTACATCTTAACAGCACCTATCGTCCTTATTGACATCCTTAGAAAAAGACAAAATATTGTGATATACCTTCTTAGGATAAACACGAGTGTGCCGAGGTACCATTACTGATGTGTCTTCTCTAATGACACGGAGCGAAATGAACTTCAAGAACAAGTCACATCCTTTATATACCCATGGAACTGATAAGAAGAAACCATAGATAACAGGACAAGATGTAGACACAAAGAGTAGTGGAATGATAGCACGCTGTGCTGTTATCTTATTTCAACGACCACTTGGACTCTGACCCAGGCATAGTGCTTATCTACCAAGATTAATCTAACCTGCAAAATTTCTTACGCGGCAGCGAGCAATAATAATAGTGCTAATATGCTGCCGCCTGCGTGTAGTCAGAAATATTCTAAGTCCGTAATACTGCTGTAATTAGTGTATTTGGTAATGCATCTATGTTTTCGCGTAAGAAGATGAAGTTGGAAATTGGTAATCAGGTTTAGTTGTATCGGAAGTTGGTTTCTACTATTGGTGACATACATATTCATGGTCGGTCATGCTGAATTGTATTATAATCCATAAAAAATCTTTTTTGTGGTAATAACCGGTTTTGGTTTTGTTATTTTTGTTTTCATTATTATAACTATAATTTTAGTTATAATGTTCATATGAAATTATTGGAGAGGTAATTATAATTTTTTTAATTTTATCATACAGTGGTTAAAATTATACATTAAGTTGTAATACAGATACCAGGTTCTTATTCACCCCTGCCAATACGCCTTGCACCAAACAATACATAAAGAATAATTAAAACGGATGTGACTGACAATTTACAGTGAGTCAGTCACTGCCTTTATATAACCACGCAACTGATAAGAAAAACCAAAGATGACATAAAAAGAAAGAGACAGAAAGTGTAGCGGAAAGATAACACAGCGGAGCGCTATCTTATCTCGCGGGCCACTTGAACCCGTCCCAGGCATGTCGTGTAGGGCTAATCTAACCTGTAAATGATATTAAACGTGGCAGCGTACAGTAATAATAGTGTACTACCCTGCCGCCTGCGTGTAGTCAAAAATATTCCAAGTCCATAACCATGAAAATTCAAAACGCAATAACGCTCACGCCACTGAACCGAATTTGGTCAAACAGTAGTAAATACTTGGTAATGCACACATAGGTCACTGTGTACCATAATGGTCCTATACATCCCACTGATGTTCATTTTCCTTGTTAAAAGTCCACAAGTATGAGCTCATTTTATCGGTATTGTTTGGTGCAAGGCAATTGGCAGGTATATTGGTAAGAATTTGTTTAGGGAACAAAACAACCTGGTCTAATTACAACACGTCATTGTCCTGTGTTTACCATACCATCATTACACAAAGGTATGTTATCCTTTAAATCAAGCACATGACCCGGATTAAAATTATTATAAGTGCATCTAGAATGTCTTAAAAACCCTTCATGACCACCTACTGACCAATAAGCAAATAATGTGTCACATCTACGCTGAATTTCAGGGCTTTCTCTGTAAGAACGATTACACAATAAACACACTAAGAAACCAACCAAAATCGTAACAGTTTCCAAAAAAGAACCCTGCAACCAACATGCCTAAGGAAATTGGTGATATAGATACTCGGAACATTATACCATATTTACTTGTGTATTTTTCTGATAATATAGGAAAAAATTTCTGGCCTGCGCGCGCTATCCGCGGAAAAATAAGTGGAAGGGGGAGGGGTAGCCATAAATTGTCCAGGGATGTTGAGGGAAGTGGTGGGACTGTCTGTTGTCTCATCTCTCGCTCTTACATCAATCCTCTCCCTTCTCTCTCTTTCTCTCTCAGCAACCCTTCAGTTATGTGTAGGTCAACCCTTCTCCCCCTCCCCGGCCAACTAATGGCATCCTTTCTCACCGCAAACCAGAGCTGCCACTGGCACCCCACCCTCTTTTAATAACACCCAGATGTTGCGTGTCGATAGTTCCACCATACCTGTTTGTTTCCGTAGCAGAGGCTAGCGAGCCATGTTCTGAGAAAAAAAAATGGGGTGAAGAAGGGGCGAGGAGGAGACCCTTTTTTTTAGAGAGAGAGGAGGATAGTGTAACATTCTAGCATAGAAAAAAAGACAGCCAGTCACTGCTAAAAGGAGAAAGGGAAAAAAAGAAAAAGCTGGAAATGTTGAGTAGTAGGAGTATGAGGTTTTTCTGAATTTTTTATTTTATTTTGGCTTTTTCACCCAAGTTATTTAATTAAAGTGTTTTCCAAACATATCATAATCGCCACACATTAATGTAAAAAAGAATAATTTGTTCCATGCTTAATAACAGGGTGCCACAAATTTTTGGTGCAATTTTATTTTTAATTTTCCCTGTAACTAGTTACAGAAATCATGGTGCGCACTATACATGAGTAAATACGGTATGTTGGAAGACTTTCCCTAATCATGAAGGGAAGACGTATAATACTGCTGTAATTAGTGTATTTTTTAATGCGTCAGTTTTTGCATAAGAATATGAATGTGAAGTTGGAAATTGGTGATCAGATTTGGTTGTATCGGAAGTTGGTTGGTACTATTGGCGACATGCATATTCATGGTCATGCTGAATTGTATTATAATCCATAATAAATCTTTTTTTTTTTTTTTTTTTTTTTTCATAATGATCGGTTTTGGTTTTGTTATTTGTGTTTTCACAATTATAATTATAATTTCAATTATAATGTTGATATGTAATTATTGGAGAGGTAATTATTATTAAATTTTATCGTATAGTGGGAAAAATGGTAATTTAAGTTGTAATAAAGATACCAGGTTCATATACACCTCTGCCAATACGCCTTGCACCAAACATAAAGAATGTTTAAAACATACGTGACTGACAGTTGACAATGAAATGACAGTTCATGAAAGGAACTCATTATGAAGAATACAACCTTGTGTTGTATTGACTTTGTAATTTGATATTTGATTTCAGATCCAATATACTGAATGTTTCATGATGTCTTTGGTTTGTGAATACTGTGACATAATTATTGTGTTTGCAAATTCGCAAAATATATATATATATATAATATTTATTTATATATATATTTTATATTATTATTATTCTCCTCTCTCTCTCTCTCTCTCTCTCTCTCTCTCTCTCTCTCTCTCTCTCTCTCTCACACACACACACACACACACACACACACACACATTGTGCTCCTGGAGTGATTGTGATCATATCACAGTTTGTTTGACCGAATTTGGTTCAGTGATGTAGGCGTTATTGCGTTTTGAGTTTTCAAGGTTATGGACTTAGAATATATTTCTGACTATACGCAGGTGGCAGCGTATTAGCACTTGTATTACAGCTTGCTGCCGCGTTTAAAATTTTGCAGGTTAAATTAACCTTGGTATATAAGCGTAAGAAATAAATTCAGGAATTTACTGGGGTACTTTCATGAAGGGATTGCCTGAATAAAGTTTTATCAGATTGTGACTAGGTGGGATTCATGGCCTGGTTATACTGACATAGAATGACCTTGAAAGTTAGATTCCTTCTTGTTTATGATCTATATTACTTGTGTTCTTTGTTTCCCAGGTACTGGCAGATTCCATACTTCTGGTTTGGAATCAAGATGTATGATTTAGTAGCAGGCTCGAAGATGGTGAAAAGTTCCTATTATCTCTCAAAGAAAGATGCGCTGGAGCTGTTCCCAATGTTGCGAGGAGACAAGTTGTGTGGTGCTATCGTGTACTATGATGGTGAGTTCCATCTACTCTCCTGTCTCCTCTCTTGATGGATGTGCTCTTATTGGTTCACAGTTACCTGAGATATTTGTAACACCTTATTTAATATTGTCTTCCAGATTGTGTTTCTATGTATTTATGTGCACCTTAATGGTGGAGAGCCATTAATAATCCAATAACACACTTCACATGGAACAGAATAATTTACACCAGTTTCTGTGTAACAATTTCTGTTTGAGTAGCAGTCTTGTTCCCCGTGTGTGATGTTCCTCCATCGAACTTCAACATGTATTTACTTAATCACATTGTGATTCCACCTTGCTACTCATTTCAGTCAAACTATCCTAATGAAAGCCAGAGAATAAAACTCAAATCAACAAAAATACATTACTTAAGTCAAGAACTGCAATTAAATTATTATTTTTTCTATTGTAACAATATTAACAAAAATAGAGTATCAAATTCTTTTGATTTTAGTTGCCTCATATTTTAAAGATTATTTTTGCTCTAGTGGAATCCTGTTATAATATTTCCCTGTTTAAAAAGCTGCCTTCTCTCGGGGCCGTTGAGAAATGTTATAACATGGTTTTATTGTATTGATTTTCCAACGAGTGAATTAAAATGTCATACATAAACAGGGGTGCAAGAATTTAAATTTTCGAGGTACGGCAAACAGTAATTTAACAGTCATCCTTTTCTTCGTTAAAGATAGGCACCACCAGTATGAAACTCATTCTTGTTTAGAAATTTTTCCATTCAATAACATGGATTTTATGCACCTTTGGCTTTCAGTATTGTCCATTTCATGTAAGTGGGTTAAAATTTGACAGTTCTAGAGAAGTAGCACGGCCATAGTGTATCCTTCCACCGCAGCTGTTTTGTCACTGAAGAAATAGATGTTTGAAAACAAATGTTTTCAGTCCAATGCACAGTTGCATTTTCCTCTTTCATCGTGTTCCCTGTCATGGCATGCACTTGAAAGTTTCCTCGTGTTCCCTGTCATGGCATGCACTTGAAAGGCTGACGTTAGTTAACTTCCGTCTAGTAATTAATGTAGGATATTATAGCTAGGTTGGCATTCCAACCTGTTTTATTTTTTAATTACAGAGGTAAATTTGTTTGGGTTCTGTTTATTTTATTTCAATGGAAAAAGGGAGGGGGTTGAGGTGGCTTTAGATTAACGTTTTTCGTGAGACGGGATTATTTTGATGTTCTTATGAGTGTGTGGCATTTTGAGTTGCAAAGTGTTATGATGGAGCAGTGGAAAAATATTGCTTGTGTATTAATAACATTTAAATTTAACTCAGAAAATTTTAACTTTAATGAAAACACAATGTGATACATATGTAGCTGTTCATATTCGTATAGATCAGCAATGTACTCAAGCACATACTTTGACCAAAGTTAACCTTACACTCGAATTTACGATGTAGACAAACAAATATTATTCACTCACTACAAAAGTGTGGAAAATGCTGCTTTTTTCAGGCCACTTGCATTTCAATAATTATATCAACAGTTTACAAATCACGCAAACTTACTGTTTGTAATATGTACAACCTTTTGAACACGTGTTTTTCTACGGCAATCCTTGCGAGTTTACTTCACTAAAATCACGTTTGTTCGTCAATAGCAATAAATATTTTATTTGCAAAACCATTCAGTAAAATCAGCACTGCGCACATTTCCTGATACAAAAAACTTAAACTTAAATACGTAAATTATATTTGTGTCAGTTCATTGTGGAAGGTTGTAAGTAAAATGGCAGAACGAGAAGTTAGAACGACGTGCCAATTTATATTAAATTTCACTCAAGAACACACACTACAGCGGTACCTACAACCAACAATGTTCGATAAAAGCAAATAAATAATTAACTACTGATTAAACATTCCGACAACACCAATAACATATTCGTTTGATAATCACAATAAGAAAAAAAGCACACGTACAACTGCCTTAACCGGACTGGAATCTCCAAACATTAACATGGGTACCTATTGGCTGGAAACGTTTACTGTTCGTATGTGTCGACATACTCTGTCATAAATGGTAAACATATTTTTAAAGTCCAGTTACTAATAGCCAAAAAAATTTAATATTGCTTTAAAAACATATTTAAACGATAAATGTTGTAGGTATAACTAAGATTTTAAATTACAACTTTTAGTTTCGAGTACTATTTTCATCCAAAGCCATCATCAAAATAGCCAACCTAACAACACTGATCCCGTAGTAATTCATCAGCTGATATAATACTGTATGAACGAGAGCATTTACTGTTTACATAGTGTGTAGGGTGAACACATTGTCAGTTTTTAAGTATTAAGATTCATGAAAATGTTTAATTTGTCAACAAAAAATATGTGAAGTGTGACGCGTGACTTGTTTCCGTGCATTTAGCATGCGCGCTATACTTTATGACTTTGCCCCATCGTGCACCAGCGCTCATTTGGGCAATTCCAACTCCCAAGAGTACAATAATCATGTGCCTACAAGGTCCATATACTGGACATCATGAGTGACTATAGACACATGGTTGGAGAAATTGTACTGTTCACTCCAAACACATCATGCGGTCGCCCTAACCCCAACTTTACAGCCTTTCCGAAGATAAGCAAGTTCCATTTATTGCTGGAAGAGAGCAGCGCCACTTACACTGGAGCAACACAGTCTCCAGTGCCTCATGCCAAGACCTTAAGATGTCAATACCTCCAACACAGAATATAAGAAAAGGGTGGCACTACCACCAAGTCAGAATAAACAACCCCTGCAGAGAGAGGCTAGCTACCTCCGCACCCCACTGAGAGGCAGCAAACTGGAAAATTTGGTATATAAAGAGGAGCCATCCATGGCTCAGGGTAATCCCTGTGGCTTCCAGCTTGCAAAGGCCAAGAGCATCAGTAGGGGTAAGTGATAGTCCTGCTCTCCCAGTCTGCGAAGACTAGAGAACATTCTGAACAGGGTTCTAACCACTAGGCCACTTCCGCGCACACCGCCGTAGTTCGATTGAAGTCGCCCTAGTAAGTAGTTCAATTCCCTTTCCTCTCAGTCTGCGAAGACCAGAGGCTCATATAACAGGGAATTGACTACTAGATCTCTTTGTAACGTGAATCGAGAAAACAGTCTCCAAAGACGGTACTCATCAGCTGCCACAAGTCACCCCGAAGACGCTGCCACTGTGTCATCTCCAAGAGGTATTCGAAGACGTCCCCCTTTCTCGTACCCAGTAAACACTCCAGCCACCCGCTGGTAGCAGGTCTCGTCGACATCCCTTCTCGACTTCTAATTAAATCTAATTACAGTCTGTAATTTTGGTTTAGGTTTCTTAAGAACACCCCTTACTAAACTCTTAAGCTTTTGTAAATTGTGGCATTTAATTACCTTTTAAATAATTGGAACCTCACTTAGCTCTTGAGCAGGTCGCCTTCGCTTGAATTAGTTACGCACCACTTTGGCTTTTCCATACTTGCTGATAAATAGTATGCTACTTTGAATTTGTGAGTGTTAATTAATTAACATGTGTAATTTATAGTTTGCCCCATTAATGTTATTAGATTGTGTGGACTTTCTAATTAACTTTCAATTAGCCGCAAAGTTAAACGTAGTATTTGCGAAGAGAGCCGTAACAGCAGAGAACACACAAGTTAAGAGGTGAAATCGAGATCAGCCATTAATTTAGTGGACAGTCTGTGGCACCCAAAGTACTACGAACTCAGTACCTCCTAAGAGACATGGCAGGACCGGGTACTCTGTTCGGCTCCCAGCTTGCAATGGCCGCAGGAGAACCTGCAGTGCTCATGTCTGATTGGCCTCTTGAGGGTCATTCACCCTGAGTCAGTCCTAGCCTGAGAAGGCCGGATTGTGGGTACAGAGTGTGAATAAGCCGTGCTGTGGAAGTACACTAGGTGGGACCGATCTTTAAAATACCACATTTTCCTTTTCTGAACCTGTAACGATGTAAGACCAGGTTTGGTGTTCGAACCTCTTCCCAGCTTGCAAATGCCGGACTAGGGGACAACAGGTAGCACCCTCTGTTCTGGAGGCTCTCCTACGGCAACAGCAATTTTAATTTGCTTACCATCCTTCATCTACACAAGCTAAATGCCTTACGCTAGCACAGGCAGTTTAAGTAGTGCAAGGAGAAAAGCTGTACGGGCAGCAGTTAGAGAATTATTAACACCAGGAAATTCTGCCTCCACCAGCGACACACATTCAACAGACTCTGAGCCAGTCCCTTTATTTGGCCCATGCATAAGATTAGCTCCAGTTGAACATCCTGTAGCAGCAGCAATACGTCTAGAAGGAGATTACTTGCTAGAGTTAAATTGGCAGTGGCACAATCTAGAAATCTGTCACCCATCCCTAGCGTATTCATGGGAGTGAAACCTGTATCTCCTCTCTCTCTACTGAACCCCTCCACTACGTCACCATCAACGTGCAGAGTGCGCATAGGGGCAGGGAAGATTGTCAACGTACGTCTGGCAAACCTGGTAATCAAGCGTAAGAAAGTGACCCCCATCACCCTCGACTTTGTGCCTTCTCACTTGCCAACCATGTACTGAGGCTGGGTAGAACGTGAGCCTAAGGACCCCATCTAGCCACTTACAGACATGTTCCTCGTGAAGCCTGCGTCACGAAATTTGACTCCCTTCATGGTGAGAAAGATGAAAACCTCCTATCGGGAGACCATTGAAGTAAAACTTACCCTGGGGTTTAAACACACACGCGCGCACACACACACACACACACACACACACACACACCTCCCAACATCGGTCACACTAAGAATAAAAGATCCAAAGCTCATCTTCTAACGTGGTAGATCCCTCGACCCAACTGGCATCATTACTGTCTACTTAACTTATGTATTGCTAGTGACAATTAACAATTATTCTAGGATAGGACAAGGTTTATGGTCCCATACCTGAAAGGGGATCCGCATCGTGTAACAAAATTATATTTTATACAAAATTAGTCTTGTATGATGAAATGCTTCTTTGCTCACCAATCAATAACACAGTTATCATAGTTGTTTGTGGTTTAAGATGTTCATCATTGAAGAATAAATGTGTACCAGTTAAAAGACACCTTTCTTTAAATTTTGTACACACTATTTACAAATTGTTGATTTAGTAATGATGTGTTTTATAAAATTAATAGCTTACTACTGAGTAAACTGAGAATAATAAAATGTACTGGAAAATTCTGCCAGATCATTCATTATTTATTTAATTATTGTGCAAAAATGTATCAGATCAGACTGAAATGAAAAGTTTATAGTCTTATTGTGTGTCACATTAAATTTTTCTTTTGGGGGGGGGGGGGAATTATATTAATGTATGATTGTTTAGTTGTATTAAACTTTGCCAAACACTTGCAAGCAAAATTTATTTATGTTCACAAACTCTACTTCAACCACTGTTTGCTGGTAATAGTGTAATAAGAACAAATGATTCAGGCACTCTCAATATGTTGTAGTTCACAAATAATTTTCCAGTTTGTGAAGCATAAAAAAGGACAGTTTAGTAGTAGTTAATGACACATGAATTACCAGGAGCAAGCTAATTAAGTACATATATGTGAACAAACAACATTTTTCATGTTACGTTCCTTTAAACTGCAGCAGTAGAGACTAGGATATAGGTCATGTAACATTTCCAGCGCACGACTTGATTTGGTAAGGTAAAAATTATCATCACTCAAAACTGCAAATATTTCTTCACTCTATTCTATAGGGAGGTGAAAGAGTGCTTTTTGAAGTGAACAATATTTCTTGAACCTTGGTTATTTTTTAGAGTTGTTCCGATACCATCTGCCAATACTTGGCCTTTTCCCGATGTATCTGTATTGGGTATAGTATCGGTTGTAGACAATGAAGTTAGGTTATTACCATATTCATTCCTGTAGAGCGCACCTGTATTTTCTCAAAATAAAGGAAAACATTTCTGGGAAGCGTGCTATACACTGGAAAAAAAAAAAAAAAGGAGTGGTAGTCTTAAATTGTAAATTGTCAGGGGATGTTGAGAAAAGTGATGAACTGTCTGTTGTCTCATCTCTTTGTCTTACATCACTCCACTTCCTTCTATCTCTTTCTCTCTCGGAGACCCTTCAGTTATGTGTAGGTCGCAATTCCCCCCCCCCCCCCCCTTACCAAGTTCAAATGACCAAAACTGCCACTTGTTTACGCACCCCCCCCCCCCCCCCCCCCCCCCGGGTCATAACACCAAGATGTGTCCTGTCGATAATTCCGCTAAGCCCTCTTTCTTTCCTTGGCAGAGGTTTACGAACTGTGACGGGGTGGAGAGAACGGAAGAGATGACACATTTTTTTTTAGAGCAAGGTAGTGTGGCATTCAAGCACAGAAAAAGAGCTTGTCACTGCTAAAAGGAGAAAAAAGAAAAATGAAGCTGGAAGTGTTGAGTAATAGGACCGTGAGGTTTCGGAATCTTTTTTTTTTTATTTTGGCTATTTTCCAAACATATCGCTATCACCACACATCGATGTAAAAAAGAATAATTTGTTTCATATTTGCTAACAGGGCGCCACAAATTTTTGGTGCAATTTTGTTTTTAAAAAAAAATCCCTGGAAGTTGTTGCAAAAATCATGGTGTGTGCTGTACACGAGTAAATACAGTACTTTCTTTAGACGCAAAAAATTATTGTATTTCGGTGTGTATGCGCTGCACATAAAAAAAAAGAGAAATAAGAATAAATTGCATCCACCAACAACTTTTTGTGGTCCTGGCGAAATTCATGTTTAAATAATGTTAACATAACCTTTTATAGTTTATCGCATGTTGTACTATTCTAAGTATATTTTGGGTCCTGGCACCTAAGATTTCCCGCAACTATAGTTTTTATGCTGGTTGTTTATGCAAATAGCTAGTAACTGGATGTGAAATACGTCACACGCGCCTCCATTTATAACTGCTCTGTGGCGTGCTGTCCAATGTCTTGTCTTCTCAACACGTCTGTCGACACTGCCACCATGCGGTGTGGTGCGAGGATGGCTATCTACTCTCTCTAACCTTTCTTTCTGTCTCAGCCGTGCACCTTCCTTCCTCCCCTTACATGCCATACACAGCGCCGAGAGGGGAAGTTTTTGTCAAAAAAAAATCATTAAGCACGTCGTCCTTCTCTCTGCCATGCCCGCTTGGCTTGCTTTCCACCCGCCGGCAGCAGAGCAGATAGTGTGCATAGCGAACCTAATTTTATCAAGATTATACATCACTCAAAATAGTTGCACCTAAGATCTCGTGTATTTCAATGCGAATGGTTTTCTCTGAAACTGTTGTCCAAAACATTTTAATGTGGAATTATTATTTGAAAAGATGTTTTCTTTTGTGTTTAAAGGTTATTTTATTCCATAAGGTTGGTATCTTTTTGTATCTGGCGTAAAATTAACATGACTTTAACACTTAATATTTATTTAACTCAAAGGACAGTAACGTCGCGAATAAAATTATATTCCCAAAAGCATATACTCTACCACTTGTCAGCAAAAAATGTTTTGAACATCGAGCTACTTTTATTATAAGTTTTCATTTTCAGTAACTTCTTGCGGGGAAATCATAGGATTTATATTAATTTATTTCAATAGACGTGCGTCTTTGAATAAACTGATAATATGTTAGTGCCTATTCGACACCTTCTGCTATCTAATAATGGGTAGGTAAGCACTGACCCGAGTGCAGTGTGACTTATGACAGGGAAAATCAAAGGATGTGGTTTTGAATTATTAATTATTAAAGACAGTGAAGAAATCAATTATAATTGCCTCATTTGTGTCTCAAAATTACAAATTTCGTTTGCAGTAAAATGTTATTAATTAATTTTAAAGACAGACATTGCCACACGTGCAAGATGTTGCCAACACGTAGCGGTGTAGAGGTCATCCCCCTCCCCTCCCCCCCTAATCTACAGACATGACACTGCCCTATCCCGATCGATAACTTCTCCTTGCGCTCTTAGCTGATAGTGCGTGCTGGACATTTAAAATTGGACTTGCATTTGGTGACATATTATTTGCATTAACGGAGGGTTTGAAAGTTTTAGGTCGGCTTGCATTTTGTGCTGGATTACAATAAATGATATACAGTATTATAAGATGTTATTTTCTTTATTTAACGAGGCTAGGAGAAATTATTTTTAATGTATTATTAACAGTAATACTTTTTCTAAAATTCAATGCGAAGGGCATTGGTATCGGTTTTGGTATTGGGGTATCTGCAGTTATATTGGGGAATCTGTATCAGAAAACATGGTATGTGAACAACTCAATTTTTCTTGAAGATGTTCTCTACTTTTCCTATCACAATCCACTACTTCATAGTACATACATATATCTCTTTCTTTGTGAAGTATGATATCTTTTTCAACATTGGGATAAACAACTTTGCCTCATCTGGAAGTAAGCCTAGCTGTTCGAGAGCAACGGAGTTTTATTGTTGACATGCCACGAGACATTATGATCTCATACTGTATACTCCAGCAAGAATGGATGTTCCAGCCAAAGATTGTATTATTCACCGGCTACAGAGACTATGCAATGAAGGCACAGAGTACCACTGCATGCCACTAGATGACTACACCAGTACACTTTGCCTTCTCACCACCAAGCTGGCCCGTGATGTCACACCTTGAGGAAGCTATGCTATGGCTACACCCTGTCCAGCAACCACCCCTATCCAGATGACTGAAGGGGAGTGACCTCCAGAAGTATAAAGAGCAGGCCGCGACACGCACTCAAGAACAGTCTTCATTTCTCCACCGCACACATCGCCGGAGAACTGACCAGTCTGCTCGCTGCAACCCTCATGGTCCGCTTCAGCTACCCAGCTCACTTCATTCCTAACATTGCCCTTCCTTCACGGCATTCATGCCAAAGGAAACACCTCTCCTTGGTCTCCACTGCGCCCCGTCACTGGAGCCATCATTCTCAACCTGCTTAGTCTCATCGCATTTGTGCAGAATATTCACGCCAAACGTCGACACTCCTAAACAATGCAGCCCCTAAACACATGCCTAAGAAGTTGTAACAGTTGTTATTTTAATAGCACTTGTTCATCCCACCATTGTCAGCTCAAGACCAGGTCGCCTCTACCTGGATATCATAGGGTTAAGCTTCCCTAAGCTCTTGCCAGCATTAGGAGGTAGTGCGACATCACATGTTTATTTCCCATCAAAAAGAATAAACTATGTTTATCTGACTCAAGGGTATCCCATTCCTGTAGATGTAGAACCTCTCCCAGTGTACATCACACGGCTCAGGTGTGTGTAGGTGACCGGGAAAGTTATTCGTACAAACCAATAAACTGCCCGTATCCCCATACACACCAGCATCGGCCAACCTTTCTGCAGAATGGTAGAGCCCACACCTAGGTACTATGTCTCCAGGACCAGTTTGTCGATTCAGTACTCACCCTCTCCACCACGTTTAGGTGCCGGAGGGGTTGTTCCCTGAGTTGGAAAGACTTGGCTTGAGACCACCCACGTGCAGGGACTGTCAACGATGAGGCCTGACTCCCAGTGCTCACCGTGTTTAGGTGCCGAGCACTGTGGTAAGATGTCCGTTACGTGTGCAGACGTTCCGTGTGGTTTTACACCAAGTAGGACTACACGTTCCCTGCAACACCCTCATGGACGTGAAAGTGTGTTTTAATTCCAATGCCTTTCGCCCATCGTAGTGGTATCTGAGAGACAGTAAAACCAGTACTAACTGCCTCTGGGTGCTTGCAGGAGCTTACCCCCTCCCTTACACCATGCTCAGTCATCTCTCGCACAGGTACTGCACTGATTACAGATACCCATCACACCAGAGATCCCAAGACCCTATTCGAGACACCTACGTACCTGCACGGGGAGACACACTCCTGGATCGCTGAGTATTTAAGCCAACCAGATCAGCCTTGGGAACCCCCAACCTCCAGCTTCAGACTTGAATCAGTTGATCCGACCCCGACAGCTCACACCAGCTTCAAGCGCTGGACCGCTAAACCACCTGTAGCTCATGTACGCCTGACAGAGAGGAACCTTGTTAAACTATCGTCTTAGGATACGTGTTGCCCAAGTTTACCCGTGAGAGTCCAGTCCTTAAAGTGGAAGGTCACTCTAATCGAACCCATTTTTGTGCCCTACTGCAAAGCTACAAATCCAGTTCTCTACACAGGGCATGCACCAGTACCGCGTAGGGACTAAGATAGAAACATGCAAATTTCCGCTAAAACGGGTGCGCCTGACTAAGCACCTGACAAAACCATCTCTTCTTGACGTACTTAAAGCCACTCAGCCCTAAGCGTCACATGTCAGTTGTAGCAAACTAATTTACTCCTGGAGGAGTTTTATGCTGGATGCATTTAGGTACATGCTTGTGTGAAGGAAGTGAGAAAGAATGAGGTTATATTCATTAACTTTATATTCAATATTAGTCCATAATTCATTGAAGGTGTGTTTGGTACACTTTGCTGTCAGATACTCCAGTATTGCAAGTACATTTGTGTTTTGTACTTCAATACAACACTAAGTTTTTCTGTCTCATAAAAAATCGATACACACCAGGGGCATGAAATATGTTACTGCTTTTCAAATCTGGGTGAGATTTGGTGGATATTTCTTCTCAACTTTCTGCAACCTCTCCGAGGAACTCTAACAGGATTGGATGCGATTCTTCATGCTATGGGATATGTGTAGCACTTAAGAAAATTTTTTCTGATACAGCATTTTCTTTGCCCCCTCTTGTTATTGTACCCCTGTGCATAAAATAAATTATATTCTATAGTTTTTTTTTTAGCACAATACTGCCAAGTGCTTTTATTATTAATTTCAGTGTATGAGTTGCATAAAAAAAGTTTTCATTTAATGATGTTAAAACAATGGCTGCAGATGTTTTATTTTTAGTACTTTTTTTCCATCCATCATGGCAGAAGTGTAATAGTATTATTTTTTAGTCTAACCACTTAATTACATACAAGCAGGCCTACAAATTGACTATCAACATTGTGCTGAACTTTATTACCATTTCAGCTAATGACACAACTGATTCAGTGTGCATTTCCTGCAGCTGGAAAAAAATTTTTAAGAAGTGAAAACTCCCAAACCACTACAAATATGGTAATATTCAGTTTGACATATGTCTTTTCAACAATGAGTAAACGAGTTCGCTTCATCAGTGAGTAAGCCTTGCCGCTCAATTCCTACAGAGTTTTCATTGTTACCACACATCATGAGACGTCAGATTGTACTTTCTACCAACTGCTAGAATGTACATTCCAGTCTGAATATTGTACTATTCACTGGCCCTAGCCATTGAGACTATGCTTCAAAAATCATTCACCAACGCCGCCAGGTGCCACTATTAGTACGATCGGCAAGCCTAGTTCCTGAATCCAGCGTTGGCCACTGACATCACGCCAAGAGGATCTGAGCCTCGCTCATCCCCTCAACAACTCCATCCAGGATGCTCCAACAAGAATATAAATAGCAGGCCGCAACCCCGGTTCGTGACCAGTCTGGATTTATTGCTCAGTCGGCCCTATTCCTTCACCACATGCTTGTGCCAAAGGAAATTCCTGCTTCTTGGTCTCCACCACAACTTGTTGCCAGAGATATCCTTGTACCTCGCCTGCTCCGCAGCCTTGCTTCTACCAAGCCTAGTCTTCACCGCACACTGTGTGGAAGATCCCAACAAATGCCAACGTCGTCTACACACTAGACACTGCAGCCCCTTCTGGGCAAACATAATTAGGAGTAGTACCAGTTCAAGTTAGTTACATAACGCTCATCTACCTTGCCGTTGTTAGCCTAGGAACAGGTCGTCTTCACCTGCCTCAGCGTATGTTAAGCTTTTGTAAGCTCTTGCTGACATTAGGAGGTAGTGCGACACCAACCTGTATATTTCTGTCACAGGAATAAACAGAAATTTAACCAGCTCAAGGGTATCTTTCATGTAGTGTGTAATTCCTCTCCCAGTGGACTTCAGGCTCCTCCAAGGGATAGCAGGTGACCGGGAAATTTTACTCAGAAACGCAGCAATATGCCAACAGAGTACCTACACACACATTGGACGGCTACCCTTTTTGTGCATCACAGTGTACAGAATGGTAGAGCTCCGACATTAGGTACTCCATCGTTTGAAGTCAGCTTGCCGGATCAGTGGCTTTTCTCTCTACTGCACTCCTTGTGCCGGAGTTAGTGTTCCCTGAGTTGGGGGAAACTGTTTCTCCTGAGACACTCACCCACATGCTGGGACTGTCCACTGGCGAGACATGACTCTCAGTATTCACCGCATTCTGGTGCCGAGTGCTGGGATAGCGATGCCACCTTGGCTGACAGATACTACACGTGGCTGTACACCAGAATAGGACAACACATCACCTGCTTCTCCTTCCACGGATGTGATAGGGTGATTCTGCCCTAATGCCCTACTCCCAACGGAGTGGTGTCCGAGATAGGGTTAGATAAGTACTTACTGCACCTGGTCAGCAGGAACTTAACAACCTCTTCCGGGCCGCACTCGCGCATATCTCACAGAGGGAACAAGCCCAGGCATTGCATCACCTGCAGAGATCAGAGATCTTCAAAGCTCCCATTCACCGTAGCGAAGAAACACACCCCGTGTTAGCCGCCTACTTGAGTGGATTTGAGCCGGCAGAACCAACCCCTGCGACCAACATTACCTACGAGCGCCTTTACTGACCTACCCACTGCAAACTCACGCCAGCCAGAGTTGACACAGGTTAAGCAGCCTTCACAGGTTGCGCATCGCCAAGGTATACCACCCAGAGCAAACCCGCAGAAATGCAAAATCATTCTCATGGAACCTGATTTAGTGTCCTGCCCAAGAGCTACTAGGCCAGTTCTTTACACTGGATGGGCTCCAGTTCATCGTAAATACTAGAATTGTTTGAAAATCCCCCCGCCAATGGGTGCATCTGAACTAGCACCCACCAATGCACTTTGGATGTGGTGACGTTCCTCTACTAGCCTCAGGACGTCATGCATCAAGCTCTACTCGTGTTTTTGGCGACCCACCTGTGCGTACACATTTTCACAGAACTTAGTCTTTAAATATTATGAAGAAAAGAGAGGTCTACAATTTTGACATGTTTTGACACTGTATTTGTTTAATTGTTTAGTTTGTTTGCAGATTATACCTACTTTTTAAAATATGTGCTAAGTTCACCGGTTTTTTAATATAATTATTTAAATAGAAAGTTTGGAGAAAACAAACAATTTCACTAATATAATTTAGAATAACCAACAATGGGTACATATAAACATTTGATTCTGCAATGAATCTGCAGTTATGCGAGACTTGTGTATTTCTGCTGAAAGTTCAGTGATCGCAGAACACTAGCATCCCTGGTTATCGGTCACCAAAATGCATCTCCAAGGCTGAGATTGGCTCTGAAGACCTCAATTTTAAGAGCTTCCCAAATCTCTCCCTATCCAAGGCCGACACCAGTGTGGGGTACTCTAGTCAGTGTCACTACAGTACAGCCCTGATATGGTTACTCCCCCCCTAGAGCCTGACTATTAGCAAGAGGTTAACGTAATTGAAACTCTTTTCCTCACTCCTGGCTGAATGATATCAACGCCGCAGAGTTGCTGACGTTACTGTATTGATTACGACTTGCCCTTCTTCCCCACTTATCTTAGCTGCCGGTGCAGTGATGGTGGAACATGTACAAACTTTCCCACAATGCTTAGTAATTCATTGTTGAAGAAATTCCTGCTGCTCCTTCTTTACTGCATTCATTTCTTGTTTATTTTTCTCTTAACACTGTCTGCGCTTTCATTTTCATTGTACGTAATTTCATTTACATTGTCAGTTTTTATCCACGGAGTCAATTCTCATACCTAGTGCCTTCTAAAGTAAATCCTTACTAAATCGACCCCTCACTTTTTCTATAAATATGGTTGTTATGATACGTAATTCCCTACAGATATTTTGGGGAATTTTTTAACCAATTTTCACTCGCCCTAAACCCTCGGCATCAAAAATTTATAATTTTTTTCATGAAGTCCGTGACCAATCATCGCTTAGTCCAAACATTTTTTTATTAAATCTAAATTTATTTAGGCAGATGTCTTCTGAAAAAGAAAACATACCAGAGAGGCTTGACACGTGACGTTGGGGAAACTGACGACTACATCATGGTTGGGCAAAGTTTTACTGTGCCGGTCAGACACACAGGTTATCTGTTGGGTTCAACTTTACTGGCTGTTCAACCGGACCCCGGCCGGTATATAAACTGGGGTGCGTGGCTTGGCAGCGTGGCAAAAAGTCTGATTTGGTCTTAAACTGTCCTCAGCAACACTGGTTTACACACACCCAGTGGTTTACCTGAAGTGGGCATAGTCCGGGGTAGCTCCTGACTCGGCCGCTGTTGCTGCTGGTCCCGACTGGAACTTGCGCCTAGTCCTCTAGCGAAGGTGGTGCTGGTAGGAGCCTGCAGAGAACTGCTTGTCCTGCTGGGCTGGAACCAGTGGTAGGTAGAGTCCGTGGCGGAAGTCGGCAACGACTGGATGCGGCTCGGCTCGCCAGTGGTCTTGTAGGGTGACTGAAATAGGGAGCGTGGAGGGACTGGGAGGTGAGGCCTCTCCAGTTGTCGGGCGTCTTGAGCTCATTCTGCAGAGGGCAGTTGGCGCTGGGTTACAGCTCAAATTGAACTTGGAGGCAGTAGCTGCCTTCTTAGCTCACCACTCTTATAAGTGTATGGCATAAAGGAAAGTATTGAAGTCGGCCACGCTAAGGAAGAGCAGGCGACGAGGATCCGTAGATAGGTGTAAAGCCAGTTGCGGCCAAGCCAGCCAGAGTCGTACCCAATTACTCCAACCGGTGACAAACAGTGCGGTAGGTAACCCTGGATGTCCGAAAGCGACGTGGATGTTGTCCAAAGGGGGTCAGACCTCCAGAACCAGTCTTATCACTCCTTCTGTCAACAATAACAGCATGGTGGATGGAGTGAAGTGGCTGGACTAGCTGATTAGCCACCTTGTGGATTGAGTTCCTGGTGTTTGTGGCTCTACCATACGTGTGCGCCAAGTACCTTGGTGTACCTGCTCCACAGTATGGGTGGCCGTCTAATGTGTCTGTCTGAGACGTATGTCCACCCAGTTAAGGGAGCCCGCTGTCATACTATAAGATCTGCAAATACGTTTTAATGATGCTGTCTCCTGCGTTTCCCTAGTGGGCTGACGTCTACTGGGGTTAGGCACAGTCACCCTAGAAATAAGTACTCGGGGGTTAGATAGAAACGTGTTTATTCCTGTGAGGAATAGACATGGTGGCCCATACTAACTCTGAACCAACAAGTAACTGTAATGGAAGTAGACTACAATAATACCAGGTGAAGGGGACCTGGGTCTAAACTATACAAGAGCAGATGCTGCTAGGTAGCTATAATACTCACTGACCCTAACTAAGTGAGTGTTAAATGGAATGAAGACTTTTTCGGGGGTTGCTGGTGAAGGTCTTGAGGATGTCTGGTAGGTAGTGGTAGTCCTACGCGAGGATGTCTGTGTCCTTCAGAGAGATCCAGCACCCGAGGTGGTGGAGCGAGCGGCAGAGTATGAACTGCTGTTTTGCAGCGGTGCACGGACATATATCCACCTGCTCTTAGGGATGGTGGGAGTAACTTCTCCCCCTGTATCGGAGCTGTACTTTGGTGCCATCTCTCGGGTTGTGCTGGAAGTAGGCTTCCTTGCTATGCTGGTTTGCATCGGCTACGTGAGCTCAGGCGTAGCACTGGCTGCTTGGCTGGTGTGTTTGGGATGGCCCTTGCCTAGGGGCGTGCTGGTAAGCTCTGGTAGCAAGTCGTTCAAGTTCAAACCCCGTCTGGGGTGACGTGATGACACGTGAAGATGAAGCAAAGTCGTGTGTGTATACACACATACACACATTTCAGTATGCGTCACGCAACAGGCTTATACTTAGCCTTCCGTAGCCACCCAAAATGTTAAAAACATCGAGTTATACAAAGATGTACTGATCATTGTAAGTTCATGTTCAGTCGTCTGTGGCGTAAAATGAACGTGAGTTTTGCATGGAGAATTAATTTAATTCAATAGTCAGTTGCCTTCCAAATAAAATTATAACACTGAATGATGTTTGCCACCTCATTTGTCGCCAATAAATTACCAAAATGCTAACATTGGACAATGCCTACATTTTTCTGAGTGGAAATTCAATGTTTGGTGTCACTTGCAAAAAATCTGGCAATATATCAACAAAATTGTAATTTTATTAATAAACATATCTTCTGAATAAAATTACACCCCAGAAGGGTATCTGCAACCTCCTTTGCCACCAGTCAGTTATTAAATTGGTAACACTTAACAGAACCTACTTATTTCCTTAATGAAAATTTAAAGTTTGGTAGACCCTTGCACAAAAATTTGTGGATATTTCAACAAAATGTTAGTTTATACATATTACTAAACAGATGTCTTCTGAGTAAAATGATGCCACAGAAGCATGCGAGTCCTCCCTTGTCACCAACCAATTTCAAAAACTGTAACATATATGCTGCAGACTTTTTTGCACCATATTTACAAAATAAACAAGCTTTTTTTATACTTGACATAAACACTTTCCGGAACCCAAATTACAGAATCTCTAGTTTTACTGAGGATATAATTCACCAAAGGTTATGTCTGTGTTGTGTCTGATGAAGCCAGTAAAATAATGGTCAAAGCATGGTTTGATTGACTGGTGAAGAGGTGGAGTCCATAATGGAAGGTAGCTTTGCAGCGGTTTCACAGTCCAGAGTTGTATTTATGAGTTAATTTGTAGGCTTCCATGGGGCTGATGCCGTGTTCAGAAAAACATAGTGTTATAAGTCATCAACAAGCAGTTAAGAAAACCCGAGATAAAACCTTGTCATAATAACACAAGCAATGTGAGGAAGGAGAGGGCATGAGAGCATAATGGCAGAACAAACACTGATCATTGTGCCATCATGCACATTGTGCCACCTGAGTGGTGAAGGGTGGGTGGAGTTAATAGCAATTGGCTAGTGCTGGTGCCTAGGGATTTAGTCTATTTTTAGATGAGTTGGCAGAACCCCTTTACAGTGTTACCAAGAGAAATGCAATTCAAGTCCAAAAAAATTGCAACACATTTATTTTCCAGCTCATTTTATTCAAATTTTCAACTTTTTTCACCCAAATTTTTTTACGGTTCCTCAAAAACTAGTAGAAATTGAGAAAGATGATCACTGTAAATAATGTTGATATAAGCTGTTCACAGTAAAATGAGCACTTCCGAAAGCCCTGCTTAAGATCTACTTGTATGTGCTTTGTGTATTCCTCCGCCTTGTGTAAAATTAGTATTGCCATGGGCCTCATCACTTTATACATGCGTTGGTCAGGTGCAACTGTGGAATCATTAGAAAAGTAAATATGTTCAAAATCTGGTAATTTTTACACTTCGATGCATAAAAAATAACAGCGAAAAAAATTAATTTATCACAAATGGTTACCTAACACTATTTATTCCATGTTAAGTTATGGAATTATTTTCCATCCATCATTACCAATTTTACTGTGTCATGTCACAGAGTGCGCCTGTTAAAATAAATGCATGCAGGGGTAGATGATTTATTGCATCCATCCGAGAGCGTATCTGAGTTTGTCAAGTACGGAGCAAAATAGTAACAAAGCAGAAAGAAATGTTACTTATTTGTTAAAACCGTGCAGCGTTTTGTGATAGAACCCTTTTTATGGCAAATAATATTTATGTTAATGTGATAATTGTCATCCAGGCACACTCAGTACTGTGTTAATTTATAAATAGCCTCATTACATGTACAAACTGTACACTACTTGTTCTCGCGGGTATGATGACACCACTTTCAATTGTGAAATAATTTATTATTATGAATGAAATTTTGTTATCTGGCAATTTACCTGAATTCCTAATATTTAAAAGTTTCACATATAAGCGGTAATGTCCAAACTGCTACTTCATAAGAAACACAATTTAAATCTTATTAAGGACGTTAAACCGTCTATAGCAAACTATGCTCCCTAGTTTTATGCAAAGACTATATAAGAGAAAGACCTGCAAGTCAAGGCCAACATTTGGTACCAAATAACCAATTCTAATGGGCTGCCATCTCTGTACATTCCACAGGAAGCTTTCGAGAATAATAGTTGATTATGTTAGTTATCGTAATTGATATATTGCAAGAATTCATTCCTTTTATTTGATTTGAGTGTTTTAAAATTTCTTTCCCTGGTAAGAATTGCTAAGGGAATTAGGAATTACATAACAGAATTATTCAAATGTCTTTCTGTATTTTGCACGTTTATTTAAAACTTCCACAGATAAACTGCTCAGATAATGTAACCTATCCACATGTAAGCCAATAAGTTACCAACCTAAAGTTTGTGTGCGACGTATATACTGCAACTTAGGTACAGTGAAACACACTTTGCAAATTATAATATAGTATACACAAAGTCTGAAACATTACTGTGCAGTTCCCTAGTGAAAGTTTTACAACCAAGATACAGTAAAATACACTGAACACGACAGTTAAAGAATTTAATGCAGCTTCTCCGAAACACTAAAAGTGGTACAGGGAACGAATGGCAATAGCAACACAGAAGTTAGGTTTTCGCTTTTAACATAGATTGTTAGAAATAATTGAAACATATAAAAAGAAAGCTTGATAAAATTTTCTAGTAAAAATAACACTTCAAATTAAATTACATGATAAGTTTTTTTATAATAAATATATAAAACTCTGGCAGTCAAGGCAGTGTCTGGAGCTCTATCTCTATACATTCCAAATGAACTACGTCCAACGAACTTGGGAACCATATCACCCATCTAACTTTCACCCCCATGGTTTTATAAGTACACACCACAACTTGCTACACAACTCTAGTTGTAAGAGCATTCAGTGAAATGAATGTGCGAGTGACAAATGCAATTTGTCTTTGATTTGAATAAAATTCCATGTGTTTGTGAGATTGAATTTAAATAAGGATAAGGTTTGAAATAGCCTATATTTTGACCATATGAATAAATTTGACATAAAAATGTTAGTAATATTATGAACATATTACCCTCACAAATCAAACTGAAATTAATATAGTTAATTTTCCATGATCATTATGATTTATTATTTCTGTTTGCTAAGCAAGAAAACTGTAATTTTCAAACAAAATTTTAAAGTAAATAAACTATGAATCTTAATCACCTTATGTCCATTGTAGCGATATAAAAATTATTACAGAAAAATCAATTGTTTTCTCATTATCTATGCGTAAGCAGCTTGGCGACATGTTTTGAAGTAGGCAGGTAGGCTTAACGTCCCATCAGTATCATTGTAGACAAAACATGTTTTGACAGTCAGGTGAAAACCACATGGCAGCAGAAGAATCGTAGCCTGTTTCCTGGTTACTACTATTACACAATTTGTCAAAAAAAAAGAAAGAATTATCATATGAAATAGATGTGGGAACTGGATGGCAGTGATTTAAGAGACTGATTTTAAACTTTCAGAGACAGTTCTGTTTTTCCAAGCTACTTTATTGTATCATAATGTTAATGCTGTGACGTCTATGTGTATAGTTGTAATGTGTGATGGTCTCGAGTATAGCTACTACGTGACTGTCAGGGTATTTTAGTTGTGCTAGTTCAGTTGCTCCGGGCTTCAACAGGTATTTATTGCTGATGTACTTGTGCTTTACAAGTGTACAGTACTGGGTGCGTAGGATGTCTGCTATGTACAAAATCTGGGTTGACAATATGACAGTATGTGAGATGGTGACACATACTCTCTCAGGTTGATCTAACTTACCCGTATTTACCGGTACTTGGGGTTTCCTCTATGGTGATAGTGGCTGCCGACTGGTCCTGGCTCCGAATCCTGGTGAGTAGATAGCTATGCTGGTGTAGTGCAAAGTGCGGTGTGCCCTGCTCTGGAACAACAGGTTAGCTATCCCATATCTGGCTTCAGTGCCTGCCAGTAGCGCACTGACGACGGGGTGATAGCTGCCGGCGAGTTTGGTGGGTGCTGCAAACACAGAAGGGGAGGGGACTGGGGCGTGATGCCCCTCCAGCCGGCGGGTGGCTTAAGTTTGATCCCATTGGGCTTCTCTGCTAAGTGCAGATGGCTGAGAGTTGCACCATTGTTTGAGCTCCACTCCTCTTACAGAATGGGATAGAGACAGAGTCAATCCTTAACTACATCTGTTTGAGGTAAGCAGGCAACAAGTTCCTAGTTAGGTTACTTCCAATTGCTTTTGATGGCCAGACCCTGTGCTCTTGCAGCCCTGCACCACCAGCACACGGACCTAGAGTGATGGACCACTGCTGGGTGAGTTCACAAAAGGAGTTGGGTCCTCTGGTCCCTTCGTATACTCCCTCCAGCTTAATTCCTTTTTGGGATGATGTTCCTAGTGCTGGGCACTAACTTTCTGTACACCGGGGTGTACAGAATGGGTTGCCGGCGAAGGTGTATGTTGAGACGTACAGACATCCCAGAAGGGGAGTCTGCAGTTCTACTCTATGTATCATAAAGTGGTAGGCAATACCCGGCCTCCTGCTTACTTCTGACTTGGATAACATTTCTAGTAATCAGTGTAAATTATCTCTATGAAGAATACTCTCATGTTGGTTAAAAACTTATTTATTCTGTAGTAATAAATGCCGGGACACGTACTACCTCCTAACCAAGCGAGCATAAATGGAAGTAAGCTACAGTTAGACAGGTGAAGGTTACCTGCTCCTGAACTACTCAAGGTAGAAAATGACTTTGATGGCTATTAAAACAACACCAATCTTAGATACTCTAACTTGGATGTCCAAAAGGGAGTGCAGGTGTGGCTACCACTATCAGCAAGTAGAGCTGGCCATTGAACCAGGTGGTTTGACGACAGAAGTGTTGAGCAGAAAGTGTGTATGCTCACGTAAGGATAGCTTCTGGTAGAGAGCTGCTGGTGGCTGTTGGTAGAAGCATCTGGAGCTGCTGGTAGGTGATGCTAAAGCCTTTGGAGTTCTTGGAGAATAGCTGGACTGCAATAGAGAGCCCCATCACACGAGGTGTTGAGGCAAGCTACTAGAGAAGATAACTCCCGTCTTCAGCCACACACTGGCATGTATAGGGTGCTCGGCCTGTCCACGCCTGGACAGAAGTGGGAGGTGTGATGTCGCATTCGTAACGTCCCTCGTGTGCGATGCCAGGTGGGGGTAGCTACCCTCCACGCCCAGCACTCTGCTTCGGGTGGTTTGGGCCGCGATCGTTCTACTTTATGGCAGGTGGTGGCTCTGTGACCTTCGCATGCTTCGTGGCACTTTGGGGGAGGGTGGCCGTATTTCCTGACCGCTTACACAACGCCCCATTCACGTGTCTAGAATTGGTCTCCACAACAAGGGCAATCTTAATGGCACTCGTGAATAGAGTTGCTTGGTATTATTTCACATGTCTGTAATCGCTCACTAGACCTGGAGTGATCCCGTAGGCACTTGTGAAATGCTTGCTGGGTTTGACCCTTCTTCGGGTTACAGATAAATACATGAGGTAGATGAGTCATGGTCGTTTACTAACTGTTGTTGAGAGCGGCACATATCAGTTGTTAAAGAAATCATTTAAGTTGTCTTAAAATATATTTTATTGTAACATCACATTTCATACACTAGTATGTACCCACCAAGAAAACAAAGAAATATGGATGAGAAGTAGTACCAAGAAATTTATTTGTTGCTTTTCTTAGGATTCAAAAATATAATTAAAAATAATTTTATTTCACTTAAATTTGTGATGTTGTTTTTTGCCATGAAAACAGCTGCACAATCTGTATGTAATGCTATGCATTTAAAATGTTGTATATTAGTTTGCTATAGCTATGTGAAAAAGTAAATTAAACACTATTAAAACATTAAACTGCCTAGTTACTATTTCACATATTATTATTGTATCAGTGAGAACAATATTTAACGTCAATGTAAATTCTAATTAAAGTTCTTATCACTGTCTTTATACTAGTTACAGTCACTTAATCATCACTTATTACCTTTGCCTATCCAGTCCCACTTTCCCACAGTCTAGATGGTCAAGTGCGTATTTACTTGTAATTCTCCTCACACCCTACACTTACTGGTCACTGTCGTCACCCAGGTACCTACCACATCTTGCACTAATGGCTGTTCACTATTCTAACTTCTTACACAGCAGCTGAAATAACCTCAACTTACCCGGCCCAGAAGGTTCTTTTCACTTCATGCCGAGCAGAATTCACACACTACTACTATAGAAGACATTCAATCTTCTAAGGATGGGACCTGCAGCATTATTGTGGCATGCATTAATGTTATGCGGCAGCCTGTTTATACCTTCACACATGCTTATCCAGTAACATGTGATGTCCTTGGAGCACTGTGCTTCACATATGTGAGAGGTGGGCAAGGGAAAGGACGCAGTGTGGCTGCATTTAACACTATTAGGGCCTTGGCCACTACACTTTGGAATAGCTGCTGTAAAGTTCACAGTCCTTGGCGATGTCTGCCTTCTGTAACATGTCTTACTTAGGAAGTCCAACTTCCGAGTTGGCTTGTACTTCCATTCATAACTTCCTGAAAACAAGTCTTAAGTTACATCGGAGCTTCCCAGAGTTGTTCCTATACTACCTTCAGTGAGTTTGCATGCTTTCATATCCTGAAGGACGTGTGTGCTGTTTTCCTGATGGGGCAAGGCAGTGGCTTGGATTCCTACGAATGGTTTGTATGTGAAGGTGATAGATGTGATTCCAACAGTATTACTCATCTCATTTTCAGTATTTTTGTGAAAGTATGTATTGTAATAGGTTTTTAGTGTTTTTTTTAAGTATATTTTTCATGCTCTCGAACATTGAAAAATTGAAATTCTTGTAAGAATTATCTCTGTGTAAATTTTCAAATGATAAAATTGTGGAACACAGCAGTCCACAGACTTGGGAATGTAAGCTGCCAGCTGGAGAGAGAATGTAATTGTTTGAACTCGCACAGAAAAAAATTCAAAAGATTCATTTGTTTATTTATTTGTGGAAGAAAAAAAATGTTTGGTGAAGGTGGTTGGCCACTTCCATCTCGACTATACTCTTTGGGAGATTAAATACAACAAATAATTTAGTCACATCATTTGATTGAGGTTACATGTGTGCTGACAAGGACAGTGGCCAAACAGTTGTATTTCAAAGTAACTGGAATTAGACGTGGAGGGGTTGCTTCCATCTTGTAAAACAGAACTACCAAGTGTGTACAAACAAGTGATAGATGCTTGATTTGCATGTTTGTGATAGGAGAGTGTTACTTGTGTGTGCAGGCCAAATGGATGACGCTCGCATGAACCTGGCTGTGGCACTGACTGCGACACGGAATGGAGCCACGGTTGCCAACCATGTAAAGGTGCTGGGGCTACACAAGGAGGGAGGCCAGCTGTGCGGGGCACGTATGAGAGACGAACTAACGGGGAAGGAGTGGGACGTGCGAGCCAAGTGCATCATCAATGCTACGGGGCCCTTCACAGACTCCATTCGCAAGATGGATGAGCCCCAGGTGAAGGAGATCTGCTGCCCTAGCTCTGGTGTCCACATCGTGCTTCCTGGCTATTACAGGTGTGCAATCCTCTCCACTGCTCATGTAACTCTGTGTTTATATCCACCATTACATACATTGTATTAGTGATGATCCAATTCAATAACGGTTATTGGTTTATCGGCAGATATTGCTGTTGTCGTAAATATCTGTATCTTAAATAAAAATGTTAATTATATAGGTTATTTGCACTTCTCAAAATGGCCACATTTCAGGTGGCCAAATGTTTTAAGATTTTGAGTTAGGACAGAATTTTATAACCTACAATGTCAGGAAAAGTTCAAGACCAACCAATAAAACATGTTATTTTTCATAATTGCATTTATTATTAACTAATGAAGCAGGAGTCCCAACTTATGCCCTAATTATATGGGTACATCAAAGGGAAAACATGTTGCCAACCTAACGGTAAGACGGGGATTTTAAAATGCACTAAGAAGAAAATTCTAAATGTGTTATTTTTAGTCTTAATTTCAGAAGGGTAAACCCTTCCCCCTACTCTTCTCCATGTTTTTTCAGTTGATAAATATTTTTAACTTTTTCTAATGCTTGCATTCAGTTTCTCAGTAGGTTCTCTTTGGAAAAAAAATTCATACCCGTATCTTAAACCCATTTTTGAAATATAAATTTTTTTTGTAGAAGAATTATGCAATTTTTTGTAATTTCATAAAACTTAAAAAACTTTGTAACCTATGAACCATTTTGGCTGGCCTACGCCCCTTATACCAAAAGCTCCCATTATTAACATAGATAAAGGCAGAATAAACAGAAAAGTGGTATAGAGGAAATTACAAGACCAGAAGCACATTAACTGATATGCAGATCTTAAACTTCTTCTGACACTGTATAAAATACATAATGTCACAGTCATTATTAAAAATGAGACGTAGTGGTAAAATACATTGTGATGGGGCACTATTGTATAATCCGACTTCAAAGTTTACAGTAAAAAACGAACACGTCTGTTCTGAAGATAACATTTTTCCTTCAGATTCACATCAAAGAAAAAACGTAATGAAACATGATGATTTATTTGTAATTAACTAACCATGGTGTAGAGTTAACATGAAATGCACCAAGAAGCTTGAAAAGATCCCATCCCCAGTAACCTGTCGGTAGTCGAGCGAGTACACACTCCCTTGGAGATGGAGATGCAACGGAACATACTTGTAGCGCCATCTGACGGTGTGCTGTGGTACTTAATGCCTTGGATGTGCAGCATCAGAGGCTTTGCTGGTGAATATTACAATCTTCAGGCTGGAGCGCCCGTCCATGAGCTGTGTAGACAGTACATTCTTGCATCTCGTGCATGGTAATTATGAAAACTCAAGTCCAAATTGAGCGGCAAGGCTTGTTCACCGATGAGGCAAAGTTGTTTAAGCATAGCTGAAAGACATTGTGCCTCAGAATAATATATCAGTAGTGGTAACAATGGTGATACGTCCAGAATATGAACACAAAAATTATGGTACTGTAGTTTGAATACCTCATTTAAAAAGCCAGAGCTTTTTGCACCATGACTAAAACAAGTTACTGAAGACTCGTACAAATACTCTGTAATTAGAAACACTTGCACAAATCGAAAAATAATTCAAAATTTTAGTAAAGTAGCTTATGTAAATGTTTATGTCCATGACAAAAACTAGTATACTATACTGTGGGAAAATGGGAAGGAGAGAAAGGAAAAATTTGGGGGGGGGGGGGGGGCACGAAAAGAAGAAAAAAGGGAAAATAATTAAAAAAGGAAATGGGGAGGAAGGTTTGGATTTAAGGGTCAATCTATCAAACATAATCCATCATTATCTATCAATCTTTCTCAATTGATCATTTGGTTCAAATCCACATAAACCTGTGCACCACAACTCCTCTTTAGCTGCACAATAGCATCCACAAAACACTGCATTAAAATTTAAAGGTCACCATCCTACATCTCCTCCCTAAATGTTTCTAAAACATCTGCATGTGGATAAATATAAGTTTCTGGTTGCTGGTTCAAACTTATGGATCTGTTTCAATTAATGGGGGCGTTCCACCACAAGGCTCTTGAAACACTGGGGCAGCCTTGAAGTCCAAGACTTTCAAACTAAATTCATTTCATCAAAATAGTAGAGCTCTAAAACAACATTTTATGCTGCATGCAAGAGGTAGTGCACGATCTTAGACAGGTAATCACTGGCAAGACATGAAAAATTAAATAATGTAAAATTTTGATAATTAAAATAGAGAATTGCATAAAATAAAATAATCAATGAAGTATGTGTTCTATTCACTTGTTTCACTGATACTAAAATTGTTTATGGTTTCCAAAACCACCAGTTTCACAAACAAAAAAAAAAGGGGGGGGGGGGGGTTATTAGTAATTTAGAAATAAAAGAAGAGGTTTTCGTAAAACGTTACAATTTAATATAAAAATCAATAAATAAAAATTTTTACAAAAATATATCTTTTAGACATGGTACATGAACCAAAGTACATTTTAATCAAGAGCAGTTAAATATAGTTAATAAAAAAATAAAAGTATAAGCTTGACCAGATCAAAAAAATCACTTTTTGAGTGGAAGTAATCATTAAGATACAAAAAAAAATACTTTTTGTTTTCAGAATTTTAGGCTAAAATGGAATTCACAAAACAAAAGATATTGAAATAAATAGTAGTATCTTTGTAACTAAAACTGATAATATCTGAAAAATTGTTGGGACAGTTAAATAATTCTCGTTCTTACTAACTTCTTCCCTTTGATTATTTGAATAAGTAAACAATTACAATATTAGAATTTTGACTTATCTGAAATACCAAATACTTCTTAAGAATGTGTTTCCCTCAAAAAGAATAAATATCAAGACTTTGTGTTCAACTAAAAGTAGGTTTCCATTAATTTTATAAAATTTGAATACTTAAATGTCAGGTCTTTAAATCATTCTAGGTCTCTTACACTGATCAAGTGATAAAAATAATCTAAACAATTGTTTCCACGTGTCTTCTTCATGATACTTCATACACTTCGGTTTTTATCCTAACCATGGACATTTAATGCAACTGGACACAAATTTAATGACAGGAGGAAGATGTCTATTTACACAGATAAAATATATCATCTCGGTACTAATGTACTCTCATTTAAGTCCTGACCTACCAATTTGACTGAAATACTCACTCGTCAGCGTAGACCTCAAGAAAAATCACTTAATGAAACTAAAACATCTCATTAGTCCTCCTCACAGTTAATTTAATTATCTTTAGACTTATTTAGCTTTTAGACTGTACAGTTATTAGAACTCAAATTTTAACTTGATGCCATCTACTGGAGCGCCTACAATAAAGCTACAACTACATATTCAAGATTACTTATCTTTTAATTGTCTACATGTTGTCTGGACCACCAGGTTCCTCCAGGCCTGCCAACTACGACTTGTTAGTTTCGAGCGTACTGCTCCGCCCGACTCCTCGACCGTGACTCCTCTACTCTCCTTCTGACTGCCTCCGACAACTGTGCTTGACTGACTGCCCGACTGCGCTCTCTGCCTCTCTCCCCACTCTACTACGTCTCTTTAAAACAACCTGTATCAAAGGTGCAATATGTGACACTGTTACCTTTAGAGTATTATGTAAGCAAAAATTTCCTACCTACATGTCACATTTTGCAGAGAAAGCTAAGTAACACAACGGTTTTCAGCATTGAGGAAGAATTATGCTATAAGTATCTTAACCTATCCCCCCCCCTCCCCCTTTTGAAAGTGCCGCTGTAATCCCGGGCCTAGTCGTCCTAATGGAAAATCCGGACCTGGAGTACAAGTCTTACTTGGGGGTTGGGTGGTACACAGGTATATATGGTATTGTAAATACAGTGTAGTCCTGATGTAATGAACATGTAGCTAATGAAAACTGTGATCTAAAGTAAAAATTGTTAGGAACCCTTAAAAAAAAAAAAAAAAAAAAATTTAATTTAAAAAAATTATGAAAAATGAAATATCCTTGCTAAAATGGAATAAATTGCAATGGAAATAATAAAACATTCATTGGTCCATGGCAATAAAATGTAGGTATTTCTTAGGAGGTACACTTAAATCATCTCTGCTGAAACGCACACATGCACACGCATGCATGTGTGAATGCACCCACAAAAAAAAATTTTTAATCGGTTTAAAACTATGGTAGCTGTGATTTGAGTTGACAGGGTGCACCCCTAATGAGTTAGACTTCGCACAACACATGACAGCCCCAAAAGGTTCCTTTGTCTTCACTCCTGCCTCCCCCTTCACGACCATCTCTCCTCAAGCACCTATTAGCTGCCGTCCCGGCACTAGCTGCCATCTAACCATGTGCGCATAGCAACAGCAGTAGCCAATAACAGTGCGAGTTACAGATCTTTCCCTTTGTTTACCATGATCACCTTTTATTTTGTGACCACACGGCCAGACATACACAATTTTCATACGTTTTCAATAGTGCTGTTATAACTTTAATTTTTGGCCATTCTTCATGGATTTTGATTACATATTGAGATTGTAATTGATCACATTGCCTGTTTATTACACTATTTTTAGTGGAATACAATTTTATTTACGGGTTTGGATACAACACATTACGTCAATAATAGTACCAGCAGCGTCCGTTGTTGCTGCAAACTACCTTTCTTCTCAGTAGCATGTGTTGCAAAGTAGGTCTTCTCCTTCGCACCAGCTGTGTGCATGCCTGTCGGCTCACTTTACGTGTGCCGCTACAGGCTGTTAGTTTGTTGGATAAATAAAGGCATGATTGTGGTATAGCGTACAAACAATTGGTTGTTTATTAATTTATTTCATTTTAGTTAGAAAGTTGGCCTTCACACTGGCTGAAAGTGTACTCTGGCAAAAATATATTCATAGTACAAGCCACACAACGTTTACATTTTTGTGGCGGTAAGCGTTCAACAGCCTTGTGGGATGTATATTTGTTGCCGAAAGACTTCTACTTATTGAAATAAATTTTTGTCACATTAATAAATTGTCTAATTTTTGTACTAAATGGCTTTCGGAAATGGATTTTGCACTCTTTATAAAGTAAGCGACGCACAATGATTGAACTTTTTTCTCATTAACGTGAGATTGTTTGTTCTAATATATTTTTATTCAGAATACTTATTACTATTTAAATAAATAAAAATGTCATTAATAAATCATCCAAATTTTGTAAAAAAATAAATAAATAAATAAAATAAAAAGCTTTACGAAATATATTTTTCACTGTTTATACAGTATTTTCGAAAATCCATGAATTTGCCAGTGGTTGATACACCGGTGTACACCGGTTGAGCCATTTTTCAAACATCAAGTTGATTTTTAGCAGTGGTTTCGTCTGCTTTCAGACATATTAATACCATTATACACCAATTTTGAAGTTTTCATTGCCAATTTGTAAATCTCTACTTCCAAATTATTTTAGTATATTTTTAATGCTTGAAAATTAAGAGTTGTAGTGTGTTAAATTTTATTTTTCAGAGAAAGCATTCAAAAATTCATCCGTTGGTGTTTTGATGCATATCCTCCAGACCCACTGAATTTTCAGGCTGGGAGAACTGGTGGTTCAGTCGGTTCAACCAGATTCAACCGAAAGAGTAATTTTTTTCGAGTCCAGTGAATTTGTGTACACGTATTTTTCGATATTAATATAGCGTATGAACAATGTTTGAACATTTTTCTCACTAACGGGAGATAGCTTGTGGACTTGTTATAATTTATTTTTATTCAAAATTCTTAATACTATTTAAGTACTAAATAAAAATGTTGGAAATACTGTAAATTTTCAAAATTTTGTACAAAAGGCTTTTAGAAATGTATTTTGCACTTGTTAAAAGTTAGGCAGTGCACAATATTTAAACTTTATTTTCGTTAATTACAGATGTTTTATGGTCTTTTGGGGTACCATTTCATTTGCAAAACATCTGCCTAGTTAATAACTTTAGTAATTAATTTAAATACAAGTTTTGTTTTGCACCATCAATTTCAAAACACTGTCTTAACTTGAAAAAAATAACACATTTTTATAACTATTTCTTGGTTTTGAGAGTGTTAAAATAGGTAAATTTGAATCTAATGAAGCAGTGAAATAACATAACGATTTTCAGTAACTGTGACATTTTGCTAGATCAGGATTCTACTGTAGATCTAAAAATGCTCTCTGTATGGTTTCAAACTACAATATTACTACTGACCACAAAAATTATATTTGTTTTTTCTTTACTTTCCACCAATATAAAAAATTTTAAACTTCCCCTCTCCCCCTCTCACAAGTTACTATGTAAAATTTTGATTTTTGATACCAAATGCGGTAATACTTGGTTAACACTTTTTTTAAGGCACTGAAACGGTAATGCTTATTAAAAAGGAAAACTTCTTAAAAGGGTCATGTGCATATAAAAAAGGTGCGAAACTATTCACCTTATTAAGCAGTAAAACTTATTTGGTGGGATCTTCTTAACAGGGTTTCACTGTACCTTATCTTTCAGGTTAATGACAGTAAAACAGAACTGCTTTTAGTTTGCAGAGTTACTGTACATTAATTACCTCATGATGTTCAAAGAACATGCTAGTGCATGTAGACAAAACTTAGAAGTCTAACGTTGCCTTATATAGCTTGCAGAAGAAGCAGGTGTTGTGTTTATGGAACGAGAGTAGTCAGAGCTGTGACGTGTTGTGTTGGCAGCCCAGACCACATGGGGCTGCTGGACCCCAGCACATCAGACGGGCGGGTCATCTTCTTCCTGCCGTGGCTGCGGCACACAATAGCGGGCACAACTGACCTGCCCTGCAAGGTGACGCACAATCCCAAACCCACAGAGGACGAGATCATGTTCATCTTAGAAGAGGTCAAGAACTACCTCAACCCTGATGTTGAAGGTGATTGTTCCAGCCTCCAGTCCCTTCTCCCTACATACACAGTGCGGTATTCTGTTTCACACCCACTACACATTTATAATTCTCTATTCAGCTCCATACTTGAGTACATATGCTACAGTGAAATTGTATTAATGAAACTCTGAAAATATTATTATAGCAGGTCATTTTCCATGCCAAAACAAGAGAAATGTATTTGTGATGTTGGCTCCTACATTGCAAGAAAATATTCTGAGAAATGCATAAAAGTTTTCATAAATAAAATATTACATAATTTTCCGAAAAAGGAACCAAATTATCTGCGAAGAAACTTGGTGTCATGTAAATGCTTTTTAATGTAGGTTAGTTCATCAAGATGAAATAACTAGTGATGGGACTGTTCAATTATTGATTCCCTGATTCCACAGATTCTTGGCTGAATCGAAGAATTAATGAGTTATTATTTTCTGCATATAAAATTTTCTTACTTGCTAGCATATTCTGCAAACCTGGTGGTGCTTGTAAACGCAATGAAAATAGCTTGTGTGTGTTCGTTTTTCCAAATTTGTTATTTTTCTTTCATTTCATCAGTAGGAACAGACATCATAGGACGATAGCACATTTGTTCCTTTTCACTTGGTTAGTAAACTAAAAACATCGCCACCGCAAGGCACAACATGGTGAAAAAAGGAAAATAACAGAGGTCACCTTTAGCTGGCGGGACCGACTGCTCGAAAACAATATGTTTTCAATGAGGAAACTGTCTACCAATATATAAGCAAGCATGGCCTTTCTCGGGTATCACAACAGTTCGTCGCAGCACGATCATTTGTCAGCTGTCAGTCGGACAGCCTGTAACGAGTGATCACGTTACTCGCACCGACAAGCATCCTCTACTTTAACCTATTTTTGTATTTAGGACATTTCAGTTCAAATATCTATAAAATGTATTTTCCGTCTGCGAGGAGTCAATAGGACGCCGGGAGAGAAAAGTAACGATTCTCTCTCATCTTCATAACTCTTGAAGTGAGAAGTTTTGTTTTATAAAGGCTGCCATCCTGTCTTGGTTTTTTTGTTTGTCAGCTGCGAGTATCAATTGTTTGTTTTGCCGAGGCGACAATAAATCTCCAGACATTAACTTCTTCTTTTATTTATTGGCAATCCTGGTATCAACAAACTTTCATTATTATGTAGTCAAAAGTCTCCAACTCATGCTGAGCTAGTCCGTTGGTGTTTACTGATAACTACAAGAGAACAGGACAGTAACCTGTTACAAAATAAACTCTTCTCCTGTACACTAATTTACTTTGACACTATATAATTTACAAATATAATGTTGTGCGAGTTCTAGGCATTATCGACAAATACTCTAGATGAAAAAATTCTCGTTTTCGCTAATGAAAATTATTTAAAACATGAATATCCCGTCAACCACAAAAACAACACAAACTGTCAATGACACATTACTCCGGAGGGCCATAGTCATTATTTTACTTGAAGTTTAATGTTTTAAAGAATATTAACTCCTCACTAAAATAAAATAAGTGCGGATGAAAACAACTACTTTATTCTACACCCATGTCATCTTAGTGAACACTGAGGGATGAAATAAAACAAAACACTAGCAACTGTCAATACAATTAAAAGTACTAACATTAAACACTGTTTGTCATGTTATGTAGCAGAGGACTGGTGGTGTTGCAGTGCGGCGGGGTGACGTCATGTCGGCGTGGAGTGGCATCAGGCCGCTGGTGTCGGACCCTAGCAAGGGAGACACCCAGAACCTGGCACGCAACCACATTGTACACATCAGCAACAGTGGGCTGGTGACAATTGCCGGTGGCAAGTGGACCACCTTCCGTGCCATGGCTGAGCACACCATCGATGCTGCCATAAAGGGTGAGCATGGCTAACTTCCTGCACCATTGTGAATATGGCATCACACTGTTGGTTGTGTCATTATTTACCACAGCCCTCACAAGGAATTTAAGTTCACTCGTGAAACCATCTTCATGTCTGGTGTTGCGTAGAGGGAACTTAAACAACTAGAAAACAAACAATACTCTGTAATTATACAAGTCAGTTAATGTGTTGTGTGCAGTTTGGTAATTTGTGGACTCTATTGAGTGAAATGAAAGCTTGTGAAACTTCGGAATTAGGTTATTTAGCTTTTAAAATTATTGTGCATAGCACAAAAACATATCCACAAGACTCAGTAATGTCATTTAAGGGTGCTGGATTTAATCTGTAATATACAGTGTCAATTTTCAACGTGTTAAACGTAGTGCTATATTATTATCCCTTAAAATACAGTAAAACCTTGTTGATTCAAACTCACTTAATTTGAAATTTTATGTGCACCTAAAATTCAGATACAATTTTGCAATAATTATTTTCTTGGTGTGTAACAAAATAAGCATTGCAAGAGACAGCTTTATGTATGTGCATCATGATGCAGCAGGCGGCCAGCAGCATTGTTTGTATGGGCTGCAGGGCCAGGCAGCTAGCTGCATCATGATGCAGCAGGTGGCCAGCAGCGTTGTTTGTATGGGCTGCAGGGCCAGGCAGCTAGCTGCATCATGATGCAGCAGGTGGCCAGCAGCGTTGTTTGTATGGGCTGCAGGGCCAGGCAGGTAGCTGCATCATGATGCAGCAGGCGGCCAGCAGCGTTGTTTGTATGGGCTGCAGGGCCAGGCAGGTAGCTGCATCATGATGCAGCAGGCGGCCAGCAGCGTTGTTTGTATGGGCTGCAGGGCCAGGCAGCTAGCTGCATCATGATGCAGCAGGTGGCCAGCAGCGTTGTTTGTATGGGCTGCAGGGCCAGGCAGGTAGCTGCATCATGATGCAGCAGGCGGCCAGCAGCGTTGTTTGTATGGGCTGCAAGGCCAGGCAGCTAGCTGCATGGAACAAACACCACTAGTCAGCCTTCCTCTCCTCTCGACCAGTGTCCACAGACAAAGAATTCTTCTAGTGGGCCTTTTTCATCTGCCTCGGTTATCTTTCCCTCTATGTATTTATTAACCAAAACTTGATGTTTATGAGAGAAACTAATGAATGAGAGGTAAAGAAGTTTGAAAAATAGATTTTCTTTTAATGCTTTATTTATTTGAAATTACATGAGCATGCACCAAAATTTCTTGCAAGAATTTTTATCAAAAGCTTTTCTTTTCCGGAATGAAACTGTATCAACAATTTGTGGTGTCCTATTAAGTATGCAAGAGATTTTCTTTATTTATGTTAGTGTGTGCCTCTAGTGATATCTGTTTGGATAGTACATTGTGAGAAAGCTCTATGTCACAACAATAATATGAAGGCCTTTTTTGCCTACATGCTGAAGGTAAGAAAGGCTTAGGAGTTCACATTCCATTTGTACACACACACACACACTCACTCACTCACTCACTCACTCACTCACTCACTCACTCACTCACTCACTCACTCACTCACTCACTCACTCACTCTCTCTCTCTCTCACTCTCTCACACTCTCTCACTCTCTCTCTCTCACTCTCTCTCTCTCACACTCTCTCTCTCTCACTCATATCCCCCCCCCCCCCCCAATTTTTTATGGTTATAATTCACAAGTTTGTATTATATCCATTAAATTCCAGCCTGTTTGGTCTGACAATTCTTTCTGTAGCAGAGACATTAACGTACAAATGGGCCTTCAATTCAAAACCATGACTCAACAACAATATTAGTGTCATACAACAATTACAATAAAAGGTCTTCAAATTACTATCTTTTGTTCAGCCCTAAATTCTGAACATGTGTAATATTAAAAGTAATAACAATGGACATCCACGTGCATGACGAGCTCTCCAAAAGATTTGAACCTCTCAAAGGTATTGGCATGGTAATTAATTATAATGATGACATATTTAACACCTGGATTAAACTCTGCTGGGGGGTGGGGGGGGTCACCCAGCTCAGAAGGAGGCAAGGCAAACACCTCACTTGGATAGCCCATCAAAAACACATTAAAAGTTACAGTTTTCAAAATGACTATTCACATAAATGTAGTAAGCACCAAATATTCACAACAGTACTTAAAAATTAATTTTTTTAAACCTGCAGGTGGGTGAAGATTCAATGACAAATGCCAAAGTGAAGGCAGTGCGGTACATTTAACCTCCAAAATACATTATAAAATGTCGCTGCCTCTTTCTGACTTCAGAGAAAAACATTTAAACTCTAGGAAACCAATTCATGAAACCATTTAGTACACAGTCATAGCACTGTGTAAAGTTCTCGCACACAAAACTGCTGTCTGTTACGTTACTGTAGCCTTAGCCTCTGGTGCTCCCCCTAGTGTACCTATCTATAAGCGAGTCAACCCCTTGCTACCTGAAAGAGAGAGAGGCCGGCACCCTGCACGATGCCACACTCCACACACTCCAATCTAGTGGGTGGACCCTCCCCCACGCATGCTTTGCTCTGGCCGGCAGACACTGAACGCGCATACTCACCGTGCATCAGGAGAGGTTCCCTTCTCCTAGCTGCCTGCTCCAGCCAGCCCTTGCTCACCCTGTTTCTCAAGGATATGTATTCCCTTGCACACCCTCCAGACAGGGTAGTTCGCGAATAGTGCTCATCAGCACCCTAGCTGCAGCTCTCACCATATTGCCATGCTAGCCGTAACACTTGCCTTCAGCAGTGTCTACTTGAACCTAGTTATCTTGCTGTCATAACCATTTGAACTTGTGTTTCTCTACGCATCAGTCAGAAGCTCTTATCATGGAGCCTTCTCCTAAGTCACGAGTGTTGGCCTACGTGCCTCGTTCGTGACTGGTGTAGTTGGTACTGGGGTCGCTCTCGCCCAAGACTTCAGTTCGCATCTCGTTGCCACCCTGCAGTAATCAGCTTGGCAAAGTTGGTTCCCCATCCATCAGACGTTAGTGGGCACAGGTAGGAGATATATATCATGTAAACTCCTTCAGACAGAATGAAACATATACTGTATCTACCAATCACCTCTTTTTGGTCTGGTCATTCTCTTTCGGTTTCAGCCTTCCTCACCCGCTATGCCTTCTGTGTGCATATCCGCCTAACTATTCCTCCCAGATGCACGCACAGTCTCCACGATAGAGAATCAAACAAAGTCCCTACTGAATGCCGCTCCAACATCTCATCACTGTTTGCTGTCTAGTCACACCATTCTCGAACATCACTGCGGCAAGGGGGGAGAGAACCTTTCTCTGAGGCTTGAGGAGAACAAACACGTTATGTCACTATGACTCAGGCTACAAGCTGGTCACGCAGTTCACTAAGAGCCGTAGGGTCCCCGCGTGGGGAACGCTGTGAACCCACGGGGGCAGTTGAGGTCTGCAGCTGGTCACGCCGCTCACTCTTCTCCCAAGGGGCATCAGGGGGTCCTCTCTCCAAGTCGCTATAGTCCCAAGTACCATCCATCGTGAAGCGCACCTTGTGGCGTCGATCAATCTATAGGACTCCGGCAGGGGTCAATGTCAAGGCACCAACTCCAGGAAGAGTAGTTTCCTTCCTGGACGGACCATGCCAGAACCTGTCCTATCCCTGTGCTGCTACGTAATCTTAACCACATTTACAATTGTGCCTGGGCCTACAGGACACCCAGTAAATCCTCTAAAGATAATAATAATTTACTCTTCTTTTGTTTTGTCATCCTGTATATAATTTAACATAACATCACTGACGTGCATAGCTGTGTTCCCACAAGCTATTTCCTAAATGTCCCACGACCAAGTGGGCTGGAACAAGACCGATGAGATACTACATGCCCAAGCTACACATTCTGGTGAGAGGCCAGTGTCCGTGCCCAAGAACGAGAGGAGGCAGCCATCTTGCAACGGGTTGTGTGTGTCCCAGCCACCATTCCTGCATTCCGAGACACGTGGTACTCGGTACCAAGACCTCTCTCACTGCTGCCTCAAACACCTCCTAAAAAGCAACTACCCAGTGTCATTCAACCTATTGGTTCACCCGTAGTCAGGCAACTGAATCTGAACACCGCTCGACCTGTGACTACAAAGTATGTCCATGTAAGGAGCCACTCTAGAACAGCTCTCCACCCAACTCCACTCCCCTTGGTTCTTAAAGTCATTGAGATACCGACTCAAAATGCAGGACCCAGAAAGTAAGGTAAAAATCCTCATTAATGAGACTCAGTTTCTCTGATCTATAGAGGGATACTGAGCCAGTGCACCTTTATCCACATTGGCGTAACATCAGTTAAAGGTAACCGAAACCTTTATTTTGAACGGTAGGCCGAAAGAGAATTTTGATAACGATGGACAGTATAAACCCGTTAACTAGCCCTGATATCAACACTTAAAAATCACTTAAAAATGGTTTGATGCACTTATCCCAACTGCATGGTAAAGCTGTGAGTCAGTTGCACCAATAATTCAAGTAATCTTATTGTCGATAACTCGGATAAATGCAAATAGGTAACCATACGAGGTGGTACCCCAGAGAATAGTACTCTGCAGAAGACCTATAGCAAATTAGTACAAACGAAAAGAGGGGAAGGCTGACTAATGCACATGTGTGGAGGAAGGGATAACCAAGGATGTGGTAAGGAAGTAGCAGGGGTGGAGGAACGGAGATTCAAAGCACAGCGGAGTGAAGGTAGATTGGAATAGTCTGAGGAGTGTGCTGCTATCACTGACAAGGTTGGTCTACCTTCTTCGTCGTGTCTTTCTAATAGGGGCTCTACTAGGCTTCTAATAGGTGCATTTGCACACCTGGCCCACAGTATAGATGGCGTATTAATGTGTGGTGTGGAGACATACGTCCTGTTGTTGTTAGGGCACAGTCTGCTGTCCTACTCTATAGAGGCTTAAATCTGTTAATAAAGCTGTGGTTCAGTGTTGTTTCCGTGCAAGGTGACACGTACTAGGATAAAGACTAAATACAGTTCACTCTAGAAAGGACAGGCTGTAATTAGACTGCAAACAACGTGTTTTATTCCGTCCAGAATAGAGTATGGTGACCCATACTCTACTGCATAGCATCAATGCACTGAATAATCTATAGAAGGGAAATTTATAGAGTAAGAAGGGGCTGGTCGGCTAGAAGAGCATGCTTGAAGATCGAGAGGAACAATTAGGTAGTCGTGAGAACAACTTGGACCCTAATTGAAACTCGGTTGTTTCGGAAGGGACTGGGAGGAAATTGAGTGTACAGTGTTGACGTCAAAGTCAGGGAAGGAGGGGGGTGGTAACATTGACTCTATGGGGCTGGAGCGTGTGCTTGAAGACGTCGGGCGCTGTAGATCACTAGGGGTTTCTCTTGAGGAAGAAGGAAGAGCAGATAGCCATGGCATGAATTGTGTTCAGGCGAGCTGCTGAGATAGAAAGCCATTCCTCTGCAGTGTTGTGACCTTGTGTACACTTGGCCAGGGGTGTTTTCTGTGCATCCGGTGGAGTGGCTCCTCCATTCGTGTGCGGTGCAGAACTTGCTGCTATCTGTTGGGGAAGGTTGGAAGCAGGGTAGTTTCCTTGTGTGTGGGCGGGGCGGTATCCACCGCTCTCTTAGGGCAACTCACTTGCATTGCCAGCCGGTATTCCTTCTCACGGGAATTTGCTAGGCCAGGGCGACTTGCGTGACTACTCCTCTTAATATGCATTCTGCTCCCTTGGTGTCTGACGTATCCAAGGAGGCTGAATGCTGGCATTGGTGGCAGCCAGTTGGGGTTCATACAGTGTCTGGAGCACGTGCGGCGCACGTCATGATATGAAGTTGAAGAATATAAGAAATATTGCAAATACACATCACACATCAATGTATTTGTTTATTACCTCACACACGTTTGACTACTATATTGAAACGTTTGCATGTGCCTTCCTGCATAGAAATAAACATAATCAGAAATGTTTATTGCAGAACCGTGATATGAACTGTATTAATGAAATTATATTTAATGAAGATAAGCTGGCCATTTTTTCCACTCATTATTTAAAACATAATATAGGTTATGTGACTCAGCTGGACTCACAGCTGTAAAAATCAAACTCGTCCATCACTAATATATATTATATACAATAATAAACAGTCACTTTTCTTAAATGGAAAACTTTTGTTTATAATGTTGTCTATAAATAATGCCCCCAAATTTTAGTGGGTTCTATATGGTGTCCAGCCCCTGGTTCTGAAGGTAGTCCTGTGTGCAGCGGTTTTCATGGCAATAGCAGCCTCTCTCTTGCCACGGTGAAGAGGGGCAGAGGAGAATGTTTTAATTTATCTCCCTGGGGGCTAATGTCAAGCATCCACTTGTCTAAGTAATACTGCTTAATTATTTGGATAACTAAGTCTACTGCGTGTTTGCGCAGATATAATTTGCTGTACATTGGCAGTTAACTGTAAATTTTTGGATCCATAAAATAGTGGTATTTAACTCTGGACTGCATACCAATGCGAACAGTTTTTACAAACAGTGTAAAATTGTTGTTTTCCAAAACAAAAGCATTTTCAGTGAAACAAAACTTTATGAAAATACTTGCAAAACATACGTACACAATAATACTATTAATTTACCAAGAGAGGTGGCACAGTGATAAATCACTGGACTCACATTTGGGAGGACCCAGTCTGATTCCCGGTCTGGCCATCCTGATTTCGGTTTTCCATGGTTTCCCAAAATCACTCTAGTCAAATGCTGGGAATGGGTCCTTAACACAAGCCATGGCAGATTCCTTCTCATTCCTTCCCCAATCCCTCTTCCCTGAGCAACATGCTCCTTCTCCAATGACCTCGCTGTCGATGACATGTTAAGCCCAACTACCTACCTACCTCCCCACCCTATCGATACTATTTGTTTAACATGGTTTTGTGCAGTCAATCTGTTTAGTAAAATAATAGTGTTCACGTGAAGTATCCCCTTACTTCAACCTGCGTAAGAGTTGTCTACTTCAACCACCCACGAGATAGTTGTGCACATAATTTCTCGGTCGCTTAAATCTCCCGGGCAATAAATCGTGTGGTCATATGGTTACACAACCAGGGGGCACGCCGGCTTCCCCCCTCTCCCCCGTGCTGAGAGCCTACAAGATGCCCACCACCGGGCAAGGCCAAGCACTACCAAAGATAAACAAAGCAGTATTGCAGACTACTGCTGACCATATTTAAACTCCCACGCCACGGCAGAAGGACATCACATGCCTTCCCTGCAGCCCGTTGCGGCAGCCTAGACTTCAGCACTATATAAGTCCATGCACAGCAGGTCTCGAGAGTTCATTCTTCGTCCTCTCTCACAGCATCCCAGAGCACTGATGAGTAAGCATGCCCCCAGCGGCGTACGACCAGTCAACCAGCGAACACGCTAATACTTATTAAATTCACTTTGTCTCTTCTAGACACCCTTTTACTTAGTATAATTGAACTATATTCCTTCACTTGTAACCTAAAACCAGGTCGCCTACACCTGGATAACGCAGTTACCTTCAGCACTCCACTGTTCGGTAGAAGGTAGCATGGGTCACATGTTTATTGAGTTCTCAATAAACATCTGTTGTTCTCTACCCTTAAGTTTTTTTCTTCTTTATAGTACTTCTCTGTTTCACCGGCTAGAAACAAGATACAACGTGCACTGCCCGAATTAGTCTGACTACGCACCCCCTTCAGGAGTCCGTGAGTCTAAAAACACACACATTAGACGGCCACCTATTTCTTTCCAGTAACCCGAGCACTAATTCAGTGTTTGGGGGGAGAAACAACGGAGCCCAACCACTAGTAACACCTTCATTCAAGGAGGGGCTATAAGCCCGAGTTATTTCCTCGCTTTGAGCACTGAGTTAATGCTGAAGTGACCATAGCCTGAGACTTGCCGCCCAACCTTGCCTGAATGCACAACCATTCGTAGTCCAAATGATTCCCCATCTCTGAACAGCCCGCCAAGCGTGGGGGATCAGTGGAGACTTTTACCGAGCTCGTGCCAGCAAGCAGCTGTTGGGTGAACACTGTAAATACTGTTCTTGTCAAGTTGCACTATGTAAATTGTTAAGCCACATTATTCTGTGCCGTACAAGGTAAGGCGTGGCCTCAAGCATAGGGAACAATACCAAGCTTACATTACTGCCAAACAGTGGTCTGCACTACCTCCTCCTATGAAGGAAAGGCAGACAGAACGGTACCGTGCCGCCACACTCAGATGCCAAGCAGTCTCTGCTGCTTCGGTCATAATTGTATACTTTTCACAGTCCTTCCGTACCAGCCAGGAGTACCACCTGGTGTTGAGAGGGTTAGTTTATCAGACCGAGGCTAAGTATGGCTGGTCCAATCCACACTTCTGTAGCAAAGAGTCATCCACCTGCTGGAACAGAGAGTCATCCACCTGGGATTGCCGCTCCAGTGTGGTGCGAGCCACTGAGTGAGACCAACACAGCATCACCACCACCACCCAGGACAATGGTGTAAGTCAGTAACCAACACCCCTCGCCAAACACCATTAAGCCTAATTAAAATTATGTTATTGATCTAGCATTAAAATCCTAGACAAACGTACCATTCAGACTTAACCGGGCACGCGTAGTGTTAACCCAAATTATTATCTATGGTGTAAAAGATTACCTCAAAAGCATTGAGTTTAATTATAATAATAAGTGTAAATTCATACAATACAAAATATTTTGTAAAGTGAATGACAGTTGTATGTTTCATCATATTTTTGTATTTGTGTACGATGTTGTTTTATTAAAGCGGATAATCTCACTACGCAAAACCTTAACGAAACAGCAGAATGTGAAAAAACTATACTTTGTATTGTAAAATGTTATGCTTTGTCTACATTCTTATGTTTATACTACTTACCTTCTGTAACAACTGTATAAAAAGTGTCCTGCACGTCTAAAAAAGGAAAGCAAAGTGCAAAACAAAAGAAGAAAATGTACAGTTTTTGTGCCGCTGCAGTAAAGAAATAAAACATTAGGATTTCACGGGGGGGGGGGGTGTGCGTGCGTGCATGCATGCGTGTGTGTGTGTGGGGTGGTTCCCCCCCCCCCTTAGGCATACGACAGTCTCAGTCATCACGCTCGCTAGAGTAACGTTGGCCAACGAAGTATGCCGTTGCTCTTCAATCAAAGATTGCATTGAGAGGTGTTTGGAACCAGCCCCCTGGTCTAATGCCAGTGTATCATACAAGCTTATTGCTCAAGTGTGATAATGTGGTGGTAGTCTATGTTGCAGAAAGAGTGTACATATTGCTTACTATATAAAACATTGTGTACCGTAAATACTGTATTTACCCGAAAGGACGATGACCCTGAATCTAAGATGACCCCTTCCTAAATAATATTTTTGAGGGAAAAATAATTAAACCTGAATTCAAGACTACCCCTGTGAAGTGCTGAAAATACTTAGGTTGAAGTATTTTTGTATCAATCTATGACAAACCCTTCAAGAAGAAATGCTATTGTATGAATAATATGATATATTTGATTTACTTTTAAAGAAAAGCTAATCACAATGAATTAGGTGTGTATAACCTTGCTGTATGGTAGCAGCATCTTTCTTACACTGTAAAACTTTTGTGGGTGTTATATTCTCCATTTTGCTTCCAGAAAAGCGCATTCTCTTTAGGTTCAGTGTTTCCTCTTTATGGCTGGGTGACATCAGATAAGGGGACCATTTTCAAAGTTAACAGGTACAGTCTCAGCACTATAAAAATACCTACAACCATAGAACACACAATATTTAAGCATGAAAAGCCTTTGTCAAAATCGCCAAGGTTTTGAATTGAAGACAATTCCCAAATTGTAGAAGACTTCTCATTTTTTTATATTCCTTTTCTGTCAAAAAACTGTGTTTATATTTTCTAAGGGAACACAGGATTTGTAGGTTTCTTAAAGACACTTTGTTACTGGTGTATGTTTAGGTTAGGAAAAATTATAATTAATAAAAAATTATTCACAATTTGAGGGAGTTTCAAAATGTTTGGTATTTAAAAGTTTATGAAAATAAGAGAATGGTAACATATTACTTTCTTTGAATGAAAGAGGTGGTTGCAGAGTGCTTATAAGGAGGTGTGGTATGTTGTAGCTTGCAACCTTCAGCCAACGCATGCTTCTTCACGCACCAATGGTCTGAAGCTGGAGGGGGCGCCTGGCTGGACCCCCACCATGTACATCCGTCTGGTGCAGGACTTTGGTCTCGAGACGGAGGTCGCAAAACACCTAGCCAGCTCTTATGGAGACAGAGCCTTCACTGTAGCCAAGCTGGCCAGCATCACTGGCAAGCGCTGGCCTATAATTGGCAAGAAGTTGCACCCCGAGTTCCCCTACATTGATGCTGAGGTAACTCTCCCATATTTCCCCCATCTCCCTCAGTCAACTATAGCAAAAGTTATATAGTTTCATTCCACCTCTGTGTGCTTGTGTGTGCGCATGTTCATGTGTGTAGACACTTTTTTTTTCCCCTGGAAGAGAAGTATAAAAAAAAGGGATAACTTCAGAGCTGGAACTAAATATTTTTTACTGATGTAGATGACATACCAAAAAATTCTTTTAAAATTATTTAGGTATATTTTTCTTTTCTATGTTAACTGGTTATTTAACAGGGTGTGCAGGTTTGCATTACATACCGGTAGCATGGCTGTCTGGGCCCTTGCCACGCCTTGTTCATACATTTTTTATAAAGGCTGTTCACGATAGAGTGAACACTTTTAAAATTAACCTTGGAAAAGTCACTGCCCCTGCCGCATATATTTAAACGGGTGCACTAAGTAACATACACCCTGTAAAGTTGATAACGATGGATGGAAAGTAGTTCCATATGTCTTTCGCCTCTCCCCCATCGAATTGTAAAAATGAGCAGATTTGTTACAATATTTACTTTTCTATTAATTTCATCGTTTCACTTGACCGACGCATGAATAAAGTAATAAGACCCATGGCAATGATAATTTCACACAGGGCGGAAGAACACACAACATGCATACAAATAGGCCTTAAGCAAGGCTTTCAAAGGTGATAATTTTACAGTGAACAGCCTTTAGTTCTTTGGCGTTCCTCATACCTGGGATATTAGATACCTAGTAACATCGCAGATGCTCTGCAGTAGGTGCCCTGATAGACTGATGTCATTTCTTGGTAGGACTCTAACTAGGAACCTAGGTATATGCCGTATTTACTAGTGTATAGCGCACCCTCGTGTATAGTGTGCACCATGAGTTTTGCAACAAGTTCCAGGGGAAAAAATCACCAGCAATTTGTAAAGTCTTGTTAGTAAGTATGCAACAAATTATTCTATCTTTACATTAATGTGTGGTGGTAATTGTGATGTGTTTGTAAAATACTTTAATTAAATAACTTGAGGTGCTAAAAACCAAAGTATCGTGGCCTGCTGTACAATCACTGTAAACTATGGTAATAAAAAACTGCCAACTGCAGTGGCAGCGGCATCCTTTATTCTTTTTGCTTCTCATAGGCGGGTGGGGGTTGGCATCCTTTCTGTTTGTGTTTTATACGCTGGCTTTTCTTTTTTGTTTTGCTTCGCTTCTATTGCCCAGTGACAAAGCTATCTTTTTGCTTCTCGTAGGCGGGTGGGGTTTGGCATCCTTTCTGTTTGTGTTTTATACGCTGGCTTTTCTTTTTTGTTTTGCTTCGCTTCTATTGCCCAGTGACAAAGCTATCTTTTTTTTGCTGTGCTGGAATGTGACACTACCCTTCTCTCAAAAAAACTTGTCACCTGTTCCCTCCTGCTTCCCCTTCTACCCTTCTCCACCCTGACGGTAGTTGGCTATACTCAGCCTTACACGGGGAAGGGAGGGGGGAGGCTGTGACCTACAAACCATATTTTATTACTTGATGCATGACATTTTTTTAACAATGGTGATTTAACGACTTCAGCTCATTCCTATGCATATCCTTGCTTTTTGAGTTCCGGTAGTTTGAATTGCCATTAACTATGCGACATTAATTTGTACTTTTTACCATTTAGAATGGATGTTCTAGATAGGGTAGATAGTTATGCATCTAGAACGAGTACTTTCGCCCACCGCTAGATAGCACTACTTGTATTGTTTCTTTGCTAACTTGTCCAGCCAGCTGATGACATCATGCCAGAGAACTATGCTTTTTGCCACCCCCCCCCCCCCCCCCCCCCCCCCCCTCATTCTGTGACCACCCCTTGCCTACGAGACGCCAGCCAACCAGTGCCAAGTAGAGGCCAAGTCTTTATTCGTCTAGAACCCGTTGCTTCAGACACTGACCAGCTGCACCCCATGCCTTCGCTTATGTGTAGCATTGATCACACCCACCACGTTAGCCACCGTGGTTACTCTCGCTTACCTTCCTTCCGTCACTGTACCTTTGTGCCAGAAGGAAACTCCAGTTCCTTTACACCCTACCCGAGGGTTCCCCTGTCACATCCTGTGTAGTCAACCTAGCACTATGCCAGTTATGCTGTACTGTTGTATACACGCTAGACAGAGCAGTCCCCTCTGGGCAACAATAAGATCCAGCGATAGCTAGTTACAAGTTATCACAGTGCTAGCCTACCCTATCTTCATTTAGTTCAGCACCAGTCGCCTCTACCAGCATAGCGTAGGTAGCTTCCCGGCAGACGCTCTTGCCAACGTAGGAGGTAGTCCGTTATCACGGGTTATTTCCCTTATAAGGAAATATGTGTGTTTTGCTGCAATCCTGAGTACCACACTTCCTGTAGACTGAGCCATCCCAGTTAACTTTGCGGAAGCAAGGGGAATACAGGTGATCCCAGGAGTACACTCATTCTAGCCAAAACACATTGTTGCCACCCACACTTACCTAATAGGGCCACCTATTCTATCTAAGCCGTAGATAGAACAGTAGAGCCCACACAGGTACACAGCTCTCGGATCAGCTTGTTGGTTTGGTGCACACTTCTTTTTCACTGCATCTCTGTGCCAGGAAAGGGGGTGTTTCCTAGACTAGGAAGACTTGGCCTTGACAACACCCACGCAGTGACCCTTGATGGCGAGGTCTGACTTGCAACACGAATTGCGCATCCTTACCAGATGTTGGAATAAAGTGACAGTCTAGTCGATGGCCCACGCGTGGTCTGATACACTATAAATATCACAAGGGACCTGCGCCATGGTCTGAAGGAGCTTGTCAAATAGTCCTTACTGACCTTTGGGCGTCTGCATGAGCTAACCCTGGCCTTAGCAACCTTAATTGCTAAACTCAATCCAAGGGAAAAAGCTCGGGCACTACATCATTTGCAAGACCCCGTTGTACCAGAGGTGCTGGAGGACTTATTTCCTGAACCAGTACGAGTCAGCTCTGAAGTTTAACCATGGCTTGCGGCCTACCTCAACCAACCAGACCAACGGCCTACTGAAGCCATCGCCTTCCTGTACTTGCACAGCCTCCAGCAAATCAACCTTTCTCACCCACACCTGTTGCCGACCCATCTAACAATCACGTCCATCGCCCAGGCATACCCTTGAAGGCAGGGAATCCTAGACGCAAAGCTACCAGGTCAGTCTTGTACAATGGGCATCCCTCAGCACCTCACCAGGACTAAGTTCATGCAAGAACCCGAACACATAAGGGTGTGTCTGACTTCGCACTCGCACTGAACCTAAGTCTTAATTCAACAGGACGTCACGCATCATACTGACCGTAAACCTCACAGTGTAAGAAGCACGTGAATTTCCGGCATTCATCATTACATGTTTATTGCCAGAGTATTGCGCAGTGAAACTGTTGGAACAGGGATGTGGGTAAGCCAAAAAAAAAAGGGGTGGTGTTTGCACCATTGGTCGCACGGGAGGACTGGAGGGGTGAACTGAAAGAAGCGCTGAGAGAGCAGGGAGAGGAGTGATGATATAAGAGTAAGAGATGAGATAACAGACTATTCTGCTACAATTCCCACTAAACATCTCCGGACTGTTTTTTTTCCGTGTATAGCGTGCACCCCAGAAAGTTTTTCCTTTATTTTGGGAAAAAAGAGCACACTATACACGAGTAAATATGCTGCTTGCAGATAATAATGTGCTTGCAGATCTTTCCATTGCTTTTGGGAAATATAGTACATCTTGAAATTGCTACCAGCATGTCCTTGTGCATATGTTTGTAAAGAATGGCTGTTTTTGTTTGCCTCCACAAGGGATTATAGGTTGATGCACATCAGGGAAGAAATTCTGCTCTTTTCCCCTTATGTCAACTGTTAACTCTCCTTCAGTAAAACTCACTTGGAACGCTTGAGATAGGCTGTTACCAAATACAATTATATAAGTGCATGTTAAAATATGCCAGTTTGGGTCTGGGGTTTTCCCTCGCTGGAGAAAGTTTATGTTTTGGGTTTCTTTGATTTGGTAACTACCAGATATGAAGGGGAGTAAACTCCAAGGTAAACTTAATTTGATAGGTCTCTTGGTAGGAGACTTTAGTTCTGTTTACCTTTAGGGATCCCAAATACCATGAAGCCATTTTGGCGAGGTGCATGGAGGTGACGAACTATGCGGAGGCAAGTTCCCGCAGTGCCCAGCCTTTATAGAAGGTAGACCTAGTTGGCTGGCGTGTTGGTAGAAAGTCGGGAGCAACAGAGTTAACCCTTAGGCATTTGGTTACCTGGTTCTGGAGCCGAAGGTAGATGATCTTCCTCATGGATGTGCACACTCTGCGAGTAGGCTGAGGCGTAGCTGCAGGTTTAAGGAGAGACTGGGGTTAGTTGTACAATGCTAACTGGTAATTGGAGCACCGGTAAATCAAATCTGTGGCAAGGCCAGTCGAATCCTAAGATAGCTTCTCCATGTTGTTGTATTGCCTCAACGGCAGAATGTACACCGGGAACGACACGTATGTGGGGCCCAAATAAATGTGCTGAAACTTGCTCAGGCTGTGAAGTGTCACTTTTATCTAGGGTGTTTTCCACTGATTGTAAGGTGAGTGCCGTATTTTGGTTTGATTCCACGAAATAACTTCACTTTTATTCATGTACCTGTCTGTAGAAGCCAGTGGTGTTAAAATAATCTATTCATCATTGTATATTTTTATTTTTTCCTATTGACGTTTGCAAAATTCTTGGTTACGTGGCATGTTGTTTAAAGTTTGAATATTTTTGCATTTGCACGCACATGCTTGTTATATGTTTTGTATTGTAATACTTGCACACTGCAACATTAATGTTTTGATAAGTATAAAATTTTACCTTGGTAACCTATATTTGCCGTATCTGTAACTTAAACATCATGTTTAAAACTTTTCCAGTAACATAAAAAAACTCCATTATAATTTTTTTTTTACATTTCATTCAATACTATCGAATGTCGTTCCGAGTAGTGATCTATGGACCCTCACTTTTCTAATTTCTCGCTGAAATCGACTACTTTTTAACTACTTCTCTTGTGAATCTTAACACCGGGTTGTTGTTGTTGTTTTTACATTTCATTCAATACTATCGAATGTCGTTCCGAGTAGTGATATATGGACCCTCACTTTTCTAATTTCTCGCTGAAATCGACTACTTTTTAACTACTTCTCTTGTGAATCTTAACACCGGGTTGTTGTTGTTGGTTTTAATTGGATGATTTCGTGACTCACAAAAACAAGTGCACCTATCAATATTCTTATTTTTATAACAAACTACCCCACCTTCACCTGCATCTTTACCAGATTTGCAACCCTGGTTTTATGCAAATTTCAATCAGAATTTGTTAATATATGCAGTTCTGCTGAATAATTTTGACCGTAACACATCTACCTTTTAATAATTTGTTTCATGAATGAATATCTTCTTTCCTAGCAAACTTTTAACAAACTATTCTGTCAGACCCGGCATCTTAGGCAGATTTGCCACCCAGTTATAGGCCAATTTCGTTAATCAGCATTCATATCTACATTTTCAAGGAATCCTTTATTAGAACACACCTAACTTTGAAATATTTATGTTTCAGTAATAAACAATGTATTGTTTTCTCTCATTAACAACAGTAAAACATAGTCTCATCAGTCGATGACTGAATGACCTAACATTGATATAAAATCATGAATTTTTTGAGCCTGAAAAATATTTAGATCCAAGCTTGAACTGCATGTAGGTATTCGGCTGGAGCTCGATTTTTGAGTACTCACAGACTTCTAGATATTATTAGGACGTGAATTATGTTTTTTTTTTTTTGTAGCAATTTTGGTCAAACTAAATGGAATTTAGAACGTGGAAAATATTCAAATAGGATGAAGGGATGAAAAGACAATCTTACAAGAACACACTTGTTATTTAAGACTTGCAAGATTTTTACATTAACCACATACAGCTTTTGTTCATTTGTAGACAACAATATTTTAATGAAATCCTATTCATTTCAATATTATGCCAACACAAATCCACAACCTAATTGCAAAATATTAGTAAATACTTTATTATTGATCAAATAAAAATACTCTTTACATTGTAAAAAGGTTTCAAAGTGTCTAATTGTACTGCTGTTAAGTTTTTCTAAAGAGAAGTGGCAGAAACTCATTTGTTTTTATTTTCTTTGCAATATGAAAATTGCACCATTTTTCTTCCAATGTAGTTGTCTTTCTAAACAGTTGGAATCCTGTACTTAGTGTAATTGAAAAAAATGGAAGGGTTATAAAAATGCTGTTTTTGATGGAGTGTAAACTATGTACATTTGTGCAAGAACATGCATGTGAACTTCAAATGATCACAAATATGGTGTTTGTTAGTTTGAAAGAGTGTGATATGTGACTTTAAGAGTGAGATAAATGTATGTATGTATGTGATTTTTTCTCTCAGATCCGGTATGCAGTACGGGAGTATGCGTGCTCTGCCATAGATGTAATAGCCAGAAGACTACGGCTGTCGTTTCTGAATGTACAGGCAGCTAATGAAGCCCTGCCAGAGATTGTAGACATCATGGCAGAGGAACTGAAGTGGAGTGAGGGCGAGAAGAAGGTATAGTTAGTGTTGTACACCTGTTGCCTGCCAGTTACGTTCTGCCTGTCAAGATGTTCATTTACAAGTCTTGAATCAACAAAATTAAGATATTTTGTAGAAATTCTAAAGTCTTCAATCAAGCTATAATTAAACATTTTTAACAGTAGTTAGTAGCTGGGCATTATAAGTAACCCACATTAAATTTTACTTTTTTTTTAATTGTGTCACATTAGAATTTTTAGATACAGATTGTTCTAACTATTACATAGTCGCTCAAGTTGCCATGAGTGTTCACAGTTACGGCTCTCCCCACTCTACTGCCACCCCCCATCCCCACCCAACCATTTTGACTGAGTTTCTTGTTTGTAAGGAGTGGTGCACCACATGTGCAAGATTTCAATTTGCCGTAATTAGTTCATGGTTGGTTTACAGCCTGCAGTATTTTAGTGAAAATGGGATTATGTTGGCAAAGGTTATTCCTCATTAATTTTTTTTCCAACTAAAGTCTATTAAAAATGATGTTATTATTGAGTAAGGACACTTTTTGGTGATGCATCAAATAGTTCTATTTTGTGGGTTATTTGAAACTGTGAAATATACACTAGATTAAGTTGCAAAGTAAATTGAAATTTGCCTATGTAGTAATATATATGTATATTTAGTTTGTGAGGTTGATTGCAGTAGTTGGTGTGTAATTTATTTTTGATAATTATTGACTACATTGTATTTGCACTCTGACTAGGATTTGAGAGAAACATTTTGCCCCTAAAAGACAAGTTTCAAGCTCTGATTTTGACTCTAGGAATTATTATAAAGCAGACCTGCCATTCTATAATGGAATTTATCCGTTTTTATGGATTTTTACCATTGTAGGAAAATCCAAACCCAAATAAATATATCTCTCTGTATGTGTGAGCGCGTGTGTGTGTGTGCGTGCACGCGTGCGTTGTATATATATATATATATATATATATATATATATATAATCTTCATTATTCACTGGCACAGGTATACAGTTTCTGTTTCCTGACTGTATGATCAAATGCTAAGGCCAAGGCCATTATTGAAAAAACCTTTGCTGCAAATTGCCATTTTTTTCGCATACAATCCGAAGTAGGTTTCTGTGTTTCGCATTTGGTATTGATATCACAATGGCGAGGAAACGAAAATTATTGCTGGTACAGTTGTATAAACGCAAATATTGTGTGTGTGAGTGGAGAAAAAAAATTACCATAGTTTGTACATTCCAAACCAAAACAACTACAGTGAAACCCTGTTAAGAAGTTCCCGTGTAAGAAGTTTTCCTGCTTACTAAGTTGAATAATTTTGCACCGTGTTTATCTGCTCGTGTGTAATTTGACCCTTTTAAGAAATTTTCCGGGTTAGTAAGTATTATTTTTTTCTGTCCCTTCTGAAACGTCTTAACAGAATTTCACTGTACATTAAATATGTAATTACCAAATGATTCCAGGATTTTCATATACGAGAACCAGGATTTCAGCTTCAGGGCTAGTGGCAGCCCTGTTATAAAGGCATTTGCTTAAAATTAGTGTTTTTAGAATCAGTTTGTTATTAAATTTTTGTACAGAAACTTTTGAAGTTGTCTTTATACACCCATTGTATTTTTATTTTTGTTGGCATTGTTACGTTGTATATTTTTTAACGGGTTTACCATACAGGTGAACCACTTTATATTAAATGTACAAGTTGGGGTTAGGCATAGCTCAGAGGTTAACACAGGATGTATCTTATTGTCTCTATATTGATCTCATTTACAGTGTATTTTAGTCCGCTCTTGTTTCTAAGACGACTGAAATAACAAACTTTTTTTTGGGGGACATGAAATAAATATATAAGTGTTGACGTATGTCAACATGCTGCGCTGTTTGAATGCGCGCTGTGCAGATGACTTCGCCCCATAAGCGAGCAATCAGATGTCGGAGGAAGTTAGCTGCAACACGAACAAACGTATTGAGCAAGAAGTTTTCGCAAGCCTGGACTGACGAATACGTATTTGTAATTAGCACACGTAATTACAATCCAGCATGCAGAGTAATCCCCGCGATTTTAAAAATATTTTTTTGGGATTCTACTACTTGTCGCTTAGCCCTGGAAGAAGTTCCTGCAACCCTCAGAGATGGCAGCAGCCCTGTGGCCTTGTGATGTCATATCCCGCCAGCCTCGGGCCAAGGCGCGTAAAATTATCGCCTCCAGGCAGGGCTAAAAGAAAAAGAACGGCACTCTAGCACAAAGATAATCCTACTCCTGCACTGGAAAGTTATGCTACAAACACACACACCCCCCACCCTGTCCTGAAGAATCGCTGATGATGGGATTTTTTAGTACAAATAGAGGACCAGCACCCTGCACCGACGGATACACCAGGCTCGCTGGCCGAGAAGGATCGCGATCCCCTCCTCAGTTTGCAAAGTCTCCCCTCCTCTCCTCAAGTCTGCAATAAGACTTCCTCAGTCTGCAAAGTCTCTCCTCTCCACGACCTGAAAAACGGCGCAAGATTCCTGGAAGCCTGCAAGACGGCCTTATCTGCAAACTGAAGAAGACTGCAGCAGCCAAGCAGCTTGACTGTGAGGTCACTCTACATCCGAGGTAAACCCTATCCCACACCCATTAAACCTACACCCAAGTCATCTTCCATGACTCTGAGGTAGCAAACCATCATTTTCTGGATTACGCCATGTGGATAAATTCCGGTAGTTGAGTACGCTGTAAATTGAGTCAGTCACTTTACCGTAAGATATTTTGCCTGAGGAATTTTGGGAGAATGGTTTATCACCATTTCCACCTTCACTTGTTTCCACTTACGTAACTGAATTTACGTAACAGTATTTAGCTAGTCAGCTCCAATTTATGTAAATTGATTAGCCGGGGACTTTTCTGTTTCTCTAATCACATAATAAAAATTTTGTTTTACCCAAGTACTGTTTACTGTCATTTAGTTAGCAACCCTTTGTGTTCTACTCCTTTTGTGTCAAGTAATATTTCATTTCTCAGTGGAAGGAAATGTGACTATAATAGTGATATAAACTCAGATGTATAATCAAAAGAGCAGGATAGAGTCTACAACGGTGTGAAGAATGCTGCGCCTTAGCCAGAACCTAGCTCGCTGACGTAGTGGTAAGTGAACCGCAGGAGTCTGAACTCTGGACCCAAACTGGCGAAACAACCCCGCGACCAGTTTTACATTTCATCCCCATCAGCCACGAATCCTCTCTCGACAAATATGTAGGTACCTGTTGGCCCGGGTATCCCACTAGGGATATGATGTTTGTCTCCGGAAACAGGCATACAATTCTATGAACCCCACTCACAGATACAGCCCAACTATGCTAGAGTTACCGTATGAACTGTCATTACCTGATTGCAATGGGAAAGCCTATGCTAATCCCGAGAAATTCCTTGCGGAATGTGAATGCGAACTCCGGGAGCATCAGATCCCTTCCAAACAATGGGTAAGCCGCGCTCACCATCACCATTATGGGCCCACCAAATGCTGGTGGGAGAAGTACGGGGAATTTATTGAGAGCTAGCTCCAGTTCAAGGCCCAGCTGATTTCCCATTTTTTGGGAGACGACCTCCTTAGTGAGCTGATCACAGATTTGCATTCCCAAATGCAATAACCAGAGGAAGAAGTGGAGCTTTTTATCAGACAAAAAGAATGTCTCCACAAATGGGTACACCTTGATCAGAGTGACGATGCCTTACGAGACCAAAGGACATATAAGTAATCTAAGGAGTTAAGCTCGCTGAGCACGGCAAAGAGAATTATACGTCCTATTAGCAAATAACGCCTTGACGCATGCCAGCATGCTGCGCAGTAAGAATGCGTGCTCTGGGACGACTTCGCCCCATCTACGAGCCACGTGCGCCCAGGGGTGGAATATAAATGTCAAACCAGAATATATGTATAGCGCTGATAAAGCCCTTAAGCCTGGGTCACAGATTACATCCTTGTAAATTAGGTGCGTAATTAAAATCCCCATTGCCTGCCCAGATTTATGCATGCAAAAGGCACCCCCGCGATTTGAATAAATATTATCGAGAATTCTACTACTTGTCACTAGTTCCAGAAGAAGTTCCTACAATCTTGAGAGATGGCAGCACCCCATGACCTTGTGATGTCACGACCAGCCCGCCTCAGGGACAGGGGTTTTAATTTGTCATCGCCTCCACGCAGGGCGATAATAAAAGCGCAGCGCTTCTGCACCACCGATACACACCCACATGGTGAAAGGCTATGCTACACCCCGCACCCGAAGAACTGCTAAATGTAAATTCAGTATAAATACAATCCCAGCAGCCAGATGCACCAGGTTCGGCGACCGAAGATGACGCAAGCCCACCCCAGTCTGTAAAGGCTTGAGTTTGCAAAAGACTCTTGTTCTATCCCGAGTGCGCAGAGACTCTTCTCAACCTTCCTCAGTCCGAAAGGACTTACCTATCTTTGAGTCTGCAAGGACTCTTCTGCACACCACCTTAGTCCGAGGAGGACTCCCCGCTTACCTCAGTCTGCAGAAGACTTTCCTTTCAGCCTGTCCAAGGGCAATCTACCTCCTATCTTAAACCCTCCTACCTTAACCTATAACTTAAGGCCTTCGTCAGCCTGAAAAGACTCTCTCTCTCGAGACCTGCACGCGAGACACCTACTTCAGCTACAGGTATAACCTGCCTTAACCCCGGTAATCCTTACTACAGTCAACTTCCTTTGACTCTGCGGTAACGAGCCGTCACGTTTCGGATTGCATACTTGATTAGCTCCCACTTAAATACTTATCCGCTAAAAAAGTTGCATTCCTATATATTTTACATTTTCCTAGCCGCTGTAAAGTTGTGCGCTATAGCTTGCTCCATCTCAGGCTCACCTTCGCCTGACCCCATTGCTCACATCACGTTATAGATTGTAATTTTCCCCAGTGTTTTGCCAAGGCAATTTAATTGTACTAATTGTATTTTACCGGTTCTCTCCAGGGAATAATCCCCTCAATAAAACACCACGTCAAACTTACTTCTTTGTGTACCGGTAATTGTAGTTAACGAACCCCTTTTCCCTATACTGTGGTATTTTGTAAACTTGTCTAGAACTAGCAAACAGATGTACAGTAGAAAAGGAGGTATTCAGAGTAAGCAATGACGTCGGGAACGTCATGCCCTAGCCCGTCCAGCATTCAGTTCTACATCTGAGGACAGACCACAACTAGTGTACTGTGACTCAGCTCCACGACCTATTTTCCCATTTCTTCCCCTGGAAATTACCACTAGGCAAATCACCAAAACCATGAGTAATGTTAAATTACAGTCTGGACGATTGATAAGAGTATAACACCCAGAGGGCACAGTACTGCCTAAATTTTGCTCCATCAAACTTGCGTCAGGTAAAGTTGTTCGGGTTCGACTCCCGGCTCTGCCAGACAATCAACCCCGTGCAGCAACCCCCCCCCCCCCCCCCTTTTTTTTTTGCAGATATTTTCCCTTCACATCAACCTACTCGTCCAGCTAAAATCTCCTCTGCCAGACCACGCACCTCCACCTCCACGTCAAACTAGTCACCACTTAATTTCATCTACCAGGGATTGCTGGCATCCCATATATTGGCGACCCTGATAGTGAGGAGGATCGAGCTCCTTGGACGGGCAGCCACTTCCATCCGCCTCACTCTGGGGTTTGACTCCCTTCCAGTCCATAGCAAACCTGCCCCCAAGCTGCCTGATCCTTTGTCTAAACCCCCTTATGCCTCATCGGCTCAGTAAGACAGGTATTAATCGCCGTGGTAGGCCAGGTTAGGTTTGGTAGGATAGTCATTGTCACCGCACTGCCTTCTAAGGTAGTCACTCTCAGTAGCATACACCCCCCTCCCCCTCGCGTCAACCTTGACTAGTGAAATCACCTATTTTAATTCTGATACTGCTATTTCTCAAGAACCATTATTTGAACCAGGGATTCCTCTAGATGGGATCGCACCTTTCGGAATTGAGGCAATACTGCAAGGTTTGGACAACATATTAGTATTAGACTGGCCCCACCATACGGTTGAATATTGGGATAATTGTAAGCCAGACCTACCTATTGCAGAGTTGTTATAGCCCCTTCCACCTACACCTGGCACCCTACATTCCAGGCGGACACCGCAGCAGGTGAAATTATTACTATCCACTGGGGTGTGCAAACCTGTAATTTTTAGATTCGAACCAAACTCGAACTATTAGCAAAGAAGTTCCTCGAACTCAAACTTTTAGGAATTTATACAGCTGCATGTCCATTGTCTTCGTATAAAAAAAATTGCTTACAAAATTTGCCTACAGTTACCATCTTGCTTAAATTGAATAGACGGTTTCAGCATAAACAAAGAATGAACATTTATTATAACTAAGAATACTAATTTAACACCTTGTAATTTTATGGCAGTTCTCTTAATAACAACATGTTTTCATAATTACATGAGGCCCACATTGATACTAAGCACAGTAAAACTCGTTTAAGGCATTCCCACTTTATACCCAGCTAAAACGTTCAGTGTGAGTAGTCCCACAACTTCGCCATTTACTTCTGTGTTATTTTTTCCCGCATTTAATATTTTTTATAAACTAATTGTTCTCACAAGATGCAATCAATTTTTTCCACAAAAAGGGTGTTTTAAAGAAAATTTTACAACATTCATGCACAATTATATCATGAATAACTACAATCTCAAAACATAGCGACGTTAAACGTAAACAAGACACACTAATGGATGTCCCAGGGTAGCCAACATCATTTGGACAAAGTTCTGATGGAAGCGAAAACTTGCTTGACATTTAAGCTAAGTTTCCCTGAACCATGCAAAATTACCGTAGTTCACACCCCCGACGTCGCGTCACAAGTGGATTTTAATTGACGCCATTTTGTGTAACATGTTGCCGTAGGTTTACTTTCTCAACTCACGTTACCATCTGTGAAATAGTAATCGCGTGACATATAATTGTAGACATTGCAACGTAATAATAGTTATATAAAAATATGTAAGTAGATTCCAGTATGTTTACGTTATAAAACAAATGTTTCCGTATTATGAAAATATTGACGTGTAATTTACTGTGTGAATGTAAATAAATAACATGCAGTGAATTTTGCAACGTTTTTGAATGTATGACAGGCGGGACGGGCGTATTGTAAAAGATGTTGGATGTTTGGAAACTACAATTTTGTGGTTGGAAGAAAATCCAACTACAATTTTCTACAGCAACATTTAAGTTTACAAAACTTCAATTGATGAAATACAGTGTATCACGACATCGTCGTCGTACCAATTTCGAACTCCACTATTAACAGGAACCCGAACCGAATATTTTTTGGGTTCGGTTCGAGTTCGAATTTTCGAACGTTCGCACACCCCTACATTCCCCCGCAGACAGCTAGCTGACGCAACATAGCGACCCCCTCAGTTGACTTTGTGCCCTCACGCTCCCCACTAGACCAGCTCCCTATAGAGAACGCCACCTGCAGGAGCCCTCCAACTCAGTCTAAATTTCCCCCCCCCCCCCCCCCCCCCCCTCCACTTCATACCGAGACAGCTGGCATCCCAAATATTTTTGACACTCTTTACAGTATGTATAACCAAACTTCCGGGACGGGAGACGTATTGGGTTAAACTCGCTCTAGGGTTTGGTTCCTACCCTCCTGTCAAGGTGGGAACAAATCTCCACCTTCCAATGTGGGAGGACCTGTAACCCAGTCAGGCAAACTACTTTCTCAATACTTTTCCTACGTAAGAGGAACCTTGAATAATCATATCCCAAGATCGTATTCAGCCTCCCCATCTTTCTGAATTAATTTTATTTAATTCCCGTGAAGAGTTGCATCATGTTTTATGCTAATAGTGTACCCATGCCGATAACAAGAATAATAAACTGTGATTGTTGGTAAGTACTGACGCATGCCGCTTATACCAATAAACTACAAACGATTAAAACTCATCTCACTGCAACCCTAGTGTACTACTTCTACACACGTGAGATTCAAACCCTGCGCCATTTAGTACACAGAAGTAACGGTGTGCCACAATCCTGGAGGGTGGCCGAACACGATACGAGGGGTTGTGAAAGACAGCGGTACGTCACTCCTCCCCCACACTAAGAGCCTACAAACCATCAGCCGCTTCGGGCCATGCACAAGCGCCGCCAAGGATACACGAAGGCCGAGAGATTACCAGAGGGTGCTACCCCAACTCCGGCCTCGCACCTGAAGGACATCACACTCCCTCTCCCGCGGCTGCCACGACACGTGCTGCCTCGCTATATAAGGTGGTGCACAGTGGTCCTCACCAGTTGTTCCTGCAGTCTTCTCCGAGCACCTGGGTGCTGGAGTCTATATTACTACAAGACCTTCCAACAGCCCTTCTAGATGCTGTTGCCAACGACCTAACAGTCTTCAGCAGCCACCAGAGGCTGCCACCATTGACATTGCCGTTAGAGCTCTGCAGCCCCGTTACCGGACGCTCCAGCACCGCCAATAGCTACCAGAAGCTTTCTGTAGCATTATACATACCACATGTAATACTTCTTTGTCTCCTTCAGATACCACCTATATAGAGTTAGGTTTGTATTTAAGTAATTTTTGTCAGTTTTCACTTAACTTCCCCACTTAGCTTAGGACCAGGTCACCTACACCTGGATACCGTAGGATTACTTCCAACCACTGGTCTGCCGGGCAGGAGATCACGTGTCACCATGTTTAATAAGTTTTTAATAAACACTGCTTGGTTTCTCTTACCCTCGAGTCTCATTCGTAGAGTAATCTGGCACCAATTATTGGGAGAACCTCGAGCTGAGTACCACCGACCAGGAATCGGGAAATTATTCTTATTCCGAAATTAGCTACAACTGGAGACTCCCCCTCAGTCGGCTCCAAGTTTAAAACACACCCATTAGATGGCCATCTATACAATTTGTACCAAGTATACAGGTACTGGAGGAATAGAATAGACGAGCCATGACCACCAGCAACACTTCTCTATCAGGGAGAGACGGTACATCTGAGTTGTATCCCTACTGGAGCACCTGGGTGCTGGGGGGGGGGGGGGGGATTTGCTTAGGTGCTACAGTCTGGCCTTAGTTGGGATCGCACATCCAGTAATAGTCTTGGCAACACACGCGGCCCCAATGCTTCTGATCAGCCCGCAACAGTGGGGGATCTTCTGAAGCACCGGAGCTCGTGTTGGCAAGACTATTGCCAGGCAACACTAAGTTAGGGTTGTCTGCCTCCATAGTGCTCCTTTAGAGATTCTCTGTAATTACACCTGCTCTATGCCATTCAAGGTGAGGCACGGCACCAGGAGAGAGGAGCAAAGAGTTGCGTGCCTTTCTGCCAGACAACTGGCTGGTTTAACCCCACTTACAGCTAGCAGACGAGCCGAACGAGATTAGGCTGCCTTACTTCTGTCACTGGCGCCACCTACGACAACTGCCATTAACCCAGTTACTTTCCCATCAGCACTGTTACGTACACACTCGACCTGTCATCCAGTGGTAAGAGAGTTACTGAACAAGACCGAGAACTGGCTAGACGTTTCTAATAGTAACTTCTGGAGCAGGGCATCAGAGGACTGGAACGGCGAGTTCTGCGTTGTCACGTCGACGCAATCAGCTATATCCCGCTACCCCTCACCCGTAAACAGACAAGGCACCAACCCCTAGCACCTCCTGCCCATCATCGACTACGACCTGCTCCGAAACAAGTCACAAGCCAGACCCATCCAAGGGACTAGTAAATCGTAAAATCGAGGACATTGTACAAACTCGTAAAGCCACATGCCCGACCGCTATATCCAGCTGTAAGCAAGCATAAGCCAGCCGGCACGCACAACCGACCTAAGTGCAACCAAAGCCACACAACTGTGATCCAGCCTTAGCTAATAGGACATGCATCATTACAGATTAATTGTAACATTCATAACCAGTGATTCTTTAAACTAATACTTCACTGATTGAGTTTTGTTACATGACATGTATTTAATTTTTAAAGTACTTTAATGGCTTCAAAGTGTACATGTTTATGGCTGTCTTGCAGTTCGGTATAGAGATGTACAGTTTTGTGTGCAGATCACATAAAGCTAGAAAATCGTGAGTTGAGTGACACGATATACAAATACGAAAGATAAAAATGTGTTAATTTTTAAGTTGATTTTTTTACCCTTCCTTTCCTTCCTTCCTCCCTCCCTCCCTCTTCTTATTTAGTGCAAACACACATAATGAATTTTTCCATAATAGGAATTTTAGAGCAAAATTTTGTGAATATTTAGAATGCAAGCTACAGTATACCTAAGTTTTGAGGGAAGCTGAGAATGTTGTTTTTAATCGATGGTCTTATTCAGTGTGGTGTAACAACGTACTGTTGTAAGATGGTTGCACTGGTAGAGTTGCGGTCTGTAGTGTGTGTCTGTCAGCATGGGGAGGTTTGTGGTTTTTGAGTGTAACTTGAAGCATGGCTAAACCTCTGCTTGTAGTAACTGTGGTGTGGCATGCCCTTCAGGCTCAGATAAAGCAGGCATCAGAGTTCCTAGCCAACGAGATGGGCCAGATAGTGAACCGTGCTTCGCGGGACAAGATACCCATCAACCTGAGCAAGGAGGAGATCCAACAGAGCATCAAGAGGTTCCAGATCATGGACAAGGACCGCAAGGGATATGTCTCTATCAATGACATCCGTCGCAGTCTCAAGGTACGGTCACAGTCAGTTTAAGGTTTTTTGGAGTAGTCTTTGAAAACCACTATCCTGGTATTTTTTTTTTTGTTGAACATTTACATTTACATTCGTACATTCATATCTGCCTCGGTAGCAGTTGCAGCATTTTATAATTCACTTGAGCAGTTTGGGAAGTCATGCATGTTATTTACAGATGTGGTATGACTGGGAAACTATTGGGATATCACAGAGGTTTGGAGTTAATCCTTGATAAACAGGACTTTATAATTAGGCTAGTTTCCTAGCATGTCAATATATGTGGTGTTGGGTTATAGTGGAAGGTGCTGCTTAAATTTATGTATGGTTTCTGTTCGTGTATATTTACGTCTTTCAGTATGCTCTGTTTTCCATATAATGACAAAAGCACCATGCTGTCTAGTGGTAGTAATTTTACTTTGTATGTTATTAAAGGACTGGCATTAATTTTATTGGTGTCATATTATATTTTTTTATTTTTTTACATGAATATATTTTTGAGGAATGGTGTACAACATCAAGGCTTTGATGTGTGCCGCTTAAATCTAATATTATTATGACTCATCGCCTAGAGTACGTCTTCCACCACTACAGACGTGAGCAATATGCTGCCTACCCTACAGGAACTATGAGCGATTACTTCTCACCTGGAGGATATGTAACCCAGCAGGCACGCCACACCCCCTACCTCGCGCTCGGAGCCCACAACCTGACCAGACCTCGGACAAAGCCGAGCGCCTCCGACGAGGCACGAAGCAGAATCAATGACTAGAGTATTCCCACGCCAACCAGGGTAGGTGGACGTCACACCTCCCCCACACCCCTCGCCGTCAGCCAACAAGCTTCCACTATATAAGTCCGGACGCTGCCGGGCACGGGCAGTCATTCTTGTTCCATCTCTTGCGTTATCCCACAGCACTGTTGCCAGTGCAGGGACCACCTGAGATCTTCAAAGCATTGAGTACGCTCTCTGTGGCTACTTCACCATCGACGTCCAGTCAACCCGTCAACCAGCAAACAAGCTTACCAACATGTTAAATTCACTTTGTCTCCTCAAGACATCTTTATTAGACAGTTTAGAAGTATTATATATTTTCTGATTGAGCTAATTCTTTCCCGTTCTCCATTAGAACCAGGTCACCTACACCTGGCCAGTGTAGTAACCTTCAGCACTCAATTGCCTGGTAGGAGGTAGCACGCGTCACATGTTTATTGAGACTTCAATAAACGTACTGTTGTTTGCTACTTCTCAGCGCGCGCTCTCTCTCTCTCTCTCCTCTCTCTCTCTCTCTCTCTCTCTCTCTCTCTCTCTCTCTCTCTCTCTCTCTCTCCTCTCTATCTCTCTCTCTCTCTATCTCTCTTCTCTCTCTCTCTCTCTCTATCTCTCTTCTCTCTATCTCTCTCTCTCTCTCTATCTCTCTCTCTCTCTCTCTATCTCTCTCTCTCTCTCTCTCTATCTCTCTTCTTCTTTCTCTCTCTCTCTCTCTCCCTCTCTCTCTCTCTCTCTCTCTCTCTTATATCTCTCTATCTCTCTATCTCTCTATCTCTCTATATCTCCTCTCTCTCTCTCTCTCTCTCTATATCCTCTCTCTCTCTCCTCTCTCTATATCTCTTTTCTCTCTCTCTCTATATCTCTCTCTCTCTCTATACTCTCTCCTCTCTATCTCTCTCCTCCTCTCTCTCTTCTCCTCTCTCTCTCTCCTCTCTCTCTCTCTCCTCTCTCTCCTCTCTCTCTCTCCTCTCTCTCTCTCTCTCTCTCTCTCCTCATATCTCTCTCTCTCTCTCTCTATCTCTCTCTCTATATCTCTCTCTCCTCTCTATATATCTCTCTCTCTCTCTCTCTCTCTCCCCTCTCTTGCAGGGTGGAGTGTTTGAGGAAGGAAGTTACGGGAGCAGATCGTTTTCATATCAAACCCTAGCCTTCCTATATCAAGGGCAGTTCACATACCATGTAAACTGAGTTACTTTTATTCAGTAGGTCATACAATAGTTCAGTGCAAGTTCTCAAACATTTTGTAATATTTATCTCTACTCTTGAGAGAAAAAATTTAGCTAATGCAACAACAAATAAGTCCCACTAGCAAGGACTATTAAAGGAGAAGTTTACCGTGGCCCCCAGGGGGCAATTCTAACTGGTCTGTTTAAGCACTGTCACCGGTAAACAATTTACTTGTGAACAATTGTGAGTTCTTTACTCTTTTTAAAAAAATATCACTACGCCTTACTAAGCACTGGGATTCCCCATACAAGCAAAGAGGTTATAGTGAAGGAGAGATGAGCACTTTCATTGAAACTGATAAAATAATCACACAGTTGATACGTGCTCCTCTTTGTGGATAAGTGGTTAGGGCGCTTACTGCCCTCTCTGACCTTACAAGGTGGAGGGGCGTCAAACCCCAGAGTAATTCGGAGCGTTAAGCGATCCCTTCCGGGCAACCTTACTCTCCATACCACAAGGGACATCAATAATCGGGATGCCAGCTGTCCCAATAACGGTGAATGTGTTCAATCGGTTAAGAGATATGAGTGATTGTGGGGGTGAGCAATCTGGCTTCCAATGACAGGATTGATCCGCCTCGGCCTTGTTGGTTGTCGAGTGGGGATGAAGTTGGCTATGGACTGTTCTGGCTGCATGTGGGGAATTGCCTTGGGAGGGATTCAAACCCTGCTCGTCCTTCCGGAAGCCAACGATATTGTGCAGAAGTTGGGGAGTACTTCTGTTTGTTCTCGGATGTCGAACCCGAAGTATCCTGCTAGAGTTTAGTCTCGCAAAGCTTGATCAGTTAGAGCGGCTCTGTGTGTGGGTTTTTGAGTTTGATGCCTGTATAAGGGTTGGCTGAACGCGGGTTTCCTTAGTCTGATTCTTCATCCGGTTCATACCAACCTAACAAGTGTGTTAACAGGGTTTCGTGGTGGTCAGGAGGTAAAATTATATTGTAATTAATAGTGTCGTTCTCGGATTCACTAGTGGCCAGTGTACTTGGAGGTGAGTCATTCTCATTAATTATCTGATTTAATAATGCTTGTTGCAATAAGGCACGCACTTGGAGGTGAGTCATTCTCATTAATTATCTGATTTAATAATGCTTGTTGCAATAAGGCACGCCTCTCGTGTCACCTCTGACGGCTTCCAGAACCACTGTGCTGTTTGCGCACTGAACAATGAAATACAATTTTTTTTAATATATAAGGCTGTCAACAGGGGTTGCGTACGAGCATTCCTGGGCAGGGCGAAATCTGCAGTCACTCCCGTGGACCTGCTGTTCGCAAGGGCAACCCAAGTAACTAAATGCCTGCAGAGGGATACAGCACAATACCCTGCCAGATAAAGAGGTGAAGTTAGTTAGAATTAACTGTGCACTGAATTAATACACAACACTGCAATTAAATACTTTATTTATAATCATAAAAATGATACAGGATCAAAAATTAAATTTACGGTAGTCGACTATCAAGGATGTTAAGTTTGTGATGTAATATTTTATTACGTTTAAAATCACTCATTAGCAAGACCCTGTTCATAAAAGCTAGGTATAGAAATATTACAGTTCGGTAAAATATCTAAATCTCAATCAACAGGCAAAGGCAAGCCTGGGAAAATTTTATCTAATTAATTAATTAGGAATTTTCGTAGGAAATTAATTATTTCATTAAACAAGTTTATATACACTATTTACAGCATGAACGTAACAAGGGAGCTCTATCCAAGGGGGCGTAAATTGAGCAACGACCTGTTACCGCGGGAGTCAAGGGAAGTTGACTGAGGTAAAAGTTAGTGGGTACAGGTGTGGGATTTACCAGACATGGAGAGCTGTTCCTGGGCGGTCAGCTGAAGGAAACCTTGTCCAAGCTGGGGCTGGAGTGCTGGCAGCCTTCTGCAAGCTGCTGGCTGGAGGTAGTGGTTCGAGCCCTGCCTCGGGCTGCTGAAACAAAGGAGGTTGAACCCTGGGCGGGCTGCAGAGGAGAGGAGAAGGTCTTCCATAGACTGTAAGAGAGCTCACGAACCTTACGGCCGGCGACCTCCGGCGTCTCTGCTGGACCACGGGGCTGTACTTCTATTTAGACTAAAATTGCCCTGTGTCAGCAATTTTTTGGTGGCAGGTGGCAGTGTATCCTTCCAACACAGGGGTTGGTTTATCTGCTGCAGGAGCGCCGCTCAATTTCTTATCGTCCCTGGTGGAGACTATGACATTTTCATGCACTCTGGACTGAGGCAAGCGGGCCGTGACGTCAGAAGGTCATGGAGGTGCTGCTATCTTGAGGGTTGTTTGGAACTTCTTAACCAGGCAGGATAGCGTAGTATATTTTAAATAATTAATATTATTTCTTCGTCTGTGTTGCTCTGGCACGTTCCTTCTTGATTAGATATGGAAGAACATAAATTCAGACGTGAAGTTCAATTACATGAATGACTAGCCAAAGCATGGAGTCATTTTAGTAATATTATTTCTAAGGCTCAGCAGCCAATGAATTTTGATTTTGTCCCGCGCTTGGTGCGCTCAGATGGGGTGAAGTCAGCCGTTGAGTATGCACCTCACTAGAGCAGCATGTCGGCATGTCACAGTAAACCCTTTTAGGCATCAATACTAGAACGTATTGTTTGTATGGTAATTATTTTCTAGGGTAGCTATTCATTTGGCGTGACATGTTTAGCTTCTAATCCATATGTTTCATCTTTATAGATTACAATTTCACTCTGGTAGGCCGAAGCCTATTATGCTTACCCAATCTATGTGTAAGCAGTATATGCATTCTGACTCTTCAATTCTCGTATCCTTTTAAAATAATTTTGGCATATCTTTAGGTTATTGCTGGATTTTAGTGACAACTCACATACTTCACGTATTTACACAACAGAAAATGTGGTAACCTTTGTAACTTTTCTTTCAACAATTTAACGTACTTTCAATGTTTTAAACTTGACTTAAGAGGTTGCGTGCTCTCATATAATATTTACCTACTTTTTTACACATTTTAATTTTCCTTTCTGTACTACCTGCAGATATGGTTTCTACAATGTAGTTCTCCTTGTACTCATTTTATGCATAACCTTGATAAGTCTCCTCACTCTACAGGTACGTAAGACCATATCTAATTTATTTTTTATCCCCCCCCCCCCAAACATTAGAAAGTTTCTTACTCTACGTTTACGGTGGCACATTTTCCTAATCTCTTATTTACATGTTTGTTATTAACTTGGCTTAGGATTTTGCCAGGGGGGGCTTGACTCTACTTCAGCCGTTACCGATTTCTGTGGAACTACCGGCGGTATACACACTACATTTACGTCCTTCGTATATAACATTGCATATTATCCTAGCACTAACTCATTTCCTAAGGGACATTTTGCACTGGGTTATACAAGATGCAACTTTACTTGAAACTCTAATATCCTTTTGATATTTTCATGACATTAATTTCTTTAGCCTGCTTTCTAACGAAGGTACATGTTTAAGTATTTAGTTATATCACATTTTCCCTTTCTCTTGGACAATTTCTTATTCTCTATAATATACTCTTTGCCTTTTAATAAGGCCAGGAATTTCCTGGGTGGCAGTTACGGCACGCTCACAGTGAGTTTTCGCTTCACGGGCTTACTGTAAAGTACATAGGTGGCTAATACAGTGTCGCTCAGTGTTGCATTGTTAGGAATTTGTGAGGGTGGAACACGTGTGTTCATGGGCCTGCTGATAAGCTTTGTTTACGTGTATCTCACTTCCTATCAGTGCTCACTGATTTGAGTGGCTTTACGTTAAATGCATCATACAATATTCCATCACAAAGCAAGATTATATTATTTTATTAATTACATGTTATGTGAGCACTCTTGGGTAATAGGGTCAATCAAGCATTAACTTTCCAGTTTGTTAGGGATTGCCACTGCGTTAATTCCTCAGTATATTTTAGCAAGTTAGGGATCCAAGTACATGAAATGTAATGAGTTGATCCTCCTTTGGATGCTCAGCATCCTGTTTGCGATATAAGCACCCAAGGGGAGGTGGTCTCGTGTGGTTGCGCAGTGGGATGTACGTGTGGGGCAGGGAAGCTATCTGGGGTTTCGGTACAGTTGGGGGTGGAATCTAACTACTTTCCCGGCGGCAGTGCGGGTGGTACGTGTAGTTACTCCGGGCTAGGTACCAACTGGCCTTGTACTAGTTATGAATTCGTAAGCTCGTACTACCCACCAAAGCCCATACCTGTAGCAAAACTACCTACCCCAACCTTGGCCGTTGATCGCCCACCACATAGGCCCTAATTATTAATCACGTACGCCGACCTCCTCATCTTTCAGAAGTCATAGTTTAATTTATTTTGGGTAACTTGCGTCCCGAATTTTGGCAGCCTTCATGGTGAGCAAGACTGTGCTTCATGGGAGGGAGACATTCACAGTCAAGCTCACCCTAGGGTTTGATTCCCCTCTGACTTCCCATCGCCCTTTCCCAACTCGCCAGGCAAAACACCCAGAGAGAGAGAGAGCACTAGCCAGCCACCACTCCAGTCGTCTGCTAGAGGTGAGTCAAGTAGCTCACAACCACCCGACAGAGCCCAGCGAACAGTAGATCGAGCTGTACAGAGGCAAAATGCAGTCTTCTTGGGATGACAGTTCTACATCATCGCCGAGAAGACATGACTCTTACTGACATGCAACCGTGACTTTGTTTCATCTGTGTGTAATTTCCCTGGCGCACCGAACGGGGTCCTAACCAGTGTAATATCTACATTGTATTCAGAGGTTACGTCCCTAGTAGCGGCGAATAATACAGATGCATCAGTATTATGCTGTTCATCACCAGCAGTCAGTAAGATATTCAATGCCACCCCCTCAGAAGATAAGATGAGTGAGCCAGCGGCCAAGTTGCTGCAACCGCCCCTGAAGGGTCAAGTACTTAAAGGACGCACCGAGGGATAGCGCCACCAGTGCTCCAGCTACCATCAGTCAGACAGCCCTTGGCTCTGCCCAAGAACAAGTGACTGACCACCCCCACCATATGCCGCCCTAGCAAGGGTGAGCCGGCTGGTACTTATACCTGTGTGAGACTCGGGAATGCCAGTTGTTTACCAGCCCTCTTCATGGCCACACAATTCTGACAGCTCGCTCTACCACCGCATGTGCTACAGCCCTCGCCCAACCCCAGCATCTCTAAGACCTTCCCAACAGTGGTTCGTCTGCTCTTGTAAGAGCTACACAGCCCCAGCAGCTCACTCCACTGCCTCATGTACTGTTGCTCTCTGACTGCTCTTCATCGCCCAGACTTCATCGCCAGCATCTACTAGACCTTCCAGAGGATCTCCTCCTGCACACCTCATCAAAGTCGTCAACCCTCTTTGCCAGTTACCCCTGGTAATGGCCACCCCACAACCCTTCAGGAAGTGGGCTCCCAAAGTCCCTTGAGGACCTGGATTTTCGTAGTTTACACTTCGTCAGCTCAAGGTAATTAGGAGGTAGTACGAGCCATCATGTCTATTCCTTTCCAGAATAAAAAAAACTTTCTCACCTACTTTGACATTCATTCCTTAGGTGACTGTGTAACCCCACTTAAACACCACGCGTACCAGAGTGGAGAGGGAGGTAGGGTTTTAATCACCTTATTCTACCGTCCAGTGTAAAACTGTGGGATCGCCTCAGGGACTCGTACGTCAAATAAACAGACACGCTCAATGGCCACCTGTTCGGTGCACCCCGGTGTACCGAAAGGCAGAGCTACAACCACTAGGAAGACAACCCATAAGAAGGCTAGACAGCCAGGCCAGTTAGCACTCCGTCCACCACACCATTAGAGATGTCGAAGGAGTGTTTGACAGGTGCTGGAGGCCTGACCGACCGCCTTCGGGCCCACACCCACAGTTGTCAAGTTGACTCAGAGAAAACCCACTCTCCAAATACCACACTGCTTGTGTTGCCGGTTGGGGTAAAGGTGTGGCTCTCCGTTGGCCCAGCCACCACTGCGACAGAATACTCCTAGCTAGGGACCAATTATCACTTGCTCCCCTCTTGCGAGGCTGGTCATAGCACCTCTCCATGCCATCTGCAGAAGAGAAAGGCCACAGCCACCTACAAAGCTATCTGGGTCTTCACCCCTTCCAATAAGGCATTATACCACGATAACTCTCGGGACCGAGCTCATGCCGCCCGACAGCTGGAGAGTCCCGGCTCCCTCACCTTTCTCTTTTCTTCTCCCAAGAGGATGCCGGGGACACCGCACCCTGCTGTTCCTGCCATTCGCCGGCTCGAAGAGATTGTGCTGGACATAGCCTAACCCTGGTTCTGTGAGAACTGCAACCCCAGCCCAGTCTGGACTTTCTCCGGCAGTTCCAGTCACCGCAGCATCTTTGAAACTGCTAGTTCCATTGGCGCTTCCTGCAGCCGCTACCCACCTACGTCACGGTCTCCGCTACCCAGCCGATCGAGCATCAGTGCAGGTAACCTGGTAACCTCGAGTCATAGCACCTCTCCATGCATGGCTATGCCAGTACTCGACTTTGTACCCAGCCACCAGGCTACTCGACCTACCCTATACACTGGTCAGGTCCCTGCCAGCAAGTGAGTTTTAACCAGTCTTTGTAACCCTATGTGTGATGGGCCTTCACACTAAAAACTAGCTCTTGCCATGATGTAGCTTCAGACTGAGACAGTCTCACTTCAAATGTAAACTGTTTTTATGAACATGCCTACTTGTCTCTTGTAGGATGTGAAATGCTTTGTTACTTTATACCAGTCAGTGTGCACTCACTTGAAAGACAGGGAGAAGAAAATTATTTTTAGAGTCGTGCAACAGCTTTGTTGTATGGCCATTGCGCATAGTGTTGCTCATGTGTAACGTAGTCTACATTTTTTTAGCATTGTGCGAATATTCAGTTTACCAAACTGAAAACGAAAAATGGCGATTTTCGTTTTGGTAAGAAGTTTGGTTACCGAAAGTTGTAACAAAACGAAAATTGTGGATTTTTTAATGAATTGTCAGTTGTTTAATGAATGTTCATGTCATACACCGGCAAAGAAAACTGTTGCTGGTAAATCATCTTGTTTGTTGTCATTATTTTATAACTAAAATAACTACATAAAACAAAAATTTTAATGTAGACAAAAACCCCTATGGTAAGTACTCCATTTCCTAAATTTTTTGGTTGGGTTTTGCAACAAATTGGTTATAGTGAATAACCTGCTAAAATGTTAAGAAATTCATTAATCTTTGGTAAGGCTGACCTCTAATAACATTATTATTCATTATCGTTTGTTTCACTAAAATTTATAACATGTCTTTCGTTTTTGATTCATGAGAAAAAAGTCACATTTGCACTACCATATATATTTTTTTTTTTTCTAGAAATATCACTTGCGACTTATTATGGTCAACCATGCCTTTAAGTAAAAGAATGCACATGTTTGTTATGTAAAATGGCTTGCACCTCAGGAGGAAAATTACTAACAGTGTCAAGGCTGCACACCACATCACAGCAATTGAAATGTCACCATTTATTGAACAGTGGCAAAAATGCTTAAAATGAATTTTAAAGAGTGATGATACAAACAGAACTTCTGCCTGTTGTGAGGTGTAAGAAGGAGCAGGCAGGCAGACCAGAGTAGAGTCTTTCCACCACTCTGGTTAAGCCAGCACCAACCACCACAATGGAAAATAATATCCCGTCCCCTCTCTACTAGTATTTCTCTGCCCACTAATAAAAAGCATGGTTCCTACCTATCTGTCTCCTGTAGCATTTTCTGTTAATGTATGTAACAATTTTTAATTCTTTCCTGTTGAAAGGTTTTTTTCTTTCTCTTAGTTATAGGTTAACTAGAGGTAACACCCAGGGAGGTAGTCGTGGTCCCATATGTGGCCATGGCTGTCCAATCCCCCTCTCTCACAATACTTACCCCTTTGCATGAATTCCCTCCCCCATTGGCGTATAGGGCGTAGCCCTAATACGCACTCAGCCCTGTCTCTACCTCGGACATACATTTAACACTTAGAATTAGGGTAGGTTATGAAAAAAAACGCAGGCAGGCGATTGATATTGTATTCTTGCTGCTAAAGGGCAACCAGGATTTGGACTTTTATAATTTCTGAAGAAAAAATAATGTGCTAGTGACAGAATTTTGTCACACTCACGCTCACAGCAGGGGGTAGGAATGGTATGCCATGCCATCTGTTTCCATATCCAGATTATCTAAGCCCAAGGAAGTTGTAGAAAATTGAAAACAAAGGCACTGGAGTAAAAATGTTGACAAGCCAGGAAGATGCAAGATAAAGAAATTAAAAAAAGTCTCTGCCCAAGTTAATGTGCTCGCCGCAAATACTACTTAGTCGGGACCAGGAAAATTTGTTAACTGCACAAGCTCACACTGTTTCCTCTTTCTCTTGGACAGCTAACGGTCTGTCGTAAATTACCAGGAATACTTGCAGCTCATCATCTCCCCTGGTTACACAAACACCTTTGCCGTATTGAAAACATTAACGCTAAAGTGACCCACTAAAATGTATAACTGTATATTTTTTTGTACTTTGCCATTTGCCAGACTTTCTGGTTTACCAGAATCTACCACCCCCCAATTAGTTCGGTAAACAGAGGCTTTACTTTACATTATTATCACTAAATGCCATACAAATAGGTAAAGGCTGTTTACGATAAAGTGAGAACTTTTGAAATTGACGTGTGCCGCTTATACAACTAATATAATATGATTACAACGCATCGCCACGTGTACATTTTCCACCACTACAGACATGAGTGACACATTGCCTACCCCACAGGCAGCCGGAACTTACGAGCGAAATCCTTTCACCTAGAGGATACCCAATCCGGCATGCACGTCGCCCCACCCCCTACCTCGCGTTGAGAGTCTACAAGCTGCCCAGACCTCTGGCAAGGCCGAGTGCCAACAACATGGCACAAAGCAGAAGCGCTGACAAGAGTATTGCCACGCCAACCAGGGCAGAAGGACGTCACGTCTTCCCGGCACCCCGCGCCGGCAGCCTACAAGCTTCCGTTATATAAGTCCGGATGCTGCCAATGCTGGGACCGCCCGAGATCTTCGAAGCATTGAGTATGCCCCCTGTGGCTACTTCACCATCGACGACCAGTCAACCCGTCAACCAGCGAACACTCTTACAAACACGTTAAATTCACTTTGTCTCCTCAAGACTTCTTTATTAGGCAGTTTAGAAGTATTATATATTATCTCGTCGAGCTAATTCTTTCCCATTCTCCATTAGAACCAGGTCGCCTACGCCTAGCCAGCGTAGTAACCTTCAGCACTCAATTGCCTAGTAGCAAGTAGCACACGTCACATGTTTATTGAGACTTCAATAAACGTACTGTTGCTTCCTATCTCTCAGATTTTATTTCTTAGAGTATCTGTCTGTTTGCCTGCTAGTTACAGGTTACTACGTACACCTTTGACGAGGACCGGGGAATTTATAACTACTGAATAAACTTCAGCCACGGGAGCCCTTCAGGGGTCCATCATATTTTCACACACCCATTAGACAGCCATCTGTTGCTTTCCAAACTCTGGTAGCATTGCTTCCAGCGCCAGTGGAGAGGAACAGAGGAGCCACAACCACTAGTAACACCTTCACCCAGAAAGGGGTGACAGTCTCAAGTTATGGCCTTATCCCACAGCACTGCTTCCAGTGCCGGGATATACTGTGGGTTGAGACCTGCCTTCCATTCCTGTGTGGACGCACATCCAGTGGCGGCATTGGTGACCCAAACAGCTCCACGTCTCTGATCAGCCCGCCTAGTGTGGAGGATCAGTGGAGACTATATAGAGCGTGGTCAGCAAGCCAAAACCTGACTTACACTGTAACTTGTGTTCAGTATTCGAGTCAAGGTGTACCCAGTAACCTGTGAGTGGGAACTTAATGCCTTTCAGCCAAAGGCATGGCCGCAGGCGTAGGGAGCGACATGCAGTGCTCCTCGCCACCAGACAGTTAAGTGCACTTCCTCACCCTACACTGGAAAGGCAGGCAGAACGGAATCGCACCGTCCAACGCGGGCACGAGTCGGTATCAACTGCTTCGGTTGTGTTATTATTCGTATCTCCGTGCATACGTATTCACCCGTCGTGCTATCCTGTGGTAAGAGGATTGTTGACTGGTATAGAGGTTAGATTCAGTTGGGATAACATCCATTTCTGGACCAACGAATCTCACCTGTGGAATCTCGGCCACGATGTGGGGCGAGCCCGTTACGACTGGACAATTTACACCACCAACACAGCACCCAAGAAGTAGGAGTACTAACCAACACCCCTCGCCTCTCATTGCCTGTCTAACTCAATCACCCCGCTTTTGGTCTAGCAGTCAGAATCCTTGACTGTCACGATCATTATTCTAACTGGTCACACATCAAAATTGACCTTAGAAAAAAGTCACTGCTCCTACCTGCATTTATTTTAACGTGCGCTTTGAGTGACATATGCCCAGTAAAGTTGGTAATGGTGAATGGGAGTAGTTCCATATCTTAATGTTGAATAAAAAGTGTTAGGTAACAATTTTTAATAATATAAATTATTTCTTTGGCATTCATGTTTTTTAATGCATCTAAGTGTAAGAATGAGTAGATTTTCAAATATTCACTTTTCTAATAATTTGACATTTTCACTTGACTTACATAAGATGGAATAATACACAATGTGCAAATAATCTTAATCAGGGCTTCCAAAAGTTCTCATTTTACCATGAATAGCCTATATATTTTTGTACTCAATCTATATTTCATATTATTTAAGGGGGTAGTCAAATATTTTCAAAATAAAGATTTTGTGTGCAATGCATGAAAATCATCACTTTGACGTATGACGTCCCTTGGGCAGTAGAGAACGCCACTACAGCAAGAGGGAGTTTTTGTTTGGGTGCTAAGTCAGGTGCGCCCGGTGATGTGGGGTTCTGTATTAAATCAGTCTCTATGTGGTAGTGATGCACGTCCAGTGTAGAGGACTTGCCTGGTAGCTTTGCGGCAAGGTACGAAGTCCGGCTCTGTGTGTGATATTGCGTTTTAGAAGATTCGCCTTAAGCGGTATAACAGGACGACGCATACCCTTTTGAGGCTGCCTAACCTGGCACAACTCCAGCTGGCATGAGAGTTAGGTTGATTGATAGGCAGTGTTTCGAAGGTTTGTCCTGTCATAGGGTTTGGTTCCGCTGACTCTTATCCTCTTAAGTATCTGTTGGCTGTTCCCAAAGACTGGTCCTGTCCACTAATATGGGCTGCGTACAAGGGATGTGTCTCCTTGCTCAAACAGATGGGTTTCTTGAAGAGGTCCTTGGGGAACTCTGGTGTGACTGGAATCTGTAGACGGTGCAACGTCGTGGCTTGATCCTTTGAGGAGAGCTGCACGATCATAGATATGAAGAGAGGAGTAAGCTCTTGCAATTACCCATATGCAGTTAACATCTGTCTGACCTCTCAGATACCACTCCGATGGGAGTAGGGCATCTGGGCAGAATATCACACTCACGTCCGTGAAGTGACTGCAGGTGGCGTGTTGTACTACCTGGTGTACAGCCACGTGTAGCGTCTGCCGACTCAAGCGGTCTCCCTATCTCAGCATTCTGCGCCAAAACATGGTCAGCACTGAGAGTCAGGCCTCACAGTTGACAGTTCCTGCACATGGGCGAGTGTCTTGGGAGGAAACATCTCCCCACACTCAGAAAACACTAATCCAGTGTCGAAACGCGGTGGAGAGGGTATGCTACTGAGCAGGCAAGCTGGCCTCAGTAAACTGAGTACCTAGTGTCGGTTCTCTACCATTCTGTATTCCAGGGAGCACAGAAAGGGTGGCAGTCCATTGTGCATGTGGATACTCAACTGGTGTGTTTGGCTCATATGAGTAATTACCCTGGTCACCTGCAATCCTTTGAACGGCATGAGGTCCACTGGGAAAGGTATTAAAACTACGGGAAAGGATACTCTCAAGTTTTTAATAAAACTCTTCTTATTCCATTTAACGGGAAGTAAACAGTGTGTCGTCGCCCTACCTCCTAATGTTAGCAAGAGCTTAGTGAAGCTCAACCTGCGTTGAGCCAGGTGAAGGTGACCTGGGTCTAAGCTAACAATGGTAGGGTAGACAAGTGCTATGAAAATAACTTTAACTGGTTATACTTTCTACACATGTGTTGCTCAGAAATGGCTGCTGTGCCTGGGTGTGTAGACAATGTTGGCAAAGGTTGATCTTCTGCACGAATGTGGTTAAGACTAAGCAGGTTGGAAGGATGGTTCCAGCAAACTGGTTGTGGTGGAGACCAAGGAGAGATGTTACTTTTGACACAAATGCACTAAAGGAAGGCTAGGTAGAGCTAGGAAGCGAGTAGTCTGGTCAGTTCTTCCGGCAAGGGCTGCGGTGGAGAAAATGAAGACTTGTCCTAGGGGGCGAGCAACCTGCTATTTATACTATGGCTGGTCCTTCCCCTTCAGTCTGCTGGAGAGGGGGTAGCTGTGGCATAGCTTCTTCGAGGTAAGACGTCACCGGCCGGCTTGGAGAATCGAGATGTGGCAAATTGTACTGGTAGAGCCATCTAACAGTGTGCTATGATACTTAGTGCCTTGGATGGATAGCCTCTATGGCCGGTGAATAATACACAGGCTGGAACATCCATTCTTGTTCTGTGTAAACAGTACAATCTTGGGTCCCGTGATGTGTAGTATCAATGAAAACTCTATTGGAATCGGGTGACAAGGCGAGGCGAAGTCGTAATATCATTGTTGGAACGATGGCATGCGTCAACATTGACGCGTGCCCGCTGTCTCGGTGATAGCGGTTAAGATGCTGACTGCCTTCTTGAGTTCTTTAGGTAGTACTACCGCGGTGTGTTAGTTATATTGTGGCCCAGTGGGTCATGGTTGGTTCTGGGCAGGGCCCCTTAGTGGGAGGATACCATCGGAGGAGAGGGGAGTTAAACCCTAGAGTGAGTCGAGCCGCGATTGTTTCCCTTTCTGGGAAAGCAATCTTCCTCACTACAAGGGCTGTCGAGATACGGGATGTCAGCTGTCCTGGTGGGTGTATGCATGGTAAGAAGAGTTTAAACGATGGTGATGGTAGAGGTGGGTAATCTGGTCGAAGGGATTGGCGTGATCCGCCGTGGCCTCGTAGGCTGTCGTGCAGGAATGTAGTTTGCCAGGGAAGAAACTGTGTGAGACTTGGGGACGACCTTTGGGGGAGTCGAACCCGGATAGTCCTTCCTGAAGCCAACTTTATCAGACACTAATTGGGAGGGTCCTCCGGGGCTACCTTCGGCGTGGTTACTAGGGCGATGGGCTGAGGGGTCTCTGGCCGACGTGTAGGTTCCCGTTTGGACTCTGGCCAACAAGTACCTAATAAAGCATTGAGTTCTGATTCGTGCTCTTAGGGGTATGAAGGGTGAAATCAGTCGGGGTGTGTAATCGGGTGGTGTAGGTTGATGTGTGACTTCACTCGTCACCTCAATGTCTACTTCAGAATTTATTTGTCATTGTAAGGCACATCGTTCTCGGCATCAGGCACGGCTCTTAATACTACTCTTCTTATTGTGCATTGGTACAGCCTTCTGACCTATCTGCAGATGTGCAGTCCTGGGGTGTGTCTTTCAGGCACACCAAAGGCCCTGACATATAGATAGGCAATCCGGTATTAGGACAACACTGAGGGTAGACGAGGAAACACCGGAAACCCAGGAGCAGCGGTGTGTCCCTTCAGAATTAGTGTTCTGCACGCTCCATCTCCTGTGGGGTTTCGGTGCGCCTCACTACTAGTCCTCAGCAGGGTTTTATATTGCACAGGTTTGAGGTACACATCAATTAACAAAATATAGATGAGTATGGATCTGATATTAAAATTATGGTAAGCAACAAATTCAAATTCACATCATATTTATTACGGTATTGGGAAAGTGGGAAAATCCCTGTTAGAAAATTAACTAACTAAAAGATTAATGAATGTGTCACGCAATGGAGCTGGCGAAGGTGAGCCTGGTAAATAAAAAGTATAAAAATTAAATTTACGTTTATTCTTCATAAGTTCACATTATTTACAGCGTCTCAATTAAGGGGGTTTGTCCAGAAGGGCAATATTGTCACGACGACCTGCTACCGCAGAGTCAAGGAATCTGGGGTAAAAGGGTTTGCAGGATATGGGACATTGGGTTACCTCTTCAGTCAAGCCATCCTTCCTGTCAGCTGGTGTGGACGAGCCTTCGCAAGCTGTAGGGATTGTGCTGCCCCGCCTTCTCAAGCTGCAGGAGACGTTGGAGCTGTTCGTAAACCAGGGAGAGCTCACTGACCTATGCGGCCGGTGAGCCCAGCGTTTCTGCCTGGGTGTGCTCTCGGACTTCCTTGTGCAGTGGAAAATCTCGTAGACAGCAATCTTCCAGGGGTACGGGGTAGAGTAGCCTTCCAGCGCAAGAATAGGTTTATCAGGGTTGAGGCAGCGCCCCTCATTTCTAATCTCCCTGCGTGGAGGCGATGCAAAATTTAAACACCTCGCCCCGAGGCTGGCAGAATGTGACGTCACAGGGCAGCAGAGGTGCTGGTACCCTTGTTGTCACTGGAACTTCTTCCACAGCAACACTTAGACACGTTAGGCCCTTACTGATAAACCTGAGAGTAGAGCTTGCCCCAAGGTTATACAGGCCTCAGCTAACTGCATATCCTGCTGGCTTTCCACAGGGTGCCTTCCCCTGTAGTGTGATAGGGTGTTTACCTTCCGCATAGCCTGTGCGGAATTAGAAGATAGCACCTCTGCCATCTGTGTTTATTTTCTTTGGATAAATAAACCCAGATCTTACCAGTTCTCTTGACTTTCGCTCAGCTCCTTCCCTGTGTCATATCGTAGCTGGAGGACTCAGCAGGAGATGGGTTTTTGCTTTTCCGAACGCGCACTAATAACGCAACAGCACATGCTTGGAAGGCCATCCATTCTCTGCCCCGGCAGTGAACGGTAGAGCCACGACACTAGGATACCATCCCTTGGAAGTTCTCTTGCCGGCTCAGTCACCCCCTACCTCATCGCTCCCTTTGTGGTGCCAAGGAGGGCATCTTCTTGGAGTCTGGGGAGACGAGTGACCACTGGACCCTCACCTCACCAGTATTGGAAGGCCACCCGTTCCTTGCACCAAGTGGGAGGAATGGTAGAGCCACGACACTAGGTACACTCCCAGTGGGTTAGACTTGCTAGCCAGGGTGCTCTACTCTCATCGCTCCCTAGTGGTGCTGAGAGGGCTGCATCCTGGTGCAGAGAAATCCACCCCCGCGGGACAACACAGTGCAGTTCCCGCAACCATCATCCCACAGTCCACGCCGTCTCTACCTGGTAGAGTCGCTGAGAGTGAGGCAATGTTGGCAGCAGTAATTTGCACCTACAAGTGAACACTGACACGTCAACCTCCTGCAACTTCGAATTTTTGTGCCTAATGCCTTAACACCCATAAGAGGGAGTGGAAGGGAGGGCCAAGAAGGCGAGAGCTATTGCCAAACTTCCTCAGGAGCTATGTATCCTTCCCAGTGGGTTCAGGTTGCTTAGTCCACGTGAGCAAGCTGCATTACTGACATGCCTCACCATACCAGCACCCACCGTCATGCCTGTGGTCTTGTTTAAGCCACCCTATAGATTTATACTTTGTGCCGAGTTGCCAACCCACCAGGCCCGTGTTTTACACCGGGTGGGCCCCAGTGCTCAGGGCAGGGACTGTCACGCCTCACATATTTAGCGTATAGAGATCCTCTTTTGCAAGCATTTTTGTAAGATACTGCCAATCATGTGGCAGTAGTGCTATAGAAAGCCATGTAAAGTTGCATGATTTAAGTAGGTCAGACAAAGAGTTTATCTGGGTTTGAGTCCTGGGTAAGCCACGTGTGTATTTGTAATTATTGCTCTACCAGTGCATAGGTTTCTGGTTCCATCTCTTACTAATGATATTGCTGTCAATCAGATGTCAGGGCCTACTTACAAGCTACACTTTTAAGAACTCGTTAAGAATTATTTGCTCCCTTGTAGAGGAAGGTACTCATTAGTTATAGCAGTAAATTCTTGCTATCGTTAATAAAGTTGTTTTAAGTGTTACATTGTCGCTGAGTAAATTTATTACAATTATTTTTCAGAGCAGTGTAAAAAGAAACATTGTGTTTGATAAAGTCACATCACAAAGTTTGTGTTCGCGTGGTTCTAGATACAGCCTGGCCGTAAGGAAAAACTGAACTGTCTTCTATCTTGTAGTGAACCAATGAATGGCCCTTGTTTGTAAGCTGCTGATATGTCTGTGTCGGTGACCGCTAGATGAGCGTGCTTGATGTTGCGTATCTCCCTCTCATTAGAAAGGAAGCTATTGGAGGATTACAATTTATGTTTGGATAATGTCAGAGTGCTAGTAAGAATATGGTGAAACATTTTTCAGAATGGATAATGCTGTGTGTGTATGATGGGTAGTTGATAGTACAGGTGCCTGTATGTAATGGTTTGGAGATGCAGGTAAGCAGCATGGATTAAGGTTGATCCTGTGGTTGTTGTAGAATGCGGGCAAGGAAGTAAGTGGGGAAGAGTTACACGAGATTCTCCGCGAGATAGACACCAACATGAATGGCCAAGTGGAGCTGGATGAGTATCTGCAGGTGATGTAACTTCTCTTACACTTTGCTAGTACCTAGTTAAACTGGCATGTGGTCTGTATGGCTGGAGTGTTTACTGAGTTACTGTATCTTCAGTTTGATACTCTCCACAGTCTTATAGTTAGTTAATATCGTAATTGTTTTCTCTACTGCATATATTAGCTTATTGCATACTGTATTCAGGTGAAACACTTTCTCCCTGCAAGTGTATACGAGTTGAACTGTGCAGTCCAAGCACAGATGGAGGTGAAGGTTTTTTCTTCTATACCAGGTTTGGCACATTGCATAAGAGGGGCTGCCATATTGACACTACAGGAGGGTGGCTGGTGGGGCAGTATAGTAGTTGCTGTCTCTAGCTCACTGTCCCCACATCATGTTGCAGATGATGTCTGCCATCAAGTCAGGCCACGTGGCGTACTCAAGGTTTGCTCGCATGGCAGAAATAGAAGAGGAGCGCCATGAAAAGGAGCTATTGAAGAAACAGATCTCTGTGGAGCGCAGTGGGGGCGGCCTGTAACCTTGCATCCGTGGTGTGCCTCTCCCCGACACATAGTCCATCGATAGGGAGTGCTCCTGCTTGCTTGCGCCGAGCCCTCGCAACATGGCTTCTTCACAACACAGTTCTGCAGCAAGTTTTGGTCTTCTTTGGGGATGACATTGGATATTAGTCCGGGCAATGTGTTGCCATGTCTACAGTACTGTACATGTATGTTACCATATTCACCCAAAAGGAAGACTACATTTTTTGACAGAAAAAGAATAGAAAAAATAAGGAGCCGTCTACAATTCAGAGTAATATTCTATTCAAAACCTTGCCACAAATACCATAAATGGCGACACTGCTAGTTCAGTATTTAAGTTTGTGTTACATGCACAAAATTACTACAAGCTTCTATTCATAATTTTTAACTCGGGAAGCAGTTAATCCTCCAAAATTCCACACAGTTTTACATTTACCTGGTACCTGTATATTACCTATCATGGGGACAACCCTCCTAACTGATTTGTTCATATTACTGTTTGTCATTTGCAGTTTAAATTTTGCAACACATCCAGTTCTCAGTACTCCCGAATAACTTTGGCAGGTTTTGTTTTTGTTATTTTGCACTCTTCTCCTTTTTTTTTAATTTGACATGTGTAAGAATACATCATTCAGATTAATTGTGTCTGCTCTAGTGTTTTATAGAAATTGTGTAGTTCACTATTTCAACCAATTTCATGTTTACTTGTATGCTATACATCTGTGCAGAAAAATCTGTTTGATGATGCTATGTATAGGCTGTTCACAATAAAGTGAGCACTTTTTAAGGCCCTTTTAAATTTTTCCTTTCATCCATTTTCCATCTTTCTGCTGCTTTTTAATATAAACATTGGAATGTGACCAATAAACACAGTGTATACATTTCACCACCATCAAAATTTAATGCCTGAGGCTGCAATGAGATATATTTATTAGTCAATGCCTGTTGGGAGGGCCTTAAAAAGTGCTCACTTTATCGTGAACGGCCTATACAGCAGCTATTCCAGGTATTAGGGAGAGTGTGTAAAGGCACTTACTTAGATATATTGGAATCTCGCAGGAAACTAGTGACGGGAGATGAAACCCCTTGAGTAACCAATCCGAACAGGACTTGTGACCTGTGTATAGAATATCATTAGCTGGGGTGCTCACCACACATACATACACACACGCGTGTGCACGCTTCTGCACTTACATTTCAAAACTTGACAGTGGGTGTGGTGTCGCTCATGGTTGAGGGGAGCTGAATATGTCTCCACTGTATTAAGACATGCTCACCAGTATTTCCAGTAACTCAGACTCAGGTCATTGCCTTCAAGTTTACCAATATTGTCCAACAGAATTGCCAAAATCAAGTAGGTAGCCAACATGAATTTTTTACTCATTTTATTTAATTTTTATATATACACATGCATGCAAAACTTCAAGGTATGCGTGGTAACTAACTGCTTTAAAATTCTTGATATATTAATAAACAGATGTATACTTAATTGTTTACTCGTGTTTAGTGGTGGAACAGAAGCTGTTGCACGAGTGTAACACATTGAACAGTGTCACTTTAAAATGGTACGTATGTTTGCAAACTGGCGACATGGCAACATTATACAAGTCTTACCACCACCCCACCCTTTTTGTTGTGCACTAACCTAAGTTGTATTAGTAATGTGAGTGAACCAAGATTGCAGGTGTATTTGTTAGTGTTGCGTGTACATTCCACTCACAATCATTGCTCAGTTTTTCATTTGTGTCCCCCAACATTCCTATTTTTTCCTTCTGTTAAAGCACAAAATTGAAACTCGTATGATAACGAAGTGTGCATGTTGTGAAATGTTTCCTGTAGCAGTTTTTTAGTTATCTTACTAAAGCAATACTTGTATTATTTATTTTGAAAGTAAAGCTGCAAATAATCAGCCATGGAGGTGTAGTTATAAAGTGATACATACTGTGAGTTATAATTTGTAGATATAAGTGTATGGTGAGCAGTTGAGTGGGATGGGTTTGTTAAGAAAACATTAGACATTAATGGCCACAGTCTTACACGTGGGTCATAGGTTCTGATGTCCATTCATCATGCTGATAAGGCGGGAACTTCTCCAGTGTGTACCAGTAATTTCAGTGATGCTGGTGTCATGTTCTGAAAGTCTCTCACAGTATTCTCATCATGTTGTCATTCATTTTGTGCGCAGTCTCACATAAACATGCTGTTCATGTGTGTAACTTGACACAGTCAGTGCAATAAAGTTTATTTTTTTGTGCACTAAAAATAAACCAGAGTTATCTCCAAGTCTGTTGAATTTCACCAGTATCACCACATTTTTGTATTTACTGTACAGATTTCATCAACATGTATGTAGTGTAAAGATATGCTATTATGTTGCAATATTTACAAATATATGTCATGCGATTACTATTCCTGAGATGGTAACATGACTACATGTTTACATATTACATGTGCGAGATGGTTATTTTGTTTATGAACGTGAGTGATTAAATAATGGCACAAATGGAAATTTTTTCCCTCCCCCTCTTCTGCTTCCCTTTCCTCCCACCCTTTGAGTTAAAACATAGAAATGTACTGTATGTTGACAAATTTCAAAACATGTTTTGGGGGAAAAAATTTTTTAATGCCTATATCTCGTATATAAGCCGCACCCCACTTTTTGTAGTAATTTTTTTGTAAATATGTGCAGCCTATACATGCCAAAATACTAATTCTACAAAGCATAGTGTGTGTGTGTTGATATTGGTGCTGCATACTGAACAGTGGGTTATAGCTGTCCTAGTGTTAGGTGTGTATTCACATCATCTGTGAGAGAGGCGGGTAGTGGTTGGCGTGCTGAGATGTGCATCGTGATATCTGTGATGTTCTCTTGTAAACAACCCTTGTTCTGGCACTGAGCTAAATGGGCAGTTTGCAAGAACCCAGCCCACCCACGTGTGGCGTGGCTGTTGTCCCAACTTGACTGCTTGCTTGCACGTGCTTCTCCTGTCACCAAATATTATGTACATTATGTTTTTTATTTATGTATATAAAATTTTATTGTACAGTTTTATGCAGTATTTGTACCTGTGGTAAAGGAGACTGTTTAGAAACATGTAAACAGAGAAACGTGTGCTTGATGAATGGTAACACCATGCAGCTGTATAAGCTGCTGTAGTAGCATCCTGAGGTAGAAAAGGTGAAGAATTTCTATGACATGTAAACAATTAACAGTTTAGATATTAAAATATAGAAGTTATTACACCATATGAATATCTGCACAGTAAAAAAAAAACAATACTTGCTGCTTGCAGTTACTTTGATTGTGCAGTCTTCCTGGTTACCCACACATTTGCATATCAAGGCCCCGTCTACCTGGCATACGAACTAGGTTGCTGTGTGTTTGCAATGCAATGTTTTTTAAAAACAAACCATTTCATGTGTACACACAAAAATGAATAACACTTCATAGTAGAGTAGAATACAACTTCCAACAAACCACACATTTGCAAACATCTATTTTGAAGCTACTATTTAACGTGGCCAAAAAACACTTTCAGGCTGTTACAGAGAACAGTATTTGAGGTGAATTTCTGCAAAACTGCAATGAACTTTATGGGCTCATCACCAATAAAATTATATGATAATTCTTGTTGAAGTCCCATAGATACATGCAGCATGATGAGAGCAGTGCCTTGCTCGTATTGGCAATGGCAGAGCATACTTGATGCATGTGGCAGTGTTGCCATCACTCCTACGCTTCTTAGCCTCAGACATGGAAAACAGCTTCAGGAGACGGGCCTTGTAAGCTACCTGCTCATCTAATGTATTAGTGCTGGAGTCCTTTTCAGTAGAAGTGTCTCTTCAATACAGTATAGTATATGTTGCCAGTTCCTGAAGTGCTGTTTATTTGTTTTTAGACGTGGTCAGTTTTATCAAGTATACTTTTTACAAACTTTATTATAAATTGTTGGTCACAATTATTTATAAGAGGTTCTGATATGTGGCAAAAAATATATTATATGCTGCGATGATACAAAGTTTTAAATTACAAAAACAATAGTCTGTTTACGTAGGAGTTTTGTATACATTCATATCAGTGAAGCTCGTATAGAATATTTATATTATTAATTCTCATGTGAGCGATTTTTGCTGCATGATAATACTCATAAAGTTTTGTGTTCATTATAATGTTTATTTTGTGTGAGTATTTTAAGTGGAGGGAATATACCCAAATGGCTGTATAAAGTAGTGTTGAGCCGATACCAGATACCAATACCCTATGTCAAATATCTGCAGATATTAGTAATATCGGCTGGATATTGAGACCTGATATTTTCCATTAAACCAGAGGATGATAGGGTGGCAATGTTGGTGTAAGAGGGGGCTCAGCAGTGGCAGTTCTTATTCCAAGTATTAAACTGGCAGATTGTCACTCCAGGACCACAAAGGCCGAAGGGACGTGCCTCCCTGCTGTGAGATATCATCTACAGGAAGAGGAAAGAGTGGGGAAGAAAGAGAGAAATGCAGCTGCCACCCCACTGTGACAGGCACTTTAGGAGATAATTATTTACAGCTTGTATTGTGGGTCGCCGAATTACCAGCTTGCAGGCGCCACACTTCCCTTACCCTTGTCACATCAGTATTTAATATCTTTTAAAAGCAATGATTCTGACATTCGTTACTTCAATTTTACTCTCAGTAAAATAAGGGAGTGCTGACAGTAAAAACTATACATATGAATCATTTTTAATTTTTTGAATATAAACAAGTTGAATTATGCTGAGAAATGCGATACACGACAATCTAGATTTAATCTTTTTTATTTTATTTGTTTTAAACATAAATTGCTTAAACTGCCATAACCTAAATTTAAAAATAAATTACTAAATTATATTTCGAGTGCTGCTTTAAATCACTGATTTTGAAGAATTAATTTTCCTAATGTTTTGTATGTTTTCTTAAAGCATCTAATAGTATATTGTGCGACACTGACTTTAACACAGATTTTCATCAGCTTCCCAAAATACTTTCAATGCTTAGTAGAAGACGTTGTCCATTACTCATATGTCCAATTAATTGGTATCGGATATCAGTTGTATCTGCAGGAAATATCGTTTCGTACCAGTATTGGTAAAAATCTGTATCGGCTCAGCACTAGTATAAAGTATGTATGTTAGTTAACGGTATTGTCTTTCTTCCCAGTATTTGTTATAAAAGATACAATGTTGATTGAAAGTAGCAGTATTTTTATTGTGAAACAGGAAGTATGTTGCTAGGGTGATAACTCATTAAGTGCAACAATCTGAAACTGTATTTCGTCTCTCTTCTTGTTTCACCTAGTCTTCTTTGGTAAGATGTTTTTAGTTATTTATTTGGAGAGTGCTGTGATTAATGTAACCTGTGGTATGTTTAATTTCTAGTCATTTTTGTTGAACTGAATTGGTACTCTCGACTCTGGTTTGCATGGCAGAAATACCATAGTTGCATGTGTAGGTTTTTTTACTATGAAACCTACAGAATTGCAACTGACAATTCTCCTCTGTCGCGCATCTAGATGTCAGTGACAGTTGGTTTCTACTGCCATGCATCAGTTTATGCAACCATGTTGTCAATTTGCCAGGTTTCTACTCTGTCTTCAAAAACACTATTTTTCCTACCTAACATCAAAACTTGTCAGTATGACTGACTTTTAAAGTAAGATGTCTTGTAGTTATTTTTTGTTATCAGATCTGTTTAAATGTTGTGCATTGTGCTTGTGAAGTGCAATGATGTTACTATCTGTGTGTCTGGGGAATTGTCTGTGTGGATATTACGCACGGGGAATTGTCTGTGTGGATATTACGCACAGAGCTGAATATTTTTCTCTATCTCGTTTTTGTTGAAGAAATAATTGGAAATAAAAAAAATGTTGACAAATATCTTTTTACTTGTTATTTTTTTGTAAATTCGTAACCTGTTATGATGTTCCCAATTTTGCCTCTTTGTGCTTGGTATGCATTTGCCAGGTATCTTGCATGCTAAAGTTTAACACAGTCTTTGCATAATGTACACACTTGTATTCTGTGATGTCATATTTTCTAAGTCACTTCTGTGAATTTTTCGTGATGTATACCAATTATTGTGCTTCATCACTGAAGTATGGGTAAAGATGGTAAGCTGTGAAATTCTACACACTTTACAAAACTTTATTCTATTTTGTAGTGTTGTGCAGTACTTCAATTGGAAACATGAGTGGTATGATGCATAGCATTCTACATATATGGTATATAAAATGAACAGGTTTTGTTGTTATAATTTTACCATTTCAACGAAAAAAAAAATATATATATATATATATATATATATATCAATTTCGTAAAATGAATTTTATAGCATAAAATACATGTCATCGTGAGAACATGAATTTTGTGGGGGATTCTCCCATCCTTCACCATTCACCACAACTTTCCATCTCAAACTCCACCAATCCTACCCACAACTACAACTGGCAAAAAGGAAGGAATGGGAAACCTTAATTCCAAAACATTCAACCTAAACTAGAAAGAGGAAATTTTACCCTTTATTTTACTTTTTCAGGTTGAAGAAGTGTAAAGGCAAATGGCAAAGACCAGTTTATAGTTTCCAATATAATTGTGGCAATAAAACTTTTTCCAAAAATGCAGCTAAATTTTATTTTTAAAAAAAATATGTAATAACCTTCATAAAGTTTAACTGACAAAACAACAGTGCAAAGGCCTCACATTTAATTTATACAATTAAATTTAAACAAGCTCCCAGAGTAATTATTAAAATTTTATTTCTTAATCGTTGTCCTGTTTTCAACTCTCACCCACACAATCCCATTTGCAGCATCAGTCCTGGGGCCAAGGGTACTCCCCTTATCTAACACCTGAAGGTGTTGGTAATGGTAGTAACTATCACCCATTTTCTCACATTCCTAAAGTAGAGGATACTCTCCTTTCCCTGACACATGATGTCCTAACAATGGAGGCATGTCACAGACTAAGTTTTGGTGGGTGTTAGGGTAAGTTTGAACCCTAATTACAGCGGGGAACAGGAGCCCGGTGCCCTCTGATCTAGGGTTGGCGATGCTGAAGGGGACTTCCTCACCCCTGAGGAAGGCCTGGAAGATGGGGTGAATCTGTCTGTCTGTCTGTCTGTCTGTCTGTCTTGGTGGGTGGCTCAAACTGATCTGAAATAAGGGCTGGGAGGACCGGCCTCTTCAGATGCACACAGCTTGAGCTCATTCCCAGGGAACACTATGATGTACAGTCTGGTTGGAGTTAAGCCCTCTACCAATAGCCCCTTGAGGGTAGAGCAGATGTTCGTTCCTATCTATGTGTACTTCTGTCCCCTATCCCAGTGTCTGGTATCAGAAGCGCAGTTGGTACTGAGGGTCGGGTTACACAATAGCTGACAATCACAATATGTGGGTGTGCTTCCCTAAGGAGTTAGGCCCTCGTACCCAGGCAGATACTCCCTCCGTCACCAGAAGCGTGGTGGACGGAGTTTAACCTGGACTGATTGTCTAGCTGCCAAGAGGTTTGAATTCCTAGTGGTTGTGGCTCTACCTTTTTATACACCGGAGCATAGAATGGGTGGCTGCCTGATGAGTGTAACGTATAATTTTCGTGTAGGGAAACTCGCAGTCCTGCACTACGTTTGGAAAACTGGGTTTTAGAAAATATTTTGCTTTCTCCTGCTGTCCCTTGGCAAAGTGTTAATGTCTTCTAGGAAGGGTACGGGCTATAGGGTAAAATATATTCTATGTTGGGTAAAACAGGTTTATTTCTGAATGGAAATAAATACGGTGATTTATACTACCATCTATCGAGCAAGAGTTGAACGGAAGTTGGCCATAGTAAACAGGTGAAGATGACCTGCTACTAAACTGGTAAGGTAGGAAAGCTAAATGGCTATAAAAACAACTCAATTTAACTAACTCTATATGATGTCCTGAAGGGAGCTGAACTTCCGGACGGGAATGAAAGTGTTAAGTGTTTGACAACTTAAACAAGGAGAACTTCTGAAGTGTGTGCAAGGTGCAGAGATGTCTATGGGGTCTGAGACGAATATTTGGAATATCTGGGTGGTAGAAGTGTGTCCCAGCACACGAGGTGATGGGGTGAGCTTCTGCTGATAGTTCCTTTGGCACAGGAGTGCAGTGAAGGAACAGACTGGTGTTGAAGGGGTCGTGCATTGGTGTTTATACTCTCTCTATGCTCGCCCTCTTCTGGATTGGCATACCATTCCTCTGGGCATGTGATGTCACCGGCTGGCTGAAACTCCAGCTGCTGCATAGATCGTCAATTAATACTACTAGTGCCATCCCTTGGCACATTGTAGTACTAATTGGTTTTGACTAGGGATGGGTTGATACTACATTTTATCGATACTCGATACCAGTTTCAATACCAAATCATTCTCATGATACCGATACTTTTCTTGATACCAAATTAAAATTATCATGAACACAAAACAACTTGGCCAAGAAAATTGCTCATTTTACTAATGTCGACACACACTGAAACTATATAAAAATCCATATTACACTGGAAACTTGACCTGCGGAGGCTTTTTGAAATGCTTGCGGGAAGCTTTGTAATGTTTGCTGCTAGCCGAGATAGTTATGGTACACATTTAAAAGTTACTGTTAATATCTTGCGAACTGTTGAACCTAGGTAAAATTTTATTGGTGCGTTGGGATGCCCGAAGGATGCAGATTAAATTATGGCACACTTTTTGAAAGTATTGTACACACTCCAGAAGTTATGGTACACGTACCAGAATTATGGCACAAGAAAATGGGGTGTTAAAATTCAATACTTTTGGATATTCTCATGCGATATTCGATACTATAAAGTATTGAGGGCATCGAGGATCCCATCCCTAGTCTTGACTCATCATCTCGGTGGCTCGGCTGTAACTTATTTATTCTTTGGGATACGAGCATCTATATTTTACCGTCGGGTAAATAGTACAGGCATCTGGAAGATTGTACTGCCAATCAAACTCCGTTGGTGTGCATCAGGAAGGTTCGTACTGATTAGATGAAGTCAAATTAATTAGGTTATAAAGATGTCGTGCGTCAATCTGATCCCTTGGAATCGGTAGTTCTTCACCACAGTACCACAATTACAGATCAGCACAGAGCTGGGGTTATTCTCCCCAATAAGACACTTTGTGATGCTGGTAGTGTTCACGTGGTCATTTGCTCGCTCACGCGTTAGAATCCGCAGCACCAATCGTCAAAAATAAGACACTTTTTTCCAGATTCATGTATCGCCTTGACACGACGACTATCCTGTACAGTACAATCTCACAATATGACCAGAAGTCCCTTCCTTCACAGGCGTGTGTAAGTACATTATCCACAGTATCTCTGTAGCCTTGTCTTTCTCGAGGCAACTCCCTATTACATGACTAAGTCCCCACAAATGTACGGAAAAAGTTAATTGTGCCCAATCTTTTATGAGAAAAATAAAGTCCCAACTTCGCCCAGAAAGTTAGTCCCAGCACATATACTAGCATAGTGTGTCTTACATGACATCCTTAATACTTTGCAGCATAGTCTAAACAGTCTTCTCGTCCGCCGGCAATTTTGGCCATGTCACTTGCTGCTCGCTGTGTGTCTGTTTTCTCTCCCCTACCTGAGCTCGACCAGATGTATTTATACAGCCTGACTCCCTGCGAATAGCTGAGAGCCACAGGTCAGGGAGCCTTGAGAACTCTGTTACCACATTACATCACATTGCATCATAATTAATTACAAGCAGTTACAAAGATGACAAAAGATTGTCCACCCACAGGAAAAACAGAAAAAAGTCAGGGAATTTCATGTGACGGGGAAATAATGAATTTTCACCTTGATCAGGGAAAATATTAATAATAGCTACTTTGCAAAAGTTGTTAGAAGTATGAGTACAGGATAAGGTAATTATAAACTTACCAATTATAAAATTTTAATTTTTAAATTGGCAATAGTATTTTTTTTCCTAGTGACGGAATGTGTGTTTGTAATGGGCACACTTGTGAAGTCAGCATCACGTATCACTAGAAATATAAATGGGCTGAATAAAATGTTGACCCTGCTTATGTGATGTTTTGCAGTGTAATTTAATTCAACTTCATTAATTGCATATTTGTCCGAGATGGAAAATTATGGTAGTGGAAGGTTTCTGTCCATGAAATAGATAAGGGAAAATGGAATTCCCAAAATGGAATTTCAGTGAACATCCTGAATAACAATCTACCAATAACATTTAAATTTACAAGGACATTTTAGTGGTGTAAAAGATGAAACTTCAAAGCTATTTTCAGGCAGCAACCTGCACAACAGCAATGTTTTTTCAAATTGAATCACTTTCAGGTGAATAACATCTCGTGGCTAATCTTCATCCAGCAGCACAGGATCAAGGTGTAATTATGCCCCTCAAGAACACAAGAAAATTCATAGGAAAAATAACAGTTCATAAGTATATTATGTCTAAAATTTGGAGAACTGAAATTTGGAGACAAGGAAAACAAAACGGGTGATGCGTGATTGTCCCGGCTGTGTGACTGTCCCTGTTCTGGGTGACTTACTCAATGCTAGGCTAGCCACGTCTCAAGGCGGTTTATTAATATCTGGGCACGGAGAACTGCCCAGTGTACAACACAGGCATGGTGGGTCGGCGACTCTGTACAAAGTCGGGCTCGACAACCTTTATGCGGTGTGGTGCAGGTTTAGGAGGTGGTGGAACAGGGTGGCAAGGTGGCTGGGCACGTGCCGGTACAGTTTCTGACCCCTCTACCGGAGTACCACTTGGTTGCAGTTCCGGGGTGCTGGTGGGTCATATGCCAAACCATGCGTCCTGTACTACAGGGTGGTATCCTTCCGCGACCTTGGTGGGTGGCTCGGAACAAGTCCACGGGTGTGATGGTTAGTGCTGATACGGTGAGGTGTCTCAGTAGCGCAACTTGCTCACGTGGACTAAGCAACATGAACCCGCTGGGAAGGATACGTAGCCCCTATTGGCAATAGCTCTCGCCTTCTTGGCCGTTCTCTCAACTCCACTCCTACTGTTGTAAGACATTAGGCACAAAAGTTGGGGCTGCAGAAGTTTGACAGTAACGTGTGTGTCCACGTGTAGGTGCAAATTACTGCCGCCTACAACGCCTCACTCTCGACTCCTCTACCAAGCAGAGACGGCACAAGCTGTGGGGTGATGGTTGCGGGAACCGTACAGTGTTGTCCTGCGGGAGTAGGTTTCCCTGCACCAGAATGTAACATTCTCAGCACCACCAGTGAGCGGTGAGAGTGGAGCACCCTGGCCGGCAATTCTATCCCACTGGGAGTGTACCTAGTGTTGTGGCTCTACCATTCCTCCCACTTGGTGCAAGGAATGGGTGGTCTTCCAATACTGGTGTGGCAAGGGTCCAGTGATAACTGATCTCCCCGGACTCCAAGAAGATCCCCTCCTTGGCACCCTAAAGTGAGCAGTGAGGTGGGTGGTGACTTTGAGCCGACAAGCCAACTTCCAGGGTACTATATCCTAGTGTCGTGGTTCTACCACTCACTGCCGGGGCAGAGAATGGGTGGCCTTCCAAGGATGTGTGTTGTGTGTGTGTTCGGAAAAGCAAAACCCAGTCTCCTGCAGTCCTCCAGCTCTGATATGACTCGAGGAAGGAACTCTGAGTGAACGTCAAGAGATCTGGTAAGATCGGTGTTTATTGATCCACAGGAAATAAACACAGATGGCAGAGGTGCTATATCCTAATTCCCCACGGGCTGTGTGGAAGGTAAAACATCCTATATTAATACAGGGGAAGGCACCCTGTGCAAAGCTAGTGGGATATGCAGTTAGCTGGTGCATGTAAAACCCCGGGACGAGCTCTACTCTCAGGTTTGTCCGTAAGGGACCGAACGTGTCTAAGTGTGTCAAGTGTGTAGTTGAGAGCGGTGGGATCTAGTCATCTTGCATGTGGCGACATTTCACTGCACACTGCTGTATTCACCCCATACCTCTTGCATGGTTTCTGTGGCTCATAGGGCGAAATAATAAATTATTATTGGGATGTCTGTCCCGGCCCGGTAGATACAACAATCTTGTAGGCATCAGCGTGACTCTGTAGACAAATTGCCAGGGATGCAGTTGCACTGATGAGTAGCAGTCGTTTAGTAATATTGAATAAGACGTCATGTGTCAATTCGCCCCCTCTCCCCTTGCGACGTAGACTCATCTGGACAATGAATTGAGAAGAAGGAAAAATTTGTATGCGGGAATGTAGAACTGTCTCCACATCAGCAATTAATTTCCCTCCCGCTTGGCTTCTGTACGAACGCTGCTCTGTGCCGGTTGCGGCTCGCTCTCACTACTCGCAGGCGTCCTGAGACAGTAGTTGGCTGGAACGTATTCTTGCAGTAGCGGAGTCGGCTAGATGAAACCATCTCTCTTGGAGTCACACACAATGCTGTCTTCTTCCTCTCTCTTCTCTATCGCAGCTGGCGAGTTGAAGCGACATGCGGCAATGAGACAGTAGTTGGCTGGAAGGTATTCTTGCAGTAGCGGAGTCGGCTAGATGAAACCATCTCTCTTGGAGTCACACACAATGCTGTCTTCTTCCTCTCTCTTCTCTATCGCAGCTGGCGAGTTGAAGCGACATGCGGCAATGAGACAGTAGTTGGCTGGAAGGTATTCTTGCAGTAGCGGAGTCGGCTAGATGAAACCATCTCTCTTGGAGTCACACACAATGCTGTCTTCTTTCTCTCTCTTCTCTATCGCAGCTGGCGAGTTGAAGCGACATGCGGCAATGAGACAGTAGTTGGCTGGAATGTATTCTTGCAGTAGCGGAGTCGGCTAGATGAAACCATCTCTCTTGGAGTCACACACAATGCTGCCTTCTTCCTCTCTCTTCTCTATCGCAGCTGGCGAGTTGAAGCGACATGCGGCAATGTGGAATGTAGGATAAGTATTGTGAGAGGGGTCAGTGTGGGTGATAATGCGTGGACTTGGACTTCTGATTATTGTGTATAATTCGTACGAATCGAAGGAAAGAGCACACGCATTGGCCGGCACACGGAATAAGTTTCAACCCTTGGGAGTTAATTTTTTTTCATTATTATATTTATAGAAAAATGAAAAGAACATATGTCCCAAAGCCCCATTCGCGAGGCGTGTTTCCTAGCTAAAAGCTGTGTCCGCCTTGTGCAGCAGAGTGTGTAGAGCACTCAAGTTTGCAACAAATTGAGATTTGTAATTTTCTTCTCACCACGTTCTTGCTGTTATTAAATGTCTTTACGTGGTTCTGTTTTACTGGTATTTCACTTTACTGAAAGTTTACATGTAAACAAAATACGACTCAAATATTTACAACATAATGTTTACATCCACAGTAATATTAAACAAATGACTTACTTTACGAACACTTTTGACTAATATAGTTACTTCAGCAAAGCCAATTATTGACTATACGGCTAGTTTCAAACGTGATATGTTGATTCTAACATCAGCGGTATTTTATCTACAAACATATTCACTGACATTTCTGATTTACATTACATGCACAAAAAACATTTATTTACAACATGTTTTGAAATCAAAATCTTACTGAGTTAGCCTCTTATCTTTACTATAGTCCATTCACGGTTTCTTCGACCTTTTTGAATCAAACGTTTGAAAAATCTCCCTTTGTATGACGTGTTTTATTGCCTAAACACGACCTGTATCACAAACGTTTTATACTTCTGTTCACAAAAGTTGCCTTCTTTTCTGTTAAATTGAAATGTTTTTCATATTTTATCTATAAGTTATAATGCTTCATTTATAAATAATCTGAATAAAAATCAGGGAGAAAATTAGTATGTTGGTAGCGCATAGTGAGAAATTGTCCGTATACAAAATACTGTTACACTTATTGCGCACGAATGTGGTGTATCGTCCTCTCGTGTAATTCTCCAGGATCAGTTAAGCTTAGTTTGCACGAGGCGGAGAAATATCCTGGAAGCAGAACTTAAGCAGGGCTTCAGAAAATGCTGAAGTAACCGTGAATAGACTATATATACATCAGTTCTGAGTTATCGGTTGCATTAAAGCTACTTTTATAGTTCAGGCTACCATTAGTGAAATTTTCCTCAACAAAAGTGAATTACGTTACGGTACTTTATTACCTACTCATTCACAAGATGCAAAAGCAAACAAAACAGGTGTTATACACGGCACTTTCATATTGACAGAATATTTACATTATACCTTTCATACATTGTATGCCGGCAGCTGGCTTACAGACGTCTCTTTCAGCAACACAGGTTTTCTCTTTCACAGGAACACAGGCTAAAGGTCACCCCTCAGCTAAGCTAGGGGGTCTTTTGTTTCGAAGCACTGCACTGTCACGTCTGCTTAAGTCGACGGTACGCCTACTCTGTCTTAAGTAGCAGGCACTACTCGTCGTCCACTCGCTCACTGGCGTACACTGTAGGGTGGTGCGGGGTTTATCTCGCATCTTCTTTACAGGCTTGCCCCGTTACTGACGTGGAGGAACTGTGGGCCAGGACTGGCAGGCTTCCGGCCCACCGTGGATGCCTGCGAGGTGGCCGCTAGATGCAGTGGTTCTAGTGGTACTACTGCCGCTGTGGCGGGCGGAGTTGTGGTTGTCCGGCTCAGCATGAGGCGACACCGGGGTTGCTGGCGCCGTAAGAGGCAGGTCTTCTTCTACCCCTCTGGCTGAAGCTGTAGCATCTTCTGGTTCCAACGCGGGAGACACGTCCGCGGTCGTGGCGAGGCCAGTACTTGGGGCTGACGGCGGTTCTTCCAAGTACTGCGCGGTCGCCGGCACAAGATCAACGAAGATCCTAATGATAGGCTCCTCGCTGTCGGCCGGGGTGGACTGGCACTATCGGGCGAGGCCAGGAGTTCCTTTGCCAAGGGTGCCCTGTGGCTTGTCTGACCTCCGGGAAGACGGTCCTTCCTTCTCGGATTGGACCACAATACTCGGCGTATCTCCGTTTGCATTGACCGGATTCAGCATACATTGCTTCGGTCGTTCCACCTTGTCGAGTGGACTGCGCCAGGACAACTCACTTTCCCCCTCGGGCCATGCTGGTGGCAGGCAGCTTGTTCCTGAAGAGCCGCTGGCTATCACTGGGGTTACCAGTGTCTTGGCCGGTATGGAGGGCAGTAGGAACCTGGGGGTGACTTTGCCCGGGTCTCCGAGACCTCAGAGGTTATAGAGGCGGTTTTCTGTACCTCGCTTTCTGGGTTTGTACAGGTGTCGGCGTGGAGGACGTTAGGGACCCTTGTCTTCCGTTTCGCCCTAGGGTGACGGTTGCAGGGGGATGCAACTTCACCCAGTTGTAGCAATCGGATCATTTCCTCCGGGCTGGTCCACTGTGGCTGGGGTGGCCTAATGCGATCTCACTTAATCAAGAGTCTGTGTTTACGGCCCAGGTAGACCTTTCGCTGGCCGTGCTCCATTATACAGTGATATTGGTGGAGCCACGAGTGGCCGGTGATGACCATTTCCTGTAGTCCCAGCGCCACAGTGAATTCGGCAGTGCTGGTGATATTCTGAATGGTGAAGCTGAGCGTTATTCGTCCATTCACTGCAAGGGTACTGTCTGGTTTAGCCGTGTGGACGGTTTTCAGCTGTTGTCGTACATATTTCCATTGTTCTGATGAAAGTAGGTCGCTGCGTATGAAATTTCCGGTGGCCACGGAGTCCAGTAGTGCTATAAAACTGTGGTGGTTGATAATGATTCCGACGTGTGGTGCCTCCGCCTGGGAGGATCCCTTCGGCGGGTTGGAAGTGGATCGCGGACCACCAGTTGCGGCCACATTCTCCATGCGATCGCGTGACCCCAGCCGCGCCAGGCAATCTTTGTGAAGCTGATAGCCTGCGTAGAACCACTCCGGGAGATTACGGCGACATTTCCTTGTCCTTTTCTTGGGGTTACCTTGCTACCACGGGCTGGCTCGTACTGGGGCGTGCTAGACGGGCTTGCGCCTGCATATCTCGTTCTACCTGCCTCGCCCGGTCTACTAATTCTTCCACGTCGTGTGGCTTGGGTGCGATCACGAAGTTACGTATCTGTGGTAGCAGCATGCGGGCTATATAGCGTACACAGGTTTCCTCGGATTCTTCCGGGGAAATTCGCTTAAATAATTGCACCTTCCGACGGATGAATATTTCAGTCTTTTCAGCGAGGATCTGAGTCCGGCTGTAGAATTTCTTGGTAAGGTTCACTAATGCCTCCACTGTTTTTGCTGGGTTCCTTGTTCTTTGAATTCCTTTTCACAGTCTGTGAAGAAGGAAAGCGGGTGTTCATGGGGCCGACCCGCGAGGTCGGGAATCTGGAGTTCCTCTGTTCAATGGCATGGCTCTGTTTTCTGGCTAGGTCTGGGATTGTGTCGTCGGTAGTCCGAGGCCCGCTGACTGACTCTACATCTATATACTATTCCTGGTTGGGTCACCCGTTCCTACGGCCAACCAATGCAGACGTGAGGGAATGTTTCGGTGCAGTTAATGCACTTCACGGTATATTGCCTCTGCCCTGGGCCACAACACGCTGTCTGGCGCGTCAAGCAATCCTCGCACTGGTATTCAAGGCCGTCGGTCTCCGGGGCATTCTGCCTTGACATATTGGTTGCTAGGGATGGCATCCGTATACTCTTAGAAATTGTTCGCAAATATACCACACAAGTGTATACGCATTGTGACAAACAGTGGATGGTAAAGTTTTTTTCCCATACGTTCATGATAGCATTCCCACATTTGTTTAGGAAACAGTCGAATGCATAGGGAAATTACAAATTATGTATTGTAGTGGTGCTAAACATTAATATATTTGCAGCATGATATATGGTAGTATTACCATACAATGTATAGGTTAAAAATTACCATTACAATTTGGGAAGTTTACTAGCAAATTTTTAACAGTGTGGTTTCCTCCGAGGGCTCGCGCACTACCTCGTTGGTGTCCGACATCTTAGCGGTTTCTTGAGCGCCACGGGGTCGTGTTGGCCTGCCCCGGCCTAATTTGTTTCAAATTACGATGGGCGCCAAAAAGTACCCTCCTGGACGTGTGACAGTCCCTGCTGTCTGACTGTCCCTGTCCTGGGTTACATACTCGACGCTAGACGAGTCGCGTCTCAAGGCAGCTTATTCAGATCTGGGCACGGGGGCCTGCCCAGTGTATAACATGGGCCTGGTGGGTCGGCAACTCGGTATGAAGAGGGGTTCTACAACCTTTATGCGGCATGGTGCAGGTTTAGGAGGTGGTGCAATAGGGCGGTGAGGTGGTTGGGTATGTGCCGGCACTGTTTCTGTCCCCTCTACCGGAGTAGCACTCGACTGAGGGGTGGTAGGTACTGGTGTGGTTCCGGTGTGCTGGTGAGTCATATGCTAAACAGTGCCTCCTGCACTATAGGGTGGTATCCCTCCGCAACTTTGGTGGGTGGCTTAAACAAGTCCACAGGCATGACGGTGGGTGCTGGTATGGTGAGGCATGTCAGTAATGCAGTTTGCTCACGTGGACTAAGCAACCTGAACCCACTGGGAAGGATACGTAGCCCCTGAGGAAGTTTGGCAATAGCTCTCGCCTTCTTGGCCGTCCCTTCCACTCCCTCTTATGGGTGTTAAGGCATTAGGCACAAAAATTCGAAGTTGCAGGAGGTTGACGTGTCAGTGTTCACTTGTAGGTGCAAATTACTGCTGCCAACATTGCCTCACTCTCAGCGACTCTACCAGGTAGAGACGGCGTGGACTGTGAGATGATGGTTGCGGGAACTGCACTGTGTTGTCCCGCGGGGGTGGATTTCCCTGCACCAGGATGCAGCCCTCTCAGCACCACTAGGGAGCGATGAGAGTAGAGCACCCTGGCTAGCAAGTCTATCCCACCAGGATCGTACCTAGTGTCGTGGCTCTACCGTTCCTCCCACATGGTGCAAGGAACTGGTGGCCTTCCAATACTGGTGAGGTGAGGGTCCAGTGGTTACTGGTCTCCCCGGACTCCAAGAAAATTCCCGTCTCTGCGCCACAAAGTGAGTGGTGAAGTGGGGGGTGACTTTGCGTTTGAAAGGGGCCGGCCTCGCAGGCTTATTAGAAGGAACAAAGTTATACAGAGGGGAAACTATCCGGAATTTTTGTGTAGTTTTCGGGGGGATTGCGAGTTTAATTACCTTCCCGGCTGCCGTTCGGATTGTACACGTCTTTAGTGATGCAGTGTTGCTAACTCTTGGGATGAGGCAGGTGGCTTCGCAATTGTTGCGGGCTTAGATGGGCTGAAAATGCTAACGTATTCGTAGCTTGGCCATGGCCAACATATGCACAGTTCAGAATCTAGTTCGGATTAGAGTTCGCAAGCTATATAGGGCGAAATAGGATGTGGTGCGGAAACAGTGACTTATGGTCCGGGTGGGGGGGGGGGGGCACAGTGTCGTGAGTGGAGTCGACTGGCGGTGCGTCACCAGACTGAGATAGGTCCCTCGTCTCCCCCTAGCTCCCGTAGTACAGCCCTCGTGGGCTGACAGGGAGAAATTACATTCTAGAGTGGGAATGGTACCGCAGGCAAGCGCGATATACTCATAAAACTGACCTGACTGTCCTGGGGATCAGACTTACAGAAATTTTGTAATTAGTAATTATGTAAGTGCATATGTACGCTCTTGCATGTGCAAGTCTTCTATTAAATAATTCAATGCGCAATTAAATATTTCATTGTTGCATATGCAAGTGCATACTCTCTACGCATGCAAGTGTGCATAATAAGTTATTGCACTATTAAAATTATATAATTAAATGTATGGCGTTATTTTATATCTCGAAATTTCTTCCATGTAGAGGAAATGAACATATTTTAAGTGCAGCAGACATTTTTTATGGGGTTTATATAAATAATTTAAACACCCCGCTGTAGCACTACAACTTGCGTGAAATTTTTATTCGTCCTCGAGATATGGCATCAAACCTCAATTTTTCTGCTCTTCATAAATGGAGGACAAAAAGTTTATTTTCAGCCGATTTCAGAAATTATTATTTTTTAATTATTAGCGAAATCGACTGTACAGTACAGCTGAACTGTGTTATGTATTTACGATCTGATTTTAATTTTTCCCCCATTCAGCAGCATATCGAAGTTTACACCATACACGCCTCTTTCAGCAAGTATAAACTGTGCCGGCATAAATACAATATACAGAGTTAAATTAAAATATGTAAAAATATTGCTGGTATAGCACACAAAGCAAAAATATTTTTATAGATGCCATTCGGAAAATAAGATACTTGCACACTTTAAACATATATAATAATATGGACTACCACAGTACAACTCCTTCATCAAATTTGAAAGAAATCGGTTGATTGTTTCCTGAGATACGACACCAAAACTTTATTGTTTCACGCTGAGCTATGTTACAAAATGGCGGAGAAATGATGCTTTGTATAGATATATTCGATGGATATAATAGATACTGGCAGCATACAAATTTAAGTTGAAATTAGTTTTGTAGTTTCGTAAATAAAACATACTTGACTAAAATTAAAAAAGCATGTGCCTGACCCAATCAAAGTATATCAGTTAATTAAACCGGCCATAGTGCTAATTGTTTGCCATATTTGGTAAGAGTCTGTAAATTGTATTCCGAGATACATGCTGTTCACTGTAAAGTGAGCACTTTTGAAGCAGTTTTTTTTTTTTTTTTTTTTTTTTTTTTCCAATAGCCATTTTTTAACATTCCGCCACATTATAAATTAATAAATATTGCCATACAAGTATTAAACATGCTGTATACATTCCAACGGACTCGAAAGTATATGTCTTAGGCTACTATGAAATACATTTATTGACTATTATTCCAGAGGAAAGGGCTTCAAAAAGTAATCACTTTACAGTGAATAGCCCATATTACACAAAATCCATACTAATTCATGTGGCGCTATCTTACAAAATGCCTGGCAAAAGTGATTGCTTTGTGGCATATAATAAGCTTGTGATAGATAATGTCAGCATAAATAACTAGATTAAAATTGGTCGAACAGAATGGTAGTCAAACCAAATAAACCTCCTCCGTGTGGTGGTGGGGTTTTTGAATACCAACACAGCCACCTCGTTCTCGTCGTAAAAGGCGACAGACCTCCTCCGTGTGGTGGTGGGGTTTTGGAATACCAACACAGCCACCTCGTTCTTGTAAAAGGCGATAGACCTCCTCCGTGTGGTGGTGGGGATTTAGAATACCAACACAGCCACCTCGTTCTTGTAAAAGGCGACAGACCTCCTCCGTGTGGTGGTGGGGTTTTTGAATACCAACACAGCCACCTCGTTCTTGTAAAAGGCGATAGACCTCCTCCGTGTGGTGGTGGGGTTTTTGAATACCAACACAGCCACCTCGTTCTTGTAAAAGGCGATAGACCTCCTCCGTGTGGTGGTGGGGATTTAGAATACCAACACAGCCACCTCGTTCTTGTAAAAGGCGACAGACCTCCTCCGTGTGGTGGTGGGGTTTTGGAATACCAACACAGCCACCTCGTTCTTGTAAAAGGCGATAGACCTCCTCCGTGTGGTGGTGGGGATTTAGAATACCAACACAGCCACCTCGTTCTCGTCGTAAAAGGCGACAGACCTCCTCCGTGTGGTGGTGGGGTTTTAGAATACCACCACAGCCACCTCGTTCTCGTCGATAGACCTCCTCCGTGTGGTGGTGGGATTTTAGAATACCACCACAGCCACATCGTTCTTGTCGTAAAAGGCGACAGACTTCCTCCGTGTGGTGGTGGGGTTTTAGAATACCACCACAGCCACCACGTTCTTGTCGATAGACCTCCTCCGTGTGGTGGTGGGATTTTAGAATACCAACACAGTCACATCGTTCTTGTCGTAAAAGGCGACAGACTTCCTCCGTGTGGTGGTGGGGTTTTAGAATACCACCACAGCCACCTCGTTCTTGTCGATAGACCTCCTCCGTGTGGTGGTGGGATTTTAGAATACCACCACAGCCACATCGTTCTTGTCGTAAAAGGCGACAGACCTCCTCCGTGTGGTGGTGGGGATTTAGAATACCAACACAGTCACATCGTTCTTGTCGTAAAAGGCGACAGACCTCCTCCGTGTGGTGGTGGGGTTTTAGAATACCACCACAGCCACCTCGTTCTCGTCGTAAAAGGCGACAGACCTCCTCCGTGTGGTGGTGGGGTTTTAGAATACCACCACAGCCACCTCGTTCTCGTCGTAAAAGGCGACAGACCTCCTCCGTGTGGTGGTGGGGTTTTGGAATACCAACACAGCCACCTCGTTCTTGTAAAAGGCGATAGACCTCCTCCGCGTGGTGGTGGGGATTTAGAATACCACCACAGCCACCTCGTTCTTGTAAAAGGCGATAGACCTCCTCCGTGTGGTGGTGGGGTTTTGGAATACCAACACAGCACTCGTTCTTTCGTAAAAGGGCGACAGACCTCCTCCGTTGGTGTGGGGTTTTAGAAAACACCACAGCCACCTCGTTCCCCGTCGTAAAAGGGCGACAGACCTCCTCCGTGTGGGGTGGGGTTTTTGAATACCAACACGCCCCTCGCTCGTCGTAAAAGGCGACGACCTCCTCCGTGTGGTGGTGGGGTTTTAGAATACCACCACAGCCACCTCGTTTCTGTAAAAGGCGACAGACCCCCCCGTGTGGTGGTGGGGGTTTTGAATACCAACAGCCACCTCGTTCTTGTAAAAGGCACAACTCCTCCGTGTGGTGGTGGGGTTTTAGGGAAAACCCACAGCCACTCGTTCTCGTCGTAAAAGGCACAGACCTCCTCCGTGTGGTGGTGGGGTTTTGAATACCAAACACAGCCACCTCGTTCTTGTAAAAGGCGAAGACCTCCTCCGGTGGTGGTGGGGTTTTAGAATACCACCACAGCCCCCTCGTTCTTGTAAAAGCGAAGACCTCTCCGTGTGGTGGTGGGGTTTTAGAATACCACACAGCCACCTCGTTCTCGTCGTAAAAGGCGACAGACTCCTCCGTGTGGTGGTGGGTTTTAGAATACCACACAGCCACCTCGTTCTGTCGTAAAAGGCGACAGACCTCCTCCGTGTGGTGGTGGGGTTTAGAATACCAACACAGCCACTCGTTCTTGTAAAAGGCGAAGACTCCTCCGTGTGGTGGTGGGGTTTTAGAATACCACACAGCCACCTCGTTCTTGTAAAAGGCGACAGACCTCCTCCGTGTGGTGGTGGGGTTTAGAATACAACACAGCCACCTCGTTCTTGTAAAGGCGAAGACCTCCTCCGTGTGGTGGTGGGGATTTAGAATACCACACAGCCACCTCGTTCTTGTAAAAGGCGACAGACCTCCTCCGTGTGGTGGTGGGGTTTGAATACCAACACAGCCACCTCGTTTCTGTAAAAGGCGACAGACTCCTCCGTGTGGTGGTGGGTTTTAGAATACCACACAGCCACTCGTTCTCGTCGTAAAAGGCGACAGACCTCCTCCGTGTGGTGGTGGGGTTTTAGAATACCACACAGCACCTCGTTCTTGTAAAGGCGATATACCTCCTCCGTGTGGTGGTGGGGTTTTAGAATACCACCACAGCCACCTCGTTCTGTAAAAGGCGATAGACCTCCTCCGTGTGGTGGTGGGTTTAGAATACCAACACAGCACTCGTTCTGTCGTAAAAGGCGACAGACCTCCTCCGTGTGGTGGTGGGTTTTAGAATACCACCACAGCCACCTCGTCTTGTCGATAGACCTCCTCCGTGTGGTGGTGGGTTTTAGAATACCAACACCGCCACTCGTTCTGTCGTAAAAGGCGACAGACTCCTCCGTGTGGTGGTGGGGTTTAGAATACCAACACAGCACATCGTTCTGTCGTAAAAGGCGAGACCTCCTCCGTGTGGTGGTGGGGTTTTAGAATACCACACAGCCACCTCGTTCTCTGTAAAAGGCGACAGACCTCCTCCGTGTGGTGGTGGGGTTTTAGAATACCACCACGCCACCTCGTTCTCTCGTAAAAGGCGACAGACCTCCTCCGTGTGGTGGTGGGGTTTAGAATACCAACACAGCACCTCGTTTCGTCGTAAAAGGCGACAGACCTCCTCCGTGTGGTGGTGGGGTTTAGAATACCACACAGCCACCTCGTTTTGTAAAAGGCGAAACCTCCTCGTGTGGTGGTGGGGTTTTAGAATACCACACGCCACCTCGTTCTTGTAAAGGCGATAGACTCCTCGTGTGGTGGTGGGGTTAGATACACACAGCACTCGTTCTGTGTAAAGGCGACGATTTCTCGTGTGGTGGTGGGGTTTTGTACGTGTTTTGTCGAAGACTCCTCGTGTGGTGGTGGTTTTAGAATACCACACGCCACCTCGTTCTGTGTAAAAGGCGACAGACTCTCCGTGTGGTGGTGGGGTTTGAATACCAAACAGCCATCGTTCTTCGTAAAAGGCGACAGACTCCTCCTTGGTGTGGGGTTTTAGAATACCACACAGCACCTCGTTCTTGTAAAAGCGACAGACTCCTCCGTGTGGTGGTGGGTTTTAGAATACCACCACAGCCACCTCGTTCTGTCGTAAAAGGCGACAGACCTCCTCCGTGTGGTGGTGGGGATTTTAGAATACCAACACAGCCACCTCGTTCTTGTTAAAAGGCGACAGACCTCCTCCGTGTGGTGGTGGGGTTTTAGAATACCACACAGCCACCTCGTTCTCGTCGTAAAAGGCGACAGACCTCCTCCGTGTGGTGGTGGGGTTTTAGAATACCAACACAGCCACCTCGTTCTCGTGTAAAAGGCGACAGACCTCCTCCGTGTGGTGGTGGGGTTTTAGAATACCACCACAGCCACCTCGTTCTGTCGTAAAAGGCGACAGACCTCCTCCGTGTGGTGGTGGGGTTTTAGAATACCACCACAGCCACCTCGTTCTCGTCGTAAAAGGCGACAGACCTCCTCCGTGTGGTGGTGGGGTTTTAGAATACCACCACAGCCACCTCGTTCTTCGTAAAAGGCGACAGACCTCCTCCGTGTGGTGGTGGGGGTTTTAGAATACCACCACAGCCACTCGTTCTCTCGTAAAAGGCGACAGACCTCCTCCGTGTGGTGGTGGGGTTTTAGAATACCACCACAGCCACCTCGTTCTGTCGTAAAAGGCGACAGACCTCCTCCGTGTGGTGGTGGGGTTTTAGAATACCAACACAGCCACCTCGTTCTTGTAAAAGGCGACAGACTCCTCCGTGTGGTGGTGGGGTTTTAGAATACCACCACAGCCACCTCGTTCTTGTAAAAGGCGAAGACCTCCTCCGTGTGGTGGTGGGTTTTAGAATACCACCACAGCCACCTCGTTCTTGTAAAAGGCGACAGACCTCCTCCGTGTGGTGGTGGGGTTTTAGAATACCACACAGCCACCTCTCGTCGTAAAAGGCGACAGACCTCCTCCGTGTGGTGTGGGGTTTTAGAATACCACCACAGCCACCTCGTTCTTGTAAAAGGCGAAGACCTCCTCCGTGTGGTGGTGGGGTTTTAGAATACCACCACAGCCACCTCGTTCTTGTAAGGCGATAGACCTCCTCCGTGTGGTGGTGGGGTTTAGAATACCACACAGCCACCTCGTTCTTGTAAAAGGCGACAGACTCCTCCGTGTGTGGTGGGGTTTTAGAATACCACCACAGCCACCTCGTTCTTGTAAAGCGACAGACCTCCTCCGTGTGGTGGTGGGGTTTTAGAATACCACCACAGCCACCTCGTTCTCGTCGTAAAGGCGACAGACCTCCTCCGTGTGGTGGTGGGGTTTTAGAATACCAACACAGCACTCGTTCTGTGTAAAAGCGACAGACCTCTCCGTGTGGTGGTGGGGTTTTAGAATACAACACAGCCCCTCGTTCTTGTAAAAGGCGACAGACCTCCTCCGTGTGGGTGGTGGGGTTTTAGAATACCACCACAGCCACCTCGTTCTCGTCGTAAAAGGCGACAGACCTCCTCCGTGTGGTGGTGGGGATTTTAGAATACCAACACAGTCACCATCGTTCTTGTCGTAAAAGGCGAAGACCTCCTCCGTGTGGTGGTGGGGTTTTAGAATACCAACACAGCCACCTCGTTCTTGTAAAAGGCGACAGACTCCTCCGTGTGGTGGTGGGGTTTTAGAATACCAACACAGCCACCTCGTTCTTGTAAAAGGCGACAGACCTCCTCCGTGTGGTGGTGGGATTTTAGAATACCACCTCAGCCACCTCGTTCTTGTCGTAAAAGGCCATAGACCTACTCCGTGTGGTGGTGGGGTTTTAGAATACCACCATAGCCACATCGTTCTTGTCGTAAAAGGCGATAGACCTCCTCCGTGTGGTGGTGGGGATTTAGAATATCACCACAGCCACATCGTTCTTGTCGTAAAAGGCGATAGACCTCCTCCGTGTGGTGGTGGGGTTTTAGAATACCACCACAGCCACCTCGTTCTTGTAAAAGGCGACAGACCTCCTCCGTGTGGTGGTGGGGATTTAGAATACCACCACAGCCACATCGTTCTTGTCGTAAAAGGCGATATACCTCCTCCGTGTGGTGGTGGGGTTTTAGAATACCACCACAGCCACCTCGTTCTTGTCGTAAAAGGCGATATACCTCCTCCGTGTGGTGGTGGGGTTTTAGAATACCACCACAGCCACCTCGTTCTTGTAAAAGGCGATAGACCTCCTCCGTGTGGTGGTGGGGTTTTAGAATACCAACACAGCCACCTCGTTCTTGTAAAAGGCGACAGACATCCTCCGTGTGGTGGTGGGGTTTTAGAATACCACTACAGCCACATCGTTCTTGTCGTAAAAGGCGATATACCTCCTCCGTGTGGTGGTGGGGATTTAGAATACCACCACAGCCACCTCGTTCTTGTCGTAAAAGGCGACAGCCATGATTAATAAATACAAACATTGTCAAAAGCTAAGGCACGATCTTTTTAGAAAATGTGCTGATTTTGGATTTTGGAAATACTCGTGTATTTTCAATAGGCACTTATATAATGTTGTTAAATAAAGAAACATAATGTTTGCTTTAATATGTATCATATGGCTGGTATTATTTTATATTGTATTCTATGAGAGCAGCCTAATATAGTTTAGCAGTATTAGTATTTTCAAACAAAAATCTTCAAAAGAGCAGGTGTATATGATCATTATTTTCAGTGTTTTTCTGTGAGATTTGATTTTTTTTTATGGATTTGCCAGAATAAATATTAATGATATTATTATGTTGTTGAAAACGTTAGAAAAACAAAATAAACAGAAGTACATTGCAAAACATTTTACGCGTGTTCTCCTTTCAGATATTCAAGCCAGAAGTTAACTTATGGCTTTGTTTGTCAAAATGTTTTCTTGTTGTGTTAGTAAAATTTTGGGCTGGTTTTATGCCCTTTTGCTACGCTCTTGGTTATGGGCGTAGCATCGTAGATAAAGTCGAGTTCCTTTACGTAAGTAAAAATTGTGAATGTAGCAGGGTTTCCGCGCTTCAGTAAGGATAGCAAGTTTCAATGCACAGCATACTTGAGAGTAGAATAAGTTTTGTAAATGAATATCTGAACGACAACAAAATAAAATAATACTGCCAATCTATATTTGCATGGATCGTACATAAACACGACTAGTATCTTCGTTATTAGTCCTCGAGCTGCCGCGTCGTATCAGTTACATACACTGCGGGTAATACTGGTATCAGTTACATACACTGCGGGTAATACTGGTATCAGTTACATACACTGCGGGTAATACTGGTATCAGTTACATACACTGCGGGTAATACTGGTATCAGTTACATACACTGCGGGTAATACTGGTATCAGTTACATACACTGCGGGTAATACTGGTATCAGTTACATACACTGCGGGTAATACTGGTATCGATTTCCGCTGTAACTTTAGTCAACATTATAATATCGCCTCTCTTTGCTTTTCGGCGATGGGTTAAGACCAACTTTTGTGATATGTATTAGCTACGATAGTAAACGATATAGTCGATTACTCTTGAAAAACTTCCTGTATAAAGTGCACATATGGTAGCACATGCTCTGTGGTTCGAAGGAACCAGATATTGACAATAACGCAGTCGCTTGCTAACAAGTCTATACGGTATGTGTGTGTGTGTGTGTGTGTGTGTGTGTGTGTGTGTGTATATATATATATACAATTTTTTTTCGCATAAGTGGTGCGCGGGAACGTTTTTAGATAAATAATTTGTTATTTCAGCTAGTGTTAAACAAGCATATTATACATAATCGTTGACTGGGATAACACAAACTGATAAGTTTGTAATTAAAATAAAACGATCGCACAGAGCGGCCACCGTAGTTACCATACAGTGTAATCCGACACAAATGTTGAGTGCCCTCCAAAGAAGAAATCGGCAGGCTCTAGCGATATTGGTGAAAACACAAACCTCCAACTGCTACTTTGTAACTTTGGTCCTTCTTTTTCTGGCTGTGGTTTGCTTTCATCAAGCCAGTGCCAATCTATAGGTGAACATCTAAAATAAGAATATTCGACTCGCGGAACTCAGGTGAGTGTTTCCTTGGTTGCAACCATCCTCAAAATTTTGCTTGATTGATTTTCGATCCCAGAGCTTAAAGGCCGTCTGTCACCGAACATTTCAATCAGGTTTATATCGTAACTTCAAATGGCTGCATATAACCAACAGTGTTAGTAGTAGAGAAAAGTTCCTTGACGGCCATCGGCGTCTGGCACCGGAGCCGGAGCCAGGGGGGCGCCATGTTGTTACATAACCCGTCCGTCATCTTGGAACAATGTGACCTTGACCCTGGTGATCTTTGACCCTAAAAAACCCCCAAAAAACGTTAAAAGTTATATAAAAATTTTATTATTAAATAATTGTATTAATAATCGTTTAAAATGTATAAAAAAATATTATAAAATCTTACAAAAGTGTTTAAAATTTGCAAAAAAAATTTATTATGAAAAATTTTAATTTTAAAAATGGTTTAAATATTTATAAAAATGTATTATTTAAAAATGTTATTAAATAATTTATTTGAAAAACTTACCTTTACTCCACTCCTTCCCCCTCGTTTGTTCCATCAATTACTCACCTTTGTTCCATCCCTTGCAATATATTTGAGTATTCTATAAGTCGGTTCCCCTCCTACTCCGCCAAAGCTCTCATTGGCTAATTGCTGCCCCCCCCCCCCCCGTATCCCTAACAATGCTTACATTGGTAAATTACTGTTAAGTCAGCAAGTCTCCATCAATTAAACACCTCTGTTCCATCCCCAGGTGTCTTCGGGAACCTCGTTCCACCTATGTTTCTCATTGGCTAATTAGTCACATCCGTTCCACCCAACCAATCAGGGGCGTTCGCTCGAGCTCTACGAATCAGTCACCTTTGTTCAACCCCCTCCAATTACCCCACCAATGATTCTCATTGGCTAATTAGTGTTTATTCGGCAAGCATCCACCACGTCCATTCCACCCCATCCGCCATATTTAATTGGCGAATTTCCTCGGGTGTCTTTGGAAAACTTTGTTCCACCAATCAGACGTGTTCGCACCATCTCCACCAATCTAACAGATTGGCTAGTTACTGTTTAGTGGGCAAGCCTTCATCCCGCCAATGATTCCCATTGGCTAATTAGTCGTATGCGCTCCACCCCCTTAAACTTTGGCTTTGTAAGACGCGTCCCCGATGGTCTCTGGCAAAAGTTGTACCTCGCTCTTAGAAAAGTACGCATGTTGTCCAAGCGGCCATAAAACTCTTTAACCCATTTTGGCATTTGGAAGGGCGTGTTCGCTTAGTGTCCTGGACAAACGGGACGATTTGCCATACCTGCCGAAAGAGTTCCTGCTGACGAAATTTCGGCCGTATTCAAGTATTTGCCGTCCTACCTACAGCTGGACGAAGACATACGGTACTGCCCCTCATGCAAGGAGTGTTTCGAGAGCTGCACCAAGTCCTGGGTTCCCGACACGACACACCGCAGGGACTGGTGCAAGGCCCATAGGGCGACCTTGGCAGCAAGGTTTCTACGCACAAGCCATACCTGCAGGAGTCTCGCGCCCTCCCAATGTTCTACTGACAATCACTACCCAGCGACGAGGAAGCAAACCAAAGTGTTAACGTTTTTACCGCCGTGGCAATGTAGCACCTCGACCGCATCACGTAACAAGCATACCGCCTACAGATGTTAGGACTTGGTGGGCCGATGGAAATAATTCGTGCAGGGACATTTGCAAAGTGTTGGAACAAGCCATAATTCCCGATTACCCCGTGTACATTAATCACCAAGAGTTGGCGATGCGCAATGTGTATCCTGCTCGAACGAACGTTGTGGATCTGCACAGGTAACATGGTTGCCCACCGTTCAGGCAGCTGGTAGAGACGTGCGTCTCGAGGCTTCACGAGTGTGATCGTGCGATGCCCAAGCACTACGATTGTGGACTTAACGATAATCCGTGGTGCATATAAAAATAATACGCCTGTGTAATGTCCTCTAGGACTGAAAAATTATAATAGTGTGTAACAAAGACTCGAGGAAGAAGCTTTGTATTTGTAATAGTGTGTAAATAAATAAATGTGTTTTAAAAAAATATTTTTTTATCTCGAGTCACTTCTTCCTTTAGGTAATTAAAAATATTTGGTATCAGTTTTCATAAAATACGGTTGGTAAATAAAAGCATTCTAAAAAAGTTTTATATAGATGTTAATAAAACACACTGTTGGTAAAGAAATATTCAGTTTTGTTACATTTTTAAGTAATAGAGACCAGAAACACACACACATATATATATAACGTGTACCTTCGTAATTGAATAAATAAAACAAAGGAAGTGTGTGCAGCACAAGGAGAGTGCGAAAGTCGCCTCACACCTGACGTGTGCTGGCCGAGATGTTTTCATGATGTAAGTAAATATCGCGCAGAACACTTGGGCGGAGGATGAAACTTCATGACCGGATCGCGCCAGCCGGCACGCGCTCAGAACTGAGCTCCAGAGACTACTTCATGACACCAAGAACCAGAGCGTGAAAATATTTCACATTTATAGTCTAGTATCCCAAAATACAGCGACGGCATATTTATTTACCATGTAATACGTCGAGGAACTCTAGCCCACAGTCGGGAATAAGTGAGATGCACGTTCAACTCCTGGTGCACTTGAAACACACACTAAGCAAAAAATTACACTGGTGGAAACATAACTGGAAATATATGCACTTCAACGCATATGAATAAAAACATGGTACAATAAAAATGAGAAAAAATATGGTACAGTACTGGGGAGAAAAAATACACACGTCACCCTTCACATGATGAGACATAACATACGGGAAGGGCAGGTTCAACACCTTGTCCAGATTCAACAGCTGGTACCCACCCGGTAAAATATAGGCAGAGACATGCCGACTGCAAAACACACGCACATGACGTATAGAAACCATTGCACCACCAATTATATATATAGGAGTGTAACACCTATGCGAGAGAAAACTTTGATGGCCGCTATGCATATCACTAATGTAAACCGATAGAAACATTTATGTATGCCAAAAAATACGTGCACATCCCAAAGTGCGGAAAATATATCAGTTTCATAGTTTTGTATTGCAAACAAGTACATTGTTCATACCCATGAGCGAATACACAACAGCCTGCAGGCATTGGGAGGGATATAAATGAAAGAACGAACAGTTTAGTAAAAATTATACGTTTACATAAAATTTTAGTTGTAGCAAAGATTTTTACGGCAAAATGTCCTCGTCGACCCAAGAATCATGTAGGTCATATCCCTTCGGCGTGAAATCCACCAATTATGGATTCGCCACATACGTACTCGATGTAAAACATTCATGGTTACGCATCTCGTATATGCACCACCTTGTACAGACCTACAGACCAGTTATGATGGAACCCTTTGTGGAAAATTCCACCTTTTTCTAAACCCGCATCAAGTCACCGCTACGGGCTTTAGACTTTCACGGGTCTCTCCTGTTCGTAATAGCATATGATGTTCGAAGTAGGGAGTCTTTCTTCACGTCTTCAGGCGTCATGCAAGTGGTAGAATGAATGGCAGAATTCTACTCATGTGCGAGTTTCTGGGGTAGTGTCTTCACAGTTTAGCTTTTAGAGTCCTGTGAAAATGCTCGACGATGCTAGCCTTGAGCCCAGAGAATGTGGAATAGTGGTTGATGTTATGTTTCTTCATCAGTGGACTGAATATAGCATTAAAGCATTCTTTACCGTCGTCGGTGTGGAGATTTGTTCTTACGCACCTTCTTGCAATACGTTCGCCACAGCTTTCGCTACGTCGCGTACATTCTTCGTTCTGAGCGGTCTGGCCCAAACATACATGGAGAACGTATCGCTCATGGTCACCAGCAAAGTTTTTCACTTCGATCAGGTCGGCTTGGAAATTATCATCCAGCCCTTTCATGGCATATTTTCTGTGTGGGTAATTTTTCCTAGCTTTCTCTGCAACTCGTCGGCAACTGCATACTTGCTCATCTCTAAATGTAGCCCGCCTCTAAGAGTTTTTCGATGATGGTAATTATTTTGTTCGTGTGCGAGCGGTTTCCTACAGACTGTGAAGCGACCAAAAGCCTATCTGCCAACTCATTCTGTTCGTTCCAATACCAATAGTCTATTTTTTCTCCTCTCTCCAATTTTCGATCCGCCAATTTCACATACCTTGGAAAACAGTTCGACTATAACGGGAAATTTTTCCTGCATCGCGTCCTTAAATCGTTGCGTTGAGGGGTTATTCTCGGCGTAATGAGAACGACTAGATTGTAGCATGCGACGATACTTGCGCAAATCCGATCCGGTGTAGTGTCCGGGATGCCTACAAAACAAAAGTTCGCCCAACCCCTGCGTGATTTTTATATTGCACTTGCCGATCTGCAGTACATCCCGAGGTAAAAACAATACTTCCTTGTTTCCGAGAAACCATTTTCCACCATTTTTCTGAAAACCATACGTCTTGTCGACAGTACGGTCAGAGTAGGAAGCGATGTAGTGATACAGAAGTGTACTCACCTCGGGTCCACGCTCCCGGGTTCGTTTCCTTTCCCGAGCACACAACAATTGATCACGGGCAAATAGTCTCCGTCATTAGTGATGCCACCTGCTGGGTCGTTCAGTTCCGACCTTCTATTCCGTTTATGCGCGGAGGTCGGTTCTTCCACCTGGATTTCTCGTTTGATTTCAACGTGAGCACCGTCATTCGGTTATTTATAATTTCTTCTAGGCGGAGGGTAATAGGTTGAAGAGTTTCCTCCCTTCAAGTCTCGAAGGCCATTCTGTAAGTTTTCGCGAGTAACTATTTGTCCCGTACCACCTTGATAGCTTGCTGAAGCTCGGCTTGGTTGTCCATCGTTCACTGAGTGGAAAAGACTTTTAGTGCATGTATATAAAGACCTCGCCTTTGTTTGTAGTCAATCATTCACAATTTTCTGAAATTGCTTTATCGAGGTGTCCAACACACGTGTCCAAGATATTCTGGCTATTTCTCGCGACATCGGTTTTCGTGGCCAATTTGGACATTAACAATTTTTGTAGCTCCTTCAAATCTTCTCGTCTCTGTGTGTTCTATGTATGTTGATCAAGTCTATTATCCGTGCCGCCACACCTTCTACGTGCAGGTCGATAGGTACCAAACACTTCGTTCTTCCCACTTTCCAATTTTCGAACGATAAGAGACAAGTTTTCTCTATGTACAGGATCGAAGTGATTCTGACCATATTCGAGGTCATCGTGGCTATCAATATCGCCAAATTTGGAAATGCTTCCGTAACTCATCGTTATGTTATTAGGATAAACTGATCGAAGCCACGCCTGTACCTTCCTTTATGTAGTGGACAGTCTTTTACAATCACCGATATACCAAACTTTTCCTTTCAGAACAAGATGCACATTTCTTTGAATTCCGCAAATGTCATGTAGGTATTGACATGATCATCGTAAACGTGCCGCGAATTCGTGTCGTCCATGTCCTGCAGTACCCGTGCCAGTCACTGGTATTTCTGTTGCTAGAGCGATCTCGAATAAACGTACACATTCTCCAACCAAAGGCCATACGGTTCCTCCAACAGGCTGAGTAGGACGCATGTCTTGCCGCGACGCGACAGACCTCAAATCAGGTATCGCACGCTAGTACACAACAGGGCATCGTGGTATGATTTGTGAGAAATATCTTCATCTTCAGCATGAATGCGCATGGGTAGAGTAATATCTCGATTGAAGTTATGTATACTGTTTGCTTCTGCTTGGTTTATATCACACATTGGTGAGGAGGAGGAGGAGAAAAGAGGAGGGGGGCGGAGGTAGATGTGGAGGCAGAGGCGGAAGTGGAGGCAGCGGAGGAGGAGGTGGTAGCATATACAAGCCTCTTTGATGACATGAAGCACATTTTAGAATGTCTCTTCAAATTATCACTCCAAGAAAACTGTCTCTGGCAGAACTCGCACTTAAATGTCATTTTGGAATGTGTGATACGTTCGTATTGATCCGAATATAGACAGATACTAACACAAAAAGTATAAAGTAAGAATATTTGTTGTTTGTAGGCCAGTTAAATTCAATTCGCCGCAAGTAAAGACAGTGAAATCCGGTCGTGGGATCGCCCATTCGAACTCTACATTCTAGGTTCTGTGGAACCAAGCTAGATCATGTACACGGATATGAACGCGCTGGACGAGATCAAAGCGACACAACACCGCTTACTCCCTAAACAAGGATCTTGACACTAGGCAGGCCAGGCCGAAGAAATAAGAAAATTGACATTCACTTTATCCAACATCATGAAAGCCAAGGCGAAAATAGGCATGAAATTATGTACAAACAAAAGGCCCTCGCAACATCCTCGAAGGATCAGAAGTAAAGGGAAGAACAAGGTAGGAGGGTTCCTGCCCGCAGTGATACCTGCTATCTGTGCTCTGGCTGGTATCGCTAGGTCAGTCACGAATATCGTTAGTGCTGTGATGGCAGGCTTCGAATGATTGAAAACAGGCAGAGAACCTGCCACCATAACAGAATGTTGGAAGCTATCGCCATTGGTAAAAAATCGGTAAAGGACTCTACATTTGTCCCCCGTATCGTGGAAGATGATCAAATGTGGAGGCGGGGGAGAAAGAGGAAAAAATCGAAGGAGGAAATCAAAGTGGCTCTGCCTAGACGTCCACTGACGAACGTGGACTTGAAACTGTTTGCGAGCAAATAGAAAATAACTCATTTTCGCGGAGTGTTCATGCGAGATATACTTTACCTGCTAAACCCAAGAGACACGAATGTACCATAATTAATCTGGATACAACAGCCGGGTCGAGAAAGCACTGGGCAGCCTATATAAAACGTAGCAAATGTGCGGTATACTAGGTATGACTGTTCTGAGAGTTTGCATCCTCCACCCGAACTGCGCGAGTACCTGGAAAATTGTAAACTGACACACAACTACGAAACGGAGCAGACACTGGACACGTGGAACTGTGGACAATGTGTCTACTATATAAAAATGGCAGGGTATAAAAATGGCTGTGTCAGCTGTACTGATCTCACCAGTATGTTGGTGTCCATCATTCTGAGTGGTAAAACGTCCGAGCTGAGGGCCAGCTCCCTTGGGGCTGGAGGGGGAAAGGTGCGTGGGGCTAGTAAACGTTCAAACTTACAACTCCAAATCCAACATTGACGAAAATGTGAATTCCAGTTTTCGGTATTCGATTATAGGGGCAGCGAAAGAAATCAGCATGCCGACAGGGGCGTACGAGCTGAAGGATATGGAATACTTCATAAACAAATCGCTACCGCACGACATTGCACGGGAATCCGAATACCTTGAAGGCTGAAATGTTTTTCACCGCAGATGCAGAGTACACGGAACCGGGTACCATCAGACCAATGCTGGGGTTCGAAGCCAGAGTGTATGAAGCAGGTCAACGTCGTACGCCTAAACTGTAACTAGGCATGTTGCATTAGTAGTAGGGGGATGCTGGTTCTAGTTCACTTTGGTCACTGGCAGGCGTAGTGCCGTAAGATTAACCTGGGAAGGGTCTCAAAATGGAGGCTACCAAACTGGCGCTATCCCTGGTCGCTGTGCTGTGATTGTTTATTGGTTGTGGCAGACAATCAATTATGTGTTTAAGCCCTTTTGTAAATATACTCATAATTTCCTAAAACTTAAAAAAAAATATAGTGATCAAATTCATAACATAGGCATTGTATCCGATAATCATTATGGTGGTTAAGTCATTTAAGCCCTAAGACCTTCCTGAATATATCAGTTATAAGTTTAAGCCATTTGGAAAATATAGTCACATTTAACGAACCTTTGAAGATATAGTGATCAAATTCATAACATAGGCATTGTATCCGATATTCATCATGGTGTTAAGTAATTTAGACCTTAAGCCCTTTCTGAAAAAGTCAATTATGCTTTATGCCCTTTCATAAACATACTCATAATTTCCGAACAATTGAAACTATACTCATCAAATTCATAACTTTAGCATCGTATCCTCGATCCAACTCGATGATAAAATCATGTATGCCTTAAGTCCTTTCTGGTAAGGTCAAATTTGCCTTAATCACTTTTATAATAATAGTAACTCATAATTTACCATCTACCAAAGCTACAAACATCAAATTCACAACATACACATCAAGACCAACAACAAACAATACAACAGGGTCAAACACACCTAAAGTCATTATATAAGCATATTAACTCACAATTTCACATTTATCAAAGCTACAATCATCAAATTCATAACATATTAACCAAGCCCAACCACAAACAAAACTACAGGGTCAAACACACCTAAAGCCTTTTTATAAGCAGACTAACTCATACATTCACATCTACTGAAGCTATAGTCATCAAACTTGGGCTCTAACGACTGGTGAGCAGATTGCTACTGAACTCGATTCCCATTCAGGATACCTACATAACATTCAGTTTTTATTAGTTAGTAATTTAAAAAGTGATCAACGAGCCAGACCCACCAAGATAAATACATCAGTGTAGTAAACAATCGATAAATACACAAAATAGTATTTACATATTGGTTCCAGACTTATGCCTTACATTCTGATACGAAATGTGTAACAAGTAAACACACCATGCGAACAGTGCTCAGTGAACAGCTTCGTTTGTGAGGCGAGTTCACACTTATGCAAAGGCTCCGCAGGCTCCACATGCTCCACAGATTCCACATGCTCCACATCCTAAGGCAGCACCACAAACACACACAACCACACACAAATACAATCACAAATCTCAACTACACACACCAGCCAACTGAAGAACAAAATAACGTTACAAATATATCAACTTACCATACATCTCAAATAAACCAAAAAACCAAAACTAACACAATCATATTATGAGACCATTTCAGCTTATAATACTAACATCAGACCAACAGACTTAGTTTCCAAAACATTCCAACTAGCTAAGTAGATGTATAATGAGAGAGCTGGACCACTCTGTATTTTCATCGAAATTTCTAGGTGTTTTGCTTCAAAATCAAGGTTTTCGAGGCTAAATTTACACTCAAAAATTTTTAAAAGAGGAGCTATCCAAAACAAACAATTTTCATAGAAAGTCAAGCAATTTAAGCCAAAATCAAGCCCAACTTTTAATTTTGCCAAATATTCCGAGTCAATTTGTGCCACTTAAAAAAACATCAAATGTGAGCAAAAACATGCAAATTTCTTGCTTTTCAAGCAATTTTTCACATATTTTTAGAAATGTAAATTTGGCATGCAAGCAATTTAAATCAAGCAAATTAAATTAAAAATCATATTAAAAGATACGAACTAATATAATTCAATTTATTACATGAATACAATATCATGCATAGTTTTCCATTTTTCACTTCTTTTAAACCTATATATGCCACAAAAATAGTTTCCCATTTATCAATTTTTAATTATTTTCATCAATTATCTTTGCATAGCAATCTAGTAAGGTAATTTTATGTCTATCACCTAGAATACAATTAATTTTTTACCGAATTTAGATTTATAAATTCAAAAATCTGTGGTGTCATACTATTTATCAATTTCTAGATCCCTTAGTTTAGTGAATTCATATGAATTGTTCAACTTGTTGAGCAGAGCCTCCATTTTTGTGTTTATTTAAAAGCAAAAAATTACTGAAGAAAAAATATTTTTTTCACTGTCTTATATAAATTAATTTTCTTAATATGTTCAAAATGGAAAATAATACCATATCTAAGCAATGTAAAAAATATGGCGAAGTATCAAACATAGAGAGTTTTGCATCACATAAGCATACAAAAGATGAACATATTTGTACCCGTAAAAAACGGTCTGCTGAGTATGCCAAACTCAATATTAGTTTAAAAAAAGAGAAATTACTATGCGAATGTGGAAAATATGTTTCTAAACTATATCTCAAAAAGAATAAAAGTAGAAAATCGCACAATACAAATCAAATTCGACACGATTATTCAACTAAGACATGTGTAGCATGTAATGAGAACAAATATATTGATTCATTTGATCTCCATAAAGCAACTAAAGACAAACATACAACAAAATGTAAAAAATGCTTTAATGAGAAAATACTGTGTGAATGTAGAAAATATGTTTGTATTATATATCTCAAAGAGCATAAAAAAACGGAATCACTCAATACAATAGTAGATATTCTAAATGAAATTCAACGTGATGATTACCCAACAAAAACATGTACACTATGTAAAGAGAATAAATCTATAAAGTTATTTTCTCTTCATAAAAATACGAAGGATATGCATACAACAATATGCAAAATATTCTATAGTGAGAAATATTTTCACAGTAGAAGTTAAATATTTTAAAAAATTAATATCAATAATTTAAGCACTTCATTCCGTTATTTTTATAAAAATTATTACATTTCTTTATATTATTTTTGATTGCTTATAGAAAAAACAAATATGGCTACGAATTATTCGGTAGCAGATCTGAGCAAAATGAGAGTGACCCATTTGAGAATTATAGCTAGAGAATTAAATATAAAAAAATTATCTAAATTACATAAAGATGATCTTATTACAAGCATTATTACAAAAAGTCGTCAAGCAGGAGAAAATTTAAATGATTTAAAAGTTGTGGAATTAAGAACTAAAGCTGAAAGATTTAACATACCAAATATAAATAATTTAAGGAAAGCAGATTTAATTACAGCTATTATTAATGAGCAAAGAAAAATAAACTTTACAAATTTGCCATTTTTCTTATTCTAGTATCAATGAATTATATAAGAAAGCCAGAAATAAATTGAAAAAAAAAATATTTCCATTCGCTAATAATATATTTGTAAAACAAGAGAAAAATGATTCAAAAGAAATATTCCCACTTTCTAGTAATCTATTTGTAAAACAAGAGAGAAATATATTAAAAGAAATATTCCCATTTTCTAATAATGTATTTGTAAAACTTAGAAATAAAAGCCAGCGGGTAAAAGAAGGGACTTTTACAAATTTACCTTTAGCTGATGCAAATATCAATCAATTATATCCCAAAGATAAAAAGGAATTAACATAAATATTTCCATTTTATAATAATTTATTTGTTAACAAAAGAAGTAGAAGAACCAATGAAGCTTAGTTAGCTAATAAAGCTTTTAAAAGTAGGATATCAACATATAACATTGAAAATTCTTTTAATTTAGTAGATCCTAATCAATTTTTATGTTCTATAAAAACTATAGTTTTTGAGATAATATGCAAGAATCTTAGAAAGTTTAGAGGGTTGAAAACCAGCATTATATTATATGCTAATTGTCGCAAACAAGAAAATAATCAAGTAGAATTATTCACATTTAAATCACCCAACTAAACAGTATTGAATGAAGGAGATATTAAAAGGATTTTTAAATTCATATACCAATAAATAATTACACAATTATCTGAATTTCAATCGAGAGGTTCTGGAAGGACTTTGGATAGAGTAATTGGAATACAGTTAGCAATAAATAAGTATAATCCATTAAATAGATCATAATATATTTAACTACAAGAAGTGGTTAAGAATAAAAAAGCATGCATTAATGTAAAGAATAATGATCAAAAATGCTTTCTTTGGCCAATAAAACTGCATCATCTCCTGCAGACAGTCATTCGGATAGTTACTAAATATAAAAATGTAGGGCTCTTAATATCGACAAAATATTAGATAATTATGAATATCCAATTAAACGTGATGATATACCAGAAATTTAAAATCAAATTGAAACGTCTATAAATGTTTACTATAGAAGGTCAGAAATTCATGGTATATCCACCAAAACTTACGAAAAATAAAACTAGGATAAGCATATAAATTTACTTTATTTCAAAGAAGGTGATAACTAACATTACTGTTGGAATAAATACTTATTGAAGCTACTTGCAGCACAAAAAACTAATCATAATGGTAAAACTTATATATGTGATATGGGTCTTCAATTCTTTTGTTCGCAAGAAAAATTAAATAAATATACAAAAGACTGCTCTAAAAATGCAGCAGTAAAAATTCAGTTACCTTCGAAAGAAGAGCAAATTTTTTTCAAAAATTATAAACTTGCCGATTTTAAATCAATTTTAAAGAAAGCATCAACAGTTAAGCCAAATCCAAAGGAAATAACTAAGTTTAAATTAATCAAAAAATATCCATTTTTAACAGAAGATCATATCGATAGTGATCTTTATAAGGAGATACTTAAAGAAAGATATAATCATACTAATAATCAAATAAAAAACATTGATTTAAAGTTGAATGATGAATCATATACTATGAAATATCTATTACACAAAGCATCTGGTTTTTGTTATTGTATTGTATCTGCTTATGGTGATTATAAGCCACCAGTGGTATATCGAGGCCCAAATGCTCATAAAATTGCTATATAATCAATTAAAAGAGAAGTAGAAGAAATTGGGGAAATATATTCACAAATTGAAACAATGCATCCAATTAACAAATTAAGAAAAAGTGTTATATAGTAAATACAAATTTTACTGCATGCGAATGCATATATACAAAAGAGAATAAAAAACTATGCCATCATGATCACATAAGTGGAAAATTCATTAATCCTGTATGTAATAATTGTAATCCACAATTAAAATCGCCCAACTTTGTACCAATTAATTTCCAAAATGTAGCTGGGTATGATGCTCATTTATTTGTTAAAGAACTAGGGTATGACGAAAAAAATATAGGTTTACTTGCAAGTAATGAAGAAAAGTTTATTACTTTTGGGAAAGGAACAGAACATTTAAAAATGAAATTTATAGACACATTTTTATTTATGGCCAGTAGTTTAGCTAAATTATCATGGAGTTTAAGTAAAGATAAAATTGAACACACGCAAAAACATTATCCTAAAGATAAAGTAGATTTAGTATGAGAAAGGGTGCTTATACATATGATTATAGGGATAGTTGGAAAAAATTTAATAAAACCGATCTTCCTGCAAAAGTGAATTTTATAATAACTTAAATGAATCTTACATAACTTACTATGATTATGAGCATGCAAAACTTGTATGGGATCAATTTAATATTAAGAATCTTGGTGAATACCACGATTTATATTTAAGAAGTGATTTATTACTGTTAGCAGATATATCTGAAAACTTTAGAAATACACGTATAAATGCATACGATTTAGATCCATCGTGGTATTTGTCAGCACCAGGGTTATCTTCGGATAAGAAGCATATCCTGAAAATCTTAGGAAGGCATGCAATATGAAACTTACTTTGGCACTTCACTTTGCGCAAAGGAATTAAATATTAATAATAACAAAATTAAAATTAAAAGGTTGCTTCGAATATATAAGTTTTTTAGTAATTTTTTACTCTCACTCTTACCTTCATCTGGATTGCTTTGAAACACGGGAGAATCACTAACCTTAAAATATTCCCATATAAACCTCAAAAGCTTGTACAGATTTAGATTATACCCTCACATAGGTGTACGTAAAGTGTAAGAGATCTGTAAAGTTTCAATCACGAATAAAATAGAAGGTTTGATGTAATACAAAAATACCTCAATCAAAATACTCAAACGCTTCAAAACATGTTACTGAACACATATATATACCCTAAATAAAATCAATAATGACACTTTAAATTAAAACAAATCATTGACGCATCACAACATGTAAGATGAAGAAAAGAACAAAACTTAATCCCTAGGGTAACATGTAGTGTTAGTGCAGGCACCAAAAGAAAAAAAAGTATTGTGGCAATTTTGAAATAAAGCCATTTGAATGTTCAAAATAAGAGAAAGGAAAAACATAAATCCAGATGTCAAATAGCGAGATTCACTGGTCAAATCAAATAATTTTACAATTTAATTTGAAAAGTTTAAAATTCATTTAAACACCAAAAATTCACAATACACTTACCTTCGCTAGTAGTAAATGGCTTGAATTAGGGCTATGGCAAAGTTACATTTATGCTTGTTAGCAAGAATAATTTCAAATATGTTAAAAATGTTAATATTTGCCTGGCAAAAAATGTAGTTGAAAAGTAATATTATTTCTGAAAGATCACAAATCATAATTTACATTTAAGCTTTAAGTTCTGAAGAATTATTTCCATTGTAACATTTATCATTTATTTATAAGTAATCATTTGTAAATATTGTAAAGGTCAGGATTAAATGTTCGTACAAAGTTTCTGGCTTTGTTCCCTGTCTTTAAATTGCTGAGAGCTGGTGTAAGTCTCTAATTTTAACAACCTCAAAATGTTAACTAAACGAGCATAACTGAAACGATTTATTAAATACACTTCTTAAAATATCACTTTTACAGTCATAATTTGTCTTGCGAAATTGCTTTTCAAAATACTAGTTCAAATATAACAGTAGTATATGTAATTCATCAGTCACTAATAATTGAATAAATGTATATAAACTGTTCACTAGCACACTGCATGTAATGCCACATTGTGCATGTATTCGCCCTCATATCGCGCGAGCTAGCTGTGACATCACACCAGTTGAATGAGTGTTGAAAATACCACAGTGCTATGCCGCGACATTTCAGGGAACTATTACGATCGATTATCGAAATATGCACCGCGCCGCCACCGTCAGAGCCTTGCCAAGATGTTTCGAGTAACTATTAAGAAAACAGAGGCGACAAGAAGCATGCATCTCGGTCCCATGTGTAGCAAGGAAAGGAAATTTTATTTTTATTTCAATGAAAATGGGAAGTATATGTTTAAGAAACATGTTTGTTTTTTAATCTTACTAAAGCATGCACTGCATTCATGGAGAATATGCCCCTGCTTGGGATGCACTGTTAAAAACGACCAAACAACCACTAGATTTATTACACAATTATGATATGATTTTAATGATAGAAATAGGAATTATATGTGGAATATCGCAATGCTGTAAACGATATGTTAAAGCAAATAATAAATATTTAAATGATTTTGACTCTAATCAAGAGTCAAACTATTTAGCACATCTTGATGCTAATAATTTATATGGCTGGGCAATGTCACAATAATTACCATATGGTGGTTTCGAATGGGAGAATTATACAGCACTTCATTTTTACAATGAACATATATTAAATTTGGATGATGATTCTAATTATGGTTATATATTAGAAGTTTATTTATAATATACTAGGGAACTACACAAATTACATAAATATATACCTTTTTTGCTCAGAAAATAAGGTACTTCGAAAGACAAAGCAGTCTAAATTATAAATAACTTTACAGAAAAAAGAAAAGTATGTAATACACTATCGTAATTTGAAACAATGCCTAAAGAATGGATTAAAACTTACTAAAATACATAGAATATTAAAGTTAAATCAGTCTGATTGGTTGAAGAAATATATAGATTTAAATACAGTGATGAGAACTGATGCTAAAAATGACTTTGAAAAAGATTTTTATAAGCTGATGAATAATTCTGTGTTCGGCAAAACTTTGAAAAATATTAGAAATAGAGTGGATATAAAACTAATAACAAACAAAGAAAAATGTGAAAAATTAATAGCAAAACCTAATTTTAAGAAAAGTACTATATTTAATGAAAACCCTGCAGCTATACATATGAATAAAACAAATGTAAAATTTAATAAACCTATTTATGTTGGCATGTCAATCTTAGACATATCAAAAGAATGTATGTATGATTTCCATTATGAAGTTATGAAACCAAAATATGGAAATAAAATTGAATTATGTTATCAAGATACTGATAGTTATGTGTATAACATAAAAACAGAAGATTTTTATGAAGATAAGAAAACAATGACAGAAAAATTTGATACAAGTGATTATCCAAATGGTAATATACAAAAAAAATACCTCAAATAAACAAGAAAGTTTTAGGCAAAATAAAAGACGAATGTAATGGTAAAATAATGAAAGAATTTGTTGGTTTAAGAGCAAAACTGTATGCATTAAGAGTTGACGATAAAGAAAACAAAAAATCTGAAGGTGTAAATAAATGTATTGTTAACAAGCATGAAGCCCTGCTTCAAGTCTGACACACGTGTCAATTAACAAACTCGAGCAATTGCATGTGAGTACTCCTGTCCTACCAAAAAGACTGTCCTGCATGTACGATTTGTTTTTCGTCCTGCCTGCTGATGAAATGTGTGATGCCTACAATTTTCTGGAGTACGATTAAATGCCGCTATTATGGGGTTGGTGTGTTTACAGAACTACATGACTTTAATGAACTTGGTTAGCAAGTCTTGGTTATTTGTCACGTCTGTATTTGGTAGCCCAGATTAATAAACTGTTATTTTTCTTGAAGAGGGGTTACTATTTGAAGAGGCAATATTTTTGTTGTGAAAAAGGTACTTTGTTTTTCTTACCCTCCCCCCCCCCTGCACCAAGTGGCACATGTCTGAATGCTTCCAGCATTGAGCTATACTGAAGAGAGGAGCGCGGCGCTCCTGGTGTGGTCGAGTGCTGTCTGGTGGCTGCTACTGGCAACGAGTTCAGCCATGCGCATCCTGGCACCTTCCATACGCTTCTCCGCTATTCCCGCCGCCTCCTTAACCTTCCCGAGCTGCATTCGTCCCCTGCCCAAACAAGTGTGCAGTGTTCCACTTCGAGTTGCGCGGGCTGGCTGACGATAGATCATGTTTACACCACTTCGTACTTCGAGGCTTCACCATGCTAGATGCGTTTCCGCATAATATGAATACTACTCAAGTTAAGTATTTCAATGAATGTAGCAGTTGTAATGCCAGAGGTAGAGTTCCATTTTAGAAGTTTTTTTTATAGCGATTTTTGTGTGTATATGGATTTTTGTAGAGAAGTGTTTCTTCACTGTTTTGATTGTGTGAATTTTCAATATGGGATTTTATGGGAATGTTTGCAAGAGATGGAGGTGGATTCTTCCTTTTTTCTTGGGTGTGAGTAGGAATGGTCTCCTAGAATATGATTTGCCTAAAGAATTTTAATGCCAAGGGTTTAGTGCATATTTTATGGTGTGCCATTATGCTCATGGTAAAGTGTAATGAGGGTTTTTGCTCCTTTCTGATGGTATTCTTGAAATTAGTATTCCATGTTGTACTTTTTAACAAATCATCAGGTGTACTTTACTTTTAAAATTTTAATGGTATTTGCTTTGCTCAGGGAATCATTTTAAATTTTCTAATGGGATTTCACAAGTGTTTATTCAGGTTGGGTGATTTCTCAGGATATATTAATTTGTGTTTGTTCCAGTGTTTGTCTGTTCTCTCCTTCCCCTAGTTCACCGATTGGTAGCAAGCAACAGAAATTTCCAGATGCAATGTACATTTTTCAGATCAAGTTGCAAAGTTATTATTCTTGGTGATAATGTATATATGGGCTTCAATATATTTGTATTGATTTTGGGATTTTTGGGTTCATGCTTTCTTGATTTTTTAAAATGCTGTGTGTCCTTCTCCTTGCCTTCCTTTAGGCCTGCTACACCCTAAAGAGGTGTAACAAGCAAATTACTTTGACTATTATAAGAATTGCTTGTTTAATGAAAAAATACAATATAGAACAATTATTTGATAAGAAGCAAAAATCATAAAATATATTCAGTAGAAATTAATAGAATAGCATTATGTTCTTATGATGAAAAGAAAATTATTCTAGAAAATTAAATTGATACAGTGCCATAAGGCTATCGAAACAGAGAATCTTTAACATTTTTAATTTCTAAAACAATATCATTGTTAGCACCATCGAAAACAGTTAATTTACCATTTTCATCCCTGGTTTCTAAAACAATGTAATTAAACCACTCTTTATTAATTTGATTTTTAAAAATTGGGTATACTGGCCCATAGCTAATATAATCTCTAAAACCAAACATAGTTTTTGGTGGAAAACTAGCAATTATATCTGTTTCTAAATGATTAGATCCATCATATTTGATAAATATTTCACATGCCAAGTTACAGTGAATATTGATTGTTTAATATGGATTAAAATTATGCAATTGAGTGCCCACAACAACCTTGTCCTTTTCAATAGTAATATTGCTATCAAAACCAAAAACATCAGATAATTTATCATTAAGTTTAATATCAAACTTAGATTTAATAGATATTCTATTTTTTACATTATCTGCTGTTAATTCAATTTTTTTTTTGTTGAAAATGGATGGATTGAATGTATAGCTTATTTTAAAGATTCAATATTGTATTGGCCCCTGGGGATACTTATAACTTCGTTTTTATCAACAACAGCACTTATTTCAATGATCATTATATATTGTTTATATTTGTAGTCAAAAATTTTGTATGAAAACTAATGCAATCGATTTTTCACTATGGGCGATATCATAATGAAGTTTCTTCTTCAGTACGGAACTATTATTTGCTAAATTGAATACTTTACAAGAATTATTGTTATTAAATTAAGAAAAACTATCGGGGTGTTGGTGTATTAATTTCCAAAGGAGGTGCTAATAAAAAAAAAAGAATGACGAACTATTGACTGATGATATTGGAGGTATAATTGTAGGCCCAAGCAATTGTGGGATACCAATTTAATGATCAATTTTATTTATAAGACAGGTTGGTTAAATTTTAATAAGTTGTATGTTTGTCAAAAAGTTTGAATCAACCAAAATATATTGAGTTATAAAATTATTTCGATGAGGCATTTATAAAAGTAAAAACTTAATGAAAAATGGCATACTTTTTAATAATACTGAGGAAATGGTCTCTTTAGATCAATGCAAAAACGAATCTCTAATTGTATTTGATGATGTTATTTTAGATGACCAAAATATAATTTGTGAGTACTTTAATATAGAAAGGCACAAAACTATTGAGGTTTTTTATTTGGCACAGACACATTCCAGAGTGCCCAAATAATTAGTAAGAGACAATGCGAATTTTCTGAGTATATTTAGACAAGATGACACAAATTTAAAACAAATATATAATCATTTTGTCGGTGGTGATATGTTTTACAAAAAAAATTGAAGAGCTTTGTGTTGCTTGTAAACCTTTTGCAATTTTTAAGAAAGTTGAATTTTTGTTTGGGCCCCAAATTTCATTCTCCCATTATTTTTATAGAAAAATATTGTTAATGACTTAGAAAATTTAACTCCTTGAAAACTATATTAATTTGAGTCTGGAAATTTTAAATCCCATCTACAAGATGGGGTTAGTTGGAAACGAAAAATATTCCAAATTTATTACTGAATCTGGTCTATATTCTTTAATATTATTTTCCTATAACTTTTCATTTCCTTAATAAAAAAAGAATATACATAAGAAGACTTATTGCAGCTTGCTCAATTTCACATATGCATAAATTTGCATATCAAAATGGTGTTAATTCTAGACATAATTAATAACAAACATACTTACTATGGTAAACAAGATTTATGATTATTGATGAGAATAATAATCGTTGGTTTAAAGCCAAGGGTGTTGCTTAAATATTAGAGTATAATAATACTGATGATGTTATAAGAAAACATGTAGATGTGTAAGATAAAGTTAAATTAGAAGTAATTAGTAAACCTCGCAAAATGCTGGGTATAACATATAATGAAAAAATACAATTTTTATCACAGAATGTGGTCTGAATGATCTAGCTATGAGCTCAAAATTACTAATCGCTAAAACTTTAAAAAATGTGTTACACAAGAAGTTATTCCTTAAATTAGAAAACATGGTGAATATAAGAGTCAAGAAGATGTAATATATTAATACAAATGCCAAATAAAGCATTTAATAGATTAAAATATAATTAAAGATGATGTATTGAGAATATAAGAGGGGCTATTGATATGGCTTCCGAAGTAATAAATCGTAGAAATGTCGAAATCAGAGAAATGTCTCCTCATGTAGTACCACAAACACAAAATAAAAATTTTTAACCCAACTTTCATTCTTTTACAATTATTTGATGTTGACTGTGAATATGATTACTATGTCATTGGAACTCAAAAAAATGTTCAAAAACAATTGTATAGAATTGAAGATAGACATGCAAATTGCGAACAAATATTGAGATTTGATTACATTCCAAATGCTATCAACTTATATTAAAGAATGAAAGAAACATTGAATGGTCACATTGGGTGTTTTTGCTACTGTTTTAATACTTCTGTAAATAATTATACTCAACAAAGATTGATTAATGATATTAATAATCTTCATCGAATTGAGTAAGAAGTAAATTATTATATTTAAATTTACTAAACATCTGTTTTATTAATTCATGAGTTATGGGAACTATCAAAACCTAATCATTTGACATAAATTTTATCACCTTTAATTTTTAAGACTTTTTCAACCAAATATTCATTTGAATAATCAGTTTTCATGATTTCGAATTCATAAAAAGTGACTTCTATTTCCTCTCCTTTAGTATATTTTCATTTTTAAGCAAGCACATCATAATTTAAAACTTTACAAATAGTAAACAACTCTGTTGACCAATTAGCTGTGTATCCCTTCCTAAAAGTTTTTTTAAGTTTCCTCTTGCGGATGTCATCTCCAACTTTGTATTTCGGTTTAGTAATCGTGTCTATAAATTTGTTTGCATTAATTTTTTTCATTGGTATTATTAACTTCAATTGGTTTCATACCAATAGTTCTTCCTTTGTGTTGTTGTATTCTTTGACTAAACTGTCTAATATATTTATCCATTTATAATTGTCATTTTAAGCAAATTTCTTCCACATTTTATTCTTCATTGTTCTATTAAATCTTTCTACAAGACTGGCTTTTAGATCAGTGAATGTAGAATAATGATTGATGTTATATTTTTGCATAAGCTCTTTAAATGCTTTATTATAAAATTCTGAACATTATCACTTTGTAAATTATGTGACTTTCTTTGCTTCAACATAGCTTCTAAAGCATTTACTACATTTTTAGCTGATTTATCTTTAATAGCTCCAGAAAATGCAAACTTTTAAGATACATTGATAGTTGTCATAATATATTTATATATATTATTTATATGTGATATGCTTTTCAAATTGCAAGTATCCATTTCAACAAGATCAATTTGCCATAAATAATCGATTCCATATTATATTACTTTCATCCAGGGGAGATTTCTTCTTACTGGTTTATATAATTCATTTATTATGCTGGCTCTTACATTAAGCACTTTTTACAAATGTTGATTTATTGGAATGGTATGTAGAACATTCACTTTTCTGAATTAATTATCCACTTTTTGTATTTTCAGTTTTTATATTATTATTTTTGGTGACTTTCTTGCACTTCAAACACCAAGTGTTCTCCATTTAATAACAAATATATATATAGTTCATCTTTATACATCATGATTATTCATATTATAGTCATCACCCCATCAGAAGATTGAGATATTATATTTATTTTTATTTTAAAAGCCAATTAATACCTCTTAACATAAAATCGATTACTATAATAATTTTTTTTGGAATCCTTAATAACAGTTAGAGTTTCATTAGGTAAATTATCAGAAATTATTTTATAAACAGTACAAGCCATAAAAAAGATAAGAAAAATTGATTACCTAAGTGAAAATGGTCATTTTTTATTCCACTTTGCACACAAAAAAAATATATGAGATTTTTCTTCAATTTTCAAGTTAACGAGTGTATCACAATAATGCAAAACTGATTTGTTAAAATTTTGCAATTTATCAGCTATTTCTTTATCTAAATATCTTTTATTGACAGCATCTTTTCCATCAACAGGATCAACCACAATATTAATTCTATGATTTTGAATAGAAACATAGTCTGTCATATAATGAAATACTTTATTAATTTGATCATGTAAAGCAGTAACAATGATATTGAATTTTGAGTCTACATATGTTTTAAAATCAGGAACACTAATATTGTATTTTGAATCTACATCAGTTTTTAAAGCATAAACAGAAACAATAGTTTTATATTTTGAATCGACATCCTTTTTTAATTGCATAATCTGATATACATATATATAAAATTGTAGTACATCTTTTTTAGAAAGATTTTAAGTTTAATGATATAATTTATTTGTTATTAAATGGCAGATGTATTCGGACAACCATTAATCAATTCTTTAAAATGAAGACATTGGCAATATCACTGAAGATTTAAAAACATTTGTAGATTCAAAATGCAATTCGAGTGTTTCTTCTTTACTAGTGTATAAATCTCAAAACATGGTAATATTATTGAAGCTGTTGATAATATTGGACTAACTTATACAATGATGAATGTTTTGTTAAGATCCCCAGGTGAGCAAAATTATTTAGAGGCTACTGGTTTTGATGATAAATACCGAGTAAAATCTGTACATAGTGATGGACTAAATTAAATAATTTACCCATTGAGATATTTTTTTGGCTTTATCAGAGATAATGCTGAAATATACTGGAAAGGTGGTTATAAAATCACTTTTATCCGTTATTCATCTGATAACAACTATTTATTTGTATTTAAGAACGAAGCTGTCACACCTCCGACAAGTTATGTCGATCCAGGTAGAATTGATATTCAAGAATTAGAAATCATGTGGCCTGTTGTTGAATACTAATCTAACACAACCATTGCAACTATAGAAAAATAAACAGAGAGCCTAAAGTCCCTATTAGTTTCAACTATTGGCAATTTTTATAAAAATAAGTACCTTTGGAACAGCTGATATAATATATCAGTTTAATAATTTATAGTTTGATATGCCTGATTTTTTAATTGTAAGCTTTCAAACTAACAGAAAAAATCGTGCTGAACAGTATGTCCATGCTTCTATGTTTGATCAATGTAATGTACGAAATATTTATGTTAAAAATGGACGAAATGAGTTTTCCAAAGGAAAATTTGAATCTAGATATTGAACATGGTCTTTGTAGTAAACAGTTTCTTGCTTATAATGACTTTAGAAATGTAAAATCAAAACTAAATGCTATATATAGAAATAATGATCTTTATTATAAACCTACTGTGAACTATGATGTTAAAACCAATTTTTATTCATTTTGGGGGTGAAGACCATTATATGTTATTGATTGTTTATACAGAAAAACAACTATAGTTAAAGATAAAACAAACAAAAAAAATTACATTGATTTTAACAAAGCTGTTGCAGCACATATGATTTGTAATGTTGTTCTAGTTAGACAGTGGAATTTAACATATGATTACTTGAAAGAGAGGATTACTGAAAATGTATAAATTTTTTATGTTATTAAAGGGAAGAACCAACAAATTGGCTCGATATTTTAATGCAATATTTTATACTTATATTTGAGTGGTTACATTTGAAATGTTAACCAATATTTAGAAATATAGATGAATTATTTGATAGAATAAAAAATCATAATTATAATTAAAATTTTCTCATAGTATCACTTTTTTCATAAAACATGTATAAATTTTTTTATATTTTAAATTGATTAAATTATAGATATTTTAGAACTTTGGGATATTGGATATAAAATTATAAAAACAGCAACTTCCACTGATAAAGAATTGGACATTGTTCATTTCAACATTGTTTTAGAAATCAATAAAAATGATATAAGATCAGAGAAATTATCTAATTTTAAAGAAAATGTTTATGATGGTTGGGATTACGGAATCAGTAATGGTTATGATTCAGATTTTTCTTTATTTTTAGATTTTGAAAAGTCTTATTGGTGTTTTACTTTTGTTGAATAAATTTATAAAGTCTATTAATTTGTATCTTTTCATTTGATTTTTAGCTTAATTTGCTGGATTTAGATTGCTCGTTTGCAAAATTGACATTTCTAAAAAAAAAATGCGAAAAAGTGCTCGAAAACCGAGAAATTTGCATGTTTTTGCTTAAATTTTGATGTTTTTAACAGGCACGAATTGACTCGGCATTTTTGGCAAAATTGAAGATTTTGCTCAATTTTGGCTTAATGTGTTTGATTTTCGATGAAAATTGCTTGTTTTGGAGAGCTCCTGTTTTAACATTTTAAGAGCCTGAATTTAGCATCAAAAACCTTGATTTTGGAGCAGAAACTTCGAAATTTCGATGAAAATAAGGAGTGGTCCAGCTCTCTTTATACATCTACTCAGCTAAGCTAACATTACCTTGATTCGCATTCATTCTCCATCACATCGTGGAAGTCATTTCATTCGCCTTATACTCAACAACAAATATTACTAAAAGATTTTCAATAAAAACACCTATATATTTTCCATATAATGTTAGGATATTCGAATAATTTGCGTATAATGGCATAATCTCAGTACTCAATTTCACAACATCTGAGAGACATGCTTCATTTTCAAAAAAACCTCCCACACTCTAATCTAGTGTCAAAGTGAATACTTCTGGAAGGTGGTTAACATTTGAGATTTTAGTGAAGTCATGCAATTATATCTATATTCAAATTATTCACAAATAAGTAGGAGGGAAAATACCTCTCACCTTAAATAATCAATTAACACATGTTTTCCTTTCTTTTCTTTATTTACTGGAAAAAAAAAACTTTCATCAAGAAGTAGCATCTGTCTCTTCTAATAACCATTCAAATTGTCAGAGAATCCCATCTCAATAGATATATTAATATTAGCTTACAAGTGTTTATATGTATCATAACAGTCTGTACAACCATAAGAAAAAATGTATTTTAAATGATAACACCTCAATTCCCCTTTAACACAGATTAGACTTAAAAGGTTTCACCCGATCAGTTAATGGAAGGAGGGAATCAATAAAAACAATAGTATTCCATATACTCCTAATTTTATTTCACACAATAGTCAAAATTACATACATAAATACACTCAATAATATTCTCCACTCGACAAAATATTTGTGTAAACAATCCAAACATAATTAAAAACATTTCATAAGATTTACATTACCTACACAGTTTCCATGAAAAACAAACATTACTGCATTGCATTGTGTTTACATTTAACTATATGTTTGTCTAATATAGACTTTCTGGTAAATATTTGTGTAAACAATCCAAAAATAATTAAAAACATTTCATAAGATTTACATTACCTACACAGTTTCCATGAAAAACAAACATTACTGCATTGCATTGTGTTTACATTTAACTATATGTTTGTCTAATATAGACTTCCTGGTAAATATTTTGCACACATCATACACCGGTGTACTATACCTTCAGGTATTATTACGGAATGTAAATAACTTCAGGCAAAATCGGCACTGATTTCTAGTAACCAATGAGTTATCCACCCTAACACTTCTATCGCAAGTTAACAAATATTTTTTCAAGTTGGGTATGATCACTAAACCCACAATGGCATTTACTACATAAATATTTCCTTCTAAGAATGTTTCCTAAACAATTATTTTTGTTTTGATATCTTCTCAAATTGCGATGTTAAGTAAATTCCTCCTCACACGTTTTACAACTGGAAACGAGGTTGTGTGCTCTCTTCCAAAGTAATTGCCAATGATGTAATCAATTTACTCGATTGTAAGAAAATTTTACATTTTTTTCATGCTTCTTTAATGCATCCTCTTTCTTAAACAGACATAAACATATTTCACATCGGTATACTTTGGAAGTAGGATTCTTGGAACAGGCTCTCTTTTCATGATGATGAACATAATGATATGAGGTAAATGTTTCTCCATAGAAACGACATATGTGTTGTATTCCCATTGATTTATTACCTTTACACACCGCTACATGCCTTGCTAATGCATATTGTCTCGTAAATATATGTCAACAGATTGCACAGCAATATTTTACACACTCAGGATTCATTACACAATTACTTCTTTAATGGCGACACATACTGCGAATATGCTTAAAGTTTTTATTGCAGTTCTGGCAGTGTAATCCAAGGGATGGTTCACCTATTGCAGGAGTAAAACCACAGCAGCTCATAACATGTAGATCTAGTTTATCACTAGTACCAAACCAAGATTGACATTTCAAACATCTATGTAGATCGCGAGAAGGTTAACTATGACAGTCTCGTTCATGACAACATAACTTTCCCTCATCGAAATACTCCTTGACACAATAAGAACATTTATGCCTAATATATAATGCTTGATGCGAGGTTTCTTCTGAAGAGCGCAGAGCAGATGTATTCGCCTCTATCATTCTAAACAGACTGAGCTAAATACCTTCAGACAGCGAGCTTTTATACCTTTCATAAATGTAATAGTATACGAAGTATAAAAAGCAACCAATCCTCAGAGATCCAATCTACCGGTGATCCATTGAATGAAACAATGACAAACACAGTTATCAATCACAATGCCACTACTGTGCGGAGCTCATTCGATTTAAACCATCGAAACGTAAACATCTCTCCACAATCCTATGATATTACTCTAAACACAACATACCTTTATACTTGCCCATGAAGTAACCATCGATAAAGAGACAAAATTATATATGAAAAACATCTCTTTTTTAATGTTTGTAAATATTTTTTTAGCTGTTTACCTTAAATAATTATAAACCAGAAATGCTTCTAAAGGGTATATGGTTTAAATGTTATCGCCCCTTCAAACGAATGTTAAAATAGAGGGATGTGTCTAAGTTACAGTCTTAAATAGGTAATATATGTTAGGTATACTTAATTCTTTTTTCCAGGTTACATGCAATCATACACAAACAGAATGACATAAACACCTATTCACATTAACTGTTTTAGACATTTCATAATGTTAGTATTGTACGGGAAACAAATTTCGCATTCATACATTACATCATCTCTAACTATGTGCATTAGTTAAGTATGATTCCTAATTAAGAAAATATCAATCCAACATTCCCTATGATGTTTATGGAATCAGCGAACAAACCATTCAACTCCTATAAAAATCATATGATATTAGTCAGTTCATCATATAAACTTACATTCATTTATAACTCTACCTAACACACATCTAAACAAAACCAAGATTAGAGAATGAAAGAGCATTCTCCCTCTTACACCACGGAATATTTCTGTGAGAGTGTCAAAATATAACTGATTCCCAGATGTCAAAGGTTCCCCAAACTATTGCAAGTGAATATAATTTAACATTTTCTTTGTACACAACATAAATATCTGCTTTATATGCAACATACATACATATTTGTTAAACTATTAACCAGAGGGGATACATGGAATTTTTATAGTTTCCTTTAAATAATCCAATTCATCCCTCCTAGCAAACAATTTAACTGCCTACCACAAAAATGTATTGCAGATAGCAAACAGTATACCCACTCACAGAAAAATGTTATTATGCTTACAAGCAATTACTGTTAAACAGATACAAATATAATATATACAAAGAACCTAAAATATTCCAAAGGGTGTGGGAGGTTTTTTTGAAAATGAAGTATGTGTCTCAGATGTTGTGAAATTGAGTACTGAGTTTATTCCTATGTGCGCAAATTATTCGAATAGCCTAACATTAGATAGAAAATATATAGGCATTTTTATTGTAAATCTTTTAATAATATCACTTGTTGAGTATAAGGCGAATAAAATGACTTCCATGATATAATAGAGAAGGAATACGAATTAAAGGTAATGTTAGCTTAGCTGGTTGCAATGTTTTGGAAATTTAGTCTGATGGTCTGATGTTAGTATTATAAGCTGAAATGGTCTCATAATATGATCGTGTTTGTTTTGGTTCACTTGAGATGTATGGTAAGTTGATATATTTGTAAAGTTTTTATTTTTTCAGTTGGCTGGTATGTGTAGTTGAGTTGTGGGATTGTATGTGTGTGTGATTGTGGTGCTGCCTTAGGATGTGGAGCATTTGGAGTATGTGGAGCCTGTGGAGTCTGTGGAGCACGAGGAGTCTGTGGTGCATGTGAAGCCTGTGGAGAATGTGGAGTCTGTGGAATCTGTGAAGCCTGTGGAGCATGTGAAGCCTGTGGAGACTGTGGAGCATGTGAAGCCTGTGGAGACTGTGGAGCATGTGGAGTCTGTGGAGCATGAGGAGTCTGTGGTGCATGTGAAGCCTGTGGAGACTGTAGAGCATGTGGAGTCTGTGAAGTCTGTGGAACCTGTGGAGTCTGTGGAGCATGAGGAGTCTGTGGAGTCTGTGGTGCATATGAAGCCTGTGGAGCATGTGGAGTCTGTAGAGTCTGTGGAGCCTGTGGAATCTGTGGAGCATGAGGAGTCTGTGGTGCATGTGAAGCCTGTGGAGACTATGGAGCATGTGGAGTCTGTTGAGTCTGTGGAGCATGAGGAGTCTCTGGTGCATGTGAAGCCTGTGGAGACTGTAGAGCATGTGGAGTCTGTGAAGTCTGTGGAACCTGTGGAGTCTGTGGAGCATGAGGAGTCTGTGGAGTCTGTGTAACATGTTGAGCATGTGAGCCTTTGCATAAGTGTGAACTCACTTCACAAGCGAAGCTGTTCCCTGAGCAATGTTCGCGAGGTGTGATTACATGTTACACATTTTGTATCGGAATGTAAGGCATATGTATCGAACCAATATGTAAGTACTATTTTGTGTAGTTATCGATTGCTCATTACACTAATATATTTGACCTTGATGGGTCTTGCTCATCATTCACTGCTTAAATTACAAACTTAAAAAACTTAATGAAATATAAGTATACCTGAATGGGAATCGAGTTCATTAGCAATTTGCTCACCAGTCGTTAGAGCCTGTGTTTGATGACTATGGCTTCAGTAGGTGTGAAATTATGAGATAGTATGCTTATAAAAGGGCTTTAGGTGTGTTTGACCTTGTAGTCTTGTTTGTTGTGCTTTATGTGTATGTTATGAATTTGATATTTATAGCTTTGGTAGATGGTAAATGATGAGTTACTATTCTTATAAACATGATTAAGGCAAAATTGACCTTGTCAGAGAGGACTTAAGGCCTAAATAACTTTACCTTCCTGTTGGATATCGGATACAATTCCTAAGTTATGAATTTGATAAGTAGGGCAATGAGGGGCAATAGTTTGCATGGAGCAAGAGTACTATAATGTCGTAGTTCTCACTGTCGTCGTTAGATAGCATCGGCGTTTATATAGGGAGCTTTCTACATGCGGTAGAGATACTGGACAAGGCTAGTTAGCGAGCTGCTGCCTTTAATGGAAGTATGATGGCAACCATATGTTTAGAGTGACTTTTGTTATATTATTATTGTGTTTAACAGGTGCTTGCAGAACCACAACGAATTGTAGTTGTCGAATAATAAGTACATGTATGTAACAGGTATGGTTTTTGCTTGTATTCATATGAGTTTGTAATTTTCACTGTGCAACTGTGATATACGGGTGAAGAATTATATGTTTTCGGTTTGTTGGGGGGAAGTGCCCTGGGGCAAGAGTCAGCACAAACGATTATGCAGACTCTTGCCCCATAATACTAAACATTACTAAAACCACTCAAACCTTTTGTAAATATGCACAGAACGTATGGAGTATGAACGTTCAAAAGAAATATTACTTACAGACAGTTTTACTATAAGTGAACTAAAATATAACATTATTACAGAAGGAAAAATTATGTTAGTAAAGAAACAGAAATATTCTCCTACAAGTAGTCTATTGAAAACAGTTTGCTACGACAAAAATATTTAAACAGTAAAACGAAACTAACAGGTCTTTAGCGAAATACTACACCAAACATGTTCCTTTTATTTTCAGGAAAATGAGGACATATAAAAGAAAGACTGACAGAAAGCCACTTGGTGTAGATATGCTAGACAGAACTAAAATAAGAAGGGATTATAGTGATTCAATTAGAGCCATTACTGCAGATATGGGGGATAGAGGAACCTACCTTACGAAAAAGGTTAAAAAAGGTAAGAAAATTTTGCAGTTTTAAAGTTATTTAAAACTTGTTTATGTACACATCTTTCACTTAACAACTAAAAATAATGCTTGTAAGAAAATAAATTTTTGTTACAGTGAACGCCAGCCTATTCCTGTGACCATTTTACTTCTATGTTTTCTGCAGAAATGGAACTGGAACTGGTCGCTTACCTTGGCGAAATGGACCAAAGGTTTTTTGGGCTAGCATTCAAGGAGGTACAATCCTTGGAATACGAATATTCAGAATGTAATATCATTGAGCACCCATTCAACAAAAGGATGAAGTAAGCAGGTCGGGATTGGGTTTATGATTTCCTTGCACGCCATCCACATCTATGATTAAAGAAGCCAGAAGGCATGAGTGTAGCAAGGGCTATTGGGTTTAACAAGTGGAAAATTGACCTATTATTTAAGAATCTACATTACATTAATGCTGAACATGACTTTCTGGCCAAACCCACTAGAACATACAGCATTGGTGAAAGTGGCATAAACATTGTCCCTAACAGGTTTCCGAGAATAGTATCAGGCAAAGGGTAAAGGAATTCGAATAAAATTGTGTCCAGTGAATGCGGCCAATCAATCACAGTTGTCTGTTGCATGTCAGTAGCTAGGCATTTTGTCCCTCCTGCAATAACCTTCCCCCCGTAATAAAATTAAACATGACCTCAGTGATGGAGTTCCACCTTCATCTTTGTTTCTTTTGTCTAACTCAGGTTTTATCAATGCAGAACTCTTTCTGATCAGGCTCCAACATTTCGCATCACACACCAAACCCTCTGCAGATGATCCTGTCTTGCTAATCCTCGACAATCACTCTTCACACATTTCCATACCAGCCATAAAATTTTGTCGTGAATACCACATTAATCTCCTTTGTCTACCACTTCATAGCTCACATAGACTTCAGCTGCTGGATAAAACCTTCTTTGGACCTCTGAAAGCTTACTATGCAAATGAATGTAGTAAATGGATGTCAGCATATCCTGGTAGATTCATTAAAGAAATTTAGATTGCTAATTTGTTTCGATTAGCTTATGAAAAGGCAGCTACCATTGGAATTGCAGCAAAGGGTTTTCAGGCATGTGGCATACTTCGAATGAATCCAGATATTTTCTCAGAAGTTGACTTTCTTCCATCTGAAATGACTGACAGGCTTCTCCCAAACATTGACAATCAATCTTGTCCTGTTGGTAAAAGTAGGTCTACTAATAGGTCTATAATGAATGCAGAAGTACAGCATGCTTCTACGTCACAGAAAATTGTGGAATTTGAGGAAACCCCCGTCAAAAACGTTCCAACTGGGCATAATGAAAGTGGCATCGAAGATGTTTTTAAAGAGTTTGCTTCAGGTAGCGCTACTGACATATCCTCCAATACTTGTCTTCAGAATGTGTCCACTCCTGTAGTGTTCTGTTTCGCCAGAAATAATCAGGCCCTTCCCAAAAGTCAGTCATCCGCAAATGAGGCACAGGAAATCAAAACAATCAGAAATACTCACATCATCACCATATGTTAAAATGCTATCATCCCAAGTTTAAATGTAGAATATGTCTAACCCAAAGAAAAGGGCAGTAAGAATCACAAAATCAGTAATCTTGACAACCAAAGGTGCTGGCGCAAAACGCAAATTGTCTTTAGGAGGCAATAAAGACATTGCATGCTCTGGTAAGGTGGACTACTTCTGCAGTAGATGTGGTGTAATGTACGCAAAGCCTCCATCTGTGGACTGTATAATGTGCAGTGAATGTAGATCATGGGGGGAAGAGCCTTGGACTGATTATTCTGGAAATGGCTCTTTCTAATGTATTAGATGGAAACAGGACTCTTACCCCACTGTAATAGGATTCTTGCCCTACATGTGGGACAAGTTTCCTGTTATGCCGTCATGTGTTCTTTTTGTATTATAAATGTTTTGAAATTAGTTATGTAGTTAGTTGTTGTATATAATCATAAATAAATAATTGTCATATCATATCCATGTGGTTTAATACAAAATAAATAACTGCACCAGCTGTAATCGACCATTCTTTCTTAGGTGCGGACTCCTGTCCCTCATTACCCTATAGTTTCAATGGTTCGGAAATTATGAGTATATTCATAAAAGGGCTGAAAGCATAATTGACCTTATCAGAAAGGGCTTAAGACCTAAATGACTTTACCATTGTGTTGAATATCAGATACGTAGCCTACGTTATGAATTTTATGAAAACAGTTTCAATTGTTCGGAAATTATTAGTACAATTATAAAATGGCTAAAAGTATAATTTACCTTTGCAGAAAGGGCTTAAGGTCTAAATGACTTTACCACCGTGATGGATATAGGATATAATGACTATGTTAAGAATTTGAGCACTATATCTTAAATGGTTCGGAAATTATGACTACATTTTACAAAAGGGCTTGAACTTATAATTGACCTTGTCAGAAAGGGCTTAAAGCCTAAATGACTTAACACTGTGATGGAAATTGGATACAATGCCTATGTTATGAATTTGAGCACTATATCTTCAAAGGTTCGTTAAATATGACTATATTTTCCAAATGGCTTAATCTTATAATTGATATCTTCAGGAAGGTCTTAGGGCTTAAATGACTTAACCACCATAATGATTATCGGATACAATGCCTATGTTATGAATTTGATCACTATATTTTTTTTTAAGTTTTAGGAAATTATGAGTATATTTACAAAAGGGCTTAAACACATAATTGATTGTCTGCCACAACCAATAAACAATCACAGCACAGCGACCAGGGACAGCGCCAGTTTGGTAGCCTCCATTTTGAGACCCTTCCCAGGTTAATCTTACGGCACTACGCCTGCCAGTGACCAAAGTGAAGTAGAACCAGCATCCCCCTACTACTTGCAGTTATGTGAAACTGAAACTGAGCAGTAGTATTTACGAGTTTGCCCCCACCGTAGGTCGTGGATATAAAATCGTAGAATTTCCGAGAACGCTCATTTACGTTCCGGTCACTGAGAAGATTACCTACGAAGTAGCCGTTTCGATCGTCAACCAAAATGAAGAACTGATAAATTTCTGAAACAAAGAAATTACGCTACGTTTACACCTGAAACGATGGGACTAAATTTCGCAGGGAAGACAAACATGTATAAATGCCTGTGGTACATCGTACCCGAGATCAGGAAGCTGCGAGGAAGTTTTACGCTAACACCTGAAAACGCAAGGTTTCTCCGTGTCTACTTCGGGTTAAAAGTAAATCAACATGGCAGACGAAATTCTCGAGGTGTATCAGCCCCTATAATTCGACGATAAACTTGATAAAATCGAAATGTACTGTTACGAATCGTATCTTGCTGGAACTTCCGCTCTCGGAAGGGAGGTTAGAACACTTAAACAGCGACATAGGGCCTTATTCATAGTCACTTTTAGTCCGGACTAAGGAAAGATCATCCTCCGACCAAATTTTTTCGTATTCAGGAAGCATTTTTATTGCTAGTCCGAGGATCATCATGCTTTATACGGCCTAAATTTTAGTCCGGACTGAGGGTTTGACTAACGAAGTATTAAGGTCAAAAGAAACATAGCGAACATAAAATACGCCAGTTACTTTAATGTTACATGCAGTAAAAGCTATATAAAGCTCACGAAAGATAAAAATTACGTTTAAGGCCGGTTCTGTCAATCTGTATGCAAAAATATGCCGACCTAAAGGATGAAATGTTCCGTGAATAATAATTCAAAGGAAATATACCTAACAAGCTTAATAATAAATCAGTTTCGAGCCACAGTAATGCGTTTCTATATCTGTGTCAATCAAATGCTTTCTCTGCAAACAGATTCTTACAAGACGTGATATTAACACACTCAAGATTGTTAATACAAATCATAGTTTGCACCAGTAAAGTCTTCACTCATAAATTAAATGTAATGGGATCTCAATGGTAACGTCGTGGTTTGATATGCTGAAGGATGAATTGTCGAATCTTGTCTGGGTAGTAAAATTTTAACCATTTGTAATGTCTTTTTGTAAAGTATCTAGTCTTACAATACTCATTTAACATCATTATAAAGACAATATTGGCGTAATAAAACGAAACCAGCCCATATTACAATATGTGATAGAGTCATCAAAACAAGGTTAAAACGAATAAAGTAACGTTAATGTAGTAAAAAATAACGAAGTTGCTATTCTCGCTTAGCAAAATTTTGTGGACGAGTGTAAAAAGATATTGTAAACTTAATTGCATTCATAATGTGATTTGTTTACACGAGCGGGCAGAAAATACTCTGCATACTATCGAGAGCACCACTTTTGAAAGGAAATAATGAAAGCCAGTTAAAGGTCGAGACCTTTTATATAACCTTTTGCTTTGTAGAACATATGTATATTTACCAAACTTTTACTTTTATTATCAATTCAGCACACAGTATAACTGATTATAATTTGTTTTTTCTTACGCATATCAACGCTTATTGTAAATTACTATTCAATTTGAAAAGGAAAAACATTTTTTAATTTAAATAAGTTATATTGTGTTTAGCGTTATCTAGTTACTATTTTGTCATGAGTGGAAATTAAAAGTTTTATTTGTGACGAATAATCTGTAATGCACATTCGCAGTAAACCTGGCAACAATGTACTTGGACGATCCTTCTAATAAAGTTAGTCTCACTCTAATCAGGGTTTATGAATATGATATAGTTAGTCAACCCTTAGTCCGGACTAACCCCAGACCAACTCCGAGGAAGATGATCTCTGGATCATCCTTGGACGTAGGACTATGAATAAGGCCCAAGATATTTACACCCTGCTTAGCCAGCCAGTCCTTTGTGCGCACAAGAGACAGGCTAACAAAGGCGGACAGTACACACCCGACCACCGCCAAGTTAGTACTAAATGGGATTTTTCACCTTTTCGAGCGAGTAGTAATGTACGAGATTAATGGTGTTGCGGTCAACCAGTCACGAGATGGGGGCATAACATCATCGATAAAAAATTGCCTATCGCTCACGTCCAAAGATCTCTTCGCAGCCAAGATGGCAGGCTGGGGAATCGAAGCCGACTATAATGTTCCCATTTACGACGAAAAGCAGGTTCGAAGTGTGCGTTCCGTTCTCCATACTACTGTAATTTGCCGAAGATTGAGACAGTCTCAAATGAGCACTGAAATATCGGTTTGAAAAACTATACATTTTGCTACATAAGCTTACAAGATTCATAAACATGGGTTTAAAAATATCTCAATAAGGCATGTAAAATTAAAACTAAACAAACACACGCGATCCCTAAAAAGTTTCATACAGCTGCTCGTGCGGCGGCGGAAAAGGTACAATCGCTACACAAAGTTTTAATTTTACCTTCAATTAATAAAAGCCCCAAGTGGCAATTAAACTTATACAGAAGTTAACACCGCTTTGTACAATACCTATTTATTGGCGGAAAATAAGATACACAATACATTAAGCCACGCATTTTTTATAAAGCGAGCTGTATGTTACCATCAAATTTTGTTCATCTTGATACTCTTTCCCCATGCAAGTGGGACGTAGCGAGTATTATGAGGCCTAACAAAACAATATTGGATCAATAAAATCGATTGACCTTGAATATTAACACTATATGAAGAATCTATACGCCGCTCGCACACAAATTATAGGGAAGCACGATATATAAAATATGGATACCGCGCAGGGTATTAATTAAAAATATTTCACTTCAACCTATTACTTCATAATTGCAATAATTGAATACATTAAAATCCAACATTAACCTTCTATAAAAAATTAATGATTAAAGCCCTTGGCATTACGTAGCAGGACTACTATTTGAATGATTAGAATAATTTTTCCAATAAGCCTTATATTCTGGTACAATTTTCATCTCATAGAAAGTATGGTAACAATGGCAGCTGTGGCAGATATTTTAATCAGGATCACCTCTAAGCTATGGGCTTCAACATTCCAATACACACATGTTAAATGGAATCCAAATAAAATGTATTTTCATCTGCCAAAAGCCCTAAAATTCCAGAAAGCTCAGTAGTCCAAATCTAGTATTGGTTCTCAAAGCCCTTCAAATAAAACGAGCCCTAAACTGAATCAATTCAATGGTAAATTTAATAAATAGAGTATAATTTAATGTGCATGCAGGCAGGCAAATACAAAACCTCAATTCAAAGTGGCTGCCCAAAATCTGATCTACAGTGCGTCGTGGTTGAAACTCGTGACACCAGAAAATTGGGCAAGTTAATAAAACAAAGGCAGCAACCAAATTGACACTTCAAACATCTCATATTCAGAAAACTCTGACTTTCGCACTTGGTTCAACATTATTACGGCACATCACTTACAGCTTGTCCTGAGAAATGCTTCAATTGCACGATAGCAAATTTCACAAGCAATACCACAGCTGACCCTTGTGCCAGAAAAAAAAAAAAAAAAAAAAAAAAAAAAAAAAAAAAAAAAAAAAACTCGCATTCTCTGCCACGACTCACCTTAAATGTTCAGTAGAACACCAAGGAAAATAACAATGATCACTCCTACAAGGGTTGAAGACCCGCATCACCGTCCCAAGCGTGGTTAGTAACAACTTCACGGCAAACATGCATACTGATTGCTAAAAGCACCCGCGGCTGATGAGCTCACGCTGGGCGCGACTACCAGTGACATGGAAAGTAGCCTGAGGTAAGGTATAATAGGATGAGGGCAGGTCGAGTAACGCCTTAAGTAAGCTAGTCTTCTATGACGCAAAGTACTAGGAGAAATAGGTAGGGGAAAGACTGGGAATAAGGTGTAGGGACATCGGCCTCCGCCGAGGTTGGTAGCCAGACAAAACAGGAATCGTACGGTCATTAAAGAGCTGCAGACGACGGGGGCGCTACCACAGTCGCAAGATTATAAGAAAATAATAATAGGAGCGAGGTAGGAGCTGGTGATGTTGCTAGCCATATCGCATGTGCATGCCTTGTTGGGAGTAGGAGAAAACCCGCAGCCTATCTCTCTCACTTTGTACACCATAGAATGGTTCGTCCCTCACGTGACCCCGAGCACTCGCGAACGTATCAAGCTGTTGAATTATCTCAAGAAAGAAAAAGTGATCGAAATAGCATTCAGGAGTTGGAACCTTGTCACCTGCCTGGCCCTGCCCATCACTACGACAAATCACTGGGCCGTGAAGACGTCTTCAAACACGGGAAAACCATACTACATCTTACTGGGGCTTCAGACGAACAGACAGCATAGTATCAGAGCCGACAAGTCTACGTTCGACCACTGCAAGGCCGAAAACGCAAAGATATTTCTGAATAGCGAAAGCTACCCATAAGTGGATTTGAACGCGAACTTTGTAAATTGACAACACATGCTGACTTATTATTAGTATTCGCAATTCCAATCATCGTTTTATTGACGCGAGGCGCATCCTATCCTGAACCCCGAAAATTTCCGAGACATGGCACCTTTGCTATTATTCGATACATCGAAGCAAAATGAGCGCGTGCAAAATGGCACAGTCGACTGTCAGATCGAGATAATTACCAAGGAAAATGTACCTGCAAACACCGTCGCCTACTGCTCGATACGCCACGACAGGATCGTTCAGTACAATTGTTTCTGGCCTAGTAAAAATCATCAGATAATGACATGTGTAAATACACATGGTGTGAGGACGTACGTTTCAGTCGTAATAATGTACTGTAATCTGCTAGGCTTGCAGAGCCAGTGCGACTACGTGCTCTAGGAAATCGCAGTCATGGATTGTCATGCCGTGACTCGAACCCGCGATGAAAAGAGCAAGAAAACAAACGCTTAGTAGCCCAAGTACTACCACGGATTGGAATGGGACGAAGGCGAGATTCCGTACCACCAAGTGGGAAATGCGGTGCGGGACTTGTAAACCGACTTACGTGGCTCGACCCGAACAGAAAAAATGGCTAAGTAATTTGTGTAAATTAAAGATGGAGATTATCTACTTACAGAGCGATCATGGCTGCCGTTCCCTTTGTAAAATGAGAAAAGAAACGAATCCCAGTTGTTTGGTGCGCGCTTCCAAATCGTACAGTTACTTTACGAGTGGCATACCCAGAGATGTGATTAGTTATATATATATATATATATATATATATATATATATATATATATATATATATATATATACATATACATACACACATATATATCTTTGGTAGTGTAAAATATGACATAATTCCACGATGCGAAAAAAAATTATGTAAATAGTACGTCTTGTCATTCCTGGATGACTCTAAAATCATCTATTCGTTCTGGGAGTCTGGATCGCTACGTACCTGCGAAGAAAACTGTGATGGATGGGACCACTGGCAATATTCGGTGACTTCGGGCAAGCAGCTGCATCGTCCGGCACGATGCCCACATACGAACATCCGGGGGTGACCCGGCCGGGAATCGAACCCGGTTTGCCTCGGGGTTTCATTCCAGCGCAGCTCCATACTCACCTCAGTCACCCTCATCGGCTCTCAAGACCTCGTTGTTACGCGCCGCCGCACACTCTTCATGCATTCGGCGGGGAATCCCCACTGAATTCCTCTGGGTACAGGAAGGGTTGCCTACTCACTAGGCCATGCTATTGCTACCACTGTTCCCTTCGTGTGCTATTTAACTGGAAACGGTGTGTCCTAGACAGTGGCAACAAGGGGGGGTTATTTGTTACTTACGTCGTCCTGCTTCATCCCATGGTATCAACAATCAATTTAACCTCGCGGTGTACGTGTTGCATGCAATCAATGGGGACCAGCCCATGTTTCATATAACTTCAATAAATTTTGACAGTTCTTGAAAAGAATTGCGGCCACGATGTATCCCTCCGCCACAGCTGTTCTGTCGGTTAAGAAACCTATCTTTGTAAACAAACTACAAATCTAATGGCAAGCATTGAAAGACTGACAACTTCTGTCCAGTAATTAGGCTACTATAGCTGGTTGCTATTCCCAACTTTTATTTTTATGATCACATAATATACTAGTTAGGTTGTGTTTCATTTTATTGGTGGGGTGGGGAACTATATAGTTTTACGTCTTTCAGGAGACGATTTTTTTTTGTGGTTCTTCTTATAAGAGAGTGGCGCTTGGAACTTTCATTGTTTTGATGATGCATTGGAAAATTTTGTTTGTACGGAAATAGCAACCAATTTACAATAACTCGAAAGTTTTAACTTCAAGCAAAATACGATAAATGTGTCGCTGTTCATACAGATGCTAGAAATACTCAACAGATAAATATTATTGCATTTTTTATATAATGAACCACACTAAAAGGGCGCTTATTTAGGCAACGTACATTTGAAAACTTCCCTCAAGAACAAAACGTAATAAATACGTCACAGTTAATACCGATGTGCGAAATTCACATTGTAAACATGTTAAGCTAATTTTTTTCTACTTCTACGTTAAAATCGTTACGAGTTTCAATCAAATAAAAGTCCAAATACATTTCAATTATTCTAACAACAATTTAAGAAAACATTATTTACAATCACAGAAACTTACTGTTCACTTCGTAATTCCTAAACACGTACCGAAATTGGGATGATTAATCACATGTCGGCTACTGATACGAAATATTTTTTTTGCTGACTTATGCAACTAACAAAACACTTAAACTATTTCTTGAAACCAACAAATTCAGACCTCACAGAGAAAATTGTTTGTTTGCTCGCGCTTCGCGATGGCCACATAAAATGGCGGATCACAGCACACAACAAACCATTTTACAGAGCGGCAGCCACGTGTCGATAGTTCATTTCACTGAGGAGACTGTTCTAAAAAGGCACCTACGACGAACTACACTTAATAAAATACGTATATACAAAATTAATTAACTGCATATATAATATTCTGACATCACCAGCAAGGAATTCTCGCATATTGATAAATAATGACGGAAGAGAGCACAAAAGCATCAACGGCTTTTCACCGGGCGGGTGGAGACCATAGACAACAGACTCAACGGAGATTGGTTTTAGACTTTTCACATAACCGTAATGTTCGCATGCTCTACCAAAATATTTCCAAATATTTTTAAGCCCTTGCTCTATAACTCAGAAAAAATGCGCATTAATCTATGAACGTAATTTTAACCAATAATATTGTAATTATCATTAATTTTCCACACTATAATTTTAAATTCCGAGTACTGTTTTCTTTTACAATCATCGCCAAGAGCGCCAACATAATAACACGAATCCTGCAACACCCATCAGCTGGCACAGTACTTTGGAAATGAAGGCGTTTACTGTTTACATGCTGTGTAGGTTGGTCACAACGTCTGTCAAATTTGATTGAAGTTATATGAATGAAACAGAGTATATTTACATGATGGGGGTGTGTACGACGAACCATACCTACAGTGTTTCCAAGATCTTGGTTTACTTGCTCTGTATACCAATTTGTGTTCCTCTAATGCAAATACTTTGCCTAATATCCCACGCAATGTTCTTGTCACCCACCGCCTCTAGGGGCTGCTACAGACCTTATTATTTGAAATGGACCATGGGTGTCCTATATCAATCTTCCTCTTTTCCGGTCACGAATCACGTGCCCTAGTTTGTACACATGTTTCCTATACACGCTGTATAAGAGGAGAAACTGAGGAGTTGTGGAGCTGTGTTCCCCGTCATTCGTATACACAGGCGAAGTGAGCATGCCACGTTGAAGAACACGACAACCACAGGAACAGGTTTTCGCCTTTGACCGCGAAAGAATCATGGCCAATCGGGCTGATTTATTATCATACGACGGAATTGGTTATCGCATTGGGAGACATGCAACTGCAATGGAGCAGATATGGGGTGAGTTGGTCGAGGAACTACGCAGCGTGCAAGAAGTCAACGAGCATGAGGCGAGAAAGTCATCAAGACACTGTGTGTCGCCGTCTGCAGCATCAGTGTCATCCATTACTGCGGCTGCCAGTGACTGCTCACCACAGTCACCTGCGACTGTAATGGTGCGTGGAACATAAGGCTTGGAGGGACGAATTGCATGTCATCGTCTTTTACGACGAATTCCTTGTTTACTAGCGACACCACGATGGTCGTCATTGTGTCTAGCTACACCGTGGCTTGTGCAAGTGTAGCATTATGCACTGTCATACCGGCACAGCACCTGGTGTTATGGAGTCCCACACATGCCTAGTCCACTTCGCTGGTACGCTGACCAGCAACCACTACATCGCGAATATGTTGAAGCATGTTGTTGTCCCCTATCGTTAGGGCCAGCCTGGGGCCCTGTGACTGCATGTATCACACATCATCTGACTGTTCCTGATGGCTATAACATTATATTGCTTCTTTGGCCTGCGCGTTCACTGGATCTCTTGCCAGTCGAAAACTATGATACGTGGTGCGACGACGTCTGGCCTGTCATAGGAAACTCGCTGCAATAACGGATAGACTTTGTTTGGGTATGCATAAAAGCAGCATGGGCGGAATTACTCCAGGTGGACATCTTGAGTCTCTTCCTCTGAGAGCCGCATCGTGTAATAGAGGTTATTTGCGCCCGAGGTGAGGCCACACCGTACTAATTCCCCCGTATTCTTTACTTCATACCGAACTGCAATGGTAATGCTGTCACCTGTGTTTGATGTCCAATAAATCTGGTTGTGATAGGCAGCTCACATCCTTCTTGACAGATAACTCACAACCTTCTTTATAGATAGCGCAGATCCTTCTTGATATCGCCGTTTTAGTGGCCAGTAGTGTATTTCCAGAGAAAGAAACACAACCTCTAGCATATGTACGTTTAGATGCACGTATGTATGCATGCACATGCACTTACATGCGCAAGTGACCTGGCTAGGAAAGAGTCCCTGCGCCTCAAAATGTAGTTGTGTCCATCCCTATTCTTAGCCAATAAAAGTGCCTGGATAAACAATTGTGGAGAATATGTAGTACATAATAACAAATCAGAACGCATGCAGATAGCAATAGTTCGCTGAGAAAATGAAACGATGATGAACCAGAAAAAAAAATTTGAAGGTGCTAGCATATATATATTTTATATATATATATGCTAGTACCTTATATATATATATTTTAAGAATTTTTCAATTCCAAAGTAAGAGTCGCCCAGTTCGCACAGTATATAACGTTTTACGCAGTCATGATTCTAATATGCACTTAATACAGAGTTTGTAGAAATTAGCACCGCGGAATGAGTACACTGGTCACTGAAGCAGAAGAAAAAAATAAACAAAACTCAATGAACATAAATCCATTAAACTCACTGTTACGTCGTAGCTAGGTGAAATGTGAAAGCACAGCACAGCACAGCAAGCAGAGCAGCAGTGGCTTGTAGTCAGTTTTTTTTTACAGGGTAAGCAATATAATAGCCCCACATATTTGAGTATTTTAGATAACATTTGCTAGTGGCGGGCTGTGGTCCCATTTTCTATTTCTACTAACAAACGCAACTTCCAAATTTGCTTACCCTCCACATGTATTTACCGTTTTATAATACCTTACAATAGTTATAATTACGAAAACGAAAATAATGTAATAATTATTAAACTGAGTATTAGCGAGAGAGCATATTACAAATTGTAAGAAAACTCCCGTTTTCCCGAACACTTTCATCCACTTTCCAAGGAAACATGTAGGATTGGAGGAAGCAAACAGAACGACTGCTTACCCTGCCGAAGGAACGCGGCAGAGTAACTCGCTTGCGAGTTCGATTCATCGCTAGTTGCTCCCGTTTGTGGAAATAAATACTAGATAGCAGCACTATGCGTATACAGAACGGGAGATACGAAAACTCTGTTTCTCGAATCGGAAACGGGAAACTCAGAATTAAATGTGTTTAAAGTTAAGGCGAAAACTATAAAAGGTGAAACATTTCCAATATGTGTAGGGTAAGCATTGCTTACCTTGCGTCTATGGAATAAAAGCCACCGCTGCTGACATTGGCCAACAGCGTGACTGCCTATCCACTGTTTATTAGTAACAAACAATAAAGAATACTAGGAGCTTACTGCAAGTTCATCCCTCTATTTTTCCGACCAGTAATTAAACGGTATAGTAATATGCCGCACAAAAACTAAATCGTGAAAATGCTAAATTTCTGAGGCAAAGTGTGCTGACACGTCAGGCGACAGTATAACTTCTGCTTTGAGGAAGAGTGGCTTAAGTTCAAACTCTTTTTTCCCGTTCAGCGCTACACGCGATGTTTCACCTAACTCTGTATTCTCCACTTACGTCGTATGCATTGCAATAAACGTGATCAGTGATTATTATGAAGTAACTAAATATAATCATTTAAGTTTTATTGGTATTTTACTTTAGCGGATAAGCAGCTTGTTGTTTAGAAACATTGTGCTCTAACTATAACAATTAAAAAATTTTGTGCAAGTTTAATTCGACTCCAGACGGAAATCTGTGATAGTAGAACTGTTATTGCTTTAAGTATCCAGGGGTTGTAGATCGTCGTAATGACGAAATAGTTACCGCTAGCACTAGGACACTCCTTGCGAGACGTTCTAAGCAGTTGGCGGGAAATATTAATCGGGATATTATTTATCTATTACAGAGATACATACCTAAGCTACAATAAAAGTATTTTCAATATATTTTTCATTATTATTTATAAAGGTAACTAGATGGCCCATGCGACTTCGTTCGCACCACATTTAGGACTGCGGCCCCACTTGATATATATCTATATACTGCGGCCCCACTATTGGGTTCTCTACCCACTGAGCTACTGCGGCTCTTGGGAAGGAATAGAACACAGCCCATAGACAAAAAATAAAGGAGAAATGACGGAACTTTTTAACAATGCTTTTTTTATGTAGTAAAATTGCAATAAGAATTTCCATGAAAGATTTATATAAAATTAAAATATAATTTTTTTTTTAAGGAAATGGGATATTTTTCCGGTATAAAAAGTAGCCTATGTCACTCTCCGACCCTCCAACTATATCTGTACAAAAAATCACGTCGATCCGTTGCTCCATTTTGACGTGAAAGGACAAACAAACACACAAACACACTTCCCCACCTATATAGTAGGTAAGGCTATACAGGTGGTCCATAAATTATCACTCCAAGTTCAAACGTTAATAAAAAATCTCCTAAAGGTAATAGAGGTATACAATTTTTTGTATGTAAAAGAGCATTTCCCAAAGTTTTTAAACAAAATTTAATAGACCTCTACATGTGCACCCTATGTTGTCCGAAGCACATCAAAACTATACCCCAGCTCCTGCCATGTCCGCACTAGTATTTTGTCGTCGACAGTATCAATTTGCTGCAATCCTTTGCTTCAGTTCATCCAAATTGTTAACAGGTGATTTGTACACAATATCCGTAACATAGCCCCATAAGAAGAAGTCTAGAGACGTGATATCCAGCGAGTGAGGTGGAGAAGGAATTGGACCATCTCTGCCAATCCATCGTCCAGGAAACCACTGATTCAAGGATTCACGCACAGCCAAACCCCAATGTGGGGGTGTTCCGTCGTGTTGAAAGATGACATTAGATTTGCAAGCCTTTCAGCTGCGGAATCGCGAATTCTGTTAACATGTCCAGGTACACATTGGCTGTGATAGTCATTTCAACGAAGAAGAATGGGCCAATGATGCGATTACACATGGCACTACACCACACATTCACCGTCGGGCTGTCACGCACAATCTCATGTGATTCGTGAGGGTGTTGTGATCCCCAGATACTAGCATTATGCCGGTTCAGTACACCTGAAACATGAAATGTTGCTTCGTCACTGAAGAATAGCTTGTGTAGAGCTTTGTGTACCGTTGCTCGGGGTAGCTGCAGTTGCCTTGAAGCAGTGCGAACCGACTTACCAGGTCTACGCCCGCACATATACAGCACGCACACGGTCAATGTCTCCAACACTCGTGCGTGGCCAGCCGGCACCCTTCTCATGCAGAACGCTGCCAGTTTCCATAAACTTACGGTGCCACTCCCGTATTGTGGATCGTGCAGGTGGGTCCTTACCATGCCTGGTACTATAATTACGTTGAACTCGTGTGTCTGATTTGGTCTCGATAAACCAAGACACACATTGAGCCTTCTCTTGTGGAGTGGTCGTTTGGGTGAACTAGTAGTCACACCTGAATCAAAAACTAAAATGCATTGCAAATCTTTGGGACATGCTCTTTCACATGCAAAACACAGCATCTCTCTATCACCTTTGGGTAATTTTTTATTAAGTTTTGAAGTTGTAGTGGTAATTTATGGACATTCTATATATGTGGTAAATAATAATCTTTTATGAAGAGTGCTACGAAATAAAATTTCTGCTGAGAATAATTTGAATTAAAATAGGTAAAAAAATTGTGAAGAAGTAAAAATATGAAGAGTGTAAATCTATTATACGTCGTGGTTTTTACAGTTCTTGAAATTTGCAAGCAAACATGTCAGCTGAAATTGCAGTCTCTGATTTCGCCTCGATGGGATAACTAAGTTTTTTTTTATTATATTGATTAATTCACTTTATACTTGTTAAAAAAAATGAGACGAATTAATGTTTTCTAATGCCAATTCTATTCTGTAATTACGTGTAAATTATTAGAAAACATTAACCTACGTATACAAATTATACAGAATGATTCACGCGGAGTTATCTCCACTCACACGGCATATTCCTCAAGTCATTTGGAGCAAAACTGTCATATGAAAGTGGGTCCTATTCCCAATATTTACAGACTAATAAGAAGAATTGGAAACGCAATGTAGTGAACAGATCCACTAGATTATTGGGTGTGGGGATGGATGAAGGATATTGTGTACCAAAGGACTGTACAAACACGTGAGGAGCCACTTGCGTGCATGTAGCTACAGAGAATGTCGTGTGCAGCTATGCAGAGAAACGCGTGCAGTTCATAGGCGTGCCGCCAAGTGTATGTAGGTAGACGGAAACATTTTTTAACTTGTCTTGTAAAATTGTTAGACTCAATGTTGATGCTCAACTGTAAACAATAGAGTCTGTATTTACATCTATGTAGTTACTTCGACAAGGGTTATTCTTTTTGTTCACCTTTCCAATTATTTCAAATACTCTGTAAATATTGGGAATTTGACCCACATTCATATAAAACTTTTTGCTCCAAACTACTTGAGGGATAAGCCCTTGGAGTGGCGGTAATCCCTCGCCAATCATTATCGATGTTAAAATATTTCTAATATTTACATTTCTCTACATTTTTGTATTTATTGTACAATGTCTAGAAAATATTTTTAGGAATTGACGAAATTCATTTGTTTGGCTTTAATTTTGGATATGAATCTTACAGAGGCGGATTTAGGGTTCAGTATATAAAAGTGGATATAACTTCGGAACTTTTTTTTCCTTCAACATGTACACTTTTTAATGTTTTTGCTTTATTTCATCGTGTAAATAATATGTAATATTAGTAAGGCTATTTTCATTCAAAAACATACCATAATGGAATTAATTCTTAACATACCGCAATTTGCACTCTATAATTAAAAACACTACAACAATTACATAGACATCCATATCAGGTGCGGAGGCCAGATGTTGACAGTTATAATAAAGTAGATCGTGGTTTTGCTAACATAACCTTCATCCCTCCTTAGGTGTTATGGCACATAAGCCATACCGTTTATGTTTCTATTCTAGCTGTTGGTTACGTTACCATAAAAAATATTACTCCCTATGCTAGTGATTACGAGGTTTTACTGTTTCCAAGAAGAAAAATTTCTCTGGTTGGTGAATTCAGAAAGCAAGTTGGGTGGATTTGTGTTTATTCAAGATCACTTTCAATTTGTTCATTTCTTTTTTTGAATCTAAAAAATAAATACTTAAAAATAGACTTTAAAAATTATTATATGTCAACAAAAACCTTAAATATTATATAAGAAATAGATATTGAATCCCTCTAATGAGAGACACAATACGATTTATTCATTACTAAGCTATATACTTCTTATAAACTTTTGTCCCAGTGCATGTCACGATAGCTGAGTAGTCTAAGCTGTTAGTCTGGTAGTTCGATCCCACGCCATTCCAGATGGTATTTTGAGTTCTAAAGACAGCAGCGCCCCTAGTCGCCAACTCTAGAACCAATATGGCAGCTGAGTGACTGGTGCGCCACCTAGCGGCCAATGTCAGAAGCACAATAACGATACAGCGAATTCGACTAATTGAATAAAGGTGAGTAATCCACTAATCGAACGACTGGGGCACCACTTAGCGGCCAATGCCAGAACTAATGTAGGAAACAAATGAGAAACGAAAATACTAAAATGGCGGCCTCCATGTAAATATAAACAAAAATGGCAGTGGAGCGAATGCGACTAATCGAACAAATGACAAATAAAGAAACCAAGATGGCGACCCTTAGTAATAGTCTATGTAAACAAATGAAGAACGAATGGGAGAGAAAGATAGAGAAAGAGAGAAGTAAATAACGGAAGAGAGAAAGAAGAAAGAAAGAAAGGAAAGAAAGAATGTAAGAGAGAGAAATTGGAGCACTCGGAGTAAACCCTAGGAATGCAAGAGCGTGAAAAAATGACAGTCGAACGAATGTAAGAAACATACTTGCTAAAAATATGGCGGTACGAGATGGTGATGTGCTGGCTACAAATATGGTGGCGTACTGGCTACCATCATGGTGTAATCCAAGATGGCGGTTGCATGACCGGATTGACAAAGCTGGAAGTCCGGAATCCCACATGGTGGCCGACACCCGACCGATCCACCGATCCACTCCCTAATTCTCTGCCACCGACTCTCCTTATGTCTACTACTCACACACATAATTTTCTGGAAGGCTCATATACAAGGGGGTTTTCTCTAGCGATATTTTGTAACTATTTTGCCAGAAAATAGTAATTGTTTAAAGGTAGTTTTTTGACAAATTTATTTATACTAAAATATTTTGATGTACTTGAAGTTTTGTGACAAAAATATTGTGTTGTAATCGCAACAATGTATGATGAATAATTGCCAGAGTTTCATTTATGTTATACAATTTTAACAAAAAAGAAGAAGATGAATAATGTTAATAAAAGAGACCACTCCCCATATAAAATATATTGAATTATGTTATTTCTAAAACCCTGTTTGCTAACATTATGCATGATGATCGAGTGCTTTTCCCCCATATATATTGGTTTCTTGAGAGTGGATTGATGACGGTGGCGGCACTGCATGTTAGTCCTAGAATCATTTGTTTGCCCCTTTCAACTATTTGCCTGCCTGAAAGGTGAGTACTCCAGCGGCTACGAAGTACACAGCCCCATTCTGCGACAGTAGTTTTACTACATTCTGCGATGGTAGTTTGACTACATTATAGAGTTATTTGACTACATTCTGCGATAGTAGTTTGACTACATTCTGCGAGTAGTTTGACTACATTCTGCGGCAGAAGTTTTACTACATTCTGCGATGGTAGTTTGACTACATTATGCGAGTTATTTGACTACATTCTGCGAGTAGTTTGACTATATTCTGCAACAGTAATTTAACTACATTCTGCAACAGTAGTGTGACTACATTCTGCTACAGTAAGTTGACTACATTCTGCAACAGTAGTGTGACTACATTCTGCGACAGTAGTGCGACTACATTCTGCGAGTAGTTTGACTTCTTTCTGCAACAGTAGTTTGACTACATTCTGCGGCAGTAGCTTGACTACATTCTGCGACAGTAGTTTGACTACATTTTGCGAGTAGTTTAACTACTTTCTGCAACAGTAGTTTGACGACATTCTGCGACAGTAGTTTGACTGCATTCTGCGATGGTAGTTTGACTACATTATGCGAGTTATTTGACTACATTCTGGGACAGTAATTTGACTACATTCTGCGATAGTAGTTTGACTACATTCTGCGAGTAGTTTGACTGCATTCTGCAACAGTAGTTTGACTACATTCTGCGACAGTAGTGCGACTACATTCTGCGAGTAATTTGACTACTTTCTGCAACAGTATTTTGACTACATTCTGCGGCATTAGCTTGACTACATTCTGTAATGATATAATTAGGCATACAAAGTTTTCGTAGGTCAGATTTTGTTGACCAGAAAAAGCTAAAACCCTTCATACGTTTTAACACAAATATCGTACTGTAGTGTATGTAAATAATGTTTTCATGGTTTTCTAAAATATTTTAGTGCTGCTAAACCACAATCAATGTCCTCGTTGCTTCGTAAGTTTTTACGTTCAGATATATATATATATATATATATATATATATATATATATATATATATATATATATATATATATATATATATATACACACACACACGCACATGCAGTTATAGTATTTTTCGTATCGCAATACACACGAAATTACATCTTTTCAGGTATGTTTGCACTGTAAGATTGAACTAGGAGTACCTCGGTTATACACAGATATAAAAGCCATTTCACATTATTACCTTATTGAAATCCAATTTCCGCACTGATAAGTTCAACGATTATAATGTATACAGCATATACAACTTGCTGTGATTCTTCAATCGTTTCGTTGTATGTTGCGGCGATGAACGTTGATCTGCCCACCCAGATTTTTGTACGTAGCAGTTGTAAGGATTAATGAAATGTGAACAGTGCAGTTCCGAAAATATGATGACACTGTCTTTATCTTTCTTAAATTAAATTCTCACTTAAGCATTCATTATTGCAAAAATCAAGCCATTTCAAATGCTATTAAAATCGTTAAAATTGAAATGGCATTTTCAATTAAATATAAATATATATATTTTTTTAAGTTTGGTTTCTTCATATCGGTAAAATTCTGCAAAGTGGTCAGAGAGAAGAGAAATAATTAATTTTTGTCATATGCAACGTCCTTTGCAAAGTCACGTTTCCAGGGCTTAACTACAGTTCAAATGCTAAAAAAAATGTCATAAAATCTAAAACTTGTGTAAGAACTATTTTCAAGGAATTTATTAACTGAGCATGAATTAAAAGTATCGAAAGTATAAAAAGAAGTATATTGTGAAAAAAACAAAAACGAAAATGTCAGTAATGCTGTTCATATTAATACTTGTTTATATGTTGTCACTGCGAATCGGACCCTTTTGGTTGGACCCTATATGTTGGACCCTTTTGGTTGGACCCTATATGTTGGACCCTTTTGATTGGACCCTATATGTTGGACCCTTTTGGTTGGACCCTATATGTTGGACTCTTTTGGTAGTCCTGTTTATTATTTACTTCTGCTCTCATTTTTATTCATTCCACTATGTGTAATATTATCGTTGCCATGGGCCGTCTCACTTCATTAATGCGTCATCCAAGTGGAAACCAAGAATATTTTAGGAATGCATCTGTGTCAATAATGTGCAAATTCGCTTTATTGCGTGTATAAAACAAAAAAAAATCTTAGACTACAGTAGCCATAAATTTAATTTAACATTTTCAATTTAAAGTCAGGTCTTAGAAATATTTTTATTAATTTACTACCAACTTAATTGGAATTATGTGTACCAGTGTGTAGTGTATTATATGACTGGTTATGAGCAGTGATTTTTCCCATGGGTGATTTCAAAAGTGCTTATTTCACTGCGAAGTGGCTTTAAGAGTCTGTATGTGAAGAAGGAAGGGTGCTGCTGGTATATTATTGGTGAAGACCTGGCCTGTGAGCCTAGGTGACGGTGAATGTGAATGGCGAAGTCGTTCCGCTGGTTGTGTGAGGTCGCTCATCATCTCATTAGCGCACTCAGCCGGCTTCTCTCAGCCACGCGAGCTTCCAGCTTCCGCTTGCAAATTCACTTTACTGCGTGGTGTCCACTCGACCTTGCCAGCCTTTGTGTCATCTGCAGCCTGTCCATGCTCTGGCTTTGTCGAGCACAGTGTCTGAACCAGCAGCACACACAAAGTCGTCTGCACCCAGGAGGTGGCTGAGGCATTCGACTGGTACGTCGTTAATCCTCGTCTTTCATCCTCTTATGTATCTTTCCCCCTGGTGTTCTTCTTAAGGTGAAATTCAGTGTTATTCTGTCTCGAGAAACAAGGGGGTTGTTTGTCAGCTACAGAAAGTGTATCGCCTGTAGGTAGGCAACCAGTCCGACATGTTCTTTGTGGGGAATGGGGGAGTGTGGTGGTAACACCAGTTGCCCTGGGGTTAATGACATGCTTATCGCTTCTTGGAATCTCCACACAACTATGGATGTGAAGCACCCTACTGAATTATTTGAGACAGCAGTCCCACAGAAGAGTTATACTGTATTTCCTCATGCCTCAAGATTATTTCACCAATGTTTGATGGGTCCTCCTATTTCATATAACAGAGGTTATTGGGCAGTACAAATAAAGTTCCGAACGTAAGTCAGTGTTACATTTCAACTAATGGGCGGTAAACGCTGCGACACTCTCTATTTTATTTTATGTTGAATGTACTGTACTTTTAATATCTATAAAATGTCAAATTTGTACCACTCGATACTTTTCAATTTTTACCAAATTCAATTTATTGAGTTGCAGACCTCTATAACCAAGTTTAAACAAGAAGTGCCTTAATTCATTTCAAGGTTTTAAACAACAGGAGTTACAAATATTTATGGCAACACAGTACTGAATTTTTGCTTGTAAAAGCAATTTAAATTATAAAAGTGTCATAAAAAACTAAACCTTCTGAATAAAATACGACTTACAATTTAAAAAAAAAAAACCATGTTAATTAACACATTATAAAACTACTATTATTGCAAATAAAAGGGAAAAGTTAACTATAAACTATCCTTATTAAAAATCGAACTAACAGCCAACCACTCGTGGAAGGGGGAAGGGTTACGTCCTTATTGACTGAAAAGTTGAGGAGCTTGTAACACCCATTAAAATATTTTTCATGAATATAATTACCCTACATTATTTTTTTATTTTATCGCTACACATATTGTCATGTTAGATTATATGTAATATTTTTCACATCTGCCACCTATATGAGGTCATCTGTTTATGTATATTTTTATTTATTTTTTATTTTTCTTAACAAGAAGGATTTTTTAAAACTTGGTTGTATGGTGCCAATATTTTGTTTAATTTGATAGACTAGTTTATTTTTTATTATGTATTAAATTTTTATTTTGTAATTAATATTTATTTTTGGTGTGATCTCGTTTTCGTAAGTGTTGAGATTTATTATTTTATTGTATCTTAGTTCCGAGATCACGTATTCTTTCGTTTTTCAGCAGTTAGGCCATTGGAAGTGGTTCATGTGGATGGTTTAAATAATTTTGATCCTCATTGGCCCTCAGGTCTAAACTCTGACTGTTTACTGGTTGGCGCAGTAGGTCCCCTTAAGCTAGCGCCAGTCGGCAGAGTATAACGCTCTCTTAGTTAGGAGCATCCAACTGAATCAGACGTAGGCTAAGACCTCTCGTCTGATGTGGACGGAGACGTAGGATTTTAAAACTATTCTACAACCAGCAATGGAGTGTGAGACGATAGTCACCCTTCTGCTAGGCTTAGTCGTCAGGAGATAGCTAGGTTTGAAGACGCCATTTACGTATTACGTATGTGTAGAGGTGAGCTCCAAGGAAAAGCACCTTAACCTACTACACCAATCCCTGCGAGAGCATCCTACCTTCAATTCAGTTGGTGAATTAAATATAAGTCCTACCCGCGGAGCTGACATTTTCATCAGAATATAATTTTTTAATAGTTTGGATCAGTTCAGTTTTCCGTTAGCGTCAGTTAAGCAAGCGACGCCATTTTGACTTTCTAAGTACGGAAGGTTCCAGCATATTTATGCCCATTGCGAAACTTGAGATAATAGTGACTTTTACCAGAGCTAGACCGTATAGTGAGCACAGCTATTTTAAAGTTAATTGTAACTAGGTAAGACAGTTTAATTCTTCATTTTCGGAAACAAATATTTTTCAGACACTGGCAAGCTAATGACCATTCTAGCTTTGCTTATATTGTCATTAGGGTTTTTAATTATTCCTTCTATAAAACAATTGCAAGTGCAAAAAGAAATGGCAAAAGATAAATAAATAAATCACATCAAAAGGGTATATCTGTGGTGTAGATTTCTCTGTTATACAGTAAAGTTAACCTGTTTCCTATCCTGTGCAAAACCTATGCTTTTACTAGAGTTTTCTGTTACCTGCTTGGCTGTAGCGTACGTACAAATGGTGCACGTGTTGAATGCTAATTTTCCAGACTATGCTAATAATAATAAGCTTGTTCACCAACCGGCTCAGGACTGCACCAGGCAATTCCACAACTGCAGCATAGGTAATGTTACACTTTTCCACTGAAATATTTCAAGTCAGATTCCGCTTGGTCACGCTCATCTTTACATGTGCTCTTTCATTGTTGTGTTTTCAAATGACGGTTTTCATGGGAGTGAATCATCCCGAAAAAGGCATCACACTGACACTAACACACACTGTGAGTGCCATAGGCAATTAGTCCCGGCTGGAGTTGATGAAACTGTCAGTACTAAGCACAGCTCTAAATACTGGGTCCAAGAAAACAGTTATTTACAAGCTGAATGTTTTAACAGTTCAGGTTATATGCAGAAGACCCAGCAAATTAATCTGCGTATGGTAACCGGCACAAACATAAGCATAACCTATAAGGTGTATTGTGGCGAGAGTAACCAGCTGAGCTGGTCAGCGCACTCTCACTTGGGGCTAGTAGGAACATCCGCGACTACAACTCTTGTTATTATTTCATTATTTATGTTTCGTACACCCACCAAGTCCGTACGAATTGTGCCGTGTAGCTAATTGCGACGAGGTGAATGAAGCACAGGCGTAATACACCACAACACACAATTGGCTATCCCAGCTTGGAGGCCAAGCATGGACGTTATATTACATTAAATGCATTAATTTCACGTCAATTGTATCCCAAAGTCATGGCATCGTGTGCGTATCTGTGTACCTCCCTACTCGTCACTTATGCCAGTCATAGTGATTTTTATATACGACACTAAAACCTACAATAAACAAAAACGAAAATGAAGGACTGCAACGATTCCAGACACAGATCCAGTGGTAAATTTCTGGGGGGAGAAGGAAATTTTTCTCTAAGAAAAATATCCGGGTGTAGCTCTGTTGGGACCACGGCTGTGTGTTTTAAGTAAATAAGTTGTGTTATCGGGTAAAATTTTCTTTGGGTCATGAGAATAAAATGAAAGTTACGAAATCGATACTTGGCTTTTATGGCTCAAATCGACATATCTAGACAAAATCTTGTTGTTTGGCAGCAAAATCAGAATACTGGCACATTAGAGTGGTGAGATATACTGCCCAGCCTAGTAAGTAGTGTGTAGGCATCCTGTTTACAAAGTGCAAGAGTGACACAAGTGCCAATTAAAAAATTCGTTAGTGTGTGTTCCCCCTCCCCCTTGATAATGTATGAGTACACCCTCCATACAGTACGCCACACCCCTATCCCTCAACCTTTACTGTGGTTGGTCGAAGGCTTATGACCCTTTCCCCCGGCACTTCTCAATCCCACGGCAGGTGTGTTGTGTTCGGTTGAAGGGTTACCCCTCCATCGCTGTCAGGATACCACTCAACCCCCTCACTACTCTATACACGCCTAAGAGGTGTGCTATGATTGGTTGTTGGTTGAGGCTGGGCAAAACAGACACAAGGAACATTTGGAGGAGCGCCAGAGATTTGATGACCCTGTCTGGCGGAGTGCCATCGGATGAACTGCCGACAAAATGGGAGCTCGGATGAACGATGGTCGGGGTGGAACTCGGTGCGATGTCCCCATCGAGGGTAATTATATGTCATTACATACCAGGTACACATATTGACTCTTCGGCAGCTGGAGAGAGGATCAGTTGTTGGTCCGTAGGGTGTTGCTCCACAAGTGAGGGGAGGGGAGGGGGTAATGCAGTTGAATAGGGAAATGCAGTTGCATAAGGGGTGTTAACATGTTATTAGATTATATAGATTAATGACGAAATAAATTATATAATAGTGCAATGGCTTAATATGATCTTGCGTAATCAGTGCATTAGTGTAACTAGCAATCTACATGTTGCATTATCACCAATGCCGTACACATCCTCTCGCTAGGAGTGCTAGCTCTCAAGTGTAGTCTAATCACCAGTATCAATGCTTTTTACCCCTGCCACCATATTGGATTGCAGCTAAGTTCTGGGGTGTATAGGTTTAAGGTTTCCGACCTTGGTTCGAGTCCACTTAAGGGCAAAGAAAATGTAGTTTGTATTCGTGTAACCACTAAGTATGGGTAAGGGGGTATAAGCTTGAGGTTTCGAGCCTCATTTCGACTCCCCCTCAAGGCAAAAAAAAATATTTAAAAAATTGTATCACATGATGACTATATTGGATGGCGAAGATGTGAGGAAGTAGTCCCTAGTTCGAGTCCCCATCGAGAGTAATTACATACCAATTACATAAGTTGACTCTTTGCCTGTTGGAGAGAGACTGAGATGTCATCCTTTCAGGTACTGCTTCACAAGTGAAGAGGTTGGAGGGGAAATGCAATTGCACTGGAGAGGAAATGTTTATGTGTAATTAAATTATGTAATCATATAATGGTTAAGTATGCACTTGTTTAATAACTTATTACATGTACCAAGAGTCTGCATACATACTTGCACAAAGAATAATCACACAATGAACATACAAGGAACCAGGGCTTAAATCTGGAACCTTAAACGGCTCAACCTACCAGACAATTGCAGAAAATGTTTTATTATAATCAAAAATATTAACCTTTTTCTTGGTTAAAGTCATAGGATGATGACATAGGATCATAAGCTAATGTTCAAAATCTGCTGTGAAAATAAACATAATTTTTTGCTAAATTGGAATTTCGCAGAGAAAATCGTAAAACCTTCGCGATTGGTTCTAGTACCACACCTGATAATTAATTAATTTTTAAAGACATATATTAAGATACTGGAGATGGTGGCTCTTTCTCTGACTGAGTTCGAGTTACACTTAAACAAATTGTTCTGTTGTGTAAACAGTATATAAGCATGCATCCTGTATAAATGTTTTCACTTCTTCGATGGTTATGATGGAAAGCAGATCGTCACGAGTATAATAAAATAGTGATAGTGTAAGATTTTGTAATATGAAGATGGTAACAAGAGTTGAAGACTTACCACCTGTAACACCGCCAGCAAGGGTTTCTGAATATTCTCTAGAAGCAATACAGAAACAATATAGTTATAATGGAAATACTTTTACTATAAGTTGTCATGAACGATGACATGAATGTAGCTTTTGTTTGTTCAGTCCAGTATACCAGTCATTCCACTGTGATAAGTGCGATACAGTGTTTACTCGTAGTGATATCGTATACAGGCATAAGAAGTGTAAATGTATTGTTTGTCGATCATTGGGGAAGTGATTGCAAGTATTGCAGCAAGACAATTGCAATTAGGTTTAGCGCTAGACAACATTAAGGTAGTAACTGACCATTTGCCATCAGTTGCAAGACATATACATGTATTAACTGTAATGCTGTATATGCGAATAAGGAAACCTAGAGTGGTCACTGCAAGAAATGTTCTATATAATTAGAGTAAAGTATAGATAATTTTGTTGAATTGATAATATGATTGAGTGTATGTAAGTAATACTATGTATTTTTTGACAAACGTGTGAAATAAAGATAAAGTGTATGTAAGACTAATGTTTTATTCATTTAATTTTCAAAAATGTCTTGATATATACAAAACAAGTGTAAGTGTGGAGGATATAAGAACATTAGATATATGTACCTATACACATTTTTGGTGTAGGTATTGAGATGGACTTCTCTTGCAATTTAAATGGTAATTAGAAGAAGAGATATAAGAATTTTTGATGAAACTAATTTTTTCAGTCAAGTGTCATCTGTGAATAAAGGAAGAAAAACCTCAATTAATTAATTTGAGATGGAATATTTTATCCACCTTCTGTAACATTTCTTTGGACACTATTTTCGGTGTTTGAGATAGTATGAGACTGAAGATGAAGTATAAGTCAGTATGATAATGATATGATGATATAATGATGTGGTTTATCTGAGTAATTCACTGGAATATTTCATAGGAATGATTATATGGTTGTTTTGTTGTCAAAGATGGTATGAAGGAAAGTGGTTGGTTTGTATAACCGATATGACCTAGTGGAATGGATTGTAGGTAGTGTTCAGATAATTTGGAATACTACAAGTTAGAATATTTTTGTTTAGAAGAATATTTATAAATGGATTTTTGGTCTCTTTTTTATTAGCGAGTATGATAGGACATAAGGTTATTATGAGTAATTTTAAACATTTTTTCGATGGGTAGTTGGCGGTTTGGGCTATATAGTTGGTTGATATCTCATTAAATTATTATTGGAGGATGGGGAGAGCTGATCGATATATTTAATAAATAACTTGATGATGTGGTGAGGTATCTGTTTCTGTAAATGAATAAGTGATATATTGTGATTTGTGAAAAAAGAAATTATTATACATAAGTGTGAAAAATAAATGAATCCATCGAACAATTAGAATATAATGTGTATTTTACATGAAGTTTATAAGTGAATGGTGTGTAGGAGATGATATGGTTCTAACGTAACTATTTCTTATGGTAAATGTTCGCTACTAAATAGGATATATTGGGTGGGTATACATAAGAGCTGGCAGAATGTTCGAACCTTCATCCTTCCTAATACAGGTATTTATTTACCTTCGCATGGTAATAGGTTAACTTATAAAATTGTTTATTTCTTGTATGTGAAGTATATATGGATATAGTTTTTCTAAAGAGTTTTGCATAAATGTTTTATAAAAGGAATGCATTATAACCCTTATGATATGTTTAATTACCCTGGGAGTGTTTTAAAATATATTTTCTTCCTCGTATGTTACTTTGTTCACAAAAAGTGTAAATGGTAGATGTTTGTAGGTAGTCAGAGTGGTATCAAGCAATAAATGTTTAGGTGATTACTTCAGTCTCTGTGTGTGTGTGTGTTGGAATAGAGCTATGTTGGTTTTGTTGTATCGCGATAGCTTGTTAGATGTGTTCTTTGGGGAATAAGCTGTGTTTTCTTAACAATAAGGAATAATATTTGAGGAAAAAAGAATAATTTTTGAGGAATAAGGAATGATTTTGAGGAATAAGGAATGATTTTGAGGAATAAGGAATGATTTTTGTGGAATAAGGAAGGATTATTGAAGAATAAAGAATGATTTTTGAGAAAAAGGAATGCTTTTTTTTAGGAATAAGGAATTATTTTTGAGGATTGAGGAGTGACGAATAAGGAATGATTTTGATGATTGAGGATTGAGGATTGATATGTAGAGTAGTAATTTCAAGCATACTTGTGTGAATGTGTAATTTCTAAAGTGTATGAATTTTTGAAAAAATATTTTTATAACAGTATGATTTAATTACATTTATCTGTTATGCAGTCTGCTACTGTGTAGCCTTCCTAGATAAAGAAAGCTCTTACCTGCATCTATTCCACGAGACAGTTGTTCTCTTTCCAGTGTTGACGTTAGACTGATGGAAGTCTGCGTGGGTGTGTATAGGTAGTTTTTTGTTTGTTGATGACCTGTGATAGCTTGGTATAAAGAGACAATGAATGATGTACGGGAGTTGTATACAGAATGCTTTCAATTTGGGAAGGTATATTGTTTAAGTGTATGTTGCATAGTGTGTTACAACATGGTATGTATATAAGTAATGCATAATATAGAAAATATGTTAGTTGGAAGTTGGTTTTGGTTATGGTTAGATGAGAGTAAAATTAATCATGTTAGTTATTTCATATGTAAATACTAGTGACTTGCAATGAAGCAATGAGTATGTTCTCAAACCTACAGTTGTATTTCTTTCTTGTTTGTTGTTTTTCATCGGTCAGTGGGTAGTTGGTTTCAGCTCAATGCATACATTCTACTTACAGATGGGTATTAATTATGCCAATACATTGGTTAATTTACTTGATACGCGATTAAAATAAATAACTATTTACCATATATGGCTCTTGAATCACTATGTATTTACTACTTATATGTAACCAGGCTCGCTAAATATGTATTTTTGTTATGCAAATATACATATCTTACTCTTGATGATTGGTAACCTGTGCGCTCAACTCTCCCAATGCTATAATGATCGATTTAATTTTTTTAAGTTTCTCAAAACACTGTTTAGGTGTTTTATCGATCAAAAGGTTAAGTTGTAAAGAAAATAATGAAACATCGTGTTCTTCAGAAGCTTGCGAGAACTTGTCAGCCATTCACAAAACAGTCTTCCTAGAATAATTATAAATATTAAAATGTCTTTCGCCATGATAGGGTATGTTAGGTAATGCATCGACTTGCATTATGTAATGTTGATGTTGTGTATCTGACTTCGTGAGTTGATTGTTTTGGCATGATGATATGTATTGAGTTGGTGAATGCATAATGCGTAATTATGTAGTGTGTATGATGTTTGTTTCATAATGAGTACAAATAATGGGTGTTATATCACTATTTAAATTAGCATGTCTTTGACTCAATGATAGATAAAAAGAACATTAATGTAAAACAATTATTTAATATTTATTGTTTAAATCAGTGGGTTTAATCAAACATCTCAAATAGTTATACATATATGCGTATTTACGTCGGGAATCGAATCAGAGAATATGTTAGTATAACTGTAATTGTTTTTGGTTAGGTTGACGTAATGACTAAATCAGTATGTATGCTTCAACTTGGACGATTTTTGAAGTAGTTAAATATAGTTACATTTAAACAGCACTTAAGCTTCTTGTGAGATGAAACAAGGTTTTTTGTGTAAAAAGTACTTGTTACACAGATAAGATCGAACTAACATGAAACTATGTTTATAAATGGTCCTAAATTTGTTTTTGCCTGTACAGTCTTCTTTGTCTTAATGTTGATGTGTACTATAGCTTTGGTAGACTTGAAATTATAATTAACTATGGTTATAAATGGTCTTAAGTTGTTTTTGCCTGTATGGTCTTGTTTGTTGTTGATGTTTATGTGTATGTTATGCGTTTGAAATTATAGCTTCAATGGTTCGGAAATTATGAGTAACTATGCTTATAAAAGAGTTTTACACAAAATTACCCTTGCCAGTGTGGTGTTACCGCGCCACAGATCCCCATGGAAAGTTTACATCTGTATATTGTGTCAGATGTTCTGTTTATATTTTTCTTTGCCAACGATATTTTGTCCAAGTCATAATATTTACTTGGTACTCTCTATTTATTGAAATGAACCTTTTATTACACTGTAAACACCGACGATTGTGTACAAACATAAACTGAATTTTATTTATTATTCTAAGAACTTTTGGAAACTTTAATATGATTTTTCACACGTTATAACCTAAATTTGTACACAAGTTTGCAGAATGAACAGCCTATTAATTTTGACATGTAGTTTTAATTGTATTTATTTTGTAATTAGCAGTCCCTGTGACCTACTATGAGTGTGTTGCTTTTTGTTTACTCTATGATATCGGAAGGAATGCTATGTGTTAAGTCTGGGAAGGAGGCAAATTCAAATTTTATTGCTATCAGCCAATCTCGGTTGGGTGATAGCAATGAGATTTGGTGCTTCCGCATTCATGCTTGGCATGGTTGTGTAAGCCCCGAATTCGCCCTTCTCCCCCGGCAGTCATGAAACAGCACAGACACAAATTTAACAGTGTCCTAGTTTTACTAGGAAGGCATCAATTGGATGTCTCATTTTAGCTTAGAATATGCTTCTAAGTTTGTCTTGTCAGGAGTCGTGTGTTTTCCTGCATTAAGCAGCACACAGGCTAATTTAAATGTATAAGTAGTGTAATATGAAGGTCGACGTCTAGGATGCTGTTTCTTCCTGCATGGTCTGGTACCTGGGTGCTAGACTGACGTCTGTGTCCATAATGTGTTTTATTGCTGGCGGGATCGCTATACAGCGACAATTTACCAGTGAGTCCGTTTAATGCAAAGACTGTGGCTGAGCAAGCGAATCCAAAACCAAAGTGTTAATTCAAGAAAAGAAACAGATAATTTTTTTGCATCATATAAGAGAGTCATTATGAAGTGTTCGAGTGTTTATCCTTTTTTTCCCAGTAGCCCATAAAGATACTGAAGATTCTATTTACTGGCTTAGCCATGTGCAACAGTAGTAAATATTAACATAATTCTGAGACCTTTTGGATTCTCCTTAACTCTCTGCTATGTGAGTGATTGTGAATTGAGATTAAGAGTAATTTTCAAATTTAATTTTTAATTTTGATTGAATAGCTCAGTGTCCTACACCCAAATTTTGATACTGTAAGGAAAGTCTTCTTTGAAGCCTTATCAGAGAAGTTTCTTAGTTTGAAGCGTTCTCTAATTTTTTTTCTTATTGGTGAACTCAAAGTATGGAGATATATTGTAATTTAATCTGTTTGTCTCTGCAGTGTATTTATTTGATTTGTTGTTATGACTACGTTGATTTATGATTATTTTCATCTCCTATTTCGAGTTGTACTGTGTTTCTTCCGAGTTGCCATGTTCCTACGTTATGAATTGATTTGTTTCGTGTTGAGGGTTCCTATGTGTACTATTTGAGTTGTGCCTACACAGTGTTAGTGTAATGTGTCTTTGCTCGTGTATTGCATTTCTCATCATATTGAAACTGGTGTTGATTTATGAGATGTGATGCAATGCCAGTGTATATGTCCCACTTTGTATTCTGATATTTGTCTACTATTTGAATTCTTTTGAAGGGCATTTGTTAGTTATCTTCTTACCTATGTTTAAATCCAGTAAAAAAGAAATTGATTCATGACTATAATCTGGAATTAGTTCTTGTAGTTTGGTTGCTATTACTACTAAGATGATATTGGAACAGAGATGCTTGAAAAGATACGTACCTCAATCCTTTCGTCATACACAACTTTGTGGTATTTGAACGTTTTTGCATATCTATTGTGCATCTTCGTCTCTGTGTCTAAGGCCATCCTGATTTCGATTCCTTCCCCAATTCCTTCTCTCTGTACATCTTGCGCCGTCTCTAATGACCTCGCTGTCGACGAGACGTTAAGCCCAACTATAGACTGTTCATGGTAAAGTGAGCACTTTTGAAAGCCCTGTTTAGGGTGTACTTGTATGCACGTTATGTATTACTTCGCCTTATGTAAAATTAATATTGCCATAGGCTTCATCACTTTATTCATGCGTCGGTCAAATGAAACTCTGAAATTATTAATAACGTAGATATTTTATGAATCTGCTCGTCTTTACACTTTTATGCATTAAGAAAACAAAAAGCGAAAGTATTAATTTTAAGTTATTAAAAACGATTATCTACCACTTTTTATTCGACGTTAATATATTATGGAACTACTTTCCATCCATCGCTACCAAGTTTACTGGGCGCATGTCCCTCACTGCATCCATTAAAATGTATGCATTCAGAGGCAGAATCTTTTTTATAAGGTTCATTTCAATATTGCTCATTTTGTCGTGGACAGTCTTTACCTACCTACCTCCTCTGTGTGTATGTGTGTGTGTGTGTATATATATATATATATATATATATATATATATATATATATATAGTGAGAGTCATGAGTAGGAGCTACCGCCACTCGCAGGGCTTATCCCTTACATATTTTGGAGCGAAATATGTCATATAAATGTTTACAGTGAAATTCGGCATTTAACATACCCATCATACAGTGGAATGGAGTTTTCAACACTGTTTAAGCATCAATGTGAGTCCTACACGATCAGCTGATTGGGCCATTCATTTTCCCGGGACGCTTGACTGGTGTGGTGAATCTGCTATTGTCGCAAGAAGAACTGCCGCTGTTACTGGAGAATATTCCACTAGCAGTGATATGTCGTATGTTCTTCCAGCATGATGGTGCACCTCCTCAGGTCCACTGTGCTGGAGTTGAACACTTTAAGGATCGTGGCCTTAAGAAGTCATATTTCTTCTCCAACTTCTTATTCTTCTTATTCTTGTAATGCGGAGCAATAGCGCCTGGCCTTAGGACTTATAACCTTGTACAGCCAGTGAATACCACAAAAATCGAAAAAATCTCAAAAGCTCAATAATCTTCACAATGCGAAATATCCACAATTCTAAAGTTCGTTAAACTCGCCAAACCATCAAACGGCAAACACGCACAAAGGGACGTTGCAACCCCGACACCAAGGTTCGAAAACACGAACTGTACAACGACGATGGATATTTCATATAAGTGGTCTCAAATTTGACATACAATGTGACCAACCTACACACTATGTAAACATTAAATGCTCTCGCTCCTACAGTATTGTATCAACTGATGAACTGCTGCGGGATCCGTGTTGTTAGGTTGGCTATTTTGATGACGGTTTAGGAAGAAAACAGTACTCGGAACTAAAAACTTGTAATTTGAAATCTTAATTATACTTACAACGTTTATGGTTTGAATTATGTTTCTAAAGCAATATTAGATTTTCTTGGCTATTAGTAACGGGGCTTAAAAATCACGTTCAGCATTTATGACAGAGTATGTCGACACATACGAACAGTAAACGTTTCCAGTCAATGGCTAGACATGTTTATGTTTCCAGCCTGGTGAAGGAAGTTGTGCGTGCGCTTTTTTTGTCATCATGTTTATTATACGAATATCGTATTGGTGTTGTCGGAATATTTAATCGGTAGTTAATTATTTTTTATTTGCTTTTTCCAAACATAGTTGGTTGTAGGTACCATTGTAGTGCGTTTTGTTGAGTGAAAAGTAATATTAATCGGCACGTCGTTAAAACTGCTCGTTCCGCCATTTCCCTAACCGCCTTCCACAATAAAGTGACACGAATATAATTCCCGTGTATAAGTTTGTTTGTATCAGGAAACGTGCGCAGTGTTAATTTTACTGAATGATCTTGCAAATAAATTATTTAATGCTAGTGACGAACAAACGTGATTTTAGTGAAGTAAATTCACAAGGATTGCCATAAAAAAATACGTGTTCAAGAGTTTACAACAGTAAGTTTGCGTGTTTTGTAAATGTATGTGTAAACCGTTAATATAATTATTGAAATGTACGTGACTTGAAAAATGCCGCACTTTACACACTTTTGTAGTGCGTGAATAATATTTGTTTGTCTACATTGTAAATTCGAGTGTAAGGTTAACTTCGGTTAAAGTGTGTGAGTGTATATATCGCTGTATCAGTACGAATACGAACAGCGACGTATGTATCGCGTTTTGTGTTTTCATTAAAGTTATAATTTTCGTAGTTAAATAATTTAACTGCTATTTCCATACGAGCAAAATTTTCCACTGCTCCATCAAAATATTATACAACTCAAAATGCCACACACTCATGCCGGAATCACATAGTTTTTAAAGGCTGTGTTTGAAAGTAACATAATGGCATGTAGGTTTCAACTTTGGAGTCTTTCATAAACGTTTTGAGCATTTTTGTTTTGTAAATTAAAAGCGCTCATATGTTTTTAACATACTTGGTTAACAATATTGTAAGAGCCGGAAGAATAATTCACATAAACAAGATTTGCATTAGAAAGACAACTTTTTGATATCAAGTAAATTACAACATGCGTATCAAACAAAATTCTTTCAATTTGAGCACCCAACGAAGGTGCTCCAACGTCATAAAGAAGTGTCTCATGCATCAGCAGGAACTACGACATTCCAAAATTTATCGCTAAGGAAAATGAGCTTTATGGTATCTTCAATCTTGGGTAGATGGAGCATCTTTTAGTGTGTAAGTAACATGTTTGTTTTATATATTGTTACTGTAGGTCGTATCTGCTTCTCTAGAGCACTTTGCAACATCTCTGAACTGAAATACAGTTTTTCATTAGGTACCCGAGAACAAGCCTAGGGCTGTATTCAGAATTTTGAGGAGGGAGGTTGTGCTACTGAACTACAGTGTGAATATCAACATTGAGTTAGTCAGAAATAAGTCTGAACACGTAGGTATTTTAGAAAAGTTATTAAAGTATTTTGTATGTAGATCTGCAATACTTAACATTTGAGTTACTAAATGAGAGCTATTAAAAGACTTAAATTAAGTAATATTTGCTTAGATATTATTTTGGCTACCTACAGACTTTAACATCCTGAGAATTATAACCACCATAAAAGTATCAGGCTGTACAGAGTTTGTTGTCATATCATACCACAAAGCAGACTTAAATACTTTTAATGCAATAGTAAGCATAGCCTGTATGTAAGAATGTATACTGATTTTGAAAAGAAGGTTTGAGAAAGGGGAGGGGGTATTTTGGTATTTGTATATTCCTGGGGGGGGGGAGGGGATATTGATATTTGGTGTTCGTAGAAACCATGAAAAATTTTTATGTTTACTAGAACTTTCCTCTGGTAAGTGTGACAATATTAGTTGTCATTAATATATTTCGAGTACCGTATATTAAAAAACACTACAATATCTTATTAATTTGGCAGTCAAAATACCATTTCATTTTCGTGCCTCATGGTTACAAATTTCTTGCAAGGTAAAAATGTATCAATTTATAGACTTATTACATGGGCTGTTAGTCATTTAAATAAAATATTTATAAACTAAAAAAAAATGGGATTGTTGCCAACCTGCAACTGTTTGTACAGCCCTTCACAGCTTGTAAAAGTAATTTGGGAGGAGACACATGCAGTTTGTTTACAAATACAGACAGTCACATGGTGTTTGTTTGTAAACAGTCACCTTCAATGACAGTTCAGCTGTGGCGGAAGGATACATAGCCACCCAGATGCCATTGACACTACTTTCCTAGAACTGTCAAATTTGAGACGACTTATATGAAATGGACTATACATAAAGAAGTATGAGCGACTCGCGCGAGGCGGCCTTGTCAAACGAAGAGAAGGGGGGGGGAGGGTGGCTAGCCGGGAGAGTTGTGGAGGGGAAGGGCTTGGAGGGGAGTGGAGGCAGCGCAGAGGCGAGGAGCCTCAGTTGACGCAGCGCAGCGAGCCGGTGCGCAGCTACGATACGCTCCCGCTAATCAGGTTTGGCCTGTGCGGGCTGTACCTGCAGGGCTTCGCGCGCGCTATAAAGACGAGGCGGGTGTGGCGGCACCTGGCGAGTGGCGATGGAGCGTGCGACAATGTGGGTGGCGCTGCTGGCGGTCGTGGGCGGCAGTAAGGGTGAGTGGCCGGGCTACGGCGAGTCAGGCGCAGACCCCTACGTGCTGGCCTACCTGAACGCGACGTGGATTGACGCAGTGACGCGAGAACAACACAGTGTTAAGGAGGAGGTGGGCAAGTTCGGCGAGGGTGCCGTGGGTCCGGCCTGGGGGGTGCTGGTGGCCGTGCAGACGGACGGCGGAGACCCCACGGCCTGCACCATGCCTCTTGTCAGCAGGCACTCGGACAACCTGCCCGCCGGACAGCCGTGGGTGGCTCTAGTGCGCCGTGGTCGGTGCAACTTCGATGTGAAAGTGGAGAATGCCTACCGCATCAATGCGTCCGCCGTCATCGTATACAACGACAAGGACTTCTCGACGCTGGAGAAGATGCGGCTAGAGACTCGTGAGTCGTCATCTCCTCTCTCTCTCCCCCCCCCCCCCTCCTTCTACCACTCTGGCAGACGACTTCTCGAGTCCTGTACACACACACGCGCGCGCGCGCGTATGGCTGTTCACGATAAAGTGAGCACTTTTCAAAGCCCTAAGTCACACAAGTAGTTTTATTTTAGCCTTGGACGTAAACTTCCGAGTGCAGTGGAATATACATACACTGTTTATTGCTTGCAAGGCAATATTTATTCATAAATGTGGTTAATGGATAAAATATGGCTGAAAGGAAAAAGTAACTAGGGCCTCAAAAGTGCCCACTTTACCGTGAACTGCGTATAAAGGCTGTTCATGATAAATTGATCTCTTTCGCAATAAACCTTAGAAAAAAGTCACTGTCCCTACGTGCATATATTTGACGGGAGCATTGAGTGAATTGCGTCCACTAAAGTTGGTAACGATGGATGGAAACATCTTAACTTCGAATAAAAAGTGTCAGATAACCATTGGTGATAACTTAAATATTTCTTACGTTTTCTGTTTTTTAATTATCTAAGTGTACAAATATAAACAGATTTGTAAGATATTTATTTTTCTAATAATATCACACTTTCACTTGACCGACGCATGAATAAAGTGATGAGTCCCATGGCAATGTTAATTTTCCATAAGGCGGAAGAATACACAATGTGCATACAAGTAGTTCTCAAGCAGAGCTTTCAAAAGCGTTCATATTACCGTGAACAGCCCATACCAGTGTCACGTCTTATACGCTACGTTTTCATAATTCATTGAGCACTTTTGGAAGCCCTGCCTACGATATACATACTTTTCTGCTGTACTTCTGCCGTAGGATGTGTGTGAACTAGACAATGCAGCTATGCATCGCCTACGTGAAACCGAGTAATAATTAACTGTTGGTGATATTAAATTTGTACATCCCTACTATTATGTGAATATAATAAGGGACTTAGGCTTCAGTATCCATTACCCGTTACTCTCTCTCTCTCTCTCTCTCTCTCTCTCTCTCTCTCTCTCCTCTCTCTCTCTCTCTCTCTCTCTCTCTCTCTCTCTCTCTCTCTCTCTCTCTCTCTCTCTCTCTCTCTCACACTGCAACGTCAACGACTGGAACTAATTTTCCTAACTCTGCCAAATGAGCTGCGGACCTGGATGTCAGGATATGCCTACTGTAGAGCGAATGTACCTGTGGCCAGTATTTTTTTCCTCAGGCGTTTATTTCAAAAGTGCTCACTTTATCGTGAACAGACTTTACAATCCCCGAGGAATATGAGCAGTCGTTTGGACAGAATTTTTTTTTTACTGTTTATCTTACTTAAGGCTGTTTTTTTTTATTGTTGAGTTTTCCGATGCTGTCATCTCAACATTTTATTCCAACACATTTTTCCTTTTATTTTGTTTATTTAGTAAATAATACTATTTCCGAGACAATCGTGCGCTTGTAAAACACCGGTAATTGAAGCATACCGGCACGGCACAATGTGAGCGGTCGCAGAATTGATTTCCATAAAAAAATTAATTTAATCGTGACTTCTAGTTAAAATAATTAGCTCCAGAGGTGTTTAACTGTCGCGGTTGTTTGCAAGCAGCATTCAGGAATTCTTCTGCCATGACTTTGTTTTCAGTTAGCATGAGTAACGTGAAGGAAAGAGCTTACTTGCAATAATGAAACTGTGTTAGCGCTGCATCATGGTGGTCGATTCCTGAAAATAGCAGTGTTTCACATCAAATCTCTACACTGCGACGCATGTACTTTGGTGCATCTCTGTGGCATTTCCAATTCTTTAAACGTCTCTGTTAGTAAATCAGTGGCAAATATAGCTAGGTTATGGATTCTGCTGTTTTTAAGGCGCTGTTATAAGGGAATGCAGAACTACTTCACTAAAACAAGTTCAGCCATTGAAGAGGTTAATCACCTTCGAACGAGTTCCGATCGCAGTTGTTTCTCGTTCAAAGTGAAGGGTTTTCATAAGTAGTTTCGAACGACTTCTCTTCTCTGCTGCGCTCCTATTGGCTGCTTCCTAGTAAAGAAGCAGTTTAAAAATATTGCTGTATTTGGCAGGAATTCCTGCACTTGTTGATTTACAGTAACTTCAGTTTCAGGTTGAATGTACTAATCCCCACCCATTATGCTATTACAGTAAAAGTGTAGGTTTCATAAGAGTTGAAAATATCAATAGCGATAAATGTTGAAGGCTATTATAATTAAATATCATACATTTTAAGTGCCATGTTTGTTGAGGTTAGAATTTCCATAGATATCATTCTGCTTTGGGTGTGTAACCGCGGAAACACGTTCTGTTATTAAACTTGTTCAGACAATGGCTACCGAATGTATTTAGCTGACTGTGTTGGACAGCACTCGTGTAACCACGGCCACTATCGCAGCATAATTGAAGTTAATTTTTCAAAATATCTTACGTCGTAAGGCTTTTATCTCTATCACTTAAAATATTTGGCTTCCGCCGGGGAGATACGATAGAGAATGGAACTTTGCCTAGCATCATTTCGTACCTAGTTGGTAATAAGTCACTTTCAGTCCTGGTAGAACACGGATTGAAGTGAAGATTCCCGCCTGAAACTTGCGCTGGAACACTCATGCTGGACCAGACTGTGATGAGGCGAGATAACCCGCTCAGCCCCCCCAAGGTCAACCGGAGTGTACAATCCGGGACGAAAGTTTACTCCAACACTCGACCATTAAAATCAAAACACTACAGTGTTGCTACAGGTCTGGAAAACAGGGAATTTGAAAACTGCCAGTGAAATGTCAGGAATTTCTAACAAGTTAGCTAAATGTCAGGGAATTCTGTGATATGCATGGTATATTTGGCAGTTCTGTCATGAATCGTGCACCGCCGACAGAATCATGTAGAATTATTTTAATGATTGCGGACAAAATACTTTGGCATTTCTCTTTGCAATCTATGTGGTGAGCAATTTCGTTGGACCAGATAAGTATTTTGGTGTAAAAGTGTGTTATAATGTAAAGGCGCCAATTCTTACTGAAAAAAAAAAAAATTAGAAAAAGATCAGGGGAAAAAAAAAATTTGTCTGCAAATCAGGGAAATGTCGGGGAATTTTACAATGGAAAAAATGTGACAACCCTTTTAAAACGAGGTGGTTGCTGTGCTGAATTTGTATTATCTGCAACATGCATGCATTAGAAAACTGAAGCATTGAAGACAATGAAGCAAACAAATCTTCGACGCAGGGTAAGTCAACTTAGTGATATCATTAACGTTAATACTTAAGTTACAATAGTCACGTAAATATACTTTGTATTAAGTCCATATTTACTCTACATTCGTTGTTGGTTGGGCTTTAATCCATGTTGGAAATGATGTTGCAAACAGATGAAATCACCACAAGATCAGTCTGAGTTGGGGTACAGTGCAAGTTTCTTCTAGCTCTAATTCGTTCTAGTATGATCGACATATGACGTTAAAAAACAAAGGGTGACAACGTAAGCCATCTCTCGAATGCTAGCATACCACCAGTTGCTACAAATAACAGACTTGTCTAGGTCTATATTCCATTCCCGACTAGAAGAGACTTTTGAAAACGAACCTTTGAAAAATCAACCTATGTGTAACATGTCAATCAGTTTTTTTTCAATAACCTGTATTCCACAAATATATAACACTGTGATTAACTTTAGAGTACTGTATTATTGGATAAATGAATCTGTACCTTAGTATCAAACATTGACCTACCTCAAAGGAACACAACTGTCAGTCACATGGTGAACAGTAATGAACGTGTTTGTTTATATCTTAATTTTTTAATTTGAAGCACTCAATAAATAAAACACTTTTACCAATTTTAATTTAATCAAACTGCTTTAGAAATTGGCCATAGGAAGTGTACCTACATCTCAAACCATTTGTTTATAAATCAGCTATCTAACCTAAAATCCAAACTATACCGTTTACGCTAGACGTGTTGGCAGGTGTGCAGTTCAATGTTGGGACACGGAGATTGGTTGCGCGCAGCCAGCGAGATCGGTCTACTTCATCTTTATCTATGCTGCAGAGCCGATGTGCAGTGCAGTGCAGATCAGTGCAGTGCAGTGCTGATCGGCATGGTGTAAGTGATTCGCTGTCAAATATACGTCGCGATTAATTGAACGAGTCAGTCAAATGCGAGGTCAATCTGCGTGGGCGCAGAGAAATGCGGGGAAACTAGTATTTTGTTCATATGACAAATACTGTAATAATATATGTAATTAAAATAATGTATGGTTTAAATGGCAAACGTCATTATCAGATTAAATGTACACGAAGGTAAATAAAGCGATTGCCCTGCCACCTACAGCACATTAACAGAACTATGGTGCATGAAAGCAGCATATTTATATAGTTTCACAGCGACTTTTTCAAAATGTTTAGCACTTCATGACGTAAACAACAACTTTTAGCACATTCTTACGTTGCTAGATATTCACTGCCGTCGGAGCACTGATGGAAGATAAGAAAACAAAATTGCATGGTAACACTAACATGGCTAGCCATTGACTGGAAACGTTTACTGTTCGTACGTGTTGACGTGCTCTGTCATAATTGCTAAACACGTTTTTAAAGTTCATTCACTAAAAGCCAAAAAATATCATATTGCTTTAAAAATATACTTTAAAACATTAATGTTGTAAGTATATGCAACATTTTAAATTACCATTCTTCCAAAGCCACCATCAAAATGGCCAACTTAAATGACATACATCCCGCAGCAATTCATCAGCTGATAAGACACTTTACAAACGAGAGCATTTACTGTTTACACATTGTATAGGTTGGTCACATCGTCTGTCGCACTTTTATTACATTGGCAATAGCCAGCACGTGTAATTAGCATCAGCCCATTATGGCAAGACGCTTAATAAAGTTTTTACTTTAAATTACGAATTTGGTAGGTTGGTATAAAGTCCAGCAAATATGGCGGGCGTTAAAATGTAAACTATTACAATAATGATGACAGTTGAGACAGAGGCTGCCGCCGGTCGTGAGGAGCCGTTCGACTTTTGGCGAGTTTAGTGGACTTTCGGTGTTCGGATACGTTTTTGTGTAGATTTGAAAGATTTCTGCTGTTATTAGTGTTTATTTATTTTAATTGTTGCTTGGTAACCTTGACCATTTTGTGCAGGAGGGCTTATCTGGGACGACTTACTAAGTAGACCACATTCAACGTTAAACCTGAAAAGCTACAGGTCCGTATCTTAGATGGGATTTGAATCCAGTACCCCAACAATTTCAGCCAGGGAACCTAGACGGTCGGCATGGACGAGGCTAATAATTGTTGTGTGTGTGTGTGTGTGTGAGAGAGAGATTGGAGCGAATCAGGACAACGGTCTTACTCCGGACTTATGCCTGATTGCACCATAGTGGTTCGAAACTAGATCCGAGATCCGATCAAAGATCGACACTGAAAACTGTTGCACCATTCAAGTTCAGAGCTGGACTGGAGATCGAGATGAAGGTCTCGATCCGAGACCAGCAGCCATCGTCGACAAATGTAATTTGAAAATACGCCAACGGATAGAATTACGTTCAGTTGTTTTCTTGGGAAATTAAAACAACATTATACGCACTTGAATAATTTTCAGTAAGATTCGTACAGCAATAATTCGCTTAAAACAGATCAAACATCGCACATTAGTTCTATCTATAGTGAAAAATACGCCTACTCCCATAACGTCATATATTACGAACCAATGACAAAATTTGTCTCATACTTAATATCGATCTCTCACTTTGGAACGAAGATCGACGAATCGGAGATCCAAAATCATGAAATTCCGTTGGTGCAACACTTTTACGTTGGAACCAAGATTAATCTGGATCCTGGTTCGGAACTAGGATCATTTGAACTCGGATCGGGGAAGATGTTGGTGCAAGCGGGCATTAGAATAGCTTATAAACACTAACATGATTATACTGCACCGGCGTGTTTTCATCAAAGCGAAAACATGCAATTAAATGTTCATTTTAGTCGTTGTAAGTACAAATTATACCATTTTAATTACAGAATTGATAGACCTATAGTTAATAAAAAGCGAAAGAGATTTTTATTTTCATTTTGATTATTTTAGCGGTGTTTATATTTTATTACGAATTTACGGAACATGAGCAATTATTTTGAAATATTGCATAGATTGTTGTATAACGTACCCCAAAAGGACCGGCTTGAATTTTTGAGGGCACGCTTCTTCAGGGTTGAGACTATTTCAGGCACAATCTTGTTTTTATATATTCGTCAAAATACCGTTAAAATTGTGTAAATTACTTGAGATCTCACCTGTCGAATTAAAAAGAATTAGATTTTATTGTTTTGGATAATCATTTCATTTAATATTATGGAACACTCCAAACCACTTACAGGAAAATTGAACAAATCGTTGTTTTATTAAAATATTGATAGGGTTACAGTTTAAAAATGATTCCCAATTTAGGGAACCTATATATTTATTACGATTTGAACATGGAAAAACATATTTATCTCCATAATTTCAAAGGTACCTGTTATTTAAAAAAAAAACAGTAAAAAAGTGTGAATATTTGCATTTATGCAATTAAGTTAATTTTAATACTTCATATTTTTTTAAACTCCATTACTGTACTTTTTGGCGTATCATTCATGGAAAAGTTATCGAAATATTCTTTATTTATTGAAGAAACTAAAATTGCATATTTACATCTTCGTTATCCAACACTAAAGAATTAATATCGTGAAACCCATTGATTCAAACAAATATTTTAGGAGACCCCGAAAATACAATACCTTGAAAAAATTGCAACTGTTTAATTGAAAGGAAATGTCTCTCTTGTATTACCTTAAACAATGCTGTGATTGGTTGTTAGTGAAGGTGCGACTTCTTGGTCCTCGGCTAGTCTCACCATTGTTGTGTAGGAGCGATAGCACTTCATTCATTCGTTAAGGCCGGGCTACAATCGATTTAGCACAGAAAACAGCACACGCACAGGGGAAAGTAGAGCTATATCCTATAATTCCTGTGCGTGTGCGCCGTGCGTGGCCAATCAGAACATCGATACCACCGAGTTCATGAGACCATGAAAATGGCTACAAAAGTAGTGAATTTGACTAGTGCTTGAAGAGTTTGCGCCATATTAACAAAAGTTTGTTTTTATTGAAATTGTTATTGTACAAGCAAATGTAAGTTAAGAAAAACGGTATAACGTATCATATTTCTACAAATTACAACACGAGTAGCAAAGTAAACAGAGCTATCAACAGTATTTTTTCATTCCATTGTGACCAACACACGCATGCGCAATTTACCGAGCACCGTTTCCTTTCATTTTCACGACTGTTTTCTATAAATATCCGTGGTTTCTGTGCGTTTGCGATTTTGATTGTAGCTTTCAGACTCGAGTTGTGCGTGTATTTTGTGCTATCGCACGTGATGTGCGTGTGCTAAATAAACTGTAGCCCGGCCTTTAGCTGGTGTTCCAAGTGCGGAGCTCACACCCGGTGTGCGGCCCTCTGGAGGTGACTCAGCCAGTCTGCACTATGCCAAGTACGTTGGCTGGCCACAACCCCACACAAATAACTTGCCTCCTCCTACGCATTCAGAACATTTCACACCTGTCTGCTCTTGACCATTGATGGTGGGTTTACGATTGACTTAAGGCCAGACTTCACCATCTATAGACGTATAGTGAATTATATGCTAAATTCGGACAAAGATCTCAGAGTCATATTTTGTGGTAGTATTTTCAACTGATGATTTTTGTTGGAGATTGAACGCATATATATTTGTAAACCGTTCAAATTTTAATTTTTAAATTTTAAATGCACTTTATTAATTATGTATAAAAGTCACAATTTTGAAAATAATAAATTAATGTACTTAAATTCAAAATAATTAAATTTGGAAGGTTTACAAATCTAGATGCGTCCAATCTCTAACAAAAATCTTCAGTTGAAAATATTAAGAGTTTTTTTAAACGACTACACGAGCAGTAACCACAGATAATTAAATATATATATATATATATATATATATATATAAATAAACTGCCAATTTTTCCAGGTTATTTCGGTTCCTTACATCTCCTACGACTTTGATTGGTTGGACTTAACAGTTGCTAATTCAATCATAAACTGCAAACCTTCTTATTGTTTAGTTTCCGTGCGCCTATCAAGTCATTAAGTGCAGTTATTAACTCTTCAATCTTTAATGGCAAATCCACGTTGAGTAGGGCCAGCTTTCAAAGTTTGGCGCCCCTAGGCAAATTCTTTGTGCCCCCCCCCCCCCCCAAAGAAAAAATCAGAATTTTTGAGTACACAATCCCGTTTTCTGCGACGAATGTCAATAGCTTAACTGTCTCTCTTCTTAGAATATCACCTGCAATGAATGAATTTGTACACTTACTTGGCTACATATGATTAATACAATGAAAAATTAAGTTCACATTATGAAGTACTGTTATAAACTTTTTTGATTTTGGAACTAAACAAATTTTAACAATGCAACATAGACAAAATACTGTCATTATTTAAAAGCGTTTACGTCTCGCTTTCATCGTGGCGAATTCATCAGTCAGATCTCCGTACTCAAACCCCTCGATATTTAAAATATCAGCCTCAAAGTGAAACATTGCGAGGTTTGTTCTTTCATGATAGACCGAAGATATGATTTGACTCTCTTTAAAGCAGAAAATGATCTCTCAGCTGAACAATTACTAACAGCTGTGCAGAGGTACATCCTGAGAGCAATACCTACATTTGGAAACGTTTACTGAAGATTAAATTTGTACGGAACTACTTTCATGTACAATTGGTTTCTCGAATGTGCCGCCCCCCAAAAGCTGCCGCTCCTAGGCCCGTGCCTAGTGGGCCTGATTACAAAGCCGCCCCTGACCTTGAGGCTTCTTGGAGTGTGTATTTATCACGGCCTTCTACTGTCTGCTGGAGATTGCGGCCATTGGGTCAGGTTCTCCAATCGAAATTAAGGAAAATAAAAGCGAAGGCGTGGTTGTCGGTAGTGGTTCACATTTATAGGTTTAAAACTCCATGAGAACAATAAGTCAGCAGAAATGGCGCGTACGTGAACCTAAGGCACCCGTCGCGTTCATCCGTCCGTCAATCACGTGACCAACAGCCAATCAGAGGTGGCCATTAATTCTATCCTTCCGTCCGTCGAAACCTTGGCAAGCTTTAACTTTTGACGGACGGACGGATGAAATGACAGCCTTCTAAACTTGCACGTTTCGTAACTCGTTCATCGCGAGTTATTTACAAGGCTGTGCAGTGCGTGTAGTGTTTTGTTTTGGCTGTCTTTTGTTTTCATGTGTTTGTTTACGTAACTGTAAAATGAAATTACGTCAAATTTTTACTGAAGATTAATAAGGTTTTGAAACACAAGCTCCTGTTGTGCAATAGTAAGTATGATAAAATTATGCTTTATCTGATAGTTGAATTATTTTTTTTTACATCGATTAATTTCCGTCACGTACGCGTATGGTTGTTTTGGGTACTTAGAAACACAATAACACAAAATATTTTCACCTTTCATGGAGAATTTTTTCCTATTTGTAAACAGTTTTGTTTTTATTGGTTAGCAGCAATGAACGTACGATGGACGTACGAAGTTTGGTTGTAAATCGCTCGGCTGGGAGACGGACGACGAACAGACACGACGGACTGTTGTAAATCATGCGTTACTTGTATAGCGAGTCGCTTCTTCGTGGCTACAGTTATAAAGTACTTACAATACGTGCCAAGGCGATAGATAAAGCGAGGCACGCTTTAAAACATTCAAGTGACTTAACGGTTGTGGAATTCAGTAGCGGATCTAGACATCCATCAAGAAGGGGGCTAATTGAGGTGCATTACTTTCAAGCCACATGTTTATAGGCTGTTCACAGTAAAATGAGCACTTTTGAAAGCCCTGCTTAAGATCTACTTGTATACATCTTGTGTGTATTTTTCCGGCTTATGTGAAATTAACATTGGCATGGGCGCCATCACTTTTTTGATGCGTAGGTCAAATGAAACTGTGAAATTATTAGGAGAGTAAATTTTTTACATATCTGCTCATTTTTACACTTCGATGCATTAAAAAACAGAGAGCGAAATAAATAACTGTAAGTTATCACAAATGATTACCTAACACTTTGTATTCGGCGTTAAGATATGGAACTACTTTCCATCCATTGTTACCCACTATACTGGGCGAATGTCACTCAGTTCGCCCATTAAAATATATGTATGCAGGGGCAGTGACTTTTTTCTAAGGTTCATTTCTAAAGTGCTCACTTTGCCGTGAACAACCTATATCAGTGCTTCAGAAACGTTGTCTGGATTAGAGACGCGAGCATAGCCAGGCAGAGCTCTCGCCTGCTGCATATACGCTGTTCACGGTAAAGTCAGTACTTCTGAGGCCGTCGTTACTTTTTCCTTTCAGCCATATTTTATCCTTTAACCACATTTTTAAATAAATATTTCCATGTGAGTAGTAAATACAGTTTGTATATTCCACCGCACTCAGAATTCAACGTCTAAGACTGAATAAATTATATTTATTGAATAATATTCGAAACAAGAGGGCTTACAAAAGTGCTCACTTTACAGTGAATAGTCTATACATGGTTGCCATTCATCTGTAAAACAGGGAAATGTCAGGGAATTAGAAAACTGTCAGGGAAATCTGGGAACTGTCAGGGGATTTTGAACAAGTTGGTTAAATGTCACGGAATTCTATAGTGTGCATACAATGTTTGGAAGTTTTATCATCAATCGTGTGCTGCTACCAGAATAGTATAAAATTGTTTTGATGATTGTAGACAAAAATGCCTAGGCTTTTTTTTAAATGTAGGGAGCAATGTTGTAGGATTAAAGCAGTATTTTGGTGTAAATGTGTACTATAATGGAAAGGCATAAATCCTTACAGGAAAAATGTTAGTCAAAGGTTAGCGAAAAAAGATTATTTTTGTTTGGAAATAAGGGAATTTTCCAATGGAAATAAGGTGGCAACCCTGCTATAACTGACTTGACTCCGTATTGTGCTGATACCAACCACACCACTCAAGTACGTGCAACACCTCCCCTGTATACTGCGTCGAGCTATTATTGATTGAATGATAAAGTATTTCCTTAAATAAGTTAACAGCTACAATAAAAATGAAAACTTGAAATGCAAGGTACTGTTTAATAAGATATCGAAAGTCAAACCATAGCATCCATGGACTAATCTAAACAACAAATCCTAGTAACCAAATTTTTGGAAAGGCCATAAAGTATTTTTAAATTTTAATTAAAGTTGTCAAAACAGCACCGAGAGTCCGCAATTTCACATACTTGCGTGCAGAACAAGTTGCATAACACGAAGGCGAATGTAAAGTCCATTCACGGTTTTTTCTGCCGTTTTGAATCAAACCTTTAAACAATCTCCCTATGTATGACGTAGTTAGTTATTTCCTGAATATGCCCTGTATCACAAGCGTTTTATACTTGTGTTCATAAAAGTGACATTTTTTTTCCTTCAGATTGAAAAGTTATTAATATCTTATCTGAAAATTATAATGATTCATTTATAAATAATTTGAATAAAAAACAGGGCGAAAGTAGGTATGTTGGTAGCGCCTAGTGAGAAATAGTCCTTATACAAAATACTGTTACACTTATTGCGCACGAATATGGTGCGTTGTCCCTCTGTCCTGGAAGTAGAACTTTAGCAGGACTTTAGAAAAGGCCGAAGTAACCGTGAATTGACTATAACTGGCGCGTCATGTGGCAACCGACTATACTTAAACCACCATGAATATACGCAAGGATCCAACGTCGCCACTAGGTACTGCTGTTTGTATGTTATTGGAAATAAAATGCGATCCCTCCTGGCAGCCTATACTACATTGCTGGTCCCCCATGTAAGTTGCCGTATGTACAAGCGTTCTCCACATGGCGCGCCACTTCCGTGCGCCTATGTGATATGCAACTTGCCGTGCACACAGGTACGTAAAGCTGCGGACCCTATGTTGCCCCCTAATGATGGACTCACAACCATTCTTTTCATCCGCCAGTCGCCCGTTCGTCGGTCACGTGATCTTCAACCATTCTCAGGGCAACTTTTTTTTCTATCCGTCAAATATATCACAAACTTTAACTTTCGACGGACGGACGGGCCACCGCCTTGTAATATCGTTCCTTGAACATGACTGACGGAAAACAGTCACTTGTTTTTTGTCTGAATATTTTTCTTTTTAAATACACAAGGCAGTGAAGTTGTTTACTTTTTTACGTTTCACCTTTGAATTGAACTGAAGATGACTTGTAGATTTTCGGAGGAAATGCTGATAAATTACGTTAGGAAAGAGAATATATTTATTACATTAATTAAAAACATTTGTCTGTGCGCGAGAAAGTTAGTGTTTTTGGGTGGTTACACTGAAAATGTTTTGGCCAACGGACTGTTGTGAGTCGCTTTTAACTGACGGACGAAATAATGGACGGATGGCTGACTGACGGACGTACGACTGACGGAAGGACGGATGGTTGTCAACCCAGACTAACTTCCAACTTTAAGTATACGGAAACGATACTGAGAAGTGAATATCGCAGAGCCATATACTGCTGCTGCTGCTGCCTCGCGGAATGACGCACTCAAGTCGCCCTTGGTAAAAATAACGTACAGAGTGGTCCAAACGTCTTGTAACCCCCTCAATTTCTATATGCCTCAATGTAATTGCTGTTTTGACTGTCTATAAGATTCTATAATCAATTTAATTACCTTATCTTAAGTTAGTGTTTTCGATTATGTATACATTATAATGTAAATATGTAATATTGATCTCTATCATCATTTCTATTTATATTAATATAATTAATTTATAAATATTTTATTATAACAGTGCAATGTATATTATTATATTTATATGATATTCTTATATTATTATTAGAAGTTATTATATTAAGTTTTGTTAGAAACCTAATAATAATATTTTATTATACCTTAGACATAAGTTTGAAAGAACAATCCAATCCACTACATAAAAGTATTTGTTTTTACTAATCGCATTTGGGGTGAGACGACATGTGGACCACCCTGTAAGTGTTGGCGGCGCGCAGACTGCAGCGCTCCTAGCGGCGGACGGCGGTTCCTGTACACAACTCGCCTACTCGTGCAAGGTTACCACCAAGGCCATGCGCTCTGTATTTTTCTCTTTAGAAAGTGTGCTGATGATTGAGCGATCGGTATTCATGCTTCATCGCACTCAAACCAAACTGTGGTTTTTGCGTTTAATTTTGACCAAGAAATGTTAAATAGAACGAGCAGTTGCTGGGTGCTACACGCCGACAGTTGATATGAGGAACTTGTCATAAAAAATTAGTATTGAGAGAAGAACGTCGTACTGTCCAGTACAGACCGGATGTTCACTTGCCTTCTCGTCAGCTCCCTAAGAGGTACCTGCGCGTTCAAGGTCAAGAAGGGAGGGCGCGATACGGGCGACACTAATACGCACGCCTAGTGCCTCATCGCTCATATGCGCAAGGCGTGCAGTGTTTCCGTCCTAACGCTGCACTGTGTAAACTAGATCTGTAGCTATGGTGTTTTATTACACGCGATGAAAGTACACAGACCAAACTATCTGACTATAATCGTACTTTTCTCTTACCGTTTAAAAAAACTTCATAGGCAAGCTTAAAAATGCGACATTTGACAACTTTTCCGTTTTTTTCCCCTCATTAACACACTTAATATGAGAAAAGTAAAAATGTAGCGACATAGACAATAGTTTTCTTATCCTTTCTGGCAAAACTTCGTATTTTCAGAACATTTATTTACCGAGACACGCGTTTAGGCCCAAACAACGATTTCGCAGAAAACGTTTCAGTACATAATCGCCTTACGGCACTACACAATCGGGCACCGGAACTGCGTCGCGGAATTTTGGAAATGCGCACTTTCGACGAAATGATTAAACGTATCTTCGATTTGTTTACTTTCGGAAAGAAAACGTACCCCACACTAGAAGGTAATGGTGTTGTCAAGACGCGGAGCCCACACTAGAAGGGAATGGTGTTGTCAAGACACGGAGCCCACACTAGAAGGTAATGATGTTGTCAAGACACGGAGCCCACACTAGAAGGGAATGGTGTTGTCAAGACACGGAGCCCACACTAGAAGTTAATGGTGTTGTCAAGACACGGAGCCCACACTAGAAGGTAATGATGTTGTCAAGACACGGAGCCCACACTAGAAGGGAATGATGTTGTCAAGACACGGAGCCCACACTAGAAGGGAATGGTGTTGTCAAGACATGGAGCCCACACTAGAAGGGAATGGTGTTCTCAAGACACAGAGCCCACACTAGAAGGTAATGGTGTTGTCAAGACACGGAGCCCACACTAGAAGGGAATGGTGTTGTCAAGACACGGAGCAAACACTAGAAGGGAATGGTGTTCTCAAGACACAGAGCCCACACTAGAAGGTAATGATGTTGTCAAGACACGGAGCCCACACTATAAGGGAATGGTGTTGTGAAGACACGGAGCCCACACTAGAAGGTAATGATGTTGTCAAGACACGGAGCCCACACTATAAGGGAATGGTGTTGTAAAGACACGGAGCCCACACTAGAAGGGAATGGTGTTGTCAAGACACGGAGCCCACACTAGAAGGGAATGGTGTTGTCAAGACACAGAGCCCACACTAGAAGGTAATGGTGTTGTCAAGACACGGAGCCCACACTGGAAGGGAATGGTGTTGTCAAGACACGGAGCCCACACTAGAAGGGAATGGTGTTGTCAAGATACGGAGCCCACACTAGAAGGGAATGGTGTTGTCAAGACACGGAGCCCACACTAGAAGGGAATGGTGTTGTCAAGACACGGAGCCCACACTAGAAGGTAATGGTGTTGTCAAGACACGGAGCCCACACTAGAAGGTAATGGTGTTGTCAAGACACGGAGCCCACACTAGAAGGTAATGATGTTGTCAAGACACGGAGCCTACACTAGAAGGTAATGGTGGTGTCAAGACACGGATCCCACACTAGAAGGGAATGGTGTTGTCAAGACACGGAGCCCACACTAGAAGGGAATGATGTTGTCAAGACACGGAGCCCACACTAGAAGGGAATGGTGTTGTCAAGACACGGAGCCCACACTAGAAGGGAATGGTGTTGTCAAGACACAGAGCCCACACTATAAGGGAATGGTGTTGTGAAGACACGGAGCCCACACTAGAAGGTAATGATGTTGTCAAGACACGGAGCCCACACTGGAAGGGAATGGTGTTGTCAAGACACAGAGCCCACACTAGAAGGGAATGGTGTTGTGAAGACACGGAGCCCACACTAGAAGGGAATGGTGTTGTCAAGACACGGAGCCCACACTAGAAGGGAATGGTGTTGTCAAGACACAGAGCCCACACTAGAAGTTAATGGTGTTGTCAAGACACGGAGTCCACACTGGAAGGGAATGGTGTTGTCAAGACACGGAGCCCACACTATAAGGGAATGGTGTTGTGAAGACACGGAGCCCACACTAGAAGGTAATGATGTTGTCAAGACACGGAGCCCACACTAGAAGGTAATGGTGTTGTCAAGACACAGAGCCCACACTAGAAGGTAATGGTGTTGTCAAGACACGGAGCCCACACTAGAAGGGAATGGTGTTGTCAAGACACGGAGCCCACACTAGAAGGGAATGGTGTTGTCAAGACACGGAGCCCACACTAGAAGGGAATGGTGTTGTCAAGACACGGAGCCCACACTAGAAGGTAATGGTGTTGTCAAGACAAGGAGCCCACACTAGAAGGTAATGGTGTTGTCAAGACACGGAGTCCACACTAGAAGGTAATGGTGTTGTCAAGACATGGAGCCCACACTAGAAGGTAATGGTGTTGTCAAGACACGGAGCCCACACTAGAAGGGAATGGTGTTGTCAAGACACGGAGCCCACACTGGAAGGGAATGGTGTTGTGAAGACACGGAGCCCACACTAGAATGAATGGTGTTGTCAAGACACGGAGCCCACACTGGAAGGGAATGGTGTTGTCAAGACACAGAGCCCACACTAGAAGGTAATGGTGTTGTCAAGACACGGAGCCCACACTAGAAGGTAATGATGTTGTCAAGACACGGAGCCCATACTAGAAGGTAATGATGTTGTCAAGACACGGAGCCCACACTAGAAGGGAATGGTGTTGTCAAGACACGGAGCCCACACTAGAAGGTAATGGTGTTGTCAAGACACGGAGCCCACACTAGAAGGGAATGGTGTTGTCAAGACACGGAGCCCTCCAACACCGTTTATTTATTAATTTCTTTCCCAGACTGCTGTATTTTAAAACATAGGTTTACCCGGGCACACACGAAACTACGACATGAGTCTGTATTGAACTTTGCTATCCACTTTCCATTTTATTACAGTTCATTATTATAGTAATTTTTATATACTTTTTTATATTTTTTCTAGCCTAAATGTTAACAGCATTGCAATCTACCCTGTAATAAAAGAGGATCCTTGCCATAGTGATCCTACCTGCAAACATGTTTAGCAGTAAAACTTTGAATTGGTGTTTTTCCACAGGCCGTATTTCATCTTGAATCTCAGAAGTCATTCATTTACCGATTATATAAAATACAATTCCAAAATAACAGATTTGTGTTTTTTTCTTGCGTTACTATTTCTGATTTGCGTGGTGTCTTGTCTATGACCGTACTTCACCCCATGGCCCCCCAGAGAACAGATTTTTTCTTGTACAACGCCCAGTTCAGCATGTATGGTTGGGGCAGTTCGTTCCATTGTATTCCATAAAGAAGGAAACGATCGCTTTCACTGCCCGCAGTGTTAATAATCCACGTAACCAATATAAAATACGTTCAGTGTCGAACTGTGTGCCTCATACTGCGTACGTGAAGCTGACAATGATTGTTGTCCAGAACCAGAGCCTGAAATTTCATCATGGAGTGCGTAACAAGTTGACTATGGCCGCGGTTACACGGGCTACTGGCAGAACAACTTCGCTAAAACAAGTTCAGCCATTGAAGAGGTTACATGATCTACGAACTAGTTCCGATCGCAGTTGTTTCTCCTTCAAAGTGAACAGTTTTCATAAGTAGTTTCTCTTCTCTGCTGCGCTCCTGTTGGCTGATTCGAAGTAAACAAGCAGTGTAACAAATATTGCTGAATTTGGCGGGAATTCCTGCACTATGACTCGTCACGACGTATGACAGACGTCTGCACGCACACGTAGCTCGATGTTACACCGCATTATCATCTCGCACTCACCCAGTCCTCCTTTCATCGTACACCTTCCCTGTGATACATTTGCCATCCGCTCCCTCGTTCGTGTTGCTATAGGCTGTTCGCAGTTAAATGAGCACCTTTGAAAGCCCTGCTTAAGATCTATAGTTCATTCCCGATTGGAAGCGACTTATCAAAATCAACCTTTGAAAAAACACTCCAGGCATAACATGTCAACCCGTTTTTTCAATAACATGTATTCCACAAATATATAACACCGTGGTTAACTTTAAAGTACTGTATTATTGAATAAATGGAACTCCAACTTAATATCTTCCATAACTTGTTATATAAATGTATTTTCAAATATAAATTAACAACAGCGAGAGCAGGGACATGTTGTCAACGGGCGGTAAGAAATATTTCACAGTAAAAATATTATTGTAACCTGGCTTTTTAATATACTATTTATAAATTAAACGTTGCTTATTGGAATATTTAAATATTTAGGTAGCCCCGATGGCAACATATAACAAATTTACAGTTTATAATAACAGCGGAAAATATCGTGAGTAGGCCGTAATGGTACTGTGTTGTTTATCGAGAGAGAGAGAGAGAGCAACTTTGAAGCAACTGTCTGCTGAGCGAGTTTAGTCGCTCTCTATCTCTCTCTGTCTTTCTCTCTTTCACACTCGGAAAGTTTCACTTCGCTAGTGCGTGCCAAAATTGTACATGTTTTCAATTGTAGCATATTTCATACTTATTACAGCAAAATAATTTTTGAATTTGTAACTTACAACTGAAAAGAGATTTTAATGATTGAATACTTATTTTAATATATTTAGATATGATGGCGGGGCGGATAGAAAGTGAAGTTGGCAGAAGTGGCGAGCCATGACATCGCGTGTTGCTGTTTTACCAGACAAAGCGTAAATTATACTTCGAAAAATGCTTCAAATTACATCACGTTTGTAGACGTTGTGTTTTTAAACCTAAGTAAGTTACGATGTTGTGATAAATCTGTGTTTCTGCAGCAGTAATATATATACTGTTACGGTGTGTTTCGTTAACCACTGCATGTGAAATAGCGTAGCGTGGCTGTTTGGTGAAACTGGATATGTATGTGCGTGATTTCAAATATTGTGAACTATTTATATGTTGTAAATGTGAACTGTTTTATGACTAAGTTATTTATTTACATCTACGTCTGTTTATTTATCACAACATTGTACTTTTGACCTGGGTGTTTGAAACACAGCCGTTTAACGTGATTTACCACCAATCCCAACGAAATAACCAAGCCTAGCCCCAATAAATTCCAATAAACCTAATACACAGTAAGTAGCAATAGTTATGGTAGGCTTATTTGTGTGCATGTTCACCACTATATTTTAAGTTTCTATAACAAAAAATGAGCGACACAAGTTGTGTGCTTGATTTTAATGTCGCTTTTTCATTGGACTATCTATTCCTTCGTTATTCGAACTGAGGCAGTCCTTTTAAAGAAATAACAAAAATGTTAAATACTAAAGTTCATTAACACGCAGTTGTAACAGTATTTAACACAGTCGCTGCAAAATATTAACGTGCATTATGTGTAATGTACTATGTCGTGGAAAACAAAAAATGTAACCGTAAGATCTATCGTTAGTTCAGGCAATTTTAAAACGTCATTAAGCTGACATAAATAATGTTATAGGTCTAAACTGTGAATATTCGAACGAAATGGTTTTTGAAATAGACCTAAGACGGAATTCTTTAAAAAGATGTAAACAGTATACAAAACATTTGACAGGTATAAAAGTAGAAGTCACATTTCAATGTTTATTTTTAGGTGTAGCGAAAGTATACGAACACATGTACTCACACAATGGAATGTAAATATTGATTTTGACATATGCTACATGGCAGTCACATGACAATCTATGTTTACATTTGGCGGTAGGATACGAAACAGGCTTGCAAGTATATATTTAGCAGGGCTCCGAGAAAGTTGCTTCCAATGGGGAATGGACTATACTTGTATGCACTTTGTGTATTCTTCCGCCCTATGTAAAATTAACATTGACATGGGCCTCATAATTTGATTCATGCGTCGGCAAAGTGAAACTGTGAAATTATTACTAAAGTAAATGTGTTACATATCTTGTCATTTTTACACTCAGATACATAAAATGAAAGAAAGCGAAAGGAATAATTTAAGTTGTTATAAATTATACATAAACTTTTTATTCGACGTTAATGTATGGAAGTACTTTTCCATCCATCATTGCCAACTCTACTGGGCGCATGCCACTTAGTTAAAATATATGCAGGTAGGAGCAATGATTTTTTTAAAGGATGATTTCAAAAGTGCTCACTTTATCGTGAACAGCCTTTAGACAGTTGTCAGAAATAAGGCGAGACTCGAATCTGGCAGCGCTCATAGCGAAAACCGGAGCTCTTTGATGTTCTGAAGCGGTCGTCTGGGCGTAGTCACTAGATTTATACGAGAGAGCAAGTTATTATTGTCTTCGTAGTCTTTATTCCTTTCGTCTGCTTTCTGTTAGGATATGTTGTGTTATCAGCAGATCGACTTAGGTAAAGACTATTCACGATAAAGTGAGCGCTTTTGAAATCGACCTTAGAAAAAAGTCCCTGCCCCTAAATTGCATGCATTTTAATGGGCGCTCTGAGTGCCATTTGCCCAGTTAAGTTGGTAACTATGGATGGAAAATAGTTCCACATCTTGACGTTGAATAAAAAGTGTTAGGTAACCATTTGTGATAACTTAAATAATTTCTTTCGGTTTTTTTTATGTATCAAGTGCTAATAAGAGCAGATTTGTATAATATTTACTTTCCTAATAATTTCACAGCTTTACTTGACAGACGCATGAATAAAGTGTTGAGGCCCACAGCAATGTTAATTTTACACAAGGCGGAAGAATATACAACGTGCATACAAGTATATCTTAAGCAGGGCTTTCAAAAGTGCTCCGTAGCATAATGTTCGCAACATCATAAACAGTAATTCCCATAGTAGGCCTATATATTTTTAATGATCTGTAAAAACGGCTATGAAATTTATATTTAATGTTTGGTTGGTAAGTGAAATAAATAATTTCATTTGTAAATATGTAAACATCTTAAACAAGTATTTTGAGAACTTAGTGGAATGAAACTCCCATTGTAAAACTATACTGAGTTGAAATTAGTTTAAACTTTTCCGTTGGAGGATTTGTTGTGTTAACGTTTTGACCCGCTGACGGTACATACAGGAAAAGGCACGTAACGGAATTCTTTGCCTTGCGGAACTGTGGCATGCTGGCCTTGATTTCGTCTCACGAGAAGTGGAGCATCATTCAGCACTCAACTCGACATAAAACAGCACATACATCTTGGAGTGACGAGGGGGGACAAGAGTTAGTAAAACTGAACGTACATTTGTTAGGTGGCAAGTGCGTACGTTAAAGTGAATATGTAGGTGAATATCGTGTAGCATCTAGGTGGCCGCTGAGAGAGAAGGAAGGGAGTGACGCAATGTTTGGCTTGAGAGTTATGTACTCCCGTTGTGGCAGTAGGCTGGTCGACGGTATGTAAACACGGCCTAGTAGCGCCTAACTGTAGCCGCCTCGCTCATAAAGGCAGTTCACGATCAAGTGAGCACTTTTGAAATCAACCTTAGAAAAAAGTCACTGCTCCTACCTGCATCTATTTTAACGGGCGCACAGAGTGACATGCGCCCAGTAAAGTTGTTAATGATGGATGGGAAGTAGTCCCATATCTTAACGTAGAATAAAAAGTGTTAGGTAACCATTGGTGGCAAATTAAATTATTTTTCTCGCTTTCCATTTTTTTTTAATTCGTCCAAGTGTAAAAATGACCATATTTGTTCAATATTTACTTTTATAATAATTCCACAGTTTCACCTGACTGACGCATGAATAAAGTGATGAGGCCCGTGACAATGTTAATTTTACATAAGGCGGAAGAATACAGAACGGGGATACAAGTAGATCTTAAGCAGGGCTTTCAGAAGTGCTCATTTTACCGTAAACAGCCTATACGAGAAACAAACTATGTGAGAGTCGTGCCTACAGGCTAAGGAAGCACTGCTGATGTCAGCCTTTGAAGAAAAACAATTCCCTACCCGCCAACTGCACGCACTGACAAGCAGGATCTGCGAATTTAGGAAAATAGTCTCCCCAAGTCGTGAATTTGTATTGCGAGTGTAAATTTTAAATGTTTAACAAATCCAGTTTGTGTGTTTCTGTTTTAAACCAAGAAATTGTAGCAAGATAAATGTATGCTTGACGATCTTGCTTGTTTTCATTCGCCGGAGTAAAAAAGTCAAAACATTCATTGGAAACTGCAAATATAGAAGACGTGTTTCCGTATGCTAAATATAGAAGACGTGTTTCCGTATGCGAAATTAGTGCCTACTTCATTATTCTTAGCGCATAGGCCAATTTTTTAAATTGTAAAACTAGCTTTAGCGTGGCGATCCAGGCGACAGAGTGGTAACTGGAATAATGTCTTCTGGTCACGTATTACCCGGTGTGTGATCACAGAGGAAAAAATCGCAGACGAAACGCGATTATTCCTACAGAACGACCTAGGTTCTACTGATAATACAGGCAGGAATGTGGCAAGGCGTTAAAACACCTGAACATACCTCCCGTGTTTCTAGCCTCCTCCGCTCCAGGGATGTTAGATCATCAGTGCTCAGCTGTGGTTCGGAATATTCAAAATAATGGCACACAGGCACAAAATTATCGTACAGTTCTAACGAATGCGAAAAATTACAATTTTATGTTTATTTTATTTTCATTACACAACTTTTGTTTCTACGTTACACTAATGATATAAAATACAAATTAAATATTGGTGAAATAAAACAAATAATAGACACCTGGTTTTTACATCACTAAATAATCATTCTGCCTATATAAACTATGATAAACACCACTGCTTGCACAGCAATAGAATGTGTTTGTTAACTAAAATAAGCCAAATTTCCCGCACAGAATATAGAACAACACTCCCTGACTGTCAACAAAAAACGACGAACTCACAAACGAAAAGAGAACAAAATGGAACATTGCCAAAAACCCTAAGAATATTGATATTCGATCTCGATATTTCGTTCGTAAAACATCGAAAAGTTCAAACTCTAATTCGCAGATAAATCATAGGGGTTCAACTTTCGGCTTAAACCAAGTAGGCAACAAACTGATTATATTATATTCATTAGTTGCATATTTTTATTGTACTCAGATTATGGTACATTTGCGTGCCATGAACACGTCATGGTGCATGACACACAATGTCTAATTATGGTACACGTACCATATAAATGGTACGTGTAACATCACTGGTCCACTCTCAAGCCGAGATAGCCTGTTGTGCCGTTGTCAGCAGCAGAGCCGTTAGCTAAGTGCTAAGTGAACCCCAGCTCGACGCTACGTTTATTCCTGTGGTGCCGTTTTGCGGCAGACAGGTAGGTATACGTGATTCACGGTAAAGTGAGCACTTTTTATGGCCCCGCTGAAGTTTACTTTTCATCAGATTTCTATCTTCCCGTCTATTTTTAATATAAACATCGCCATCAGACTAATAAACACAGTGTATACATTTCATCACTCCCAAAAGTTAATGTCTAGAGCTGCAATAAAATCTATTTATTAGTGGTTAATGCCTGTTGAAATGGGCTTAAAAAGTGCTCACTTTACCGTGAACAGCCTATAACTGTCACTAAACATAGCTCCTTCTCGGAGACAGCCGCACACTGCGGGTGAGAGAAGTGATTAGCTTTCTCAAGGTCACGTCTCGCCCTAAGCAAGTATCATTGAGGCGATTCCTACCAGTGCGATGTGCAGACCGCAATTTGAATTTAACGCAAATTCAATCTGTGAGTGAAGAGTGGAGAGATTTGGGCTGCTCCTAACGTCGAGGTCTTAAGAGCCGATGTGGGTGACAGGTGAGTATGGAGCAGCGCCGGAATGAAAGGGCGGGGGAAACGGGAGATCCCGAGAAAACCCTGGCCGGGGATTGAACCCGGTTCGCCTTGGTTGGAAGCTAGCGGCCTAGCCGCTCAGCCACCGCGGCCCCAAAATGTAATCTGTAACAGTAGAGTACTTATTTTTAGATGCGATGTAAGACCTACGACATATGCCACTATACACTTTCATCACCCCGCCAAAGAATGGCCAAAAATGCTATTTTTAGACTTGAAACGGCTTTAAAATCAGATCGAAACATGCGGGTAAAGGCTGTTCGCGATAAAGTGAGCACTTTTTAAACAAACCTAAGGAAAAAGTATCTGCTCCTACCTGAATATAATTTTATGGGCGCATTGAGTGGCATGCGTCCAGTAAAGTTGGTAACAATGGGGGGAAAGTAGTTCCATATTTTAACGTCGAATAAAAAGTGTTAGTTAACCATTTAAGACAACTTAAATTATTTCTTTACCTTTGTTTTTTTAATGCATTGAAGTAGGAAAAATGAGCTGATTTGTAAAATATTTATTTTTATAATAATTTCACTGTTTCACTTGATCGACGCATGAATAACGTGGTAAGGCCCATGATAATGTTAATTTGACATAAGGCAGAGGAATACACAACGTGCATACAAGCAGATCTAAAGCAGGGCTTTGAAAAGTGCTCATTTTACTGTGAACAGCTTATACCAGGACATAAATAAGGACCGTAACGAGAACGTCTATATCGTCTCGCCTTAATAACTCCCTAACTATTACCCTTAGAGATGCAAGTGCGGTATCGTTTGTTACCAAATATGATCAGTTCGCTAATACGACCTTGAGTTTGCGTCGCGGGAGATCGGTATTCGCCCGCCTGGAATGGGAGGGGGAGGGGGGGGGTAGGGGCAGCGCTAACCTGTCAAAACCGGTGCTCTCGCTTCTTTCCGTTCCGTGGGAACCAGGGTTTGCTGGGAGTACTCGGCTACCCTATAAGAACTGTGGCACTGGCCTGGAATATTTTGATGGGTGTGGGAGGGGGAGAGGGTTAGCTTCTCCTTTCTCCTGCATTTCACATGAGACCGCCTGGGTGGTAAAGGGCCCGGGCTACTCCCGCTCTGAGCTTCGGCAGTGATTAGAAATGGCGGTTCCGTTCAGTGTAACTCACGACCTAGACGTGGGAGCGCGGGGATTCGGGTGTTTTTCTGTTTACAGTTTGTCGAGATCCATCGATTTAAGTAATAAATTAATGTATATTGGCCAGTATTTCCATATAAAATCGTTAAAGCCACGATCTTTCATATCTACAGCTATTGCAAGAATTAATATATTGTACCCGAACGAGAGCCGATATTGTAAAAGCCTCTAACAATTTTGTTACAAATTGTTTTTTATTATGTAGTCAAATTTTTCCAACACAAAAAGTGTATAATCTTATCCAATTAATTAACAAACGAAAACGTTTTCTATTTAATTATTAGTTAAAATTATACAGTTTTTTGCATTGAAAAAATTAGACTACATAATCAAAACAATTCTTAACGAAATTTGTAAGAGTATTGTATAATATCGGCCCCGTTTGGGTACAAAAAATTAATTCTCGCAAAAGCTGTAGAAATGAAGGATCGTGACCTCAAGTGTGTAAAAAAGATATAAAAATTCAATATGTCGGCGTCAGCCCGCACAAGAGCGAACGGAACAGATACATCACGCATATGGTTGGAACGAGGAAGGAGGCTCTAGGCTACGCACAGGTGCCCTATGTCCGGCGTCCAGCGAGTCGCATATGGTTGGAACGAGGAAGGAGGCTCTGGGCTACGCACAGGTGCCCTATGTCCGGCGTCCGGCGAGTCGCATATGGTTGGAACGAGGAAGGAGGCTCTAGGCTACGCACAGGTGCCCTATGTCCGGCGTCCGGCGAGTCGCATATGGTTGGAACGAGGAAGGAGGCTCTGGGCTTCGCACAGGTGCCCTATGTCCGGCGTCCGGCGAGTCGCATATGGTTGGAACGAGGAAGGAGGCTCTGGGCTACGCACAGGTGTCCTATGTCCGGCGTCCAGCGAGTCGCATATGGTTGGAACGAGGAAGGAGGCTCTGGGCTACGCACAGGTGCCCTATGTCCGTCGTCCAGCGAGTCGCATATGGTTGGAACGAGGAAGGAGGCTCTGGGCTACGCACAGGTGCCCTATGTCCGGTGTCCGGCGAGTCGCATATGGTTGGAACGAGGAAGGAGGCTCTGGGCTACGCACAGATGCTCTATGTCCGGCGTCCAGCGAGTCGCATATGGTTGGAACGAGGAAGGAGGCTCTGGGCTACGCACAGGAGCCCTATGTCCGGCGTCCAGCGAGTCGCATATGGTTGGAACGAGGAAGGAGGCTCTGGGCTACGCACAGGTGCCCTATGTCCGGCGTCCGGCGAGTCGCATATGGTTGGAACGAGGAAGGAGGCTCTGGGCTACGCACAGATGCTCTATGTCCGGCGTCCAGCGAGTCGCATATGGTTGGAACGAGGAAGGAGGCTCTGGGCTACGCACAGGAGCCCTATGTCCGGCGTCCAGCGAGTCGCATATGGTTGGAACGAGGAAGGAGGCTCTGGGCTACGCACAGGTGTCCTATGTCCGGCGTCCAGCGAGTCGCATATGGTTGGAACGAGGAAGGAGGCTCTGGGCTACGCACAGGTGTCCTATGTCCGGCGTCCAGCGAGTCGCATATGGTTGGAACGAGGAAGGAGGCTCTGGGCTACGCACAGGAGCCCTATGTCCGGCGTCCGGCGAGTCGCATATGGTTCGAACGAGGAAGGAGGCTCTGGGCTACGCACAGGTGTCCTATGTCCGTCGTCCAGCGAGTCGCATATGGTTGGAACGAGGAAGGAGGCTCTGGGCTACGCATACGTGCCCTATGTCCGGCGTCCGGCGAGTCGCATATGGGTGGAACGAGGAAGAAGGCTCTGGGCTACGCACAGGTGCCCTATGTCCGGCGTCCAGCGAGTCGCATATGGTTGGAACGAGGAAGGAGGATCTGGGCTACGCACAGGTGCCCTATGTCCGGCGTCCGGCGAGTCGCATATGGTTGGAACGAGGAAGGAGGCTCTGGGCTACGCACAGGTGCCCTATGTCCGGCGTCCGGCGAGTCGCATATGGTTGGAACGAGGAAGGAGGCTCTGTGCTACGCACAGGTGCCCTATGTCCGGCGTCCGGCGAGTCGCATATGGTTGGAACGAGGAAGGAGGCTCTGGGCTACGCACAGGTGCCCTATGTCCGGCCGTCCAGCGGAGTCGCATATGGTTGGAACGAGGAAGGAGGCTCTGGGCTACGCACAGGTGCCCTATGTCCGGCGTCCAGCGAGTCGCATATGGTTGGAACGAGGAAGGAGGCTCTGGGCTACGCACAGGTGTCCTATGTCCGGCGTCCAGCGAGTCGCATATGGTTGGAACGAGGAAGGAGGCTCTGGGCTACGCACAGATGCTCTATGTCCGGCGTCCAGCGAGTCGCATATGGTTGGAACGAGGAAGGAGGCTCTGGGCTACGCACAGGTGCCCTATGTCCGGCGTCCAGCGAGTCGCATATGGTTGGAACGAGGAAGGAGGCTCTGGGCTACGCACAGGTGCCCTATGTCCGGCGTCCAGCGAGTCGCATATGGTTGGAACGGGGAAGGAGGCTCTGGGCTACGCACAGGTGCCCTATGTCCGGCGTCCGGCGAGTCGCAAAGTTGACGCGGTGCGCTTGGTGAACGTCGGTGCGAGCAAATCTAGATGCATTCAATCTCTAACAAAAATCTTTAGTTGAAAATATTACCACAAAAATATTGTCTCAGATATCTATCCCCAAATTTAGTATTTAATTCCCTATACGCCCAGCATGGGGAATTGAGGCTGGCCTTAAAGCCATTGGTGCATAAACGCAGTATATTTATATAATTTGTGTCATAACATGAATCACAGCGGATATTTCAAAATATTTTTCACTTCACTTAGTAAATAACAACTTTTAGCACCTTCTTACCTTGTCAGATATTCACTGCCTTCGTTATTCTCGGATCACTGATGGAAGAAAAGATATCAAACATGATTTCGTTTCTTCCATCAGTGCTCCGAGAATAATGACGGCAGTGAATATCTGACAACGTAAGATGGTGCTAGAAGTTGTTATTTACTAAGTGAATTGTCAAAAATGTTGAAATATCCGCTGTGAAACAAGTTATTATAAATATAGTGCGTTCATGCACCAATGGCCTTAAAGTAAACGACGCATCTCTCCCGGCTGGTAGGTAATGGCGCTCTCTTGCATTTTGAACGAAGTGGAGAGAGGGTCTGCACGCCTGTCTACTGATACTTCTCCCACGCTGACACGAGGCGATCTTACAACACTAGCGCTCTTAGCCACCTCCCTCCACCCGGGCCAGCGCTGTGTTGCCGGATGGAGGGGTTTACTCCCAAATTTGGGGTGTTTTTTTGCACTTGAGGGAACTTTTGGGTGGATGAAATCTTGGGGGGGGGGGGGATTTTGAAATGTTCATTGGGGTTTTCGAAGGTTTTGCTTATACTTTAGGGATGACTCATAATTATGTATTGCTGTTACATAAACAACTAAACCATCAATTATAATTCCTGAAATAAAGAACATTGACTAATCAAACAAAAGCTAAAGGCTATGTCAAAGTTAACGATGCACTCATGGCTACACTATCCTACAGTACAAACGATAACATGTAGAAATTACTAGTTTGTGATGTTACTGCAATTTATGTGTATCACTAACATCCACAAAAGTTTTTCTAATTTGGAGTTTGGCAACTTAATGTGATTGTAATTATTGCTCACTCATTGGTACACTGTAATTGTTTTCTTTTATGTAAATATGTTGAAATTACGTAATTTTTGTCTAATTTATGCCAAACTAATCGACAGCGCAAATTCACTATTTTCCTGTTACTTTTTAAAGTGTTTTCCTGTCTAAAATTGTCTCTGTTGGTATAATATTAATAGCCAGCACTTAGAAACTGTATGATTTATATATATATATATATATATATATATATATATATATATATATATATATATATAATATATATGTCTAAATGATTAAGCCATAATGTATAATTTAAGTGCAATTAAAAGCAATATAGCATCCACAAAATATGTGGGGTGATTTTTTTCCCAGAAAAGGCTTTTTTTTTGGGGGGGGGGGGATTGTCATCCAATTTGGGGGTTATATTGTTCAGCCATCTGGCAACACCCAAGTTATATGAGTTTGTCGCATTGTATCTCAACTAGGGCTGTTAGAAATATCGATATTATCTATATGAAAAATAATATACCAAACTATATTTAACTTTGAAAAATATCGGTATATCGATGTTTCGATATTATTGAAGTTTTCGGTATTATCGAAATGTTCGGTATTATCGAAATTTTTGGTACTATCGAAATGTTCTGTTATCGATTATTTAGATATAAATTATTTCTGTATTATCAATTACTTCGGTATTATGAATTATTTTTGTATTATCGATCATTTCGGTATTATAGATGATTTCGATATACCGAAAATACCGAGTAATTGTTTGTAAAATTATCGATATTAATTGTTTTTATATCGAACAGCCCTAATCTCAACTAGGCAGTAGAGCGCTCTCCGGCAGCTCCTGCAGCCGAGCGCTGCAGGACGCAGCTAGCTGCTTCCGCTGTTTGGCTAGTCTTGCCCACTGGCATCGATTTCTTGGCGCCCACCGCCCTCATCGATCATCGCTGTCACATGCGTCAGCGGCTGTCATTCTGTAGCTCAGCTGCCGCTGTCGAGCTTTCAGCGCTCAGCTCAATGCAGCACTCAGCTGTTCACTGTAAGATAAGCACCTTTAAAAGCCCTGCTCAAAATCGACTTGCATGCACCCTGCGTCTTCTTCCACCTTATATAAAATTAACATTGCCACAATCATAATCACTTTATTTATGCCTCGGTCAAGTGAAACTGTAAAATTATTAGGAGTGTAAACATTCTAGAAATCTGCTAATTTTTACACTTATATGCGTTAAAAAACAGTAAGGGAAATAAATAGTTTAAAGAATCACAAATGGTCGCCTATCACTTTTTATTTGACGTTAATATATGGAACTACTTTCCATCCTTCGTTAACATCTTTATTGGACGCATGCCACTCAGTGCGACCGTTAAAATATATGCATGCAGGGCCAGTGACTTTTTCCTAAGGTTGATTTCAAAAGTGCTCACTTTACCGTGAACAGCCTTTAGATCGCGCTACCTACCTACGCAGCTCTGTTCAATGCATCACGCCCAGTGTCAAGAGAGTCCCCACTCAGTTTATCACCTCTTGTTTATTTTGCATTTCTCTATTACTCTTCTATTACAGTATATCAGCTCTCGTCGAAACATCTTTTATATATTTAAGTTGTAAGGGAAGAACGCAGACAACTTGCTGACGTAGACTTGTTAGTAACGATAACTTCTGTACACTCTCGAAGTAGTGTGATTCTTAAAGGCGGTTAGCATCGTTGCGAATAATACAGAGAGTATTTAGTGCTCGATTGAATAATTACGTTGTTTGTTGACATCAGTTGTTTATCTCAACCTTTAATAGATACGGTTCATCTGAGATCATACATATAATTACATTACTGTACTTATTTTTAGTTTTATATGAATTTTATTGTAACATAATTAAGATTTATCTTCGAAGTTTAATGGCAATATTGAGTTCATGTTATTATGTTGGTTTGATTGTGTTGTGTCCATTGCCGACCATGAGACTAAATTAAAATCTTGCACACACACATACAACTCAGCAAGTCAAAATACGAATAACCCTTCTGCCGAACCACTGACAGATAACAAGGAAAAGTGGTTTCCTTTTCCTTGTCAATGGAAATAAATATATGTATATGTATATATAATTAAAACGACAAAAAGATAGACGAACAACAAAACAGGAAAGACAGCGAGAAAAAATCAAAAGAAAATACAACACGACGACGAAAACTAAAGAACTACACGGATGAACAAAACTGTGCAAAAAACAATATCAGTGGAAACAGCTGAACAATAAAACTCAAAACACACAAATAGGACATAAACCACAGTGAAACACAATTCAGGAATAGTATTCCTTGTCAGATATGAAATCAAATAAATCAACACTAAGAACAATACAGGAACAACAAATATAACCAGAGAAAACAATAGACAAATTAACAGAGAAGACACACAGTGACAAAAATTACACAAAAAAAAAAGTCTTTACGTCGTTTCGGGGCCTGAAATCTGTCCCCTTCTTCAGGTGGTGTTGTAAAAGGTTTTTCCGTCTTTTGTCTTGCTGAGTTTCCTGTCTCTCTCTCTCTCTCTGCGCGTGCGTGTGGGTGTGCGTGTGTGTGTGCGCGCGATTTTGATTTAGTTTAATGGTCGGCAGTGGACACAGTACAACCAAACCATCATAATAAAACAAATAAGCTTTAATCGTTTACAGCAATATAAGCTATATAGGTAAAGGACTGTAGTGCATTTTCAAAAAAAATTTAATTCTCAAATTAGTAAGAAATCATGCAATACAAATACAGCAGGCGAGACCGAGCTATGTTGGGAAATATTAAGAGCCCAGGCAAAAGAAATAGGAAAATGTTTTGCAACTGCTATAAATCTTGCATCTGTAGTTAAATGATTTCATTTGAAATATAAAAAAAAATATTGGGACCTAGAGGTAGGCAACGCATAGTTGCGCCTTGAGGTAGGCAACACATAGTTGCGCCTAGAGGTAGGTAACATATAGATTAACTTAGAGACAGGCAACAGATAGTGTAGCCTAGAGGTAGGCAACTGATAGTTTAGCCTAGAGGTAGGCAACTGATAGTTGCGCCTTGAGGTAGGCAACACATACTGCAATCGTGTAATATTTATATGTTTCAGCTGCATTTTCAAAGCTGTTTTGTATGTAGGAGTCATTTTTGAAAGCGTGCACGTTCTTTGAGATGAAGTGGTGGTTCAGGCAAAAGGCGATATTCTATCAACATATTGCAGGGCCACTTATTTACGTGTGCTATGTCTTTAGCATTTATTTAACTCAGACCGTTAAAATTTGGTCATAGTGATGCGACAAACTAAGCAAGTACCTCTTTGATTTCTTAGTTTGATGAAACGAAAGTACTCCTTATAATCGTAGACTTGTTTGAGCCGTAGGCGTCAGGCATTAAGACGAAAGTCCCATCTGAAACTTTTCCTTGGGTCATGTCATAAAATGCGTAAATTTGAACAGCAAAGGGCAGTAACGTGTTTTGAAAAGCTGGTATGTTTGTGAACATATTGTATTCGTATAGACACGGGGATATGTAAGAATTGTGTGAGTTGTTTCCGATGCAGAACTTTTCGAGTATCTTGCATAGTTTGTGTACGATAAATGCATAGTTTGTGTACGATAAATGCAACTTGCAACGTGTACCAAATCAAGTTTTTCAATGTATTGACAAAAGTTTCACAATATCATACAGTGTAAGATGAAATGTCACACGATTGAACGTGAAGCTAGAGATTGTTGCTGAATGTGTGCCTCATGACTTAACTTGTTTAAAGTGTACCACGCGTGTTAGAGAAGACTGTGCAAGATTGGTCCGCGACAAGGAAGACAGGGAAATAACTGCACTGCTGCCTCCACCAATGCTGTATTCTTTAATTCGGGATTTCAGGCTGATGAAGGAATTCCGTCATTAGTAACAGACAGTTAGGTTGATTACGTTAATTTTTTCTGTTTGCTAGTCTACGTATAATCTATAATTCGTTGTTACGGTCAGGCCGCTTTCTCACTGGTCGAAACTATTTGTTTAAAACGAGTTGTTTCAGACAACTTCTTCGAACAAACGTTCGATGCGGTGGGATTATCATCTTCAGAGAAAACACGAAAGTTATTTTTAAAAATATCTCCAGAAGCCAACATGGCGTTGAGTGAGGAAGACGTGAATTTACTTATATCGTCGACCCTCTATCTTATTTTACATGAACAAGAAGATACAAATAACTGTGAGGTTTGGTCTCTTCCAATATATGAAAACGGGTACATCTGCGGTTTATAAAAAAAATATAATGCCAGACGAGAAGAAGTTCGTTAATTATACTCGGGTGAAACCAACCACATTTGATTATCTACTAAACATGATAGGAAACGAGATCGGAAAACAGAATACTAACTGGAGGAAAATATTTCTCCAGCGGAACGACTTCTAATTACATTGAGGTAAGTAAAATAATTTAAAGGTACACTGTGTGTAAAATAATTTGTGTGTAGCAAGGTTCCAGTCTAGCTACACGAACTACATTGTACACGTAAAACGACTACACTACGTAGGGTCTTTACTAGCTTCCTAATGTCAGAAATAGGCAGGTTATATGCGACACTGCGTATGTGAAAGTAATATCAAGTAACGTATTTGAAAGTAATATATGGTCAGTGTTGAAAAATTAACTGGCTTCCTGTTTTACACTAAAATATATTATTCTTTGTAAGTGAACTCATTCACAAACCTCTGCATGCAGGACATTGGATAGCAGAGGTTGATGAACTTGTATAGTTGGACGCCTGACAGTGGACTGGCGCAGTCATTTCAGGTGGAGAGATTGCTTCATGAGATACTGAATATGGAGAGATTGCTTCATGAGATACTGAAAATGAATCATTGGCAGTCGATTAAGGACGATAGAGATGGAGACTACGGGATTCATGTTCATCATTCTCGTCATCATTCAATTTATTTAAAATGTTGACAACCTCAGGTTTGAAGCACCTCTGTCTTTTCGCTGAAAGCCTTTGTATGTCAGGAAGCAATCCTTGAAATAAATTCGTTATTGCTGGCTATTCTTTTCCATTTAAGGCAACAAGGACTCTTATGAAACCCAGATAACTGCGATACCAATACCTGTCCCGGGGTAGTTTGTGGTTCTTTCCGCTCTCCGTTTATGCCTTGTCTGTCATCTGAAGTGGTGGAACTTTAATCTGATACCAAAGGAGCTTCAGCGCTCAACACCCTACCATCACCTTCCCAGTATTTGTCGTCTTCCTCAACACCAATAGTATTATCGTTTGTACCTGCATCATCTTGAATGTTTCCTGACGTTTTCCTGTGCTGCCCGATGAAGTCCTTCAAAAACAAGAGAAAATCGACAAAAATCCACTTCTATTTACCTCCAGCAGAAACGCTTGAGTTTTTGTGTGCGTTTCTCACATATCTTGCCTACTGGTTATGCAGAGTTTGTCATTTAGCTTTGCATACAGTACCTGTAAATAATTGGAAAAATATATGTATCATATTAATTTGTATGTATGTAATATATGCATCCGGGAAATGAGTGCAGATCTTCTGGCAGACGCAAGAAGATGCCTATGCGAGTATTTCGATTGGAGACAGATTGTGATGGCCTAGATTCCACAGCCTCCAAGGTCCTAGGACATGACGTAGTTGGACCACAATGAACATAGGATCAGAACTCGTGCTAAGATTCTTGGTAGCTGGCACAGATATAAAAGAGCAGCCAGCTGTGTTACATGGAGAATCCATGATTAGACATGTATAGCTGTGCAATCAGGTACATGGAGAATCCATGATTAGACATGTATAGCTGTGCAATCAGGTACATGGAGAATCCATGATTAGACATGTATAGCTGTGCAATCAGGTAAATGGCAATGCCTTAAAATAAGTTATTATTGTAAATATAGCTTTAAACGATTTTAATACGAGTGACATATGAAACCAAAATCTGATTCCCAGGTATTGGTAAGTGATATTTTATCATGCCATTGGATTTATCTAATGCCAAATGTTCATCTCATCAAATTAATCCAAAGATGACCTGTCCTCCCCCCACCCCCCCCTTTTTGCTCGCCTTACACTCATTTCCCGTATATCCTGTTTAATATTGATTACCTGCTGTTATAATTGTCCTGTACTTGTTTTATTTGTACAGGTATTTCGCCACTTGGGAAATATTCTGATACTTGTCATTCAACCAAAGGAGTGGGGTGCAATATGCGCATTGTGTTTATTACTTACATGTCAATATTCGTTTTAAAAGTTGGTTAAAGGATAAGAAATCGGTGAAAGAAAAAAGTAACTACGACCTCAAAAGTGTTCACTTTACCGTGAACAGCCTACACCAACCAGTTGATATTAATAACACGTGGGCTGCTTACATACAACGAAACACGACAATATAACAGATTTTCATCGCGAGCTCTCTCGGTAGTGAGGGAGCTAGGTGGAATTATTTTATATACAGATATAAATTATATAGTAAAGCATGACATGTCAGGTAACCCTTTGCATTCCTATGTCGGACGAGGTACATCTTAAATTTTTTATTACAGTCTGTGTGAAACCTATCTGTTCATATGCAGTTGCCAGAATTGTGTTGCAGTGCTGTTTGGGTGTTTTGGAGTGCACCATAATTTTTCTATGTGGTTACAGGCAGACCTTTTCCTATTCTTTAGAAGACGATGGACCTGGCTTCACCTAGGTATGTAAAGGGCTGTTTCTGGCACGGCACGATCTTTTGACAGACCTTCCAAACGTGTTCTCAGTTATATGTTATTTACGCTGCATTGAAACATGGTCAGTGTAAGCGTACCAGCATTCAAAACACGTACAGTATTCGAATAAACAGTGTGCTAGCCTTGTTCGCTGACATGTTGTTTCGACAATTTCAGTGGCAGAATTGGCAGTTAGTGTTGAGGCTACGGAGCTGAATAGTGCGCATCTGGAGTCAGTAGCAAGTAGCGAGTTTTTTTTACATGGTAAGCAATTTCTACTAACAAACGCAACTTCCAACTTTGCTTACCCTCCACATGTATTTATCATGTTATACTATATATCTAACATTAGTTATAAAAGCGGAAACGAAATGAATGTAATAATAACTAAACAGAATATTATTTAGAGAACATATTACAAATTATAAGAAAACTCCCGTTTTCCCCAACACTTTCATGCACTTTCCAAGGGAAAATGTAGGACTGGAGGAAGCAAACAGAACGACTGCTTACTCTGCCGAAGGAACGCGGCAGGATAACTCGCTTGCGAGTTCGATTCATCGCTAGTCGCTCCTGTTTGTGGAAATAAATACTAGATAGCAGCACTATGCGTATACAGTATGGGAACTATGAAAACAATTTCCCTGATCAAAAAACTGTCATAGGCCTATTTCAAAAACCATTCCGTACGAATATTCACAGTTTATGCCTCTAACATTATTTAGGTCTGCTTTATGACGTTTTAAAAATTTCTGAATTGATAGTTCTTACGGTAATTTTTAATTAACATACTTGTTTTCCACGACATAACACATTACACTTAGTGCACTTCAATATTTTGCCGCGACTGTGTTTAACACTGTTACAACTGTGAGGTAAAGAACTGTAGTATTTATTCTTTTGTTATTGATATGTGTTGAGTTATTTCTTTAAAACGACGACTTCAGTTGGAATAAATATTAGAACGAAGGAACAGCCAGTCAAACGAAAAAGGCACATTAAATTCAAGCACGCAACTCGTGTTGCTTATTTTTTGTCACACAAACTTAAAAGATAGTGGTGAACATGCTCACAAATAAGCCTACGGTAACTTTTATTCAGTTCATATTTCTATGTATTGCTACTTACTGTTTATTAGATTTATTGAAATTTATCGGGTTGGGCTTAGTATTTTGTTGGGATCACGTAACACGAATGTGTTTTATTCACCTAGGGCAAAGGTACAACGTTGTGATGAATTAACAGACGTGGATGTAAATAATTAACTTCGTCATAAAACAGTTCACTGTTAAAACGTATATATAATGTACAACAAATATTTTATATCATGCACACACACAGCAACGCCACTTTATGTGCAGCTGTTGACGAAACACACGTAACAGTTTATTAATATTCAGAAACTTATCACGTCTGATTCACGGTCACAACATGACAATAAGCATCAGCTGACAATGTTTTGACTGAAATGAAAATGGCGGGACAGTTTGCCGATGGCTTCCGCTAAGAGCGCTGTAATCACTCAGTCACCCTATCAATGTTAACTATATAGCTCGTTGACGCCAACAGATAGATGTTTTCTTGGGAAATTAAAACAACATTATACGCACTTAAATATTATTCAGTAAAATAATTACAACAATAATTCACTTAAAACAGATCAAACATCGCACATCTAATTATATCTACAGTGAAAAATACGCCTACTTACATGACGTCATATTACGAACCAATAGCAAATTTGGCTCATACTTAATCTCGATCTCTCACTTTGGAACCAAGATCGACGAATCGGAGATCCAGAATCGTACAATTTCGTTGGTGCAACACTTTTACAATGGAACGAAGTTCAAACTGAATCCTGATTTGGAACTAGGATCATTCGAACGCGGATCGGGGAAGATGTTGGTGCAACCGGGCAACAGTGTTGCACGCCAGACGTCATAGTACTAACCACTTGATACGGCGCGGCGACGCGCTTGATATTTGGCAGCACTGTGGGAGGCGCCGGAAGTAGCAGTGCATCCGCTCCGTGTGGTTGTGGTGTGTCTTCCTGTTACGTCACTGACATGGCCGACACTGCTTCATTTGCCTGCCCGCGCGGCTGTATCCAAAACCTATCTAGCTCGTGGAAGTTGTCCAGAAAACTGCTGACCAATGTCAGGTATTGTTCCCTGATGATGGTAGCTGCAACGACTACTGAAACTTTGGAGATAAAATCCACGACGGGTGTCAAACCCAGAAGCCTAGCTATAGATAGCAATAGCCACGAAACCTGAGAACTATTTTGCTGTTTTCTTGTTCTTACAATTAAAACTAAGCGGGAGAAGACGAAAACATTTACACTAACCATCTTTTGATAAAATGGCTGTTGCCAGTGTTTTTTTAAACAAATTAATTTTTAATAATGAATGTGTCATATTGCATAATTAACGCTAAATACTGCTATGGGAAAAAACAAGGAAAAGGTATACTAAACGATGATTTCTGCCAACTCGTGAGCAAGCATTTTGCCATACTGTGTTGCATTCTCAACGAGATTTGTTCCGGTTATCGTGCCGCGGAGGATATGCTGTCCAAAGCCATAACTCTTGACAAAATATTTTGTTCACATTGACGGCAAAACCTTTACGTGGCGATGCCTTTATTTATTTTAATTTATACCGACTGAGTTCTTTTCAAGCATGCAGACTATTAACAGCCACTGTAATTCATAAGTTGACGAGCTACTGGCAGCGTCAATAATAACCTGCTGTCGACGAGATGCGAGGCCTTAAAACAATCGAAAAGTGGTTTTACGTCTCGGTTAAGACTGGCAGGAGATAAGAATAGCGAGACTGCCGAGTTGGTATGTTCTTTCCTTTGGCAAGCGATTCCCTCACAGCCCGTTACTGACTGGTCTGTGCTGGAGCAACAACAGAACGATCCGGTAGCATATGCGCTGTCCCACAAACATCCGGTCTTCAGTCTTTGTTAAATGTAGTAAGGACGCACCGCCTGGTGTTCTTGAGACAGCTGATAGCATGACCAGCACTGCGTGTGTAACTCTAACTCCTACTCCCTTGTGATGTTCACCCTTCTTCGCACCATCGAGACATGCCCAGACATCTGCCAGTACGTGAGCTTCTAAGCATTAATTTCGTTTGTTTGTACAACACATTTTGTTCAGTCGGCAGATGCGCAGCTGTTTGATACTCAAGAGACAAAGGCTTAGTTACTCGCCGTAGTTCAACATTTCATTTTCTTCTGCACGCCTTTCAAAATTTACGATCAGCTACAACCTGACTGTTCGTTACAGTTCCATTTTGATATTTTATGGTTAGCGTGCAGTTACTCCGTCTGCAACTCGCCTCCGGAGACTTTCAGAGGCCACCCTGCAATTTTATGGCATAATAAAAGAGATAACGGTGAACAATGTCACTCGGTTCTACTGTACGAAAGTTGTCGTATCGGAAAATGACTGTGCATACTCCGATGTAGTCAGTTTCCCTTACTAATTGAAATTAAAAATTCGAGATGTGGCTGTGTCGTGAACACAGTCATCAGTTTAACGTGAAAACGCGTTAGTTAGCAGGTACTTTTTTTTTCTCTGGGATATAGGAATGAAATAAAAGAAGGAAAATTTATACTGTGTTTTTAACGCTCAAATTGTCAAAAGTGGACGAAATCTTCCGTTTGGCAGTCGGAGTCGTGAGATACACAGCCCGGAATTTTTCGCCCGCACCGAAAATTGGTAGCAGGCATCTTGCGCACGCGTGGCACCAACTCATGGTCATGCTCGCATCATAGTCGTATACCCGATCGATCGATCGATCCCACATTAATTTCAATCACGTTATTAATCAGGAAGTAAAGAGTGTCGGAATGGATTAGCCTGCGAACGCTTCATCGCTGTTTCAGTCCTGGTACGTAGTGCATGGATCTCTTCTTAAAGACGTGACATGTATCTTGAGCACTGCGAATAGGCAGACGTTACTGAGATGTGTGTATCAGTACTAAATGGAACACTTTCTTATGAAAGCATCGCATGCTCTCAGTTTGGCGGCAGACTCAGCAGTTGAGGTCTTCACAGCTGCTGCGGGTCCAGTGAGTTGGAGAAGGATGAGGAATGTGGCGTGGAGAAGACCCACTGGCCAGAGGCGACGTCTGACATGTTTCCCACTTACAAAGGTTGTTCCTCGCCGGGACTCGAACTCTGATCGCCACTGTGAGATGCGGCTCACGACCGCTGACGTCAGTCAGCATAGATGGTAGTCTACCATCTCGAGGGCGTCTACTTGTTCGTTCTGTTACGTAAATACTTTTATTTACTTGGCAGTCTAAGTAAAAAATAGCTCACTTAGTTCGGTATCATGAACGTAAGTAGGTGCATCAAGCAAATAGCTGTTATTGTGCTCGTGTTTGCCGTTCAAGATAAGGCTGTTCCTACCAGTAACTGTCAAAGTGCACTGTTGCAAACCGGAACTCTTGCGATATGTTCACCACTCGAAGCACGAGAGTGACTTCCAAAAAGCACTGCACTCCTCTGTACGGCATACACCACTCAATACCAAGTAGTACACACACTACCAAAATCGCCAGAAACATACGATTATATTTAATATGAAAGAAGAAAATGTATACCATATACCTCAAAAAAACGGTTTTGCATCAACCTGGAATTACTTAGTTAATTAATTTTAAACAATTATTTAATATTTAATGTTTAAGATGAGTGGGTTTAAACAAAAGTTCCAAATAGTAATTCATATACGCATATTTACCTCGCTGGGAGTTGAATCAAAGCATATATTAGTATAACTGTAATTCGCTACATTTAGGTTGAAGTAGTGACTAAATTAGCATGTATGCTTCAACTTTGACGATTTTAGAAGTAGTTAAATATAGATACATTTAAACAACACTTAAGCTTCTTGTAAGATGAAACTAGGTTCATTGTTTAAATTCTTGTTGTACAGATAAGATCTAAGTAACCTAAAAGGATCTAACCAACAGTTAAAAAGAGCAGATCCTAACAAACATTCTTTGATAATGGAATTTTTATGAAATAAATAAGTTTTGATTGCTATATGTAGTATGGGATAACACGATTTGAGTGAGACGAGTGTTTCATTTGGATCATAATTTTTTTATGATGTTATATAGTAAATTAGAAGAAGGAAATCTTGGAAAGGTTTTTTCTTTTTTGTAGATCATTATGATTTAATTTAAATATGTGTGATAATGTGTAATGGAAGACATTTTATGGATATTTGTTTATTTGTGTTGTGTGATATTTGTATTTAGTTGTTAAGTATTTTAGTTTTGCTTTTAAAGTTTGATGCTAGGAGTTTTGTAACTGCCTGGTATTATATGTGTGCAAATGAGTTGTCTGATTGTGTGTGTGAGAGTGTGTGGATTGGTGCAGATTGGTATGGATTGGTGTGTGTATATATGTGTGCATGTGTTTGTAAAGTTAATGAATTAACACATTTCCCCATCAAATAAAGCCTACATCTTTCGATTATTCACATTTCCCATTAATGGCTACTCTGCGGCATTTTTCAAATAATACTCTGTATGTTTACCCTGAAGGGATTTCGGATCCCTGCCAGTGATACTTCATAACCTATGGCTTAATCAACTACGCTACTGAAGTGCCCCGCTTTACAGTACTTTAATATGCTCACTTGAAAAAATCTAAAAAGTTTCAAACCTATTAAGATGGATAATATTCAAAACAAGTTAATACCGAATTCAATTCAAATGTCAGAAAAAAGCTTACTTTTCAAAAAGGATAAACTCCAAGAAACCATTAAACTCCAAGAAATTGTTTAGGTTCACGAGAATATAGCAAATATTAAAGTGTATGATTTATTAAACGGTAGAAAGGAATATAGTGTAGTAGATGTTAAAGATTAGAAAATGTCGGAGTTTGAAGGTTAGGAAAGAAAAATAAACAAATTTAAAAATGCACTGTTCGGGAGTTAATCTGTATGCCAATCCACTCACTGTTCGTCAGAGCTCCCATCCTGTCAGCACTCTGAGTCTCGATGCTCGGTAACACAACTCCTGATATCTCCAGTAAGCCTGCAGGGTGTTGGGGTCAGGGGTTATAGGTGAATGTGTAAGTGTAGGCACCTTACCCCCTCCATGTCTACTGGTTTGTGAAGCGGTGGCTGATGGGTCAAGATGACAGTTGCTGTCAGCACTCTGAGTCTCGATGCTCGGTAACACAACTCCTGATATCTCCAGTAAGCCTGCAGGGTGTTGGGGTCAGGGGTTATAGGTGAATGTGTAAGTGTAGGCACCTTACTCCCTCCATGTCTACTGGTTTGTGAAGCGGTGGCTGATGGGTCAAGATGACAGTTGCTGTCAGCACTCTGAGTCTCGATGCTCGGTAACACAACTCCTGATATCTCCAGTAAGCCTGCAGGGTGTTGGGGTCAGGGGTTATAGGTGAATGTGTAAGTGTAGGCACCTTACTCCCTCCATGTCTACTGGTTTGTGAAGCGGTGGCTGATGGGTCAAGATGACAGTTGCTGTCAGCACTCTGAGTCTCGATTCTCGGTAACACAACTCCTGATATCTCCAGAAGCCTGCAGGGTGTTGGGGTCAGGGGTTATAGGTGAATGTGTAAGTGTAGGCACCTTACCCCCTCCATGTCTACTGGTTTGTGAAGCGGTGGCTGATGGGTCAAGATGACAGTTGCTGTCAGCATTCTGAGTCTCGATGCTCGGTAACACAACTCCTGACATCTCCAGTAAGCCTGCAGGGTATTGGGGTCAGGGGTTATAGGTGAATGTGTAAGTGTAGGCACCTTACCCCCTCCATGTCTACTGGTTTGTGAAGCGGTGGCTGATGGGTCAAGATGACAGTTGCTGCCCAGCTATCGGGACATTAACACTTATGGCTTTGAAACATCTCACTTTCTCTTTTTTTAAAAGTACCCTTTAACTAATCGAGGGATTGTGGCATTATAATATAATTATCCTTGAAAATACGAGTTCCTAGACATGTCGCTTGATATATTTATGTCTGAAAATTTAAGTGTTAAATAAAAATATAAATTAAATACATAACTTATCATCATATACATAACATAAGACATCTGAACTTCACAAGAAAGGGAATTGCAAGACTCTCTGCTCCTGTTCCATCACTCCATTAGACGATATACAATTTAATTTTGCTCTCGTACTCTTCCCACCCAATGAGAAACAGATCACTTCATTGGTAAAAATAGTAAATCTAATTAAGTTACTCTCTCGTTACTGTTGATTTCTCTTTACATATTTTGCCACATAACAATTTCTTCTGTCTTCGGAAAAAGAACCACACGAGAAGGAATTGAAATCATGAGACATCCTCACAACAGCGATTATAGATGCATGCTACGTAAAATCTGGGCACACTTTTTGTAAATATAGGCTAAATACCCGCCAGGTCACAAGTCATAGTATGTCAAATCACATTACACTAACCATTCACTAGTGGTCGACAGCAACTAGCGGTCTCTAAAGCTAATCAGGAGATTCCCTTACTCCACCTGGACAACTAGTCTTCTCCAATCTAGTTCGCGAGATTAAAGTATACCCACTTAAAAGTACGTCGAAACATCAGTTCCTGGTACCAGCAAGACGCGCTTTCAACGCAAAGTCACGATAACAGAGGGAATTCTTATCTGCATGAATAAACTAAAACAGCAAAGCCTATGTGAAGAGGTTTGCTTAAATGTGGCGATTTTATTTCCGTCGATAAAAAAGGGGGCCGCAAGATTCCCTCCACTTAAACTAGATCAGATTACCTGTTTTACTGCTATTTAGACCTAGCGACACCGTGTCATTATTCGAACATGAGATCCACTGCAGATGTCCTGCAAAATCTTTCTGCACTCACACTTTCGTCACTAAAGACAGACTAACCGAAATTGTGTGCTACTATAGAGCAGTTTTATACTGCAAAGGCTGTACCAACGGCATCGTCCGGCACGATTCTCACGTGCAAAACTCCGTGACCAGGCCGGGAATTGAGCCCGGTTCGCCTTGGTGGGAGGCGAGCGGGCTAACCGCTCAGCCACCGCGGCCCCAGGTGCGAGAAGGATTGGCCCTTGTCTACTGCCAAGGTCGTATTTGCTGCTGTTCGTACGATGACAGCCGTCTACTGCAGACCCTCTGCTGGCTCAACGACTGCATGACATAGAACAGCTGATATAATCCATTCACGGTTTCTTCGGCCCTTTTCAATCAAACCTATAAAAAATATCCCCACGTATGACGTGGTTAGTTATTTCCTAAATATGCCCTGTATCACAAGCATCTCATACTTGTGTTCAGAAAAGTTACTTTTTTTTTCTTGTTATATTGAAATGTTATTAATGTCTTGTCTATAGATTATAATGCTTCATTGATAAATAATTTGAATAAAAAAACAGGGAGAAAATATGTATGTTGGTAATGTCTAGTGAGAAACTGTTCTCATACAAAATATCATTACAACTGAGTGCGCACGAATGTGCTGTGTTGTCCCTCTGGTGTAATTCTCCATACTTGGTTAAGCTTAGTTTGTACGAGGCGGAGGAATATCTTGGAAGTAAAACATTAGCAGGGCTTCAGAAAAGGCTGAAGTAACCGTTAATGGAGTATATCTTCAGTGACGATGGTGCGGAAACAGGAAGCACCCCGAGGAAACTTATCAACCAAAGGCAATGTTCGCTACTTTTTCGCTGAGCGAAAATACGGCTTAGGCCGTGTATCAATGTAAAGAATACTCTCTCTATCGAGAGCACTATTTTGCACAACCTGCAAGAGCTGCTTCGCGCTCTCTCGTGCTCTCGCGCTGTGGGATTGAGACAACCATTCTCTCGTTTCTCTCCGACGTCAGGCAAACAGATGACGCCAAAAGGCATGAAATTAAGTTCAAAATCACGATCATGGCTATGTAAGTAATTTATGTGTGTTCAAAATAGTTCACAAATAATTATAGCACTAACAGAACAATCATTAGTGCATAAAATACTATTAATTGTTGTTTTATATTTTACCGTAATGTTGCAGCAAAGTGACCAAAAAACGAGGTTTCGTCAGAAATCCGTATTTATATTTTTTATAAATACGTGTTGCGTATGTTATTTTGCTGTTTAAAACAGTTGAAATCATACACTTACAGTTAAAAATTCAACGTAGTTTTGGCCCATAAAGCTACTATGACCTTATTCAAACACGGAAATAATGTAAACAAATATGGCGCCTGTGAGAGAGCCCCAGCGAATATAAAACTTCGTGCTCTCTCTGTGTTCTCGCTCTTTCGCGCTCTCTCCGAAGAATTAAGGCGACCAGGGAGCGCTCTCTGTGACGTCATCCGCGAGATAGAGAGCACGAGAGAGTGCTCTCTGGGCCAATTGAGACACGGCCTTAAGGCCGTGGTGCCGGGAATAGAGTCCGCTTAGCCATAGTAAAAGTATGGTGTGACCAGAGCTTGACTATAGTTACGAAAACGGGTGATTTCATTTAAAGTACCAGCTAGTACCTTCATTTAAAGTACCAGCTAGTACCTTCATTTAAGGTACCAGCTAGTACCTTCATTTAAAGTACCAGCTAGTACCTTCATTTAAAGTACCAGCTAGTACCTTCATTTAAGGCCAATGGTGAACGAAAGCAGTAAATTTACCCCATTTTCGTTATAACTTGTTTTTCAGAGGGTTTATCGAAATTTTTGGCACGGCAAGACATAAATATTAATTTTAACAACTTCTTGCATTGTTAAATATTCACTACCTGTATCATTCTGTGAGCGCTGATGGAAGATCAGAAATAAGATATTCTTTTTTATCGTCTATCAGTGCTCCGATAGTGGTACGCTAACTGGCGAAGGCTAGCACAGAAGTATCTGTGATGTTTCTCTTAACAACATCCTCCTCTCTATCAACAAAACCAACAAACAAAATTGAAATTGTTAGAATTGCTCTGCTTATCACGTACATGGTACATGTAAACCCCAGGGAAAAACATTACTGTGTTTTAACACTTACGTAAATGGGTGTTCTTTCGCATACACGGATTACCGCGTATTCACGACTCTGTGTAGTGGGACATCCACCCCTCATCCCTTCTCACAAAAATGAGATTGTTTATTCGCGCGGAAGAATACTTTGCCGGCGCCCAGGTAACGTGTGTTAGTTCAGCCGGCTAAAGGCTGTTCACGATAAAGTGAGCACTTTTGAAATCAACCTTAGAAAAAAGTCACTGCCCCTGCGTGCATATATTTTAACGGACGCACTGAGTGACATGCACACGGTAAAGTTGGTAACGAAGGGTGGAAAGTAGTTCCATATTTTAACGTCGAATAAAAATTGTAACGTAACCATATGTGACAACTTAAATTATTTTGTTCGCTTTCTGTTTTTTTTTTTTTTAATGCATCGACGTGTAAAAATGAGCAAATTTTTAAAATATTTACTTTTATAATAATTTCACAGGTTCACTTGACCGACGCATCAACAAACTGATGAGGCCAACACAATGTTAATTTTACATAAGGCGGAAGAATACACAAAGTGCATACAAGTAGATCTTAAGCAGAGCTTTCAAAAGTTCTCATTTTACCGTGAACAGTCTATACACAGGCAGTTTTCCTGCAGACACATGTCCATCATCTTCGATTCCCTGTCTAGTCAAGTCTATACCTACTCTCAAAGCTACATAAATGCGACTGAAATTAATTATAGATTTATCGATTTTCCATCACGAGTCTATTCTCGGCGAAATGTCATCACACCACACTATGTTCTCCCCACGCCAACCGAGCTCCAACGCTGGTTAATTGAAACCAGGGGTCAGGCCCGCAGAAACCGCGGGCTGCGCCGCCATAGATGAAGCAGGTAACCGTACCAATTATGATATATGGTGCAATGTCATCTGGGAACTTCGGCACGTGCTGACATGCAGTAGCAATTACAGTGAAAGTACGACTTAAGACTTAAAACTTAATGCTTAAGACTTAGGTCTTAGGCTTACGAAGGGTCTAACTGTCAATGGGGAGGGGGCACGGAAAGGCGCCCCACTCCCAAATTTGAAGGAAATCAGTCGAAAAATGCGCCTTCCAGGGCAACCCCAATCCCACAAAATGAAAAACATACCCCTCTCGTCTTGTGGAGGGGGGGGGGGGGGGGTCAAAGAGGATGGGTGAGGGATCAGTGAGAGGGAGTCGGCTTCCCTCCCTCCTTACCATTTGCCCAAAGCGGCCCTCCAAAAACAGCATTTTTTGCAAAAACTTTCGTTCTTGATTATAGAGTATGAATCAGTGGCCAGACTTGCGAGATCCACGTCTCCATTGGTTAAATGATCGAGACGGTGCTCAGATTTCACATCATACTATTCAATCAAATATATATGTTTGTAATAATAATGTAATCGGGAATCTGTCAAGCTTACCACTGCCAAATTATACCACTGCAAAAATGGACAAATTTAAAGGATGTAATTAATGGCGGCGGAAGTATCGCGTATTGCGAGGCTGTTGTAAGGCAGCTGGACAGTGGTGAAGGCAGTTAGCTGGCAGTACGACTGTCACATGGCCACGTGGTCGACAGCGATCAACGGTTTGTTCGCAGTTGAATATTCAACACACCCCGACTGCATTTTATATCAATACATATATGTATTATAGTTGCAGTAAACTAAACTCGAGTAAGGAGTACAAACATCTCAGAGCACTTTCTTACATGAATAGTATTCTAACATCAAATCCTATCCACGTTGCTTACTCATTGCAGGTGTCTCAGCTTAGCACCTGAGTCTACCCGATCCAAAGCCCCAACCTGATTCACAAGTACAGCAAAGAGCACCCTACCACAAGCTTCTGACACCCTCGTACTCAGATACCAAGAGTGTGGTCCAGCCAAGGTTATATCCATACCACTGTAGTGTCTCTCCAGGACACAACCGGAACGGTTGCCCCTCATCGCCCCGGTCTTTCTTTAAGAGTGGCAATCTGTCCAGACCTACTCCAGCATGCGGAGTTAGCCACTGCCACATAATGACATTAGTGGGTTCTGAATGACCAACCGCTCAATCTATGGCGAGCACCAGACGAACAGAGGCATCTCCTTCCATCTGGTAGTGCACCAGCCCACCCCTCAAGCGCATTCCGTCTGTGGATGAGGACACTTTAAAGCCTCACCGGTCATTACCCTTGCACTCATTACAGTCTGCAATGATTCCATACCACATGTTCACTTTCCACTGTCGCTGATGCTCCACATGCCAGACTTACCGCGGATTCTCCGTCCCCGTGTAGTGCATATTTCGTAAATTTACACGTCCATGGTTTGTGAAGTTCTCTTCATCGGTAAATAGTATGTTATTGATATAATTGCTGTCATCCCTTACAGACATCTGAACAAACCTACAAAACTGAACACACTGCTGGAAATCACCTTTATGTAATGCCTACTGAAGAAACACGTGATATGGATGAAATTCCCGGTGGCACAGTATCCAAAACGCACTTCTGTAACTTATTCGTACGAACCTGAAAAGTTCTAACATACCCATGTGGGGATTTCCATCCACATGTGCCAACACATCGTGTTGATGCGTCTCGCCTGTAGCAATCTTTCTTTGCACTCATGTTGTGGAATTCCAATCACCTCGTGACAAGAGACGTGTGCAAATTCTTCGTATCTTTTGCCGTGAGATGGGCATCCGATCAGGATACCTTTCACCACACATTTGTACGGCTTGGTTGGCATGCCTGCCACACTCACCGTAAATAAGTAGAGCGTCCAGTTTTTCCTCATTCGTGAACTTCGTTGCATACATACAGCCACACACTGCAATACCACTTACAATAACGTATTACGGGGACTGGTCCTACATTGCTATAAGGAAGAGGTCCCACCAGGACCTCATGTCATGACGCGTGTTTCTTGCTTACAGCTGTGAGTACAGGTCCACTGTCCCATGCTACCGGCCTACCCAAGTTAATCATATTTGCAAATTCTTTGCGCGTACTTCCAGATTCCGTTGAAATAAATCTATATTTCCAAGAGAAATATCATATGTGGGTTAGTTACTTCTGTCCATACACCTGTTAACAATAGTCACTTTCCACAGAGAAATTCTTACCCTCGTACGTAATTACATTCGGCGAAAACCGCAATTTGTGATCTGCAACCGCTCCGGACATTTTGGAGGTGTCCACGTTGTATATTGCTATTCTCATCAAAAATTTTATTCACTAGTTATTGTGTCAGTGATAATAAGTTATATTATGACATTCAAATCAATAATTTTCTGCCCAGTATTTTTATAAATTTGGAAAAGCACATGGTTTTATTTAACTGAAAATAATACCAACATTTTAACATGACCTTTGACTAAACAAAGAGACCTTAATCAATAACGAGGAACGAAAAGGCAGTTACAAAATAAATGCTGTTGTACGCCCTGAGGATGATTACTTCAAACTTCTATGTTTTAATTTGCTTGCCACCATCCATCAATATCAACATTTTTAGATTTTGATTTTTTCTCTATCCGAGATTTGATACCGCATTTGGAGAAAATCAATTTTCATAAATTACCGAAAGAATGTACACCGATAGTAATTTTACCTGGAGACCACTGCAGCTGCACTATTCGCCAAGTCTGCCGCTCTACGAAAACAAAAATACAAATAACACCAGATTTGCAGACTCGAAAGCTTTTATTTTACAGGCACATTGTTTCGTAAGCTTGCAACAAAAGTGCTCGAAATTCAAGATAAAGCAATGGCTTCCGATAAGCTACAATTGATGACACGCGCCAATATAATTCCAACGTTTTTCTTCATTTCTAAATTTGCATGCACTACATACAAATACTTGCGTAACTACGTAATTTCATTAGCGAATTCAACTTGGAAATTTTGGTTTTGCTCATTGCTTCAGCAATAAACATCACCCACCCGAAGCATCCTTATTTTGTATTGTAAAAATTAAACATAGATCACATAACTGCATTTACATTGAATTTATTTACAGTAACAATATAATATCTTTAAACCCTAACTCTCGCTACGGATGAAAAATAAATAGCATTTAGAAGCACCCAACAAGAAAAAAATAAAGATAATAAATGTTGCTACATCTCTCAGCAGGATCAAACTTTTAATAAAACTATACTGGACTTTGAAAGGGCGTGGGTAAAATATTCAAGCAGCTGTAAACGTATATTTTACTAATTTAACAAAAATAACCACCAAGTGTAAAAATAGTTAGTCATTATTAACGTGGAAATTATCAAAAGAGCTAAATTCAGATCCAACGACTAAGAGAGGAAGAATAGCTACCATCCCCAAATCCATTAGAACATTCAAACAAGATACAACAGATCCATAAAGGTTAGCCTAAACGACATGAGTAAAGTTCACAATGATAAAACATATATCAGTTTAAATAATGAATGCTTAGGGCATTTTAATGAGCGTGAATTATCTGGGCCGGGGGGGGGGGGGAATTGGGGAATTAGGATGGGTAACTCACAAATCATGAATACATTCAGACATCACGCATATCTACTTTTCACACAGCACGGTATAATAATAGGCTGTTCACGATAAAGTGAGCACTTTAGAAATGAACCTTCGAAAAAGCTCACTGCCCCTGCATGCATATATTTTAATGGGTACACTGAGTGACATTCGCGCTTGTAAAGTTGGTAACGATGGATGGAAAGTAGTTCCATATTCTAACGTCGAATAAAAGGTGTTAAGTAACCATTTGTGATAACTTAAAATTATTTCTTTCACTTACTGTTTTTGTAATGTATCGAAGAGTAAAAATGAGCACATTTATAAAGATTTACTTTCTTAAAAATTTCACAGTTTCACTTGACCGACGCATGAATAAAGTGAAGAGGCCTACGGCAACATTAATTTTACATAAGGTGGAGGAATACAAAACGTGTTTACAAGTATCTAGAGCTTAAGAAGGGCTTTAAAAAGTGCTTATTTTACCGTGAACAGCCTATCATTGAAAAGAGAACAAAGTAGTAGGTGCAGGGTCTAGGTGCACGTAGTTAATGAATACTCTAGAGTAATGTATCAGGATTAGTATAAGACTGGGGAGAAGTGGGTGTGTAGTAGGTGCAGGATCTAGGTGCACGTAGTTAATGAATACTGTAGAGTAATGTATCAGGATTAGTATAAGACTGTGGAGAAGTGGGTGTGTAGTAGGTGCAGGGTCTAGGTGCACGTAGTTAATGAATACTCTAGAGTAATGTATCAGGATTAGTATAAGACTGGGGAGAAGTGGGTGTGTAGTAGGTGCAAGGTCTAGGTGCACGTAGTTAATGAATACTCTAGAGTAATGTATCAGGATTAGTATAAGACTGGGGAGAAGTGGGTGTGTAGTAGGTGCAAGGTCTAGGTGCACGTAGTTAATGAATACTCTAGAGTAATGTATCAGGATTAGTATAAGACTGGGGAGAAGTGGTTGTGTAGTAGGTGCAGGGTCTAGGTGCACGTAGTTAATGAATACTCTAGAGTAATGTATCAGGATTAGTATAAGACTGGGGAGAAGTGGGTGTGTAGTAGGTGCAAGGTCTAGGTGCACGTAGTTAATGAATACTCTAGAGTAATGTATCAGGATTAGTATAAGACTGGGGAGAAGTGGGTGTGTAGTAGGTGCAGGGTCTAGGTGCACGTAGTTAATGAATACTCTAGAGTAATGTATCAGGATTAGTATAAGACTGGGGAGAAGTGGGTGTGTAGTAGGTGCAAGGTCTAGGTGCACGTAGTTAATGAATACTCTAGAGTAATGTATCAGGATTAGTATAAGACTGGGGAGAAGTGGGTGTGTAGTAGGTGCAAGGTCTAGGTGCACGTAGTTAATGAATACTCTAGAGTAATGTATCAGGATTAGTATAAGACTGGGGAGAAGTGGGTGTGTAGTAGGTGCAGGGTCTAGGTGCACGTAGTTAATGAATACTCTAGAGTAATGTATCAGGATTAGTATAAGACTGGGGAGAAGTGGGTGTGTAGTAGGTGCAAGGTCTAGGTGCACGTAGTTAATGAATACTCTAGAGTAATGTATCAGGATTAGTATAAGACTGGGGAGAAGTGGGTGTGTTCGAACACTTGATGCGCCTTCAAGGTCACACGAATCATACATATGTAGGAGGAGTGAACAGATAGCCGACTAAACAAATGAAAGAGAACTCGGGCGGGTAGCGACTTGGTAGAGAGGTCCCTCAAACAGGAACATTGCACTACAGTACGCATGCACGAGGCGCGAGTACAGATGTGTATACAAAGGGGCCAAGAGACTGTTCTTCGTGGCAGCTCGAGTACAGACGTGTATACAAAGCGGCCAAGAGACTGTTCTTCGTGGCAGCTCAGACGCGAGGGTCATGGGGACTATGTAGCTGAGCGAGGGAGCGATACGGGCGATACTATCACGCACGCCTAGCGCCTCATCGCTCCTACGCGCAAGGCGTGCAGTGTTTCCGCCGTGACGCTGTACCAAGCAAATTGGATCTGTAACATAAGGGTGTTATTACATACGATGAAAGCCGACAGATTAAATTACGTCCGTATATTTGTACTTTTCTCTTGCCGCTTAAGGTAACTGCATAAGCAAGATTTTAAAAATATGATATTTTACCATTTTTAAGAATTTTTTTCTCCAAGAATACACTTAATATTATAAAAGTAAAAAAAATAGGGCCATAGTTAATTGTTTTTTTAAATTTTTTTTTCTGACAGTCATATTTCCAGAACTTTTATTTACCGAGATACGCGTTTACGCGCGAACAATCATTTCACAGAAAACCTTTCAGTACATAGGACCCTTAAGGCCATGATCCTTAATTTCTAAAGCTTTTGAAAGAGTTAATTTTTTGTACGCAAAGGGAGCTGATATTGTAAAATCCTCTTACAAGTTTGTTCCAAATAGTTTTTATTATGTAGTCGAATTTTTTCTACACAAAAAACTGTATAAATTTAACGAATTATTTAAAAAAAAACATAATCTCCTTTCATTAATTAATTGGATAAAAGTATACACTGCTCTGTGTTGGAAAAAATAGACTACATAATAAAAACAATTTTTAGCAAAATTGTAAAATGATTTTACAATATCGGCTCTCTTTTCGGTACAAAAAAAATCCTTGCAAAAGCTGTAGAAATTAAGGATCGTGGCCTTAAGCATAATACATTACACAACATACTGAACCTGGGGAATGTAAGTGCTTCCGCTACTGGCAGTTTATGAAATTATGTGGGGAAACCCGAAATGCAATGAAGGGGAGTTCAGGAAATGTCGGTTATGAACGACTAGAGCAGCTGAGGCCTTAAATGCCTATGTTGTGATGCGAGGTGGCGATGTAGCAGCGACGTACTATAATGGCTGGGGATACGGGAGCACCCCTACCAAACCGACCAAGCAAGGGCAGCGTCCGCCACGTTTCCCCACATGCGAAAATCCGGGTGTGACCTCTCCGAAGTCGAGCTCGTTCCGTATTGGGGGTGGGGGGAGTATACTCTAACCACTTTGCCACCTCAGCTCCGTAAATAATTAAGTAAAACACTGTAATGAGCCATGTCTCTACAAGACAGTCCGCATTCAATAGAAATAAAAGAAATGTTAGAGAGCCCAAAGACCAAAAAGCCACAAAAAGCACTGCGATTATGTCATAATGAGATCTAACTTCTTTCAACAGTGTATGATTTGTATGTATCGTGTGCGCTCATATACGACTTGATTTGTGACCATGTACTTATTTAGTGAGAACAGGTTTAATCAGTGATTCCGTGTGGCTTGGGTTCGACTCTAAGACGGCATACTATGCTTATGCAACACTTAGAGACCTGAAAAATTAGAAAATGCGATAAAGCGAAAAATAACGCGAATTTTGACATAAAAAACGAAAAATTGCGATTTCTGAGGATTTCAGGTGTAATTCACGAATTGTACAAAATCTTGTTGTATTTTCGCGAATTATTATTGTTTTACGTCGCATAGTTGCTTCTTAAGAGGTATTTTATGTGTTTTTGGATATGCATGAGTAAGTTGGACAGTAGATTTCTTCGATTTATCACACGAAAAAATATTTGCTTTCCATCACGTGTATGTACGACCATAGAAAACATGAGCGCAAGTGATGATGCGTCACTTTGAGTGAACATTCTACTTGCAGCCCTGCAAAAGTTTATTCATTAGGAAAACACGCCGTTGTAGCATTCACGTCCACCAAGCACCATGTTATCTATGGAATTCACGCCTTGTTTACATTCGTATCGTATCTTCACGTTTTAACCAACAATTCTTTATTTTTTACAAAGCTAGCGATGCGGCGGTGAAAAATGTGTTTATATGCATTTACTTACGTAGAATATATTTGTAAATCAATTTATCACGTATTGTATACTTGTATTCGTCCAGTAAACTGTATTTTTATCATACGCGTTCTCTGTAAGTATACGCCGTAAAACATGAGACTTTTGAAGAAACGAAAGTTTTGTCAGCGGACCTAACGAAAAAATCTGTTGTTGAAAGTTTCGATAGTTCAAAAACGTATAGGCAGATTTCTCTAATAATTTTTGCTGTTTGTACAAGGCACTTTTTATTTTTTTTTTTCAAACAGTGCTTTTATAGATGTATATAAATTATTTCCATTATTATTTTGATGAAACAATACGCCCTTGCCAGTGCATTGCGATAGTTTGTTGTTCCAGGTGACTGGCAGAATACTAAATCTTAAGTAAAATCTGAACTTGTTTTCAATGTTGTCTGTTGATAAACTGTAGCCTGTATTAAAACCATAACTGTATATTTCTCTGGGAGTTAGGAATTTTTGCACTGAAATAACAATAAATAGAAAACACCGCTTATCAATAGGAATAACATTGCCAATTTCAGGTTTTATGAATATAGTGACATATCTCAAATTATGTATGTCATTATAAAGAGCACATTAAAAATTGGAGCAATTCTCATGCAGAAACTTGCGTTTTTGTAGCAAGAAAATAACAGCTATTTTTGACAAAAATAACACTTTTTTCTCTCAAAAAAATAACAGGAATTTTTAACAAAATAACACCTACTTTTTCAGGTCTCTAGTGATACACTTATCTAATACCACACTTATCTTATGCTAAACTTTCTAATGCTATACTTTCTAATACTACACTTTCTAATACTACACTTTCTAATACTACTCTTTCTAATACTACTCTTTCTAATACTACTCTTTCTAATACTTCTCTTTCTAATACTACTCTTTCTAATACTACTCTTTCTAATACTGCTCTTTCTAATACTACTCTTTCTAATACTACTCTTTCTAATACTCTTTCTAATACTACTCTTTCTAATAATTTTACTTGCAGCCAGAAGCCATGTCAGTTATACAAACGAACTGTAGTCTCCAACAATAAATACAGGAATATCCGAATTGATAGTACAAATTGTAAGAAAACTGTGAGAAACTAAGTGAATAACTTAAATTCTTTTTCCCAAAGAATTTTACATACATGGAGTTTCCAATAAGCTTAAACTAAACATAAAATTTTCCCCTGATTTGCGTATACTAAGATTTACAGAAGGGAAACCATGTCAATATAATCACACTGGTCAAGATAAAGAAATATTCGGGTCTATAAATATATTCTAGAATTGCTAAGTCATACCACCAAGGGTGACCAAACGTTAACGGTTATGGATAGGCACGGTGCATTTCTACAAAAACATTATCATCGTTACTAATTTTATTCAAGGAATTATTTCCCAAATTGTGAGGCAAACATGCGTTGTTCTCACGGATGTTAACATATGTCATCGCCATGATCGTTTGTAGTTTTATGGGCCACAAGAATCTCGCCAGAGCAAAGTCATAGTACGGAGTGGAGATGATGGAGAGAGCAGTGTCCACCAGCAGCAGAACTTCATCTCGCCGGATCTGTGAGGTTTGGTGTCCATGCTTGAGAGGAGCCGACAACTAGCCGTGAAGGTGATGCCTGGTAGGTTGCTGGCTTCAGGATAAATAACGAGCTTCTGGCCGACTGTGGTAGTGAGGCCGGTATTAATGCGACTCTATACTGAAACGTTTACTGTGAAATCGTTGTTTGCGCGTAAACGCGTGTCTCGGTAAATAAATGTTCTGAAAATACGAAGATTTGCCAGAAAGGATAAGAAAAAAATATTGTCTATGTCGCTATCTTTTTACTTTTATCGTATTAAGTGTATCGATGGAGGGGGAAAAATAGTAAAAGTGGCCAAAAATCGGCATTTTTAAAGCTTCCCTGTGAAGTTTCTTTAAGCAATAAGAGAAAAGTAAGCTTATATGCAGGTAGTTTGATCTGTGTACTTTCATCGCGTGTAATAAAACCCCACAGTTACAGATCTAGTTTACACAGAACAGCGTTAAGATGGAAACACTGCATGCGTTGCGCGTAGGAGCGATGAGGCGCTAGGCGTGCGTGTTAGTGTCGCCCGTATCGCTCCCTCGCTTCTTGACCTTGGACGATCAGGTACTCTTAAAGAGTCTTAGCACCTTCTGCACACTGTTACCGACTGTTTAAACACAATTTATGTCGTCGTCAGCTGGGTAAGACGAGGTACGAGACGACAAATGTAGATCCACTTACACTCGATAAGAGCATGCAGAAGAAAGCAATTGCCACAAACATACGACATTGGTCAGTAGATCCTAGTTTTGGATGGACACGTATTATCCACCTTGAATCTGAGGTTCACTCCTCAAAACTTAGATTACATCAGGCCAGAGTCTACAAGTTACAAATGGTAAACCAATGACACAGAATGGTAAACCAATGACACAGAATGCTTTGAGGGCCACGAGGGAAATGTAAAGCGAGCAACGGAAGGCGTATGCAAACTGCCACCGTAAGCTCCACATCATCGTGCAGGATTCAGATACTATAAAGTTGACATTCCCAGCACTGGCTGACACTGTGAGACGTGCCAGCGCTTCAACTGTAGCCTGCTGGCAACAGCAAATGAAGTTTTGATAAATCACTGATATACAGGAGGTCTGTGACCAGAGCATACGTGCTTATTCTCACTGACCGCTACTCGGCAAGTCTAACCAACAAAAGTGAAATATCGTCGAATGCCTGATTTTAGTTTGTTCTTTCACTTAGCAAGAAAATATATGCATAAAATAAATTGTAACGGCACCTTACACTTATTTTTTACCTCCGGAGACCGTTTAGCTCACTTCTGATGACCTAAACTTTACTAACCATAAAAGTGAAATTCTAACTAAAGATATTTCAATATGAAAGGACATCATAACTATGAGAAGAGTCCGAAAGCTTAATGAGTTAGCATTGCTACTATCAAGAGTTCCTTGAAATTTGAAACAAAACACAATACTTTTCGAAACATATGAAGATTCCTTTCATTCCATTCAACTAATTTATTAACCACCTTGTACATGCAATATTCACCCACAAACTCGCAGCACTGTGATAAACTGGAATAATAAGCATACACTAGCAGAATGCTACAAGCCCAATGAACATGTTTAGTGATGGTTGGGGGTGGTGCTAGTGTCATTGTGTGGTAAGCAAGTGAACATGGGTTTCAAATATGTTTCAGTATCGCAGTACACAACAAAACCCATTCTTTGCTGATTGGCAAAATTCTTAAATTTGAGGTACTTTTTATCCCCAGTCGGGAATGTACACCTCACAGTATCATGTTGTTGGCATACGTCAGTGTGGTTTGCAAGTTACTTCTCACTTGAGAAATACTGGAGGCAACAATCGTGAGCGAAAATTCTGTTAGTGTGTTTAGTCAACTGATTGTGCACAAAACGTGTCAAATTTTTAATCATTGTAAAAGGCAGATGAACAATATTACCGCTGGCACAAATAGCCAACATATTAACATGGCGATCACATAGCACCAGAGAAATGTGAATGGGTACGACCATTCCTTCATTGGCGTTGTCAAACATTTCGTCAACAGTATTTCTATCTTTGTCGACCACTGAATATACTTTGACAGAAATGCTGTTATTAAGCTCCTCGAATTATTCGATTTCATTTATCACCACAGAAGTCGAGATTCCTTGTATATTCAGAACCTTGTGAAGTTTTGGATACGAATTGTTGAGATTGGATGTGGCAGGATGTAAACTCGCTACTACGGCGTATAGGAAACACTCGTTTTCTGATAACTGCACATTAATGCAGGTAGTCCTATTAGCAACGAACTTGGGTAGATGTGTTGGAGACCCTATGGTGAATGGCCTGTATTGCGAAATGTGAATGTCCATCTGCAATATCAGTTTCATTCCTCACCTGCTGCCCATACCAGAATACTCACTAAGTTTTGTATCGAGATGAGGAACAATATCTACATCATAAATTTTGCCAACATCGGACGAATGGTGGATGGGGGTGGCTTTAGTTTGGAAGTAAAACGTGTCCGTAATGTGTTCCTCAGCAGAAGTGTTTTTGAAAAACTTTACCTCTACAGAGATGTTAATTTTGAAAGGTTTTGGTGTTTGCAAAGTTACAACCAGAATAGATGCCTTGCACCTCGAGAAAAATGTGTAATATCCGCATCGGGATCTATGCAATCATTACTTATTCTCGTGTCCAAGAGTCGCCGACTGAATGCTATATCCAAAAGGATGTATGGTAAGTCATCGGACAAACTTTCATCGCTCAACATCGAATAGAATCTTGAATAGGATTCCGAATCTGTCATATTAGATTCCGAAGAAATCCAATGTTATTAATTTTGAATAAATAATTTACGTCTCACAAAACCAAATTTATTGTTGCAAACCAATTGTAACATCAAGTTAACATTACATCTCACAAAACGAAAGTCTAGCAACACAATACTAGATTAGTGGTATGAAGCAAATCTTATTATTTCTGACTGATCAAATTACTTCAGACAGGCCAAATTGAATATTTGACTTTTCATTTCAATTTGGCAGAAACCATCTGTAATGTTATTACTTTCGTGTTACTATTTGTCAATGAACTACCTGTCTCAAACCAAATGGAATTATTCACTTTACTCTTTTCGTCTTAATTTGTTACAAACCAAATATTTTAGTAATTTTAATCTTAATAGCTTCATGTCTCAAAGAAAATGTTAATAGAATTCTTCACTCTATACTTTTCATTTTATTTTGTTATAAAGTAAATGTAATTGCGTTTTGAATGCTTAGATTACATGTTTAAAACCGAATGGAATGTTAATAACACATACTTTTCATTTCCATTTGCTACAGTCCATTTGTAAAGTTAGTCTTTCCGAATGTTTAAATTATGTGACAGTATTTAAATGTTAGTAACTCGGAATGTTTACATTTCGTGACGCATACCAATGTGTAGTGATAACTTTCCATTTTATTATAATGTAGATTACTAGTTACGAAATGCTATGTTTCTAAAAATAAGATAAAATAATTTTTACTAGAAAGTAAATTTTATGTTATTGATTTCGTGTTATAAAGTGAATCCTAGTAGTAGTAATGAATAGTGTCTTCACACACATTTTTGTACTAACTTACTTGTAGCGTCGTAGCCTGTCAGAGAATGAATGGCTGGAAAATGTGAAAATATGCGTTTATAAACAAGGAAGCGAAGAATATGTCGCATTGTTCTTTCCACTCCAAAATAAACCCAATGTTCTTAGATGCCAGCATTTTCCCACTTCAGATGGTAATTGTATTGTTCACTAACGATAACATCAGTTTCAGGAGAACAAATAACAACTTTGTTCACATTTGAAGTTAGGGCCATGTGAGAGATATGGGTTAGGATCCTCTCATCTGCTTCCTCACGAGAAGCCAAACCCAAAAATTCTCAGAGATGATGTCATTTATTATACCTGAGCATTTTCCTTCACCATCCTCAAGTGCTCCATCCAGATACATGACTTGACCCCTGGTATTTCATTAAGGAACCAATAGTCGAACGTCCATAGGAAACCTGCTAATGGCAGTGGCAGTGTGCAGGGGCGGATATGCAACCTTATGAATGTGGCATTGCAACCAGTCTGTGTGCATGTCTGCATGGCTGATAACACTGCTCAGTACCGCATGGTCGTAGTCTCGGAGGAGCTACGTATCTACAGTTCCTGCAGGAAGTGTTACCGGAACACTTGGAGGAAGTTCCTTTAGATAGTGAGGTGATGTGGTCCATCGGACCGGAATAATGTAAACCTCGACTCGTCACTCCACGGAACCGATTTACACTGCACCAGTGTCCAGTTGCGACAGTCCAAACACCACCTGAGTCGCCGAGCTTTATTGCTTGTCGTGATATGGGGCTTATATGCAGCTGCTCTTCCGAAATATCCAAGTCGGTGGGCCTCTGTACGCAATGTTCCAATGGAAACCGATACTCCTGTTGCTGCACGAAACTCCTGTCGGATGGTAGCCATTGGTTATGCCCTATTTGTTACAATTTTACGTTTCAGGTTTCTGCGATTTCTGTTGGTCAAGATTGGAGGTCACCCAGAACGTGCAGCACAATGCCCATCGACCTTCCAGTTACGCAGGACGAATGCGACCGTTGATTTGGGCCTGTTTACTTTCTGTGCAATCGCCCGTCTAGACAACCAACTGAGATGGTTGTTCACAATCACGCTCTTATCGAAGTCCTATAGCTCTGTACCTCTTGCAATCTCCTTGTCAACTGGTTCTACTCCGGCCTGCAGCATATGGCGGCCACACAAGTCAACTGACTTGCTGAATTACCTATCTTCACGGGTGCCCAATTACTTTTTGATCGATAGTGTATTACGGACTGCAGAGAAGAAACGAAGCTTTTGCGGGCATATGTTCATATAACATTTTTTTCATCCTCCAGATGTGAGGAATGTTTCCCCGAAGTATTGACATGCACTATTGCAACACACCCTCTATATATGTATATATGTGTGTGTGTACATATGTGTAGATATGTGTATGTGTATATATGTATATGTGTGTATATGTATATATGTGTATATATGCATATATGTATATATGTGTATAAATGTATATATGTATATATGTTTATATATGTATATATGTATGTGTATAAATGTATATATATGTATGTATATATATATGTGTATGTATATATGTATATATGCGTATGTGTGTATATATATGTATATATGTGTATATATATCTATGTTTATATGTATATGTGTATACATATGTATATATGTGTATGTAGATATATGTATATATATGTATGTGTATATACATGTATATATGTATGTGTATATACATGTACATATTTATATGTTTATATGTATATTTATATATGTGTATATATTTATATATGTGTATATATTTATATATGTGTATATATGTGTGTATATGTATATATACATATGTATGTATATATATATGTATATATATGTACATTCATGTAACTATGTGTGTATATGTATATATACATATGTATGTATATATATATGTATATATATGTACATTCATGTATCTATGTATATGTATGTATATATATATATGTACATGTATGTATATATATATATATATGTATTTTTAAAAAGTATTTTTCGTGTTCAGTCTTTGTGTTTCGATCACTCATCTGCATCGCAGTGGGGAATGACCAAAAAATCTCTATCTAGCCAGACTAGAACAACTCTTACACCGTTGGTAGCTGTTTGTGGAGGCGGCGACCTTGGACTGCAATGCCGATCCGTTATCCGTTCCTATTGCGTGCACACCATTTTTGTTGTAGCTACTTGCAGGCTGGAGCAGCGCGGCCTTCGTCATCCTACCACGTCGCAGTCACGCATCGCTACGCGCGCGTCTTCCCCTTCCTAGCTGCTTCTCCTCCATACCTACCAACTTCCTTCAAGAGAATTTCCTTCGACTCTACTGTGTCTAACTTACCGCGAGAAGTGACATCCAGTATCCTATTGTCCGTAACAGCAGTGTCAGTTGTCATTTTACTATCAGCGCCAATATTTCCACTTGCGTTCATTTCTCTGACTTAACGAGAAAAGTGGTTAAGTTTTTGTTTATATTATATTTTATTGGCTGCAAGCCGTCTTGTCCGAACATTTTGGTTCTATGGGTTCCCCGTTGCTAGCCGAGTATAGGCTGTTCACGGTAAAATAAGCATTCTCGAAAGCCCTAAAATTAACATTGCCTTTGGCCTCATCGCTTTATTCATGCGTCGGTCAAGCAAAACTGTGAAAGTATTACAAAAGTAAATATTGTACAAATATGCTCAATTCTGCACTTCAGTGGATTAAAAATAGAGAAATAATTTTAGTTACAACAAATGGTTACCTAACACAAAAAGTGTTCGACTTTAATGTATGGAACTAGATTCCCCTCCGTCTCGTTACCAACTTTACTGGACACACTGAGCCCGTTCAAATATATGCAGGTAGGGGCAGTGACATTATTCCAAGGTTGATTTCGAAAGTTTTCACTTTATTGTGAACAGCCTTTAACTCGAAGTGACAGTTTCTAGCCAAGTTGCTATCACAGCAGTCAGGCTTCTACATACACGCACGCATCTAGCGGCTGTGCCACGTGTCCTGCACGTGCAGAACGATGACCCGGCCACGTGGTTCGTGCAGGTCGTCGCCTCCAACCGTTTTACTTGCCTCGCTTTATCGCTATCGCGCACCGCTTATTTTACTTTCCGAGGCGTCTCGACGCTTTTTCTATCGTGTAAACTGGGACATTTCCTGTTACACGCTCCTATCTCGTTCTTTTCCCCCATGTCGCGCCTCAGAGGATTCCTACACTGTCTACTGGAGGAATGAATGTTTACTTAAAACTACACACTGCTCACCAGAAATAATTAACAATTAGTGCTAAAGTATGTTCACGATATAGTGAGCACTTTTGAAATCAACCTCAGAAAAATGTCATTGCCCCTGCAATTTTTTAACGGGCTCCGTAAAGTTGGTAACGATTGATGGGAAGTAGTTCCGTATCTTAACGTCGAATAAAAAGTGTGAGGTAACCATTTTTGATAACTTAAATTATTTCTTTCACTTTCTGTTTTTTTTTTTAATGCATCGAAGTGTAAAAACGAACATATGGGTGAAATATTTACTTTTATAATAATTTCAGAGTTTCACTTGACCGACACATTAATGAAGTGATGAGGTCCATGACAATGTTAATCTTATATAAGGCAGAAGAAATCACGACGTGCATACAAGTAGATCTTAAGCAGTGCTTTCAAAGGTTCTCATTTTACATTGAACAGCCTATATGTATTACATTCTGAAGAAAACTGCACGTTTTTAGGCGGAGAGACCCCACCATCTTGGATTTAGAATTATTTCGAAATCAAACTTCTTTTCCTTCCTGCTACTTGTTTAACATTTGTAACCGTAATCAAAGATTCCCCCATTATTTAATAATATTAGTTCCACATTGGAAAATTAAACTGTTAAAAACTTAAAAAATTATTTTAAGTATTTCTCTATGCCATGTCAAGCTTCCAGTTTTGATGCTCGGTCATGAAGATTGGTTACGAAGATATATAAATATAGTTGAAGATGGGTGTGGGATGTCTTCACCTTCAAGTTCTTAGCGCTGACTTGAATCACACATTTTTCTTCGAAAGGCCAGTCATCCTGCTGGGCTGTTAACATGTTATGAATTTTTTGCTGCTGGTGACGGTCCGTACATAATGGTGTCCCGCTTTTGTGCCCATAGATTGCAAATAAACATAACTATTTAACAGGCAGGTGTCGGATTGTACCCACTACTTTATTTTCGCCCTAAATTATTATAGGAAGAAATAATTCCGGGGGACACTAATAGTGTACCGTTCTTTATAAAGGCAACATGTGTAAATACTTTACATAAAAGGAATCGGTGAACCCTCGAGTTCAATTATAGGCTGTCCACGGTAAAATGAGCACCTTTGAATGCCCTGCTTAAGATCTACTAGTATGCCCGTTGTATATTTTTCCGCCTTATGCAAAATTAACATTGCCGTGGGCCTGGTCTCTATACTCGTGCATCGATCAAGTGAAACTATGAAATAACTAGAAAAGTAAAGATCATATAAATCTGCTCCTTTTTTACATTTCAATGCTTAAAAAGACACAAAGCTAAAGAAATAATCTATGTTATCGCAAATGTTTACCTAACACTTTTTATTCGATGTTCAGATATGGAACTACTTTCTATCAATTATTACCAACTTCACATGGTGCATACCACCCAGCGCAGCCGTTAAAATACACGCAGGTAGGGGCAGTGACTTTTTGTAAGGTTGATTTCAATTTAGGAACATAGTGAAAGAGTGAAACGTAACCCAGGCATACAAGGTTATCGGCAAGGTGAGGTCACATGGGGAGCACATTGTGTACCTCGCAAACGCGTGAATTTTTTTTTGACAGTTCCGAAAGCAGTTCTGTTTACAGCTGTTTTCATGGCTACCCTACACCACACGTAATGTTGACATACACACTGTCAACCTGCCCAGCATATCAACATAGAATATTTTGCCATGGAAATAAACATAGACACAGGGCTAGTTGCAGAAGTGTCGAGAAAGTGCACTCGCTGGAGGGAGAGAGACTGTATGGGAAGCAGGAAGGGTGAACTGAGCCATGCGAGACCGGGCCAGGCAACAACACGTGGGTGGGGTGGGGTTCGGGAGCCATGTGGCCTTGAGAGAAACAGCACATGTTACGTCCTTACTTGGGCGACTACTGTACGTTATACTATTAATCACAAGTTTATATTAAAGGCAGTTGCGGAGGCTAAGACCCGGTGCACACGTAGCGGCGCGTGTGGACGCACTGGTGCATATAAGCCAAGCCCTCGTGGAACACATTTGCGGCACTGCCGCGCGGACATTGTCCGCAAGGGTGCACCGGGCCTAATCCTCTTAACGTTACTGTACTCTGGCGGTATAACTCTATATGGCACAATGCCACAAGACAATTACAAAGACTATTAATTATTTTATTACTCCTCAAATACATTAACAAACAAACTACACGAATACTTGATCTGAAATATCTCAACTAATAAGTTGAATAGAAACTCTACTCTTTCAAGCTTCAATTATGTTAATCTCTAGGGCTCGCTGCGCGTTATGTCGTTTCCGGATCTATCCTGCACCCAGAACTGAATATCTCCTTACCACTGGTAACTAACGACACTCAACCGGAGATCCTCCTTCTCGTGATGTGTTGTCGTGGCGTGATTGGCCGATCTGGCCACGTCTTTCCAAGACGTCGGTATCTCGGCTCGCCCTGCAGTGATGCCCTCAAGTAGCTCGCGCCGATCTCCGGCGTCGAAGTGTCCTCGAGTGGATCGTGTTGCGGGGGGGGGGGGGGGGGTGGGGAGTTGTCGCCATACACCAGCGGCCTGGTATACCTTACGGCTCGCCGACATACAGGGACGGCTTCTGCCACTCACACTACCTTCTACCTCCCCTTAACCCTAGTGCGTTAGGACAGCTCTCCATCATCAAGGTGTGCGGGTTCGAGTCCCGTGCCCGCAACAACTCGACCCTATGGATATCGGCTCACATTCAACCACAGCTTAACATTAAGACCTATTCACATTCAAGTTGACTTGGAGCTCCTTGCGTTAACTCTGTGTTACTGTTATGGTCAATTATGCATATCTCACCAGTGTATTCACGTTGAATTAAGTAAAAGTCACTATTCCATTCAACAAATTTAACTACTTCAAAATAACGTAAAGGCAACGAAGTTCAGCCAATCAGATTGGGTTTTTTTCCTGCATTTATTTTAATTGTTACATACATCCGTGTTGATTGTGTATTGTGTAAATGGGATAAAATTGCCATTTACGAAGAAACATCAATATAAACAACTCCAAATTTAAAAGAAAATATATGAGTGCAAATAGGAGTCGAGTTAAGAGAGGGAAAATGTTAGTATTGGCAGATGCGTGCAAATGTATTCGACACTGATCTATGTATGTATGTACATGTATGATGTATGTACACGGATCTATTCCAGGTTGCATATGCAACATATTTGGCAATACTGCACCGCCACCTATCAAAGACGAGCCGTTCTTAGTAGCAATGTGAAAACGGCTACAATTCTATAAAAATGTTAAGCCAGCTAGAGTTAAAGTTAACATAAGGAACTCCATGTGAATCTGCCTTCAGAGTTATCGTAATGCGCACTTATAGGCTGTTCACGGTAAAATGTGCACTTTTGAAAGTTCTGCTTAAGATCGTCTTGCATACACGATGTTTATTCCTCCGCCTTATGTAAAATTAAAAATGCTATGGGCCTCATCATTTTACCCATCCGTTGGTCAAATGAGACGGTGAAATTATTAAGAATGTAAATACTTTACAAATCTGCCCATTTTTACACTTCGATGCATTAAAACAACAGGAAGCGAAAGAAATAATTTTAAGTTATCACATATGGCTACCTAACACTTTTTATTGGACGTTAAGATATGGAACTACCTTCCATCCATAGTTACCAACTTTACTGGGAAAATGTCACTTGGTGCGCCCGATAAAATATATGCACACAGACACAGTGACTTTTTTCTAAGGTTCATTTCTAAAATGCTCTCTTTATCGTGAACAGCCTTTAACAGGTAGCATATAGGCGGAGTATCGAAGCCATCTCCCTGTCATACATAACGAACCTTTCTCGGTAGCCAGGTGTGGTGAGTTGTGAAACAACGCATGGACCGTGTAAAAAGGCTGTGGAGAGTTACCGTGTGTGCTACTTGCGCGCTGCGTTTAAGGGGACTGTGTAGCTGCACGCCCAAGGTCAAGAAGCGAGGGAGCGATACGGGCGACACTAACCCGCACGCCTAGCGCCTGATCGCTCCTACGCGCATTGCGTGCAGCGTTTCCCTCCTAACCCTTTACTGTGCAAATTAGCTCTGTAACATAAGGGTGTTATTACATACGATGAAAGTGCACAGATAAACTACGTTCGTATTTTTGTACTTATCTCTTGCCACGCAAGGAAACTGCTTAGGCAAGCTTTAAAAATGCAATATTTGACCATTTTCGTGAATTTTTTCCTCAAAGAATACACTCAATATGACAAAAGTAAAAAACTTGGGCCATAGATAATTGTTTTATTAATCTATTATATCAGAAAGTCATATTTTCTGAACTTTCACCGGGACACACGTTTACGCGCAAACAACGATTTCACAGAAAAAGTTTCAGTACATAGGACCCTTAACCTATTGTGAGTGAGTGAAGATATTTGGGCGGCTCTTAACAGCGAGGTCTTGAGAGCCGACGAGGGTGATTGAAGTGAATATGGAGCCACGCCGGAATGAGGAGGCGGGGGGAACGAGAGTTCCCGAAGAAAACCCGCCGACCAGCGGCATCGCCCGCCACGATTCCCACTTGCGAAAGTCCGGTGACCCGGCCGGGGATTGAGCCCGGTTCGGCTTGGTGGGAGGCGAGCGTGCTAATCGCTCAGCCACCGTGGCCCCTAGCCTGTTGTGGTTATGAACATTGCTATATGCTGTTCACAGTAAAGTGAACCACCCAATTTCTTCCTTCCTGCTGCTTTTTAATATAAACATTTAATGTAACTAATAAACACATTGTATATATTTCAACACTCTCGTTATTTAACGCCTAAGCCTGTAATAAGATATATTTATTAGTGGTTAATGCCTGTTGGTAGGACCTTAAAAAGTGCTCACTTTACCGTGAATATCCTATACTGGGATTCCGAGTGTAGAAGTAGCATGCGCCCTCCTACGCTGTCTGGTGTGTATGTTACCATTGATTACAAATCTCCATCAAGTAAGCAGGAGTAACGTTCCACAGAGTGCCACGTTAAATAGGCCTACAGCTGTTACAAACGGCCTTCCATCACTTTTTATTAATTTTACTCGAATCATCATATACATGCAGTTATTTTCACTGTTAATATGTGGTTCAGTGAAACAATTTGAAGAGCATGTAGCCACATACATTTGGCACCCAGAAACTGTGGAGTCGTGGCTGAGGGAAAGCTAGCGCTGTTTCTAGTTCTCTTAAAGATCTCCTATAGAATGTGTCACTACAGAGCAGTAAACTACCCAACTGAGTGTAACAGTAGTAGCCACACAGTTTCGTGTAAAGGAGTTCACAACTCTGGGACATTTCAGAGTTCTTCTCCGGTGGACAAATAAACCAAATGTGGACATTTTTTAAAGTGATCAGTGATCATTAAAAAAAAACCTTAGGAAAACAGTTATTATTTATTTTCACACGAATTAAGCAGTAGCCACACAGAACTCATTTTACGAGTATTAGGGTTTCCTCTCTTTTCTTTTCGAAAAAGGTAGTGTAGCCATATTTCGTAAATAAAATTGACGTGATACTCTGTTTACTTACAAGACCAGATTTTATTCAGGTTTACAAGGGTGATAAAGATAAAAAAAAAAATCTTTATAGGTTATTCACGGTAAAGTGTGAACATTTGAAAGCCCTCTCATTTGGAATAATAGTCAATAAATGTATTTTATTTTAGCCTAGACGTTTGCATCTGTGTGGAGTGGAATATACGCACTGTGTTTATTACTTACATGGAAATATTTATTTTAAAAGGTGGTCAAAGGAAAAAATATGGCTGTTAAGTAAAAGTAAGTAGTGCCTCAAAAGTGCTCACTTTACCGTGAACAGCCTATGCAAAGATATAACGGACAGCTTTTTACATTAACACAACCACAACTGGTGGGAATTCATCTGATACATTTACCTGGCCCGTAAAGAGCTTACAATTGTTTTATATTAATAGCGGTTGTTCGAGAATTACTGCTGCTGGTAGCTGGTACGAAAACTAAACATCACGTTCATACAATAAAGAACAAACATATTTTCTAACATATAGTTGTTTTTTTACTAACTCTGAGAGCAGGACTTTGTGCCTGCGTAAACTGTTAAACCACACAAGGACATTTTTACGAATGTTAAAATATGTATTGAAACAGTTTTTTACGTTTACAATACTTCTTATTGTCCAAATCGTTTTGGAAATAATTATTATGAGCATAAGTAAAGGACTAGAGTTTGTCAGAGCTGAGCTAAATTATTTAGTTTGACAAAATATTGTATATTATTATAGTTTATATAAATTGGTTAACATAAAGTGGTTACAGAGTATGTCTCAAAATATTGGTAAATACAGTTATAGTAATTAAAAATGGCTTATACTCTTCTTTTGGAAGGCCCCCCTTCCACTCAATCAAATAGAAGAATATAAAGAAGAATAAGGGTTGCGGCTTAGCTCTTCTGTAAATTTTTTATTTATCAATATTCCAGAATACGGGTTGTTAACAAATTAAAACAGAATTAAAGAAAAAGCATTAATAATGTCTTTGTTGTAGTGCCGAACTTGATGTGAATTTTTTTTTTTTTTTTTTTTGTTCTGTTATGCATTAAAATTACGGAAGCCAAAGCTCCACTATGTAAACTGCTGTGCTCTAAGTATCTATTTATTAACAAAGACAATTCGAATTAAATATATTAAATTACTCCAGAACTAAAATATTTTCAGCCATATACTCTTCAGGCTACCGTTTTCAATTTGTGTTTTGATCATTGAAATTATTCGAAAGTTATTTGTATTCTATACACAAATTTCTGTTCCACATTTGGATAGTTTAGTATAGGAAATAAAAAAAAAACGTTTAATATTAAATCAGTAGGGCTCTTACTTACTTCCTTCCGAAAAGAAGTGTGTTTGAAAAGGATAAATATGTATTTATCATAATACTGACATTTGATGTGATTAGTACACCAAGTTTGATGTAAGACGGATCTTATATAGAATCACGTTAATATTGTAGCTTTGCCGAATGTTTGAAAAATAAGTCTGATCCATTAGAAATATCTATTACTAGCTTTCCTGTGCTACTTCGTACGCATGGCATTTAGAATTTGTAATCGCTCTTGGTAAGGAAAGGACAACCCATAGACAAAAAAAAAAGCAGAAATGACGGAACTATTTTTTAACAATGTCTTTTTTATGCAGTAATCCTAAGAAAAGCTTAATCCAGTACATATAGTCCATTCCCGATTGGAAGCGACTTATGAAAATCAACCTTTGATAAAAAAATTGCCTGTGTTCCACAAATATATAACACTGTGGTTAACTTTAGAGTGCTGTATTATTGAGTAAATGAAATTTTACCTAAATATCTTCTATAACTTGTGATATTAATTTATTTTTATATATGAATTAACAGCACCGAGAGCAGCGACGTGTTGTCAACGGCCGGTAAGAAATAGTTCACAGTTAAAATATTATTTTAACCCAGTTTTTTAGTATACTATTTGTAAATTAAACGTTGCCTATTGGAATGTTTAAATATTTAGGTAGCCCCGATGGCAACATATATTATATTTACAGTTTAAAATATCAGCGGAAAATATCGTGAGTAGGCCGTAATGGTACTGTGTTGTTTATCGAGAGAGAGCAACTTTAAAGCAACTGTCTGCTGAGCGAGTTTAGTCGCTCTCTATCTCTCTCTGTCTTTGTCTCTTTCACACTCAGAAAGTTTCACTTCGCTAGTATGTGCCAAAATTGTACATGTTTTCAATTGTAGCATATTTCATACTTATTACAGCAAAATGATGATTTTTGAATTTGTAACTTACAACTGAAAAGAGATTTTAATGATTGAATACTTATTTTAATATATTTAGATATGATGGCGGGGCGGATAGAAAGTGAAGTTAGCAAAAGTGGCGAGCCATGACATAGCGTGTTGCTGTTTTACCAGACAAAGCATAAATTATACTTCGAAAAATGCTTCAAATTACATCATGTTTGTAGACGTTGTGTTTTTAAACCTAAGTAAGTTACGATGTTGTGATAAATCTGTGTTTCTGCAGCAGTAATATATATATATATATATATATATATATATATATATATATATATATATACTGTTACGGTGTGTTTCGTTAACCACTGCATGTGAAATAGCGTGGCGTGGCTGTTTGGTGAAACTGGATATGTATGTGCGTGATTTCAAATATTTGATGTGAACTATTTATATGTTGTAAATGTGAACTGTTTTATGACTAAGTTATTTATTTACATCTACGTCTGTTTATTTATCACAACATTGTACTTTTGACCTGGGTGTTTGAAACACAGCCGTTTAACGTGATTTACCACCAATCCCAACAAAATAACCAAGCCTAGCCCCAATAAATTCCAATAAACCTAATACACAGTAAGTAGCAATAGTTATGGTAGGCTTATTTATGTGCATGTTCACCACTATATTTTAAGTTTCTATAACAAAAAATGAGCGACACAAGTTGTGTGCTTGATTTTAATGTCGCTTTTTCATTGAACTATCTATTCCTTCGTTATTCGAACTGAGGCCGTCCTTCTAAAGAAATAACAAAAATGTTAAATACTAAAGTTCATTACCACGCAGTTGTAACAGTATTTAACACAGTCGCTGCAAAATATTAACGTGCATTATGTGTAATGTACTATGTCGTGGAAAACAAAAACGTAACCGTAAGATCTATCGTTAGTTCAGGCAATTTTAGAACGTCATTAAGCTGACATAAATAATGTTATAGGTATAAACTGTGAATATTCGAACGAAATAGTTTTTTATATAGACCTAAGACGGAATTCTTTAAAAAGATGTAAACAGTATACAAAACATTTGACAGGTATAAAAGTAGAAGTCACATTTCAATGTTTATTTTTAGGTGTAGCGAAAGTATACGAACACATGTACATACACAATGGCATGTAAACATTGATTTTGACATATGCTACGTGGCAGTCACATGGCAATGTTTGTTTACATTTGGCAGAAGGATACCTAACGGGCCTGCAAGTATATATTTAGCAGGGCTCCAAGAAAGTTACTTCCAAGTTACTTCTATATGTACATACCTGATCATCATATTTTCGGAACCGTTTGAGATATCTCGATGAAACAAATACAAAGTTGGTCCTGGGGTTATTATATATAGTGTAAATTTTTTGTTAATACGTTCAATGGTTTTTGAGAAAAATTTGGTCGGACAGACAGACATGAAAAAAAAATTAACATTAGATATTGCTTAGTAATCAATTATACTATAAGAAAAAATAACTAAAAGTGGAAAATTCGAAAATCACTGACCAACACTTCTGTATAATGGTACATTTTCAACAGGCACAGTAAATTTAATATTTGAACTAATAGTCTGTAGATAATTTGATTGGCTGTCAACAAACTCAAACAGAAATGGTAACAAATATGACAACTTGCATCACTCATAGTTGATTCTTGGCAACTAATAGCAGAGAGATATAATAGAAAGTTAGTAATACTTAGTTGGGCGGGTACAGAGTGCAGGGCCATGCACACACAGAGGGTCGTGAGCCACTCACTATCTACATAGTGTTACGTGACTGCTGGCAGCGACTACCCATTACCGCCTCCTCGTCCTTACATTCTCAACTCGAGCATATTCTCTCTGCACAACCAGCCCGAGGAGTTAAAGGCTGTTCACGATAAAGTGAGCACTTTTGAAATAAACCTCAGAGAAAAGTCACTCCCCCTACCTGCAAATATTTTAATGGGAGCAACGAGTGACATGTGCCCAGTAAAGTTGGTAACGATGGAGGGGGAAGTAGTTCCATATATTAAAGTTGAATAAAAAGTGCGTAGCTAACTATTTGTGATATCTTAATTAGTTCTCTCGCTTTTTTTTTTTTTTTAATACATCGAAGTGTAAAAATTATCAGATTTTTACCTTAGTTACTTTTCTAATAATTTCATAGTTTCGTTTGACCGATGCATGAATAAAGTGATGAAGCCCATGGCAATGTTAATCGTATATAAGGTGGAGGAATATACACCGTGCATACAAGTAGACCTTAAGCAGAGCTTTCAAAAGTGCACATTTTACAGACGCCTGCACGTCCATTGCTTCAACATCACGTCTTCAATACTTAATTGAAAGTGATTCCCTCCTGAGCAGGATCACGTATGGATGACAGGAGGCTGCCGCTAGTGTCAGCCGGCTGCCGTACCCGTGGTACATACCTGTCACTCCAGCCAGCTCCAAGAATACATACAGAATGTGTCTAATTTCCCATTACACATTGTAAGGGCTTGTAGTGGGACCAAGACGATTATGTTTGGCATAGGAACTTATGTACGGAAACGTACCGTTTTCACGCGACAAACAAAACACCACGACATCACATGTTGACCTCTCCCACGTCTACAACATACTGTACGTTGTTTATCTCATGAGTCCACTTACAAGAGCTCAATTTGACGACCAGCGACGCCTACACAAACACAGTACTTACGTACCATGTTCTGGTACACACAATCACAAATACCTGCAAGTCCAATATCCGTTGCAGCCATAATCTGTGCCAGCAAGTCTTCCTCTGATTCCTCAGGGATCTTGTAAATCATGCTCTTCATGTGGTCCCACAGGAAGTAGTCTAGTGGAGTCAAGTCGGGTGAACGTGCAGGCCAAGTTTAATGTTTTCTATTTCACGGTTTCCTTGACTTCATCGCTAGGGCATTCATTTTTCAATTGTTTGTTTTGTAAAGTTTTTGTCTATCGGAGCTTTGACATGATCCAAATGATTATATATGTTACATATTAAATATTGTATATTTTACATGATATATACATATATATATGCATGCATTTATATATTATATATTATATATGTGTTATATACATCACATATGTTACATTTAGCAGTCCTGAAATGTAAACGTTGAGATGATTAACATGTGGCAATCACATGGCTGTCACATGGCAGTCAATTGGCAATGTTTGTTTATGTGTGGGGGAAGGATACATAATGAACAAGAAAGTATGACTTTAGCAGGTCTTCCAAAAGTGCTCACTTTATCGTGAACGGCCTATAACGTCTAAGGCTAAAACATAAAATATTTATTGGCTATTATTCCAAATGAGATGGCTTTCAATAGTGGTGGGCGAAGCTTCGAAAATTCTAATTCGGATTGAACATTTTCAATATTTGGCTTTGTATTCGAAATCAAATTTTTCTTCGAGCTTCGAAACAAGAAAATAATTTTGGGCAACTTAAATTATTTATTATTATTCACCCAAAAAGCAAAAGAAGACAACTTGCGCTCAATAGTACCAACATTTTTATCCCATGTTTGTCACGCACATGGTTAGAGAAACATAAAAACATAACCTCAACTCAACAGAATGCCCACAAATTTGTCCAAACTCCATTCGGTTTAAAATAATTGTCAGTATCTAATTTAACTCACAATATATCAAAACGGAATTATCTGGGAAAAATATTTCTATATTACTGAACACTTCATTATCTTTCCGAACTTAATTGGGCACCTCACATTTTAATTGGTATTATATGTTTATTTTACTCATGTACAACAGAGTTTTGCAGTGTGATAAATATGATATTAAACTGCAAGTTTTACTGACTTAACTGTTGTGGAAAGTGTGTAATTGAACCCACTGCTACTCAAATCTCACTTCTCAATAATGTAATTCAAAAATGGGAAGTTGTTAATTAAATACAAGTGTGGTTTCATGCCAGAAGTATTGTATCGACTCTTTACGTACGCGGTTATGATTTGATGAATCACATTTAGTCGAGAAAATTAAAATTTGAAAGTTTGTCATATAAGCAAAAAAAATAATTATACATAATATATTATGTAACTTGAACCATTTTGCTTCCCAGCAAAGCGCTTCCTCTTTGCAGCCATTTGCAAATTAATCGGATTAAGATTAGCTATTAATCGGATTACCCATTAACCCGCAAACTCTATTTTTAGACCATCCCATTAACATGTCATTCGCCTAGTGAATTAGAACCCGCCCGCTCCTACTACTACTACTCAAGCGTTTAATTTATCTGGGCGACATCAGATAAGGGGACACTTTTCAAAGTTGACAGGTACAGTCTCAGCACTACAAAAATACGTATAACCATAGGACACACTGTATTTAAGCATGAAAAGCATATGTCAAAATCCTCCGTCTCATGGCATGCCAATTTTGGAGGATTAACTGTTTCTTGAGTAAAAAATTATAAATAGAAGCCCCTAGTAATGTTGTGCATGTAACTTAAATACTGAACTAGCAGAGTCACACATTTATGGTATTTATGGTCCTAGGTTTTGAATTGAAGACGACCCCGAATTGTAGACGATCCCTTATTTTTTGTATTTCTTTTTTGTAAAAAAAAAACCTAGTCTTCATTTCGGGCAAATACGGTACATGGTAAAAAAAAACTATATATATATATATATATATATATATATATATATATATATATATATATATATATATTGCAAATCAGTGGAAAACATTTCTTTTTTATGTCCCTTTTACCTATCTTGTAAAAATGGATGTAGTTATTAAGTTTTAAAAAATTATATAATTAGTGCATTGTATACTTGTCAACGAAACACTTTGAATTGATATTCGATTCGAATTCGCGAATATTTGAACAAATTCGCCTCGAAATGAAATATCCAGCTTCGCTCACCCTTAGCTTTCAATAATGCTTACTTTACTGTGAGTAGGTTACCTGCGGCGAGAGCTGTTATGGACTGGAAGAGCCGATTTGTTGGGGGGGTTGTCAGGCGGAAGTAGCAGACCACGTGTTGACCTCCGTATGCCGTGTGTTTATCTCCGGAGGCACTAGTGGCGGCCGCCCACGTACAACAACAAAGACGGCTCGACTACCTGTGGCCTTGTGTCTGTGGCCGCCTTCGGCTCCTCGCCACCTGCAGTCCTTTGTCACGCGGCTTTGTTCGCTACCTCAACCATAGAGTATGGTGTATACCAGAGTGGCAACACCAATGTTATTAAGCGGCCGCTATTTTTTTTGGCCCTCTCCATACATACCAACTTAGTCGGCACAACTACTGCATCGCTTCGAACAACGAAGTTATCGCTACTGAGTACCTACAGCGCTTCTGGCGGATATACCTTGAACTTCTTAAAACTGCAGTACAAATATTATTATAATCACACGTACCTTTCAATATCTTTAGGAAATCTGAACACTTGTGGACCACCTTCAACAGAGGAATAAAATGAATTATGTGTGGGATCAGAAGATTACGATGTTCTGCCAAGAATTGCAACGCATTTCAGAAATTCAAACTTATCCTGGCGTTATGCTATCGTTAGCAACAATATGGCCAGGCAACATAATAAAAATAAAGTGGCAAAATTTTTTTTTGCGTAAATCTGTGAGAATGTATATATTTTTTAAAAATGTATAAAACACTTAAGCTCCCGCAGTGTTACGACTAGGAAACAATTTGTAATTGCCTCAATTGGTATCAAAATATTTCGCTACAATGAGAGTATGCGTGGAGAGGGCCTGTAAAATATAAGCGACCTGTTGTTCGCTATGCTGTGAACACCCCCTGGCCACAACACACACTAGAGAGACAGTAAACTGCCATACACTTTAAGGGTCTGCTATGTACTGAAACGTTTACTGTGAAATCGTTGTTTGCGCGTAAACGCGTGTCTCGGTAAATAAATGTTCTGAAAATACGAAGTTTTGCCAGAAATGATAAGAAAAAAATATTGTCTATATTTTTACTTTTATCATATTAAGTGTATCAATGGAGGGGAAAAAATAGTAAAAGTGGCCAAAAATCGGCATTTTAAAGCTTCTCTATGAAGTTTATTTAAGCGTTAAGAGAAAAGTAACATTATACGCAGGTAGTTTGATCTGTGTACTTTCATCGCGTGTGATGTTACAGATCTAGTTTACACAGTACAGCGTTAAGACGGAAACACTTGCACGCCTTGCGCATAGGAGCGATGAGGCGCTAGGCGTGCGTGTTAGTGTCGCCCGTATCGCTCCCTCGCTTCTTGACCTTGGAAGCGTAGCTACATAGTCCTCTTAACAAACTGTACATACAGAACAACCTACATAAGTAATTTCATAGCTTAGGGAAACAGCTTTCCCAGTAAAAAAAAAACAAGGAAAACAAATAGAACTCCAGTTACATGATAAAGTTAGTAATTTTATTTAGAAATTTTAAAATTTAAAGTAAGTACTTTTTTTTTATGAATTGAAAATATTACTTTAAATATCCGTGACACATTTTACGTAAATTCAAGATGAACAGCTGCTTTGCACTCCTGGACTGGTGAGAGGAAAAGAGACTGTGTGACCTTCAGGAAACAGTAGTGTGAGTGAGTGTTTACCGCAGTCCTGTACAGAGACGCCACTTGTTCACAGTGACCAATAAGCAAACGGTAATGTCTCGTAAGTATAGAGGGCTGTCCAGCCTAGCTTGCTGCCAGCTCAATCCGCGAAATACTCGGGGCTCTAGCTATGGCCCATCTCACGAGCTGTCATACCACCACCACCACTGCATTGAACGTCACGTGAATCATGGTAAACACTATTCACGATAAAGTGAGCACTTTTGAAATGAACCTAAAAAAAAAAAGTCACTGCTCCTATCTGCATATATTTTAATGGGCGCACTGGGTGAGTGACATGGCGCCCAGTCAAGTTAGTAGAAATGTAGGGAAAGTTGTTCCATATCTTAACGTTGAATAAAAAGTGTTAGTTAACCATTTGTGTTAACTTAAATTATTTATTTCGCTTTCTGTTTTTTTAAATGCATCGAAGTGATAAAATCAACAGATTTGTAAAATATTTACTGTTAAAATAATTTCACATTTTCACTTGACGGACGCATGAATAAAGTGACGAGGCTAATGCAAATGTTAATTTTATATAAAGTGGAATACTATACAACGTGCATACACGTAGATCTTAAGCAGGGCTTTCAAAAGGGCTCATTTTACTGTGAAAGCCTATAACCTACCATCTTGGGGAAACGAATCTTTCCCGAGGATAATACAAAATCGACGTTTTACGGTCTAAAACTACGACACAACAGAATATTCAATACCGCGCATCTTGTGGATATACAATAAAATATTTAGTAATTTATCTTATTGCACATTGCAGAAACACATCTTTCGTTAGGAATTTTCATTTCTATTTGGCGGTACAGTATTATTTGTTTATGACGCTTTCTCGTCTGTTATTTCACGCCAAGTATATTTTCATGAGTATTTGCACGAAACTCTTTATTGTGTTTCATTTCAATGATTATGATTCTTATTCTCTTGGAATTGCATTTGTGGTATGAAATAAGTACAAATAAACGACGCAATCAATAATATTGCGGAGAAAATGTAGGCCAGTCTTAAAGAATGCAGGTTGGCGTCATAAAAAAAAAGTGAACATTAATTGTTTTCTCCGTTGTAACAATTACAATACGGTAATAAACAAATGAATAAGACAAGGTTCTCTCGTTATACTGTCGGGTAGAACTCCTTATCTTTGTTACCTTTTACAAGCCTCCCGCGTCGTCTGCATAACCTCACATGTTTTCCGTTTACTTTTAATGAAGAATCACCTCCAGAAGTTTGTCGGTCTAGTTGCGAAAATATTAATACACTAACACGTGCGACTGGAATGGATAGATTTTTTTATCTTCGGAGTCGTGTTATTGAACTAAGGTTCATAAACAAACTGTTGTTCAATAAATGTATCACTATTAGCTACAATACTAGTAAAAAAGAAGTCGGTTTACTTTCCCCACTCTGAATATGCCCTTGAACACAATTCGTCGTGAGTGAAGGCATGGGGAATGGATTCCTACTACATTGTAAAGAGGTTGCCAAGGATTTTTTTTGTTGTGCTTTAGCGAGGGGAAAAAAAAGGCGGCCGGGATTATTACTGCCCCGACACAGAGAGCAGCTGATATCGTCAGTGCAGATTGTTTCAGACAGAAGATGTCATTGGCAGAATAGAATATTTCCAGCACTGGGATTCTGTAATTATCTCTCACCTCGTTTTGATCGAGGTTGTGTTTAATTTCGATCGAAATAAAAAAATGCAATTCTGTAACTTGTTTTGTTTTCATTTCGATCGATTTCCGGTATTTCGATCGAGTTCTTATTTCGATCGAAATTGTTACTCGTTTTCAACATGGCGGAGGGTTATAAGGCCCGTTTTTGATTCAGATTTAAATATTTCAATTTGTATGGGGCTGCATATTCACACATTTTTGTTAAGAGAATGTATTTATGGGTCTGGAACACTATATATACTATTATATTGTAATTTTGCATACAGATTCGTTTCACAAAATAATCGGTAATTCATATACATTAGTAATAGTTACATTGCTGTTAATATAGCGCTACGGATAATAAATTATATTCTTTACTCTAAATTTTTTTTGTAATCGTATATGAGTGTAAATTATTAAATGGGTAAGTATTTATTCATAAAACATAGGAAGGTTTAAAAAATGTATACTTTTTGAAAACAAAGTAAGTTTCTTTAACATTGCCCATATAACGCTAGTATATTTACAATATTTCAAAATATTTGTACAAAATCGTACCAATATTCACATTTCGCATTTTCTCGATTAGTTCAAATAACGCTAAATAAACTACTTTGCGAGGTGCTGTAGGAGTAGTATTGGTAGTTATATATATATATATATATATATATATATATATATATATATATATATATATATATATAGAAACTGCGCTATCAGATTAATATTTTAATAAAGGGGTAGTTACAGATTACGAATCAAAATAAACACGCAGATTGTAAGCAATGTTCTTTGCAAATAAATATATTTATTATATGTTAAGCATAAATTACATGCTTACTCTCTGTTCTAAATAGGTATTATTAACCTCAACACTATAATATAAATTAATATTAGTGTTAATACAAATAAGTGGTAAAGAATCTAAATTATGATTGGCTACTGTTTGCCAAGATAATGCACTTTGATTTTCTCCAATGGCCATCCAATGTTGACAAATAGTCATCAGAGAAAGCGATCGAGATTTCTTGTACCATTTCGATAGATTTGAAAAAAAGTTACATAAACGCTGTCTCACAAACCGATCGAAATGGAACTCGATCGAAATCGAGATGAGAACTTGTTGAGTTACAGAATCCAAGCACAGTAATCGAATAATTTGTAAACGAATACTACTTGCAACTTGAATTCGAGACCTGTTAATTTCCATGGTGGTATTCGTCTGTTCGAATACGTGACTTGAATGTTTCCCCCCCCCCCCCCCCCCTGGGCGAACTGCTTTCACTCGCGTTCTTATATTAAGATAAGAGTATGCAGCCGAGCGGTGAAGAAAGTCTCAGGCAATTATATAAAAGGCAATAAAATACAAAACAATATCTTAAAAGTCAAGAATAGGCAAGGGAAAAGTGTATTTAATATTGAACGAACAGATATTAAAAATGTTATAATTGTGAATTAATAGCGCCCAAAACGAATGGGAATATTTTTACGTGGGTAAAAAACTATTAAACTGGAAAAACACGATCATGTCTGCAATTATTCGATAAAAAACATGGAACGAACAACGTAACATTCTCAAGAGAACTCGAGTTCTCGTGCGAGACCTGAGTACAGAACACTGATGAATCACTCGGATAAAAAGTATTCGAATACTTTGCCTACCATTCGAGATATCTCGAGAACTCCTAGGAATCGAATTCTTTGACTACCATCGCTGTACAAAATGCTTGTGGAGCGTAGCGTAATTCGGCAGCTGAGGTGACAGAACCTTCCGTGCCTGCGACACTTGTAATACCTGTACATAATACCTGTACAACGGCGTCAATCTGCTGCAAACCAAGGTATAGTGATTCACAGCGTAGCCTTGGGGCACACGCAAAAATACTTATTGCTTGTTACTGTGACGTACGTGAGAATACTAATAGCATACATACTGTGACCATTTACAGTAAACAAAATACTTATTGCTTGTTACTGTGACATACGTGAGAATACTAATAGCATACATACTGTCACCATTTACAGTAAACAAAATACTTATTGCTTGTTACTGTGACATACGTGAGAATACTAATAGCATACATACTGTCACCATTTACAGTAAACAAAATACTTATTGCTTGTTACTGTGACATACGTGAGAATACTAATAGCATACATACTGTGACCATTTACAGTAAACAAAATACTTATTGCTTGTTACTGTGACATACGTGAGAATACTAATAGCATACATACTGTCACCATTTAGAGTAAACAAAATGCTTATTGCTTGTTACTGTGACGTACGTGAGAATACTAATAGCATACATACTGTGACCATTTACAGTAAACAAAATGCTTAAGGACAATACACCCTTGCGGTGTATTGTGGTTGTAATTTCGTATTCTTTGCTTTCAGACATTTCGTGGAATATTGAAGTTTGGTCAGGATATACGTTAATAAGTATCGCAGAGGCGAAAGTTCTTATTCCCCCAAGAAGGCGTTCCGTGATATCCATTCAATTGAAAAGGAGGCGGACAAAGCAGATACAGAATGGAGTGTTCGTATTGTGGACTTAGAAGAAAGTTATATTTTGTTTTCATTTCTATTCTGATTTTCACTGCAAGGTTAACACCTTACAGCAAAAGCGGGTTCTGGTTTATTGGAGTTCTGTTTCTTCACACGAAGTAATAATTCTAAAGGTCGAAAACCTAAAGACATTAGTTAAAATTGATTTCAGAGACATTATTTGTTGGAAAACATTTCCATTTAATGAAGGTTTGAACACCTTCATTAAAGCTGTACAGCTGTTAGAAGTTCATTCGGAAATCCTGTTATGTATTCTCGTAGGAAAGTTAAATACAATGCTGCTGATCAGATTTATTTGTATAGAAAGTTAACAGGTACTACAGAAGATATGGATATATTAGGTTATGTCGAATTGGTTTATAATCCGTGAACATTGTTGGTTTGAATGTATATTGGATGTTATGTACAACAAATGATTAGCAGATACTCGAAGTTTTTATCTTGTACAGTTACTATAGCAACTGGCAGAGTTGAGCCTCGAGGAGTCGGCGTGGGCCGTAGAGAGGAACATGGCGTAGAGTGCCTATGTGGGCTGCACTCTGGGGTCACACAATGGACTGTTTTTCTGCCGATATTAAAAACAACGCGAATTGGATTTCAGATTATAACGCTGTTTACTATAAGTGACTGCTTAGAGGTGTTTCTACACTTTCTCTAAACTAGTTTTAGTGCGACGAGAATAAATCGTAGTCGGAGATTTTCGTTCATATAAAATGGCCTTGTATAAAAAAGTTCCTATGTAAAGAAACACGTTTTCCAATGTTGGCCGTGTGAGTGTGTTGTCGATGGACTAGTCGGTGTTTGGCGAACGACGTTAACAAGTTGTTACGCGGTTACTTGAAACGGTGGTGTAACTTGAAACACTTCTACCACATTTTTTTTTTCGGTAAGTGGTAACACTGCTCTCTGTGTTCTGTCAACACTAGATCATTTCAGAAACGGAGTGGACTTAAAGGAATATATTGACTAGGAAATTCGATGAAATTTGTGATATATGTGATGGTATGTTAATAACACTGTTTTGTGTTCCAAGTATCCTATATAGAGTGTAACATGAGCTTTCTTATGGAAACCAGTTAGTGTTTCAAGTAACACCATATTCTTGGCTAATTTGAAACTTCTACGTAAAAATTCACAAAAGAAAAAATTAAATCTCTAAAGTTTTCAAATTGTCTGAAGAGGGCTTAAGAGCTTTGCAACTTCAAGTATGTATAACGCATAAATATAAGGTATCTTATCACCGCCATACTACGTGACGTTAAAAACGTTTTCCTGTTAACTATGCATTTAATACAACACTTTCTTGCTGATCACATTGTTATTACAAGGTATCTGCAAAATTCGCGTAATTTTTTAACTACAAACTAAACTCCAAGACGTTGTGTGCTCGTTTTACTTCTGCCATTGGCCGACAACTGCTGTGCTATGTACCGAGGACGTTTCTGACCAGTAGTAGAGGCTGAATGGTTAAGCAACCTATCTACAGCATAGCGATCACACAGGTAAATGACGCCGTGTAGTAGCCAGTAGCCAATGAAATTGCGAACTGTGCTCGTGTAGTCATAGGGAAATGAACTGTTGTCATGTTGTCAATAGAGATCTGAAAAATTCGCGAGTTTAGTGACCTGCAGGCTAGACTCTACAGTCTTATGTACAGATATCCCGATGTCAACTGTGCATTGGTTGTCTGTTGTCTCAGTGGAAGGGGACAATTGGGCCTGCGTTCTCCAGGAGATATCAAACACCGCGTGGACCAATGGCTGAAGTTATATAAACACACGTGTTTTTAATTTTAGCTTGTACCAAAATAAATCCGCGAATTCTTCAGGCTTCTAGCTATCAAATATGTGAATTATGTAGGTCCCTAGTTATTACATATATGCTTTTTATAGACTATCGCCTGTACTTCAGTACATATACAGCCCCCCTTCTTTAAAATCAGTAAAAACTGGGTTATTGTAAAGTTCAAAAGTGTTCCAAGTTATAGGCTGTTCACGGTAAAACGAGTACTTTTGAAAACCCTGCTTAAGATCTACTTGTATACACGTTTTATTTTCTTCCGCCGTACGTAAAATTAACATTGCGATGGACCTCGTCACTTTATTCATGCGTTGGTCAAGCGAAACTGTGAAATTATTGGAAAAATAAATATTATAAAAATCTGCTCATTTTTTTTAACTTCGATGCATCAAAAAATATGTAAAGCGAGAGAAATAATTTAAGTTGTCACAAATGGTTATCTAAAATTTTTTATTCGGCGTTAATATAGGGAACTAATTTCCCCTCCATCGTTACAAACTTTACTGGGCACATTTCGCTCATTGCACCCATTAAAATACATGCAGGTAGGGGCAGTGACTTTTTTCCAAAGTTCATTTCAAAAGTGCTCACTTTATCGTGAACAGCCTTCACCCCATTTTACGTAATGTTGAGGATTACCAACTGTCCAGCACTTACGTCAAGCAGACAACTGTAACTCTTGTGGCAGACAGGTAGTTGCTTCCTATTGATTAGTGGCAAGAAAGCGTTCACCTCTGGCCGTTGAATACTTAAGGATGCTATTTCTGCCGCGAACAGGACGCGGGAAAGTTGAAATGCCAAGTGGCGCCGCCGTTACATCTGCTGGGCGACAAGATGCCACAGAAACCCTAGTTGTCCGTCTTGTCGCTCCATCTAACGGCCGGAATTTCATATTTCAGCTTCAAGATATTTATTTCTAACAGCTGTATTATTATTGATGAGCCATTTTGGAAGATAGCATCACATGAAAACACAAAGCTTTTACATCGTCTCGCCAAATCTCGCACGTAACTATAACTGTATGTGGAATACTACAGTAATATCAACACACATGCCCAACAATTATGTAGTGAAACATAATCTATAGAAAAGGTAAATACTGAGATGTCACATTTTATTCGCACAAACATTTATTTTTGTGCGCCATTTTTATTCTTGTCTTAACTAGCTTTGTCTTAACTAGTATTATGCTTTTGTCATAAACCTTTTTCACACTTACAATTCTTATTACGCCCTAAGACACCAGGACATAAGAATTACCACAAGTTATTAAAATTCTGAAACACAACATGGAGCAACACTGTAGAATCCAAAACAATCCTCTAACTACATCAACAACTCTAACTACATCAACAACTCTAACTACATCAACAACGCTAACTAAAGGTAGAAACAGTATTATCTCTTATTAAGATGTTTAATTAATACAATTTTAAATCTGATATAGTAAAAATAAATCATTAGGTTTAGCCAACATTAACGATTTATTGAATATCAAAATATTATTCCTTTAATATTTCAGTTATATTGCTCATATTAAAAAAATTGTATTGAAAATTTCTCGCAAATGAGAAAGTCCAAAATTATACCGCAATATTTTTAATTTCTGAAAGAAAAATATTTAATAATAATATAACGAACTTGGAACGGCAATAGCCTTTCATTGCTGAACTAATCATTTCTTCTCAAAATTTTAATTTTAACTAGTTCTGTACTTTTTAAAAAATATAATCGAAAAAGCACTTGGCTGCAAAACTCAGTCGTTGTAGATGCGATGATGGCAGGAATATAACAGTAATTGTCTTTCTGTGTTGCTCGACCTTAGTATTTCTCTGCAGTAAGAACATCTTTCCTTGTATCCAGTTCTAAGGCTTAAAGTTCTAGCACCTCATAATAAAGCAATAGTAATTTTGTTATCCTGTGTTTCGGAACGCTTTCTTTCGAGTATTCTGATATGCGAAAACTTGTACAAACGGCTGCTAGTGGTCATATGATCGCTGTGGTTCAAGAGGATAGGGCGTGGTCAGGACTAGGATGGTTGACCGTCCAAAGAACGCTACTATCCGATGGCACTCTCGTGGTTGAAAAAGGGGGGGGGGGGGGAATGTGGGGGTCAGGTACTCCCTCCAAGCCTACCGAGCATACAGCTTATTCATTTGCTGTGAGAAGCATGCTGGACACAACTACCGCAAACACCTAAATATGACATGATCGCAGCACCTGGGCTTGTAAATGACGCGAGGTCAGAATGGTTAGTAGTATGGCAACGCCGATCCTGGCTCGCCTCAATAAATCGTCTAAAAATCAAGCAAATTACAACCAAAATCAAGTAAAATTCATGTTTTCTGGAAGCATCAACTCTCTTCTCGAAAACATGTAAATTTAAGTCAAACCAAGCAAACTTTACCATTTTTCAGAATTTTCCGAGCAGGGGTTTCCCCCCTTGCTAATTTAAGCCAAAATCCAAAACTTACATATTTGGTGATACAAAATTTCTTCAACGTTTTTTTCTTCCTCAATAAATGTCTTTATAAACTTCTTTCTTTTATAAATAAAAATGGAAATGCTACTCAGCATTCGTATCAATTCGCTAAACTGCAAGATCTCGAAAATAATAAAAAAATATGCTGCTACAGAATTTCCAATTTATGAATATAATTTTTGTAAAAAAAATAAAATAATTGTATTCTAGATGGTAATTATAAAATTTCATTGCCAGATCTTCATGGAAAAATAATTCATAACAATATTTTGAAAATAATAAATGAGAAACAGTATTTTATGACATATAAAGGCTTAAAAGTGATGAAATATGGAACATTCATGCATTATATAGAATTTTATTAAATAGTATGAATTTCTTGGTTTGTTTTACATCAAATTTATCGTGACACTTTTTTGTAATACTTTTTGTCTGGTTGATTTTGGCTTTAATTTACTTGCTTTTAGCATAAATATAGGTACAAGTCTGAAATTAAAACACCCTGCTCGGGAATGTTTGATAAAAGGTTAATTTGTTTGTTTTTGACTTTATGTGTTTGATTGGGCTTACATTTGCATGTAAGTGAGGTTGCCTGAAAACATGAAACTTACTTAATTTTGGATATAATTTGCTTGATTTTTGCCCACTTTATCCAGGTGAGCCAGGATCGGCGGTAGCATTCTTCTATGGTTAAGGGGAATGGTGCATGAAAGCAGTATATTTACCCGATTTTCGATATACGTCGTTTTCCAAAGGGTTCGTCGAAATTTTTGGCTCGACAAGACTCAAATAATCGTTTTGAACGCCTTTTTGCGTTGTTCGATATTCACATCCGTCATTAGTATCGGAGAACTGGTGGAAGAAAATGAAGAATTTTTGTTTCTTTATCTTCAATCAGTGCTCCGAGAATAACGAACTCAGTGAATTTGTAATAATGTAAAAAGGTGCTAAAAGTTGTTATTTACGTTTTGCCGAGCCAAAATAAAAATCCTCTGTAAAGCGAGTTATGACAAATTATATAAATACACGGTCTGCGTGCACCATTCCCCTTCAGAAAGTGTTCACGTGTGGAGAATAGTGTAGGTCTAGTCTGACGCGGCGCTTGCCCGTGTAGAGGCAGTGAAGTGCTTGTTCGTGCCAAGTCCCCGAGGACAATTCCTTGTTTGGAGCAACACGCAGAGCGGGGTGTTTCTCGTCCTCTAGACCAGCAACGAACACCCGCTCCACTCATGCTTCCTAGCCAGCTGTAGCAGTGCTCGGCCTGGAGAGACACTGGACAGCTCCAGGGCAGCATATACTTGCCTTGATTAGAGGCCACTTCCAGGCTGCATTTAAACTTCGAGTGGCCTGCACGATTGAGTGAAGAGATTTGGGCGGCCCTTAACAGCGAGGTCTAGAGAGCCGATGAGGGTGATGCAAGTGAATATGGAGTGGCGCCGGAGATCCCCGAGAAAACCCGCCGACCAGCTGCATCGTCCGGCACGATCCCCACTTGCGAAAACCCGGTGACCCGGCCGGGGATTGAACCCGGTTCGCCTTTGTGAGAGGTGAGCTTGCTAATCGCTCAACCACTTAGCCCCTTGGACTAGAGGAGACCGATATAAACTAACAGGTAAGAATCCTATATATTGAAACATTTTCTGTGAAACCGTTGTTTGCGCGTAAACCGTATCTTGGTAAACAAAAGTTCTGGAAATATGACTATTTGTCAGATAACATAAAAAAAAAAAAAATCTGGGGCCCTATTTTCTTACGTTTGTCTTATTGTGTATTCTTGGAGAAAAAAAATCGTAAAAATGTTCAAATACATCATTTTTAAAACTTGCCTATGCAGTTTCCTTAAGCGACAAGAGAAAAGTTCAAACATATGGACGTAGTTCAATCTGTGGTCTTTCATCGCATGTAATAAAACCTCACAGTTACAGATCTAGTTTACACAGTACAGCGTCACGACGGAAACACTGCACTCCTTGCACGTAGGAGCGATGAGGCGCTAGGCGTGCGTGTTAGTGTCGCCCGTATCGCTCCCTCGCTTCTTGACCTTGGACGCGCAGTTACATAATCCCCTTAACTCGCCAGATTTGGCTCCTAGGGACTTTGCCGTCTTCCCTCAGGCGAATATCCAGCTCATATGTCGCCGTTTTGACACGATTGCGTGGATCCAGAGCGGATCGGAAAACTTATGCCCGGTTGCACAAACATCTTTCTCGATCTGAGATCAAATGATCGTAGTACCGTACCAGGATCCAGTTTGATTTTGGATCCAATGTTAAAGTGTTGCAACGATGAAATATCATGATTCTGGATCTCCGATTCGTCGATCTTGGTTCCAAAGTGATATCGATATTACGTATGAGACAAATTTTGCTATTGGTTCGTAATATGACGTCATGGAAGTAGGTGATTTTTCACTATAGATAGAACTAGATTTACGATATTTTATGTTTTAAATGAAATTATTGCTGTACGAATTTTACTGAATAAAATTCAAGTGTGTATAATGTTGTTTTAATTTCTGAAGAAAACAGTCGAGCGTAGTTCTATCTGTTGGCGTATTCTCAAACTACATTTGCCGACGGTGGCTGCTGATCTCGGATCGAGTTTTGGAACCGGCCATTTCGGTGGTTCGAAATGAACTTAATCTCGATCTCCAGTCCAGCTCTGAACTCGAACTGAGCAACAGTTTTCTGTGTCGATCTTAGATACGATCTCAGATCGAGTTTCGAACCACGATGTTGCAACCGGCCATTAGTGCTTCGAGAAGCAGTCTTCCAGGACATGTTCGAAAAGTAGCAGGAGCGCTTGGAGCGGAGTTGTAATGCTGAGGATTTGAACTATTATTGAGAAGGTGATAAACAGAGCTAATCTTCAAACTTTTTGATAAAAGCTGGTCACGATAAAGTGAGCAGTTAAGAATTAAATTATAAAAAAGCCACTGCCCCCGCATGCATATATTTTAATGGGTGCCCTGAGTGACATTCGCTCAGTAATGTTGGTCACAATGGATGGAAAGTAGTTCCATAAAAAGTTTTAGGTAACCATTGGTGATAACTTAAAATTAATTATTTCACGTTCTGTTTTTTAATGCATCGAAGTGTAAAAATGAACAGATTTGTGAAGTATTTACTTTCTTAATAATTCCACAGTTCCGTTTGACCAACGCATGAATAAAGTGATAGGGTCCATGACAATGTTAATTTTACATAAGGCGGATGAATACACAACGTTTATACAAGCACATCTTAAGCAGGGCTTTCAAAAGCGCTCATTTTACTGTGAACAGTGTATACCACCTCGTATTATTGCTCACTTAAATTTTGCGCCTAAAAAATAAAATTGGGCAGTTAAAAATTCAAGGCAATGTTGAGTTTTGTTTCCACCAGCATATTTATTATTTATGTAGTTCGTTTGAATAATTGACTATGATTTTAGAAAAGTTGTTTTTTAGAACATTTTGGTTTTGTTGTGTGCGGAAACCGACAAGAGTAGGCAATGTTTGTGGCCGTTAAGGCCAGGCTTCACCATGCATAGCGGTATAGGGAATATAAGGCTAAATTTGGACAAAGATCTCTGTTGTTTTTTGTGATAATATTTTCAACTAACATTTTTTTTTGTTGGAGATTGAACTCGTCTAGAAGTGTAAAGCTTCCAAATTTTAATTTTTTTGGTTTCAAATGTACGTTTTTATTAATTATAAAATTGCGAAATTTTATAAATAATTAAAAAGTGCATTTAAAATTCAAAAATTAAAATTTGAATGGTTTACAAAATGTTGATGTGTTCATTCTTAAACAAAAAAAAAAAACCTTAGTTGAAAATACTAGCACAAAAAATGACAGAGAGATCTTTGTCCAAATTTAGCAACGAATTTCCTATACGCACATGTATGGTGAAGCCTGGCTTTGTCATTCTGTCTTTGTAGCAGGTGAAATAAACGCTGGACTTAGCGCACAACAGCTGATTTGTGTACGAAAGCAAGCGTGCTGACGTCACAAGCCAACCTGATGACTCGTCTAACAGCTGTGTAACCGTTGAGTTCCGCGAGCGGTGGTAAACCCTTCAGCGTGAGTGAAGAGATCTGCGTGGCTCTTAACAGCGAGGTCTTCAGAGCCGATGAGGGTGATTGAAGTGACTATGGAGCGGTGCCGGAATGAAAGGGTGGGGAAAACGTGAGATCCCCGAGAAAACCCGCCGACCAACGGCATCGTCCGGCACGATTCCCACATGCGAAAATACGGAGTGACCCGGCCGAGGTTTGAACCCGGTCCGCCTCTGTGGAGGCGAGCGGGCTAACCGCTCGGTCACCGCCGCCCCAAGCCCTTCAGTTTCTGGCAACCAGCCTGAGTGATGCCTAACTGCTTATGAAACTGCGTTAAACGTGCCCATCTTAATGAATGCCTTTCAGTTAGCTGCCACGTAGGACTCTCTCCTACTAAAATGACGTTGGTTATTGTTAAGGAATATGAGCTTATTCGTTCTGTTAAGAGTAACGTTTTGTTGTTATTTTCATAACTTGCATAATGTGGAATTGGTACCTACTTCATATTTCGTTCACTACTATTGTGATTTAATAAATAAACAGTTACGTGCCAATTAAAAGCTATGGAAGTTCTGTTGTTGCTTGGTGTATAGAAGGGGACCTACATTTTTAAATGTCTGAATTGCATATTTTATATAAATTTCATTTTAGTTTCATTAACATGAACAAAATGTGTAGTTTTACATAATATACAAAACACTGGCACGCCTACATATCTTGAGATTTTTGGTGACTCAAATAACAGATTTGGTTTAAAAGTTTGAAAAACCCTGCGAAATGTAATATATGTATTTAAAATTAATTTGCGACAAGTGTTTTGGAAACATCCAGTAAATAACTATAATTACTTATATGTTTTGTGGTACAGTATATTAATGTTAATAATGCAGATGTAAATAAAATATTTCGTATAGTTAATTTTTCAGCGTGATAAGCACACTTCTATTTGTCTAAAAATCAGTATACTTTTTAATTATAGAATCTTGAATAAACCAACAAAACAGTTAGCATGTTGATATGCCAAAGACATAAAACTAATTTCACTAACATTGCAGTTTCATTGCTCGGCTAGAACACCCAATGTCAAGGGAGTTGAATAAATAACTGATACGTAAGCAAGTGTGTGTGTATAAGCTTATTACATAATCTGAGCATAATTCCAATTGCTAACACGTCATTCCATTATTTGTTGGTATTGGCATGTGAAGAAAATGAATTGTATTGGAGATTTTATATTAATTATATAATAAAACATGGGGCCAAGGACGTATTCATGAATAATTTGTAGGCCTACTTTCCTTTACAATGAGTTTACATTCCTGTGCGTACGTACATGTTTGTATCCCAAAAACTTTTGAAAACTTCTCCAGAATCTCTCCAAACTTGGTACACTTGTAACATCTGATAAGAACATATTTTTTTCCAGATATACATAATTTTTTTCATAATAGATACTTTCTGTATATGCAGTACAACAGAACATTGCAGGCCTTTGGCACTAACTAATATGTCTAATACATTCATTAAAAACAACTTATATCGTTGATCATTCTGGAAGATAGCTTCGCCTAAGAGCTTAAGCTTCCATAATGATGATAAAGAAAGTACCTAACTTAATAACCATCACAAATGGCGTTTGTCATAAACTGATTCCCCCGATGCACACATCACTGAAGTGTTTATGTTTGGGCAGTGGAGGATGTTCGCTGCTGTGTGCCGCCTGCCTGTTGGACAATGATGCGCCATGCGGTTACAAGCTGGCTGGAATTCCTGGAACAGGCACCGGTGTGTTGTGGAACTGGAGTCTGGAGGCCTCATGCCGGAATCACATAGCCCCGACGATAACAGCAAGATACGAGAAAAACCGCAACCACGACCATTTTCAATGTGCCTGCTCGAATTTACAGCCCGACAGTTTACTGACGCGACACAACGAGTAGAATTTTTCGGATCCATTTAGAAGGCGCTGATTAACTACGCTAGTTTCAAAGGCGTTGGGCAGAAGGGAAATTTGGAATAAATGATGGTGACAAAGTTTGATAGATAATGTATACAAAGGAAAAATTATTATTTATAAGAATTAAACACAATAATGTCCATAATTTGTTTTCTTTTAAGCTACGTATTTCCCATTGTAAGGAAAACTTATCATACAATTTCATTTTGTAAGTTTGTACACTCTGTGCGTCGTGTCGCACGACACGACGAAGAATAGAAATAATTTCTAATCCAAAACTGCTGGTCGTACGACAAAATTGTCGGGCTTACGTCAGAACTATCTTGTATTTCATTGGTTGTTTTGTTTTAAGTGTCGCGTCGTGCTTTGCGGTGTCTTGCTGGTCGGGGCTATGTGATTCCGGCATCAGTGATCTGGTATCATGGAGGCAGGAACCTTACTGGGAACCACTGCATACTTCGGAAGGGTTACATTGAGAGAATAGCCAACAAATACTTGTTGTCCCAACAAAATAATATCGTTGCGTAAAAAAAAACTTGAAAAGCAACAAATCCAACAAAAAAAAAGCGCTTGAATTAACGAGACCTCTGTGCTGGGACAAAATATATTAGACTGAAGCAAAATACTTGGTTGAATAAACTGTAGATACTTGGTCGGCCGCTCTTTTGATCGCTTTGTTCGAAAACACATTTGTTGGTTTTTTTTTTTTTGGTGAAAATAATGGTAGTAAGAGTGTTTGTTAGCGGAATAATTGATTGATGCTTAGTAATAGTATAAACATCGCGATAAAACAAGTTGAGCGCGAAAGTAAAACGTGGAGTTGCATTTGCTCACGTTCTGCTGCAGTATTTGATATGTACTGTATACATGCCGAGCCGTCTGATATGTACCGTATACGTGCCGAGCCGTCTGATATGTACCGTATACGTGCCGAGCCGTCTGATATGTACCGTATACGTGCCGAGCCGTCTGATATGTACCGTATACGTGCCGAGCCGTCTGATATGTACTGTATACGTGCCGAGCCGTCTGATATGTACCGTATACGTGCCGAGCCGTCTGATATGTACCGTATACGTGCCGAGCCGTCTGATATGTACTGTATACGTGCCGAGCCTTCTGATATGTACTGTATACGTGCCGAGCCGTCTGATATGTACTGTATACGTGCCGAGCCGTCTGATATGTACTGTATACGTGCCGAGCCGTCTGATATGTACTGTATACGTGCCGAGCCGTCTGATATGTACTGTATACGTGCCGAGCCGTCTGATATGTACTGTATACGTGCCGAGCCGTCTGATATGTACTGTATACGTGCCGAGCCGTCTGATATGTACTGTATACGTGCCGAGCCGTCTGATATGTACTGTATACGTGCCGAGCCGTCTGATATGTACTGTATACGTGCCGAGCCGTCTGATATGTACCGTATACGTGCCGAGCCGTCTGATATGTACCGTATACGTGCCGAGCCGTCTGATATGTACCGTATACGTGCCGAGCCGTCTGATATGTACCGTATACGTGCCGAGCCGTCTGATATGTACTGTATACGTGCCGAGCCGTCTGATATGTACCGTATACGTGCCGAGCCGTCTGATATGTACCGTATACGTGCCGAGCCGTCTGATATGTACTGTATACGTGCCGAGCCGTCTGATATGTACTGTATACGTGCCGAGCCGTCTGATATGTACTGTATACGTGCCGAGCCGTCTGATATGTACTGTATACGTGCCGAGCCGTCTGATATGTACTGTATACGTGCCGAGCCGTCTGATATGTACTGTATACATGCCGAGCCGTCTTCATCGACAGTCACTTGAGCTGAAGTAACTAAGGCGTGACGTAGCGCTCGGGCGCCGATCATCTACGTTCGAATTTCGCTCGCCCTTCAATGTTTTGTTGTATTAACCGAAACGGTTTAATGTACGTAGAGAGCCAAACAAATATTTTGTTGCAACAACGAAATCTTCGTTTGGGGCAATCGAATAAAAAAAAATTGGTTTCAGCAACAAATTATTTAATTGTTTCTATATAAACGATTTATTTGGTTGCGCAAGCAAATTTTGTTTGATTTAAAAAAAAAAAACCTTTTCTCAGTGTACTATCGTTAGTCTGATATCAACTCGTTCCTGCCTGACGTGCATGGCAGAATATACATTATTTGGAGTGAGCAGGTGACATTTGCGATGTGCACAAGCTACAACGTATCAGTAGATGTATACGTAGCTAATAGGCTACGTAAGGAAGTCAGTATAGAAGTTACATAAAACATGCAGTGAACTCTTGAGTATGTGATAAGTGCGTGTTCGCATAGTGAACTCCAGTTAGTTAACTGCTTCAGTAGTCCTTCCGCACGTTTGAGAAACTCTGAACATGAAGCAGCTGTGATGATAGCATCGACGTAAATAAACTATTGCTGACTTGTATAGGTCGTTCACGATAAAGTCAGCACTTTTGAAATCATCCTTAGAAAAAACTCACTATCCCTGCCTGCATACATTTCAACGGACGACCTGAATGAAATGTGCCCAGTAAAGTTGGTAACGAAAAAGGTTCCATATCTTAACGTTGAATAAAAAGTGTCAGATAACCATTTGTGATTAGATAAATTATGTGTTTCACTTTCTGTTTTTTTTTTTTTTTACTTCGAAGTGTAAAAATGAGCAGATACGCAAAACATTTTCATTTGTAATAATTTCACAGTTGCATTTCATTGACGCATGAATAAAGTGACGAGACCCGTGGCAATATTAAGTTAGCATAAGGCGGAAGAATACACAATGTGCATACAAATATATCTTAAGCGTAACTTTCAAAATTGCTCATTTTACCGAGAACAGCTTATAGTTACGACTAGTTTGTTCGTCTAAGAGAAATACGTACGTTTGGGGAAGGCGATAGCGTTAGTGGGTCTGCAACAGCACAGCCGCAATAATGCCGACTCGTGTTTGTCCTGTTTGCGACATGTGCTTAGTTACCGAGTCTACTCAGTGTCATCGTTGTGATGGCATGTATACAAGCCTGTCTCGTCATGGTAGTTCCTCTTTCAATTCTTTTCCCTTCTTCCATATTGTTGTGAAGTGATCTTACTAAATCTGTAAAGTTCGAACAATTGTTGTCGTTATTTAATTTTTCGAAAGTATATCTAAGATTATTGTTGAAAATGTTGAGTGTTTAGTTTTCAGTTGACGTTACTTACAGATTGGCAGGTGGTGTTCATGTTAGCGATTTTTATCAACGAATGCGAGTTTTAGAGAATTCCGTGTGCTGTTTTTCTTTTGAAATATTATTATGTCATCGAACGAAATGATTGTTACAAAATCGTAACGCGCAATTTGTAATAGCTACTTTAATAAATACCATGCAGATTGAACTGTGTTTGTGTTAAAAACCTCACCCATTCTCAGGTTTGCTCTTCGTTTGTAACTCGTTGCTACTATCCTCTTAGTAAGAAAGAAAGTCACAAACAGTAAAATGGAATTGTGGAGTCTGAACTTTTCCAGAACACACTCTTTGCAAAATATTTGTGGATACGTGATAATTGTTATAGTTTTTCATGTACCGCACTGTTATACACTATTAACGCCAACACCACAAGTTGCATACTGTCATCTGTGGTAGTGTTCAGCCGTACAGATATGGAACTTGAAAACGATTATGTTGATACAGTGAAGATTTTGCAAGATCAAAGTAAAGCAACTTAATTTTCATTAAATAAATACATACATAATTTAAATTACCGTATTGACTAACAGTAATGAGTAAATAGAGTTTATTTGACATTTTATTACAGATCGTATTTGTTCGTTAAATGATTGATTCTGAAGTAATAAATGGTTATTGCAATACAGTTATTTATATTCAGAGCTGTGACATTTGCTAGAAGTTTACAGTAAATAAAAACTATTATTTAAAGTGAGAATTTGAATGACAGAATTAATAGTTTTTCTCGAATAACATTCGTGCGTCTTCTCATGTAACGGTGATTAACTCTTTCTTTAAGTGGGGGGGGCGAGCAGACTAACCACTACACTGACGTGGCCCCCTGAAGGGAAAAGAAATTCCGAAATTAAGATTGAGACTTACATTCGGAACGACCGTGGTTCGAATTCCGGTATGGCCATTCCTGGTCTACAATTCAAGCCCACGTTCCTGCTGATCTGAAGAACTTGGGCGGACTCTAATGCACTCGCTGCCAACGAGACGTTCAGACGACGACGTGCGAAAATATTTTCTCTGAAATCACTGTTTTCGCCTATACGTAGATATCGGCAAATAATTGTTCTGGCTCTACGATTTTTCGCCAGAAAAGGAGGAAAAAAAAAAACAATCGAAGTACGTAATTGATTTTTACTTGTATCATATTAAGGATATTTAAAAATAAAAATAAAATATCTTGAAAATTGTAAGAAAATCACTGCACAATTAGAGCAGGCATGCGCAGTTTCGTTAAGCGTTAGTAAACATATGCCACGATAATAACATAGTTTAATCTGCGGACTTTCACCGCCCGTAAAATAGTTACCTGGTAACAGATCTAATTTGCACAGTTTAGTGCACTGACTGAAACACTGCACGGCTTGCGCATGGCAGCTCCAGGCGTGCATGTTAATGTCGTCTGTATCCCTCCCTTGTTTATTGTTCTCATGTACGTACTTAAGAACGTTAAGACGTAGATGCCAGCCTACGGAAGTGAAGAGAAGTAGTTGTTAGCAGGCGGCGCAAGTCGACATACTGCTCACGCACTCTACTGTGCTCACAGCAGGACTTGCAACACCTACCCTACTTGTGCTGTACAGATTGTAAGGCGTCAGTCTCCAACAGGGAATTGCAACACCTTCACTAACCTACCCTACTTGTGCTGTACAGATTGTAAGGCGTCAGTCTCCAACTGGAATTGCAACACCTTCACTAACCTACCCTACTTGTGCTGTACAGATTGTAAGGCGTCAGTCTCCAACTGGAATTGCAACACCTTCACTAACCTACCCTACTTGTGCTGTACAGATTGTAAGGCGTCAGTCTCCAACTGGAATTGCAACACCTTCACTAACCTAGCCTACTTGTGCTGTACAGATTGTAAGGCGTCAGTCTCCAACTGGAATTGCAACACCTCTACTAACCTACCCTACTTGTGCTGTACAGATTGTAAGGCGTCCGTCTCCAACTGGAATTGCAACACCTTCACTAACCTAGCCTACTTGTGCTGTACAGATTGTAAGGCGTCAGTCTCCAACTGGAATTGCAACATCTTCACTAACCTAGCCTACTTGTGCTGTACAGATTGTAAGGCGTCAGTCTCCAACTGGAATTGCAACATCTTCACTAACCTAGCCTACTTGTGCTGTACAGATTGTAAGGCGTCAGTCTCCAACTGGAATTGCAACACCTTCACTAACCTACCCTACTTGTGCTGTACAGATTGTAAGGCGTCAGTCTCCAACTGGAATTGCAACACCTTCACTAACCTACCCTACTTGTGCTGTACAGATTGTAAGGCGTCAGTCTCCAACTGGAATTGCAACACCTTCACTAACCTACCCTACTTTTGCTGTACAGATTGTAAGGCGTCAGTCTCCAACTGGAATTGCAACACCTTCACTAACCTACCCTACTTGTGCTGTACAGATTGTAAGGCGTCAGTCTCCAACTGGAATTGCAACACCTTCACTAACCTACCCTACTTGTGCTGTACAGATTGTAAGGCGTCAGTCTCCAACTGGAATTGCAACATCTTCACTAACCTAGCCTACTTGTGCTGTACAGATTGTAAGGCGTCAGTCTCCAACTGGAATTGCAACACCTTCACTAACCTACCCTACTTGTGCTGTACAGATTGTAAGGCGTCAGTCTCCAACTGGAATTGCAACACCTTCACTAACCTACCCTACTTGTGCTGTACAGATTGTAAGGCGTCAGTCTCCAACTGGAATTGCAACACCTCTACTAACCTACCCTACTTGTGCTGTACAGATTGTAAGGCGTCCGTCTCCAACTGGAATTGCAACACCTTCACTAACCTACCCTTCTTGTGCTGTACAGATTGTAAGGCGTCAGTCTCCAACTTGGATGCAGCGTACACACTATTTCACGTGTGCACGATGGGTTTGATTAAAATAAATAACACTTGAGACTAGGGCGAGATAGAACTTTCAATACATCACGTTTATTGCAAACAGTATTTTGAAGCTCTTTAACATGGCCAAAATCGAGATTTTATGACTATTATAGCTTAAAATATTCTAGGCGAATACCTGCAAAACTAGTAGATGACCCTGTATTGATATTTGCTACAGGTTTTCCAGCAAAGAAACTGATAGGTTCGCCTCTTGAATATCGTATAGCTAGAGGCCCTATCATTTCGCGTAACAAATCAGCGCCAATGTGGACGGCATACAAGTATATGGTGGTTTGACGTATTTCATTGGTCCTCCACTCATCAGACACGCCGTGCAGGACTCTGAACCATTAGTACACAGTCAGCACTCGTGCGTGTGGGCGGGTCAGGAGAAAAGGCCCTTACACTATTTAAAAACTTATCATTTGACTTTAAGTTTGCTCTCGGTATATTAAACAAAACTCGTCTTGAATTTTAATAAATGGCAAACAAATATAACGCAAAGAGGAAATATATTAATTGACATATTTTAATATGGAAAAGAAATGAGTTTTCTGTTTTTTAATAAACTTTTAAGATACATTATAAGCCAATTTTTAAAAGCGGTACGTAATGTGCATTCCTGGATAATATCATTATTATTTACATAACAAGATACATATTTTTATGGAGCTCGCAGAACCAATGTTCAACTGTCTGAACCCAGACTTTACAATTGTATTGTGTATTGGGGGTTTGGTTAGAGGAAATAAAACATAGTCAAATGCTAAAGTTTTCTAATGTGTAAGTAGCTAGAGTTCTGTCTGCGACGGCCATAGACTAACGATGAGGTAGACCGATCTCGCTGGCTGCGCACAACCAATCTCTGTGTCCCAACATTGAACTGCCTTTCTGCTAACACGTCTAGCGAAAATGGCGTGGTTTTGATTTTAGGTTAGAAAAGTGATTTTTAAACTAATGTTTTGAGATGAATGTATACTTCCTCTAACCAATTTGTAATGCAGTTTGACTAAATTAAAACTGGTAAAAGTATTTTTTTCAATATAATAGTGCTTGTTATTTAAAAATAAAAATTTAAACGAACGCTTTCAACACTGTTGACCATGTGACTTTGACAGTCGTGTAGGATTAGGTTAGGTCAATGTTGCGTACACTCGCAGAAGACGAATAAGCGGTTTACCTCATATTTCGTCTATGGCGACGGCAGCCGATGAACAAGTGACATGTGCTCGAGTATGTTCTGCTTGGTGCCGTCTCATAGCGCGAGATGGCGACTCTGTCTCTACCCATTGGTACATGCAGCACGTCGCGAGAGCACCGCACCTCAGTGAGAGGGAGCCAGTTCTCGGCTTAGAGACGATGGCGCACTTTATCCGCGTGGCACTATCGCCTCTATCGCTCCCGCGCGTGCTTATCTGCCTCAAGCAAGGAACACTGCTCAACGCGGAATGGTCCCACGATAGCTCACTTGCATTTATGTTTGATATGAGCATGTGTTTCCTCAGTCGTCACACCTGCGTGACATAGACTACATATGAAGTAGACTACATATGAGGTAGACAGCTTATTCGTCTTCTGCGCATGTACCCAACATTCACCTACCCCAATACCCTACACAACTGTCAAAGTTACATGGCCAACAGTGATGAAAGTGTTTGTTTACATCATAATTTCTAAGTACCAAGCACTATTATAACAATAAAATACTTTTACCAGTTTGAATGTAATCAAAAAGCATTACAAATTGATTAGAGGAAGTATAAAAACATCTCAAAAGCACTTGTTTACTAAACAGTGTTCTAACCTCAAACCCAATCCACGCCATTTTCGCTAGACGTGTTAGCAGTAAAGCAGTTTAATGTTGGTACACCGAGATAGATTGTCTGTGCGCAGCCAGCGAGGTCGGTCTACCTCATCTTTAGTCTATGTTTGTACATGCCGAACGGAAATTATTATTTAGTGTGGGCACAGCCGTAGAAGACAGGTCTGGACACTAGCTTGAAAATTTGACGCCCTTATTGACTCATTTCGTTCATGAACCCAGCCACAGAGCGCTGTTACCGAAGTTTGACATGGCTAGCTAGCATAGGGTGGGGAATTTCAATTTTTTCTTAAAATGGGGAAAATGACATTAATATCTCTATGGTGCTATCCCTATACCAGCAACGGTAACAACACTAGATTGCTTGCAGCGCTCTACGGCTACTGCATGAACTAAATCAGTCAATAAGGGGTCAGTTCGCTATTATTGTTAGATAGGCGAGTGTCAAAACCTCTCTCCGACGGCCTTGAGTGCGGGCAACCACACGCAGCTTAACATGTGGTAAGCGATGTCGTGTGTCCTGTCAGACGCATTGTCGGCTTGCAGTGAGACATATCAACATGCACAATAATCGGGATACATTTGGTCCTCATAGCTGACGTTTAATTTTCCAGCTGTGGTATCACATATGTTTTTAAAAGAACGTTTGGATTTTTTATTGCGTACTGTTTCCATGTGAATTTATAAATAAGACTAGGCCACGTTACAACATTAATATTGACAACATGGTTTCGAAACCCCTCAATATTGTCACAAACAGCGTTTTCATAAAACTATATATTATAGCGAACATGTATTCTAGGTGTGCGTGTCAGCCCCCCCCCCCCCCCCCCAACTATCAAACACCATTCTCACCAAGCTTATTTGTCCTGATTCTGTACCTCAAACTCAATAAATACAGTATTGGCTATTGTCTTACAGTATTAGCCATTTATCAACGAATATTTCCTGGAAAGAATGTGCGATTGACATGTCAGAAGTATTCCTGTATGTTAAACATCGAGTTTATGACCTTACAATGTAATAAAAGTGACGTTGAGGGGCCTACAGGTTTGTTCTTTCTATGTGTGAACATGTAGGCTTCGGAAAGTGACAACGACATGCCAGGAGTGTATTATAAGTTTCTTGGGTAGTCTATCGGCAGGTCTCGATGTCGATCTCGACAGTCAACGCTCCTGGCGATTGCAAGACGCCGTTTCAAACGATCGGGAGCAACATATGCCCAAATAGTTATTCAAAGTGCACTATCGTTTCGAGACCTCACTACCTCGGCAATGCTCGGGCTTTACCACCCGATACATTACAACTCACTTATTCCCCCCATTTTACCGTGTGTTCAGGCAGTCAACGTGACAAACGCAAACATACGCTGTGCCTGAAATAATGTTTCATGAAATTAAAGCTATTCTTATAAACCGTGCTATTTACGTGGTTAGTTAATGCATAAAAGTTCATATATAGAACTTATACATTGTCATATATAAAACCAGTAGTATTCCATTTATAAAAACGTAACGCGGGATATTTAGAGTGAAATTTCTCGACGTCGCTACTCTCTCATCGTATGGTTAGACTGTTGGCTGAGGAAAATGGTAACACAATGAATAGTTAATGTGTTGTATACACAGGTTGGTAGTTGAAAACATTACTCGTTCTAAAGGAGCATATTGTTTCACGTATAAAAACGACTGTTAAAAGATGAGATAGTTCATTACTTAGTAGACCCATCTAAGAGGCGATGTAAATAAATATCACTGTGATGTACGTGAACTGTCGTTTTAATAAATACATTTATAAAGTTTGCCTAGAACCTTTACTTAGGCCTAAACAACAAATCTTACATTATAAAAGTGTTTAATTTTGTATGGAAGGAACGCACAAATTCGCGTTACCACTAGTGAAGTAAAGTGCTTCGTACACAAAAACTGTGTTCGTTGTATATTTATTCATACATTGATAGAAGCTGCCGATTTAATTATGTTTGATTATTGTTTGTAGGAATACATTTTTTTCTATATCATTATGAGGAGTAAAATAAATTTGTCGGCCGAGACCCGAACTCAAAACATGCTTGTCTATGTACCAGCAGCTACGCGTAATATCCACTGTGCCATTTCTACACTTACGAAATTGACTCGCGATGCAGAAATATTAAACTCATACTTCAGAACATGTGTTAATACAATTAGATGCATATAATAATGTTCCACATGTATTATAACCTTTTATATGTTGCGTATTACGTTTAAGGAGGACAGAACCATAAAGTTGATGCCCGTTTGCAATGAATACGGCCACCAAGCTTCTCACCCGCCATGTTGAAATTACGCTTTCCGATTGGTAATGCGATTTTCGACAACACAATAGCTGTCGAGTGCTCTCGATCGTTGTCTCACGAGATTCGAGAAGTCATCTTTCACTTAGAATAACAAACACCGGAAATATTACGAAAATCGTTATTTCACGATCGGAGCTCCTCTCGAAAAACTTGGAATAAACCTCCAGAAGGTGATTACACCTCCCACCAGAAGGTTATTTCACTTCCCACCAGAAGGTTATCTCACCTCTCACTAGAAGGTGATTTACACCTCCCATCAGGTGATTACACCTCCCAGCAGAAGGTGATTACACCACCCAGCAGAAGGTGATTACACCTCCCATCAGAAGGTTATTTCACCTCCCACCAGAAGGTTATTCCACTTCCCACCAGAAGGTTATTCCATCCACCAGAAGGTTATTACATTTTCCACCAGAAGGTTATTTCATGTCCCACCAGAAGGTGATTGCACTTGGATTCCATGGATGAGCTTGTATTCCCACAGTGAAACCTGGAGGGTATGGCATGATGATGTAGTCGTGTTTCACATGCCTGCAATGGCTCTGAAACAACCACATTAGTTCTGCCAGTACGGGACCCCGTGGCAACATTGTGGAATAGGCCCAACACAGTTTCAGCCTGACAGTGCACTCAGCTATTAAAAAAAGGTTATAGTTCTGTGTTTTGAGGACATGGCATTTGATCAAATTGAATGGCCAGGCCTAACATCTCACTAGTCAAAGTGAACTCCTTCGAGCTGAGGAGTCCCGGTTGTAATCCACGCCAAACCATTCACGAAACATCAAAGAGCTGTCCATCATTTCGAGGAAAAAATGAATCTATATTTAACGTTGAATTAAAATTGTTTACAAACATTGGTAATCACTGTCGTAATTTATTTTGTTTCATATTTTTAAAATTAATGTAATTGTAATAACGAGTAGATTCGTAAAGTATTTACTTTTCTTATAATGTCATATTTTCACTTGACCAATGAATACATATAGTGTATACAATTATATACTAAGCAGGTCTTACAATAGTGGTCAGTTTACCGTGAACAGCCATAGTACTAGAGGCGTTATGGGACATTCACTCTTTTGGAAAACACATGCGAACAAGGAAAGTTTCTTAAAGCTACTTTTGAGAAGTTTTGGAATAACCTTGAAGCAGCAGTAGACAACAACATAAGTGGACTTCCTTCAAAGCAGAGTTATGTGGCCGAGGTCTCCTGTCGACTGAACGATTTCAAGTTCCATCCTGGGATGAGCCATGGTAGATTAGTTCGTTGTGTGTGCTACTTTGCGACTATCGCACTGGAGGGATGCGGTGCGGAGCAGGGTTCACTTAGCGACAGTCCAAGTATATCTCAGCAGGCCAGACTTCCTGAGAAACAAAGCTCTGCTCGCATTTGTTGACCTTGGGTCTACCGCTGCGTCGTTATGCCGCAGTTATCGAACAAACTCACCGGTCTGGCGTGCGAGTTACAAAGGTCTGCGCAATAGGAAATGGACGATGTCCATTTTTATTGCTGTTGTAGGAGATAAATGTGAGTAGTACTGGTCTATAGTTGGTAAAGAACAGAGTTCTACCTAGGAGCGACTGGAAACTTGTCTTGCACTCGTTGCCTGCTCACCTTGTAGGCGAAGGCACATCACTGGTTCTGTGTGTATTCGAGTATATACTTGTCATTCGGCCGGAATTTATTGTTTACTAGCTAAAATTGGAAATAAAAATAAGTTCGACTTACAGTATTAACTTACACACATTCATGTGCGTGTCATTTTAATGGAAGCGTGATAAATCGGAATTACACTGATGTTGGGATTGAAGGGGAGTGGTTGTGTGTGCCCTTGTATCTTCTAGGTATGTCACTGAGTGAAGTGCTGACATCTCCTGAGTTGTCCGCAAATCTCTATTTGGTTATATTTATGTAAGTAGGGAAAGCAATGGCTGATGTATAAGGCTGCTCGAGTTCTTCAACATTGTAACCAAACATCGGTGAGTCAACTCAGTTCATGACGAAACCCATAACGACGTAAGAACCATATGAAAATGCCGGCATGTGTTCATTCCATATTGTTCATACTCCATCGTGTGCGTGTGGACATACATACAATGACGATAATTTATTTAGTTTTGAATGCAAAGCCAACTGGATTACAAGAGAAAAAAGAATGTGTAATTTGGATGGAGAGAAAATTTAAATTTTATTTTCCTTTCCTCACTTAATAAATGGCACGTTCACCAAAATCACGTTAATTTCTAGTCGTATACAATTGGTTGAACACAAGACGATTAAAAATTGTTCAGTGTAAACAAAACTCTCCCTTTTTTTTTGTGTACATTTCCATGCGTACGTCTTCTACGTTCATGGAAATGATTATGAACGAGCTTACGGCAGATGCACATCACTGTCTTCTTTATTCTTCTCTCTGTTATTCTTTTCTCTAGGTCACTCGCGGTGGTTTAATGGCCAGACTACTCTCTCCCTAAGCCCAGACGTACTCATTTCACCGTAAATAGTCTACAGCGTGTCTAGTTATAATTAATTTTGAATAATTATTGGTAAGATCGTTATTGTGTCAATTAGTTTTTAGACCTACTGCCTCTTGCTTATTTCTTGCTGCTTGTAACTTACATATTACTGCTTGCAGCTTACATATTACTGCTTGCAGCTTACATATTACTGCTTGTAGCTTACATATTACTGCTTGCAGCTTACATATTACTGATTGTAGCTTACATATTACTGCTTGCTGCAACCTTCCAAAATTTTTATAACTAACATTGGTATTGCCATGATCACTTTATTCACGCCTCGTTCAAGTGAAACTGTGAAATTATGAAAAAAAAAGGGGAATATTTTACAAACTGGCCAATTCCACACTTATATTAAACAGTGGAAAGCAAACGACATAATATCAGTATTTACGAATGTTTACCAAACACAGGGCGTATGATAGTCAATGTGCCAGTTAAAATGTATACAGATAGGAGCAGTGTCATCTTTCAAAGATTGATTTCAAAAATGCCAAAATAACTGTGAATAGTGTATAGTGATTATTTAACTAGTGTGTTGAGATTGTAGTGATAGTCAACAAAGCCGCCCAGCCAGAGAGTGTGGACTGGACAGGGTCGCACGTGGATATTGACATGGCCAGGGCGGCGAGCTACTTCAGTGCCCCAGCTGGTCGATAGCAGGGCGCGGCGGACTCTCCCCCGCCCCCTCCCTTTTCCCAGGCAACCCGCCAACCATTCCATACCAACACTCCGCTAAGACCGTGGTTACACGATTGCTGTCCAACACAATCAGCTAAATGCATTCGGTAGCCATTGTCTGAACAAGTTTAACAACAGAACGTGTTTCCGCCGTTACACACCCAAAGCTGAATGATATCTATGGAAATTCTAACCTCAACAAACATGGCACTTAAAATGTATGATATTTAATTATAATAGCCTTCAACATTTATCACTATTGATATTATTAATTGTTATGAAACCTACACTTTTACTGTAATGGCATAATGGGTGGGGATTAGTACATTCAACCACTGTTGAAAATTTCCGTATATTTACGGAATGTTTTACGGAAATATACAGTCTGTATACGAAAAGCCAATCCATAATGACGAAAAACGGAGTTAAATCCTTAAATACAAAATACGGAAAGTCTCCGTATTCCCTTTGACTTCGAGTTACGGGGACGAACAATGCCGATTATACACGAAGCTTTCTTCGCTACTGTAACAAGAAAATTATCGTTTCTGCGGTAGCAACGGTTATCCAAGCGAATATGGCGTAGTCTTTCAAACATAAGAAAATAGCATCAGGCGTCTGTAACATTTGGTAACACTTAAAATATACTAAATTTAATAGAAACTGAACTTTTGCTTTCGTCGTTCGAATACAAATATAAAAGTTATGCCACAATTTACAAGTGAGAGTTGTAGGTAAATGGTGTCCTACCTCCACAGCCCAGGGGTAGGATGGCCGACCTGTAGTTGAAAGGTCGCGACTAAAAGAAGAGTCGTGGACTGGCAATTTACAAGTGAGAGTTGTAGGTAAATGGTGTCCTACCTCCACAGCTCAGGGGTAGGGTGGCCGACCTGTAGTTGAAAGGTCGCGACAAAAAGAAGAGTCGTGGACTAGCAATTTACAAGTGAGAGTTGTAGGTAAATGGTGTCCTACCTCCACAGCTCAGGGGTAGGGTGGCCGACCTGTAGTTGAAAGGTCGCGACAAAAAGAAGAGTCGTGGACTGGCAATTTACAAGTGAGAGTTGTAGGTAAATGGTGTCCTACCTCCACAGCTCAGGGGTAGGGTGGCCGACCTGTAGTTGAAAGGTCGCGACATAAAGAAGAGTCGTGGACTGGCAATTTACAAGTGAGAGTTGTAGGTAAATGGTGTCCTACCTCCACAGCCCAGGGGTAGGGTGGCCGACCTGTAGTTGAAAGGTCGCGACTAAAAGAAGAGTCGTGGACTGGCAATTTACAAGTGAGAGTTGTAGGTAAATGGTGTCCTACCTCCACAGCTCAGGGGTAGGGTGGCCGACCTGTAGTTGAAAGGTCGCGACTAAAAGAAGAGTCGTGGACTGGCAATTTACAAGTGAGAGTTGTAGGTAAATGGTGTCCTACCTCCACAGCTCAGGGGTAGGGTGGCCGACCTGTAGTTGAAAGGTCGCGACTAAAAGAAGAGTCGTGGACTGGCAATTTACAAGTGAGAGTTGTAGGTAAATGGTGTCCTACCTCCACAGCTCAGGGGTAGGGTGGCCGACCTGTAGTTGAAAGGTCGCGACAAAAAGAAGAGTCGTGGACTGGCAATTTACAAGTGAGAGTTGTAGGTAAATGGTGTCCTACCTCCACAGCTCAGGGGTAGGGTGGCCGACCTGTAGTTGAAAGGTCGCGACAAAAAGAAGAGTCGTGGACTGGCAATTTACAAGTGAGAGTTGTAGGTAAATGGTGTCCTACCTCCACAGCTCAGGGGTAGGGTGGCCGACCTGTAGTTGAAAGGTCGCGACAAAAAGAAGAGTCGTGGACTGGCAATTTACAAGTGAGAGTTGTAGGTAAATGGTGTCCTACCTCCACAGCTCAGGGGTAGGGTGGCCGACCTGTAGTTGAAAGGTCGCGACTAAAAGAAGAGTCGTGGACTGGCAATTTACAAGTGAGAGTTGTAGGTAAATGGTGTCCTACCTCCACAGCTCAGGGGAAGGGTGGCCGACCTGTAGTTGAAAGGTCGCGACAAAAAGAAGAGTCGTGGACTGGCAATTTACAAGTGAGAGTTGTAGGTAAATGGTGTCCCACCTCCACAGCCCAGGGGTAGGGTGGCCGACCTGTAGTTGAAAGGTCGCGACTAAAAGAAGAGTCGTGGACTGGCAATTTACAAGTGAGAGTTGTAGGTAAATGGTGTCCTACCTCCACAGCTCAGGGGTAGGGTGGCCGACCTGTAGTTGAAAGGTTGCGACAAAAAGAAGAGTCGTGGACTAGCAATTTACAAGTGAGAGTTGTAGGTAAATGGTGTCCTACCTCCACAGCCCAGGGGTAGGGTGGCCGACCTGTAGTTGAAAGGTCGCGACTAAAAGAAGAGTCGTGGACTGGCAATTTACAAGTGAGAGTTGTAGGTAAATGGTGTCCTACCTCCACAGCTCAGGGGTAGGGTGGCCGACCTGTAGTTGAAAGGTCGCGACTAAAAGAAGAGTCGTGGACTGGCAATTTACAAGTGAGAGTTGTAGGTAAATGGTGTCCTACCTCCACAGCTCAGGGGTAGGGTGGCCGACCTGTAGTTGAAAGGTCGCGACTAAAAGAAGAGTCGTGGACTGGCAATTTACAAGTGAGAGTTGTAGGTAAATGGTGTCCTACCTCCACAGCTCAGGGGTAGGGTGGCCGACCTGTAGTTGAAAGGTCGCGACAAAAAGAAGAGTCGTGGACTGGCAATTTACAAGTGAGAGTTGTAGGTAAATGGTGTCCTACCTCCACAGCTCAGGGGTAGGGTGGCCGACCTGTAGTTGAAAGGTCGCGACTAAAAGAAGAGTCGTGGACTGGCAATTTACAAGTGAGAGTTGTAGGTAAATGGTGTCCTACCTCCACAGCTCAGGGGTAGGGTGGCCGACCTGTAGTTGAAAGGTCGCGACTAAAAGAAGAGTCGTGGACTGGCAATTTACAAGTGAGAGTTGTAGGTAAATGGTGTCCTACCTCCACAGCTCAGGGGTAGGGTGGCCGCAGCAGCCCGTGTAACCGCGTCCTTACTTCATGTAAACTTTCTTCCAGGCTACGTTATTTTCTCCGAGGGGGCTAATTAATCTTCGGGCGGTGCATTGCGTAAACGTCAATTTCACTGCACAGTGCTCTATAATAAGTAAAGTGTTTATGGATATATAGGGATGATAAGTATCCTTCAATAACACGCGTTATCAGGTTTTATTAAAACATTTCTTTTTAACGTTTTAATAAAATTATTTAATAAACATCCCGGGATGAAAAGGGCAGTATTTGGTTTCAGGGGGATATGGGGGGGGGGGGGGGGGGGGCACTCCCGGAGATATACCTGGAGAAGAAAATGATTCACTTCCAAGTTGTTTATCTCACAAAAATCACTTGAGTACCGCGCAAATGTCTAAAGCCTGTTCACGATAAAATGAGCACTTTTTAAATCAACCGTAGCGAAAACTCACTGCTTCTACCTGCAAATATTTTAACGGGCGCACTGAGTGACACGCCCCAGTAAAGTTGGTAACGATGGATGAAAAGTTGTTACATATCTTAAAGTAATATATAAAGTGGTAAGTAACTATTTGTAAAATATTTCTTTCGCGCTGTTTTTTTAATGCTTCGAAGTGTAAAAAAAAGAGCAGATTTTTAAAATGTTTACTGTTCTAATAATTTCAGTTTTTACCGACTCATGAATAAAAGTGCTGAGGCCCGTGGCAAAGTTAATTTTACGTAAGGCGGAAAAATACCCAACGTGCATCCAACAAGATCTTAAGCAGGGTCTCAAAAGGGCTCAGTTTAGCGTGAACAGCCTATACACACATGAGAGAAGCTACAGGCGAGTCGCATGCTGTACAGCCAACATTGCCAGTCCCGTTGCCTTCTGTATTCCAGGTCATATTTCACCATTTTCTTTATTTGGTTAACTAAATGAGCTTTCGAAAAGTGCCCCCTTAATGCAGTTATTAGTTATCAAATTATTACAGTTTTCAAAATATAACACCCAAAAGTCTCAATTTCCCGAATTCCGCAGCTTACTAGGCTTTGCTCCTATTCCCCCCCCCCCCAATTAAAATTGCATTTAATGCAGTCTGTCTAGTGCGCAGAACATACTGATTCAGTATGAGTGCGAATTATAAACAAGCGAGCGAGTATTGGCATTCTGAATTTTGTTGAAAATAGGGGCCAGACTTGTCGTAAATATATTTTTGTCCATTCAAGCGAAACTGTTAACATTAATTTAATAAATAGTTTAAATGACTAACTTTAACTGAAAAGTAGTTTTTGTTCCTTTCGTAGCTTGTAACACAAATGCAGTATGCCACGCTTAGACTCTAATTCAACTTTTTGAACCTGCCTATAACACTCTTGTGTCGTGATTTGAGTGTCATATTTTGAAAACTATAATGATTTGACAACTAACAACTGTATTAAGGAGGCATTTTTCGAAATCTCTCTCGGATAACCAAATTCCAAAAAATATGAGAAATATGACCTTAAGGAGTCATTCTACCTGCGGCTGTTTTCCACCTTCGAGGCCGAGAAGCGTGCGAGCAATAAGGTCGACATTGTTAGTATCATCAAGTGCCCTATCGCCGCTATGCGCACGGCTCTACAATTGCCGTTCAGTGTTCTCGTCGTGCTCTCTCTTCCTATCATTTTATTGGTTAAAAGCCTATAGCAAAGCCCAATGAAAGGCCCTGTGCTAGTCTAGGAATTCACCCACAATATTTTAAGCTTTGTTAGTGTCCGGAGATGTAATTTTTTGGCCATGTTGCAGAGCTTCAAAACAGTATCTGTAATCTGTGGAAAGTTGTGTGCAAACAGATTGCCTACACGGTAAATATTTCCAATACCTCCGGCAGACATCGCAATGCAGGACAACCCCGATGGCTAAGGAGCTGCAAATTTTGGCTTATTACTTGTGCTTATTGTAATTAATGAGCACAGAAGTTTGCCTCACCGCGCAACGCACAGTTTACGTATCTATTACGAGCTTTCTGGCTGTCCGGTTACCCTCACATTTACTGACGAACGAATTAGCTGGCTAGATAATAAACACATCCGGGCTACCATAGGCCACCAACCGAAAAAGGTTGATTTGAATATAGGTTATGGAATATGTGAAGCACTGTGAGGCCGTGTCTGAAATGGCAGATTTTGTTGACAAAATGTATACAATAATGGTCACGTATTTATTCATTTGCTAGTTTGATATTCCGTATATTATATCTTAGCGGATGTTAGCAAAAATACAAAGTGGCAAAATTGGCGCCATGTTGGTTTTTACCTTCAAGAAACATGTGCAAATGCATAAATAAAGTAAGTGTTCTGCTTTGTTTATATATTTCGCAACAAAACTTTTTAGAAATTTTTATTGCATAATCCATTATTTTCATATTTATTAACGTATTCGCAGCATTCCAGTGATGATTGTAGAAATATTACATCCGTTATAAGAATAGACTAAAGATGAGGTAGACCGATCTCGCTAGCTGCGCACAACCAATCTCCGTGTCCCAACATTGAACTGCACACCTGCCAACACGTCTAGCAAAAATGGCGTGGATTGGGTTGAGGTTAGAAAACTGACATGTAAACAAGTGCTTAGCGATGTTTTTATACTTCCTCTAATCAGTTTGTAATGCTTTTTGATTAAATTAGAAATGGTAAAAGTATTTTATTAATATAATAGTGCTTGTCATTTAAAATTAGATATAAACAAACACATTCATCACTGTTGACCATGTAACTTTGACAGTTGTGTAGGATTGGGGTAGGTGAATGTTGGGTACATGCGCAGAAGACGGATAAGCGGTCTACCTCATCTCTAGCCTTTGGTTTTAAGCCTTAAATTTAGATAAAAATTGTCACATATGTATGTTTTCAATGTTACGTATTTCTTTGTTGGTAATATGTTATGTCTTCTATGGAAGCACATTGCATTTGAGTTGTTGATAAGTTTTGATGATGTAACCAAGAACAAATATGAATGTCTTTTAAAATAAATCTGGATATTTGCCATATTGTGATTGGTTATGTGTCCAGGCTTAGAAAAAGTAGTCGTGAAGTGCAGATTACGTGAATAATCTCGGACTATAGTGATCAAAGCAACGAATTCGTGCAGTTGTGCTCCCGTCGGCAAATATGAACTACCTGGCTATCCCACCTCTCACAAGTGGTAATTTCTCCAATTGGTTATGGAGGGTAGAGATTTGCCTGGATAAAGAATGTGTGAAAAGTGTCCTTGAAATTTCACCGAGTGAAGTGAGAAGGCCGAGGAAAAGGCGGATTTTGAGTCAAAGGACAAGGAAGGCCGATGGATCACCATTCAAGGTGTTTCCGATCGTCACTTAGAAAGGGTAAAAGGAGCAGAACGATGACATCACTGAGAAATGTGTTGGTCAGAACAAGTCCCATATACACATTCTTTGTTATGTAGCGGCTGGTAAAACTGAAATTTAATGAAGGCGATATTAAAGATCACTTTTTTCAAGTTGAAAGTTTTGGATGAAACCGACCGAGCCTGTTACTTAATTTTATCGATGCCGGAGTCGTACAACACGGTAATAACAGCACTCGCGACCATGACAGAATTTACTCATGAATTTGTAAAAGGCAGACTAGTAGATACTGACATTCGGATGAAGGAAGGGAGAGCATCGTTTCAAGATAGTGGTTGTTCGTTAACTACTCAAAAAAGTTAAGAAGCAAGGTTGCTATAACTGTGCACATCTCTCTCACTTCAAAAAGGACTGTCCTCTTGCAGAGAAGAAATTTTTTTAGAGGTAAATCAAGAGGATATTATCGAGAAAGAGGAAAAGGAAAGAATTTCGTAAATGCAATTGGGGCACCAATAGACTGTCTCTGAGATGTCGTTAGGGGCTGGAGTTCGTAATTGTACAGCAGTTACAAAAGGTAACGAACTTACTGTGGTAAATGAAATGGTTGCCCTTTCTCATGAAGAACCAAAGATGTCAGGGACTGTTAGCTTTATTACAGATAGTGGATCTTCGGGCTATTTGGTAACATCAAATGTAGTATCTGTGATGTTTGATGTTAAAACATTGGGAAATCCTGTGTTTATTCGTATTGCAAATAGTAAAAATTTAAAATCGATTCAGCAAAGATCTATTAAATTTCTATTTGAAAACACTGTGATAAAAGTATCGGCTCTTAAAGTGCAATCTTTATCACATAATTTGCTGTCTGTGAGAAAAATTATTCAAACAGGAAACAGTGTCGTTTTTTTCGCAAAATGGTTGCGTTATTAGAAATGTTAGAAAATGTTTTGAGATGAAATGTAGACAAGTAGGCAATGTATGTGTTTCTGTATTTGACTTGGTGGTAGAGCTGAATGTCCTAGTGCTTATCACTTGTTATGGCATCGAAGGTTAGGTCACCCTGGATAAGAATGCCTTTGTAGACTGGGTTTGCCATTCACCACTGAAGAATGCGGGGCATGCAATGGAGGAAAGTCAAATAGATTACTTTTTAAGACTTACCAGTGCCCAGATCAAGTAGAAAAGGTGAACATCTCCATTCCCATATAGCAGGTCCAGTAAAAACCCCTACCCTTGAAGGTGAGAAATATTACCAACCCACAATTGATGATTACTCACATTCTGTATTGGTGTATCTGTTAAAAATTAAACGCGAAGCATCAGAGAACTTGATTAACTATGCGACATGATTTGAAACTGATGTAAATAGATGTTCAATTATCAGAACTAGATTGTGCTGGTAAATACACATCACATTATGTGAAGAATATTTGTAAACAAAAAGGAATAATACTGGAGTATATTGTGTATTTATAAGACATTATTGTAGAAAACTGTTTATATAGCTCACTACCTATCTATGACAACCTTGATGTTTAAAATATTAATTTTTTTTTTTTTTTTTTTTTTTTTTTTTAATTCAGCCTTAGTTTTACACATTCCACACTAAGATTTTGTGAAATTTACTCTATTTTATATGTAGTGTAAAGAATTCCTCGTAAGAATAAAACAAAAAGTACTGTGCGTTCGTGCGACTCCAGCGCAAAAGTCGTGGAAGTGTAGTTACGTGCATTCGGAGCATGCAAGCATACAAGGTTCCTTGCCCATTGTATTATGTATCTAAATTATGACAACTGCTTTAAACTGTTCTAGTACAACATTATTCCCGCAGTTATTACTCCTGTTGTTAGAACGTTTCTATTGTGGTTGGAGAAGAAAGTTCTTCAAAACTAACGGCTAATTATACCATTGTTTGGTCTACACCGAACTTTTGGTTCTCTTTGTATGAATTCGCAAAATTTAAAATTTCAAACCAAAAACTTTTGCCTCAAAATATTTTCTTATTAATAGAACATCTCAAAGTTTTCACGGCTAAAAAAAATCCCAGCTGTGTTAACTAGCCTGCAGTGCTACCAAGCCGGCAGTGCTACCAAGCCTGCAGTGCTACCAAGCCTGCAGTGCTACCAAGCCGGCAGTGCTACCAAGCCTGCAGTGCTACCAAGCCGGCAGTCGGGAACTTCAAATGGGGAACCAATGTTAAACGAAATTCCTTCTCATTGCGCCAATTTTTAAGATAACTATTTCAAACAAATAGCATTCTACGTGAAAGTTCTTAAGAAATGATGCTACGGCAAACTATGTTGCCATTTTTTTTGGTATGATGTTTTTTATAAAATGAAAATATTGAAATTTACATATAACAAAAAAAAATGGATAGATAATGTTTTTTTCAAAAACAATTTTATATAGCAATATTCTCTGAGAAAATCGTGTCAACGTGTTTTTTGTTTGAAATAGTTATCTTCAAAATTGGCGCAATGTGAAGGAATTTCGTTTAACATTGGTTCCCCATTTGAAGTTCCCGACTGCCGGCTTGGTAGCACTGCAGGCTGGCCGTTAAGTGAAGAAATTGTCGCAAAGGAGATGCCCCATATACGGGCTTTCGTGTGTAGTTACGACGATAGGTATTATTTTTAAAAGGTACCCTGTAAAAGTTTGACATAAGTTAGCCAGAGTAATTCTGTTGTAATTCCCAGGTTAGAAATAGTGCCTACTGTGCGTGGCCTTGGTGGAAACGTAAACAACACTTGTGTACAGCCACTTATCAGTAAATGTTATCAACTGGACTGCGTACTGGGCACTGGTGCCTTTCTGAGTACAACACAGGCAAGAAGTATCGTTAATGTGCAACATTATCACTATCGAGAAGACGATGACTGTACTGCAAGCCGCCCCATCATATTCTGCACCGACCTAAAAACATAGATATAAGCAAATAAAAATATTTCGCTTGTGCGCTCTAATGGCGAATTTAGTCTAAGACGCTTGGGATGAATTGCATCATGGAATTATTTACTTCTCTTAAAATGCAGTTTATAAATTCACAGGCGTGTTGTTGAGTAGACAGATGCGTGGTGGCAAACACCGTGTTAAATAAAACTCGCTCGGCTTTCTCTATGAGACCCGGTGAAGAGCATCACTAGCACTTATGGCAAACCATTACAGAATTTAGTCTTAAATAATTTACTCTAACGGAAAATAGCTAATGGCATCATATGGCGACAGTCCGCTTGTTGCTAGTAATCGCAAACGGCGCAAGTCGAATACGGAAAGATGATTCAGGGCCTATACACTAGTGCGTGTTGTTGGCACCAAAATGAAATAGGGCCTATACACTACTGCGTGTTGTAGGGACCAAAATGATAGAGGGCCTATACACTAGTGCGTGTTGTAGGCGTCAAGATGATGCACGGCCTATACATTAGTGCAGGTTGTAGGCACCAAGATAATGTAGGGCCTATACACTAGTGCGTGTTGTAGGCACCAAGATAATGTAGGGCCTATACACTAGTGCGTGTTGGTACTGTGATGATGTAGGGCCTACACATTAGTGCGTGTTGTAAGCACCAAGATGTTGTATGGCCTATGCATTAGTGAATGCTGTAGGCACCAAGATGATGTAGGGCCTATACACTAGTGCGTGTTGTAGGCACCAAGATGATGTAAGGCCTATACAATAGTGCGTTTTGTAGGCATCAAGATGATGTATGTCCTATACACTAGTGCGTGTTGTAGACACTAAGATCATGTAGGTCCTATACAGTAGTGCGTGTTGTAGGCACCAAGATGATGTATGACCTATACACTAGTGCGTATTTTGGGCACCGTGATGATTTAGGGTTTATACACTAGTGCATGTAGTAGGCACTAACATGATGTAGGGCCTTTACACTAGTGCGTGTTGTTGGCACCAAAATGATGTAGGGCCTATACACTAGTGCGTGTTGTAGGCACCAAGAAAATGTAGGCCCTATACACTAGTGCGCGTTGTAGGCAACAAGATGATGTAGGGCATATACACTAGTACGTGTTGTTGGTACGAAGATGATGTAGGTCCTATACACTTGTGCGTGTTGTTTGCACCAATATGATATAGGACCTATACACTAGTGCGTGTTGTTCGTACCAAGGTGATAGTGCCTATACACTAGTCCGTGTTGTAGGCAATAAGATAATGTATGGCCTATACACTATTGTGTGATGTTGGCACCATGATTATGTAGAGCCTATACAGTAGTGCGTGTTGTTGGTACCAATATTTTGTAGGGCCTATACACTAGTATATGTTGTTGGTACCAAGATGATGTAGGTCTTATACACTCGTGCGTGTTGTTGGCACCAAGATTTGTAATTGTTGTGTTTAATTAGATATCGAACTTTATGAAAATGTTTTTTTTGAGCGAAATTGTGGAATGCCTGCTTGTGCGGTGAGTTAACTTTCGCGACTAGTCTGCATTCAATGATCTCACTGCGAATTATACGGACCTGAATGTTTTTTGTGAAATAGTTGTTTGCGTGAATTCGCGTATCTCGGTGTTGTGCAAATACGCCTTTTTGTCAGAAAAATAAAAAAACAATAACCTATATTTTTATTATTTTATTTTTGTCATATATACTATATTTTTGGAGAAATTTTTTTTTTGAAGATGCTTAAATATCGTATTTTTAAAGCTTGTCTATGAAGTTTCCTTAAACGGCAAGAGAACGTACGTACATAGATTAATCTGTGTAATAAAACCCCACTGTTACAGATCTGTATTGCACAGTACAGCGACATGACGAAAAATACGCACGCCTTGCGCATAGGAGCGTTGAGACACTAGGCGTGCGTGTTAGTGTCGCCCGTATTGCTCCCTGGCTTCTTGACCTTGGGCGCACAGCTCCAACTAACTCTTAACGAAACAGGATGGAGAAATAATACTGGTCGTGCAACGTGTTGTATAGGTTACACACACATATATATAATAATATTGTAGAACGACAAGTTCTGTAAACGCCTGTCCAAATACTTGGTTTGAAAATTAGCGTGAAATGGCGCAATTTTGTTAATCTGTTGTGTTTATGTTTGAATTAGTTTAGTATCGTCGTGTGCCGTGTAAAATGGCAAGATATTGGCACTGCCGGTCGTAGCCCAATACTCTCTTGTAGAGGGACAGATATAAAATGTGCATGTGTCTGCTGAGTGAGGCAAGTAATACCCCGGGTCCACAGCAATAACAACTTGCCAGAGTTGGTCCGCCCACGAGTTATTGCAATCGGCAGTGTGCAGCGGCCAGAGTTGGGTCGTGTACGATTTATTTATAAAACAATAGCACCTGACCCCCTCAGGCGCGGACTATATATTGACACTGGCGGTCGTAGCCCAATACTCTCTTGTAGAGGGACAGATATAAAATGTGCATGTGTCTGCTGAGTGAGGCAAGTAATACCCCGGGTCCACAGCAATAACAACTTGCCAGAGTTGGTCCGCCCACGAGTTATTGCAATCGGCAGTGTGCAGCGGCCAGAGTTGGGTCGTGTACGATTTATTTATAAAACAATAGCACCTGACCCCCTCAGGCGCGGACTATATATTGGCACTGCCGGTCGTAGCCCAATACTCTCTTGTAGAGGGACAGATATAAAATGTGCATGTGTCTGCTGAGTGAGGCAAGTAATACCCCGGGTCCACAGCAATAACAACTTGCCAGAGTTGGTCCGCCCACGAGTTATTGCAATCGGCAGTGTGCAGCGGCCAGAGTTGGGTCGTGTACGATTTATTTATAAAACAATAGCACCTGACCCCCTCAGGCGCGGACTATATATTGACACTGGCGGTCGTAGCCCAATACTCTCTGTAGAGGGACAGATATAAAATGTGCATGTGTCTGCTGAGTGAGGCAAGTAATACCCCGGTTCCACAGCAATAACAACTTGCCAGAGTTGGTCCGCCCACGAGTTATTGCAATCGGCAGTGTGCAGCGGCCAGAGTTGGGTCGTGTACGATTTATTTATAAAACAATACACCTGACCCCCTCAGGCGCGACTATATATTGGCACTGCCGGTCGTAGCCCAATACTCTCTTGTAGAGGGACAGATATAAAATGTGCATGTGTCTGCTGAGTGAGGCAAGTAATACCCCGGTCCACAGCAATAACAACTTGCCAGAGTTGGTCCCCCACGAGTTATTGCAATCGGCAGTGTGCACGGCCAGAGTTGGGTCGTGTACGATTTATTTATAAAACAAACCACTGACCCCCTCAGGCGCGGACTATATATTGGCACTGCCGGTCGTAGCCCAATACTCTCTTGTAGAGGGACAGATAAAAATGTGCATGTGTCTGCTGAGTGAGGCAAGTAATACCCCGGTCCACAGCAATAACAACTTGCCAGAGTTGGTCCGCCCACGAGTTATTGCAATCGGCAGTGTGCACGGCCAGAGTTGGGTCGTGTACGATTTATTTATAAAACAAACACTGACCCCCTCAGGCGCGGACTATATATTGGCACTGCCGTCGTAGCCCAATACTCTCTTGTAAGGGACAGATATAAAATGTGCATGTGTCTGCTGAGTGAGCAAGTAATACCCGGTCCACAGCAATAACAACTTGCCAGATTGGTCCGCCCACGAGTTATTGCAATCGGCAGTGTCAGCGCCAGATGGGTCGTGTACGATTTATTTATAAAACAATACACCTGACCCCTCAGGCGCGGACTATATATTGCACGCCGTCGTAGCCCAATACTCTCTTGTAGAGGGACAGATATAAAATGTGCATGTGTCTGCTGAGTGAGGCAAGTAATACCCCGGTCCACAGCAATAACAACTTGCCAGAGTTGGTCCGCCCACGAGTTATTGCAATCGGCAGTGTCAGCGGCCAATTGGGTCGTGTACGATTTATTTATAAAACAATACACCTGACCCCTCAGGCGCGGACTATATATTGCACTGCCGGTCGTAGCCCAATACTCTCTTGTAAGGGACAGATATAAAATGTGCATGTGTCTGCTGAGTGAGGCAAGTAATACCCCGGGTCCACACAATAACAACTTGCCAGAGTTGGTCCGCCCACGAGTTATTGCAATCGGCAGTGTGCAGCGGCCAGAGTTGGGTCTGTACGATTTATTTATAAAACAATACCACCTGACCCCCTCAGCGCGGACTATATATTGGCACTGCCGGTCGTAGCCCAATACTCTCTTGTAGAGGGACAGATAAAAATGTGCATGTGTCTGCTGAGTGAGGCAAGTAATACCCCGGGTCCACAGCAATAACAACTTGCCAGAGTTGGTCCGCCCACGAGTTATTGCAATCGGCAGTGTGCAGCGGCCAGAGTTGGGTCGTGTAGATTTATTTATAAAACAATACACCTGACCCCCTCAGGCGCGGACTATATATTGGCACTGCCGGTCGTAGCCCAATACTCTCTTGTAGAGGGACAGATATAAAATGTGCATGTGTCTGCTGAGTGAGGCAAGTAATACCCGGGTCCACAGCAATAACAACTTGCCAGAGTTGGTCCGCCCACGAGTTATTGCAATCGCAGTGTTCAGCGGCCAGAAGTTGGGTCGTGTACGATTTATTTATAAAACAATAGCACCTGACCCCCTCAGGCGCGGACTATATATTGACACTGGCGGTCGTAGCCCAATACTCTCTTGTAGAGGGACAGATATAAAATGTGCATGTGTCTGCTGAGTGAGGCAAGTATATACCCCGGGTCCACAGCAATAACAACTTGCCAGAGTTGGTCCGCCCACGAGTTATTGCAATCAGCAGTGTACAGCGGCCAGAATTGGGTCGTGTACGATTTATTTATAAAACAATAGCACCTGACCCCCTCAGGCGCGGACTATATATTGACACTGGCGGTCGTAGCCCAATACTCTCTTGTAGAGGGACAGATATAAAATGTGCATGTGTCTGCTGAGTGAGGCAAGTAATACCCCGGGTCCACAGCAATAACAACTTGCCAGAGTTGGTCCGCCCACGAGTTATTGCAATCGGCAGTGTGCAGCGGCCAGAGTTGGGTCATGTACGATTTATTTATAAAACAATACCACCTGACCCCCTCAGGCGCGGACTATATATTGGCACTGCGGTCGTAGCCCAATACTCTCTTGTAGAGGGACAGATATAAAATGTGCATGTGTCTGCTGAGTGAGGCAAGTAATACCCCGGGTCCACAGCAATAACAACTTGCCAGAGTTGGTCCGCCCACGAGTTATTGCAATCGGCAGTGTGCAGCGGCCAGAGTTGGGTCGTGTAGATTTATTTATAAAACAATAGCCACCTGACCCCCTCAGGCGCGGACTATATATTAGGCACGAACGCTGCCCCCCCGTAGACGGACAGTGATAGCACTCGTTCATGTTTGCGGAGTCGACACGAGGCTAAGACAGAAGGATCACTTCCATCATGCTTTGAGGAGCTCTGTCCGACTACGTGTGAGACTTCATGGCGAGCATTAATCGGCTTGAAGTTGGGTGTAAGTGTTTTATTAAACCATCGACTGTCCTCAGGTGGACTAATATATCCGCTGGCGATAGGCAGGTTTACCGTTGAGACGATTATATAAATTCGTTCACTTCACAGAGTGAGGAGATTACCGTTGAGAACTAGAGCATTTAACGTTATATTGTATTAATTTTGGTATTGAATCGTGCAGTAATGTGTCTTGTATTATAAAAATTCCCGGCTAGGCTTGTACTATACTTGTCAGTGAGCTACGTCTATATTGACGTGTAAAAGTCTTGGTAAAGAATTACGGAGTTTAGGAACTTGAGTGAATACCTAAGCATGGCAGTTCAGGGACAGATTGAAGAGGCGTACATTGTGTTGTACACATTCAGAACACATATCATCGTGGCAAAAATACAATTATTTTCATCTATAGACTATTCACGATAACGTGAGCACTTTTGAAAGCCCTCTCATTTGGAATAATAGTCAATAAATATATTTGTATTTTAGCCTTAGACGTTAACTTCTGAGCGCAGTGGAATATACGCACTGTGTTTATTACTTACATGGCAATATTTATTTAAAGAAGGTGGTTAAGTAATAAAAAGACTGAAAATAAAAAGTAACTAGGGCCTCAAAAGTGCTCACTTTACCGTGAACAGCCTATGGATGTTTGTATAGTGCGTTGGCGCTCAAACTGTGCGCGGTATTTAATTCTCGACTAGAAACCAACGTTGGCCAAACGGTTGTAATTTGATTGGAAATGCTGGCTACAGGTTGGACTGCAACACATACACTAACACAACAATGGCCCAACGTAATAGGTAAGGACAGCCGAATTTCGCGAAAAGATTTCACGACCAGTTGTATTTCATAACACTTTAGCTCAGATCCGCTTTTGTGATTGGGTGATCTAGATGTTACCACGAACCAGAGACTTGCAGTATCGGAGTAACTTACTTCTGATTGGCCAGTCAGCTAAGGAAATGTTTTCTCACAGACGCAATAAGCAAAAGGAAACTGCTCATAGGGTTTTGAAGTCTAGCATGTGCGGGATTCTTTTCTCGCAAAAATCGGGTGTTCCTAGTAATAGGCCAACGAAAATTAGCTACCACGAACATGTTAAGAAATTACTTAGCACCCGTCAGACAGCGACGCCGATAAATTAGAATATGCTATAAAATACCGCAAGTTTAATATTTTTAAATATTAAACTGGCTTGTTGATGGCTGGTAACAAGTTTATAAGCACATTGTTTATAATAATGTATTTTTTCTTTTGGGCCAAAGTTGTACAGCCAACATTTTATGTCAAATTGTATAGAAAACGTTCTGACTGTAAACAATGCTTATTTCTTGTATATTTTACACTGCGAATGTTCTTCAAGACCTGAGATCGTTTCTTTTCGAAATATGTTTAGTTGTTCATGAGTTGATACAATGTTTTAAAGATATTAGTTGGTGATGTGTACTTTTTGTTATTTTTGGTCAATACTGCATTGGAGTTATGTTAATAGTATATTAGCAATATGTTGTAAATGATAAAGTCGACAGTGCTCGTAATCTTATACATTGCATGCTTTGACTGAACAAAATGCTTAAAAAGAAATATGTGCCTTACTGGAAAGCATGTAAGACATAACTACGACATTTGTTATTTCCCATGGGATAATAATCAAATACAGTTTAAAAGCACGTATTAATACAATAAGAAATATAACACAATATGCTGAACTGAAGTGTTAGGTATAGGCTGTTCGTGGTAACCCGAGCACTTTTGAAATCGACATTTGAAAAATGTCACTGCTCCTACCTGCACATATTTCAACTGGCACAGTGTCTGGCGCTCACCCAGTTGAGTTGGTAACGGAGGGAAGTAATTACATGTCTTCGCTTTGAATCACATCTGTTAGGTTATGTGTGAATACTGAAATAATTAATACTGCCTTCTGTTTTTTTAGTGCATATGGATGTAAGAAATATCAAATAGCTTATGTAAGATAGGTATTTAACCTTCTCGTAAGTTCACATTTTCACTCGACCGACGCACGGATAAAGAGTGATGAGGCCCACGGCAATGTTAATTTTACATAAGGTGGAGGAATACAAAACGTGTATACAAGTAGATCTTAAGCAGGGCTTTCAAAAGTGCTCATTTTACCGTGAACAGACTATACACAGATACACATTCTCTGATAATGGTATTCTTCTTTATCCCGTCGAATTCATACACATCTTGAAACGTGCGCATAAAATTATTAAAATCAGCAGGAATTCTTCCACCAATAACATATTCAGTATATCATTGAAACGATCTTGTTTTTATTCTGAAATAAATGGCTTTACCCAAAAACGTAGATTTTTCCTTATTTTTTATTAAAATCATTAAAGAATGATTTCAGCTCGTTCCTTATTCATTACTTATTCAGGGGCCGCAGTGGTGTAGTGGCTAGACTACTCGCCTCCCACATAGGCGAACCGGGCTCGATTCTCGGCGGGGTCGCTCCCGGATCTTCGCTTGTGGGGAGTCGTGCTGGACGATGTCGTTGGTCGGCGGGCCTTCTGGGGAATATCCCGTTGCCCCCGCACCTTCATTCCGGCGCTGCTCCATACCCATCTACCTTCACCCACATCGTCTCTCAAGACCTCAATGTTAAGAGCCGTCCAAGGCCGTGGTTACACGACTTCTGTGTCCAACACATTCGGTAGCCATTGCCTGAACAAGTTTAAAACCAGAACGTGTTTTCGCGATCACACACCGAAAGCAGAATGAACAATGGAAATTCTAACCTCAACAAACATGAAACCTAAAATGTATGATATTTAATTATAATAGCTTCAAACATTTATTACTACTGATCTTTTTAATTGTTATGAAACCTACACTTTTACTGTAATGGCATAATGGATGGGTATTTATACATTCAATTTTAAACAAGTTGCTAATTCAACAAGTGCAGGAATTCCCGCCAAATTCAGCAATATTTATTACACTGCTTGTTTACTTGGAAGCAGCCAATAGGAGCGCAGCAGGGAAGTGAAGTCGTTCGAAACGACTTATGAAAACTTTTCATCTTGAACGAGAAACAACTGCGATCGGAACTCGTTCCTAGGTAATGTAACCTCTTCAATAGCTGAACTTGTTTAAGTGAAGCTGTTCTGCCAGCAGCCCGTGTAACCGCGGCCTAAATCTCTTCAGTCAGTTGTAAGCTCTGGTACGAAAAATTAAACATGCTTGTTAGTATTTGTGCATCAACATTCAGCAAGCGTTCACACTGAAGTACAGGACGGCGAAAATTTCTGTGGCGTTCGCCAAAGCTGACAGCGATCGGAACGCACTCTTGAGTGTGGAACATTTTTGTGCCCCTCTGAACGTCCACATTGACGGAAATTTGTTTGTGTGCACAAAGATTGTCGCGGAACAGAACGCACAACGCAAATTTGTATTGGTACGGACCAGGCTTTGGTGAGAGAATGCTGTCTGTGGGACACGCCACGGAGCGTGAAGTTTGTATGGAGCAGCCGCGGAATAAGGGCGGGTGTGAAACGGGAGCACTCCAAGACAACCCCATTCTGCGCTCGTGCTTTAGCATAACACACATTAAAAAAAAGTTTCATAATTTTTTTAGTAGACTGCAAAAATAGAAGCTTTCGACGAAAGAATTTGATATGTACATAACCACGAAATTGGTGTCGTTGTAGAGTATGGGCTTGTGTGTTTATCATAAGTGACTTTCGTCCGCCATATGTTGACAAGTTCAGTGCTCGGCCACTAAATAAGGGCGTTTTTCTCTGTACAGGGAAAATGCTAGTGAAGTTCCCCAATTTTTGGCTTCTCCAAATGTCTAATCGGCTAGCACCTTAAAAAAAAGTGAAACAACATCCCCAGTTGAGAATAATCATTTGAAGTGAGTGGTTTGGCTAAGGCAGGGGCGGACTGGAATAGTAAGGTGCCTACTTTGGCAGCAAAGGTGGACCCATACTTGTGCCTCCTTAAAGTGGAGGGGAGGATGAGCTTCTAGGACGTCTGAGGGCACAGAAAAACTTTCGAATCTAAACCTTAATAAGTTGGTTGCTTTATAACGTTTTACATATATTAAGTTAGAGTTTTTAATAAGTTAGCTAAATTCAGCATTTCTTCCTCATCGATTTTCTTTCTGTGCATGTCTTATCTCATTGTTCTTAACCTCAATCCATAGCACTGTTAACATTTCATGACAATCATCTCCTTTTTTTTTTTCCATGCAGTTCAAAGAGCCTCTGGCTTTGAGGACATCGGTGGGATTTCTATCCTCCCAACTCTGGCCCGTCCATCCCTGGACTAAGGACTGTACATCTGTATGTGTTATGACGTACACTTGCATTTACAGCTCACAGAGTTTGTAATTTGTGGGCTGGGTGCATGGACTTATGTCCGCGTTGTAAGACGTGACGGCGCGTCTAAACCTCTTCTCGCTCACAAGTGGTAAAAAATCAAAGATTCTGATTTTCTTTTTGCGTCTGCGGAACGTGCTCATGCTGTATGTGGAGGCCGAAATCAAATGTGTTGCTTGTCAAGTTTCCCGAGATGGCTTCGTGCGCTTGCAATATTATTTTGTGTATTAGCAATATATTTTACAAGAAAGTGAAGAAATAGCACGTAAAAATATTACTTTCATTAGTTGAACGTTGTGGAAATAACAACTGGAAAAAGTTTCCACGAAGGAAAGATTTTTGCGCACACTAGCTGCAGCTGGGAATTACTGAACATCTGATGTGTAGGACAAACGAAAGACACGTAATGCACTGTAAAAAATAACGGAAAAATTACCTGACAAGTGTAAGGTGATATTAGAAAACTTGTGTGGGAAACATAGTTTTCCTTACGGGTAAGGTAAAATGACCGCACTCTGGAGTAAAATTCACGTACATGGTAGTAAAAAATCCCATACATGGATGGAAAAATTACCTTCGTGTGGATCTCCTCGTCCATTTGCAACTATCTAATGATAGTATTATATGTATATTTTTTTACCTTGTAATTAATTTTTATTGTTTGGTCACACAAGCTGTCAAACATGGCTTGTTATATGTAAGGTATAATTACCTCACCCTGGAGTAAAATTCACGTACATAGCGGTGGAAAATCCCATAAGTGGATGAGAAAATTACCGTACGACGCGATCATCTCTTCAACTTTGTTTCAACAGCTAAGTGGGTGGACGGGCGGAAGAAACAATCATGTAACACGCTAATAATTCACTGAGGCTGCCACGCTGTCTTCATGGTGTAATGGATAGCGCATCTGCTTGACGTGCTAGAGGACCATGGTTCGTGCCTGCTCACCAGCAAGTGCCGAGGATTTTACTGTTGAGGTTGCGGTTTCTGTCCCTCGGAGCATATATGTAGGGGATATAAAAATTAACCGTACTGATACTACGGGATATTACAAATATAATTTTATTATACGATATAGTTAATATTCCCTTACTTGTATGGGATTTTCTTCCAATTTTTTCAGGTTACATTTTCCGTACGATTACTTGTTATGTAAATATACTCTACATTTAAGAGGTAATTTTGCCTTACATGTAAGGGAATTTAATCTCAATTTTTTTATCCGCGATTGGCAAAGATGTGTTTTCGCGTTTTAAATGGGACTGCTCTCCGCATTTTCGGTTTATCGCTGTTTTTTTGCTATAATTTGTATTTTCGTAGGCAAATATAAATTTAAAACTCGAGTAGTGAAGAGCAGAGAGATTTGGTCTTGATAGCCAGTGATGAGAATGGCGCAGCACCGTAATGCAAGGGCGGGGGAATCGGGAGACCTGCGAGAGGACCTCGTCGACCAGCGGCACCGATTACAGATGCGTAGCAGGCAATCCCGTGCCCTGACGGTTATAGGCTATTCACAGTCAAATGAGCACTTTTGAAAGCCCTGCTTAAGATCTACTTGTATGCACGTTGTGTATTCTTCCGCCTTATGTAGGTTCAGCATTGTTACGGGCCTCAATAACTTTATTCATGCGTCGTTCAAGCGAAACTGTGAAATTATTAGAAAAGTAAATATTTAACAAAGCTGTTCATTTTTACACTTAGTTGCATTACAAAAAATTAGAAAGCGAAAGAAATAATTTATGTTATCAGAAATGGTTACCTAACATCTTTTATTTGATGCTAAGATACGGAACTATTTTGCCATCCATCGTTACCAACTTGACTGAGTGCATTTCACTCAGGACGCCCGTTAAAATATAAGCAGGTAGGAGCAGTGATATTTTTTAAGGTTGATTTCAAAAGTGCTCACTTTATCGTGAACAGCCTTTAGTAAATCTGTGCATAAAATATGTGGCTGTTTCAAAAAATGCGAAATACCAATATGTTGGGGATGAGTAGACTTCAAGGTCGCATGGCTTCACTGTAAAAAAATGTTTCGCAAATATACTATGTCACTATACGCATATCGAGAAAACATGAATAGTGCAGTGCCAGCGCCTTCCACAAGGTAGCTTTTCTAAATCGAAAGAGTCAAGTGTGTTGTGAAATCCACAACTTTGAATAATATTAATTATAACGTGATGCAGAGGTAGTAAGCTATAGTTTGAAAACGTCCATCACGGTTAAAGAAGACTGCTGAAACGAATTGTGTAGTAGTAGGCGTATGTATGTTCTCCAGATACAGTTTAATCGTATGGCACTATGGAGCTATTATGAAGCGATTATCGAGCTAGGTTAATCTTATGGGACTACGCCCGTCCCCCATCCATATGTCATTCTAATTTGTATCCAGAACATAGTCCCATAAGATTAACCTAGCGCCATAATATCTCCATAGATCCATAGTGCCATATGATTAACCTGTATCTGGAACATAGATGTGCCTAATCCCGGGATCGTTTCTTACCACAAGACGTGGCTGATTCCTTCCCCTGCTACTGTTGCTGCTTCTCGAAGTAGACATGAACCAGCGCTCTTGAGGCATTGGCATCCAGCTCTCAGAAGGTCTCCATTACACTGGCGCTTTGTTGTCTCCTCGCATTGCTCAAGGGGAGGGCAGACAAAGACGGCGCCCTTGACACTGTACTTCTTCTCAAATGAAGTGCAGGTGAATCAAGGTTGTAACGCAGTGGAAAGGGGAGTCGACAACGTCCGCCACATGTGAAGATGAGGGTTTCAACCCTACCAGAGTCCTGTTCGCCGTGGTGGTAGGTTAATCGTCTGCCCACTACACTGCAACTGCCAGTTGCTTTTTCTGTCCTGGCCCGACAGCCGCTGGTGACTAGAGTGAGTGAGTGGGTGAAGAGATTTGGGTGGCTTTTAACAGCGAGGTCTTGAGAGCCGATGAGGGTTATTGAGGTGAGTATGGAGCAGCCCCGGAATGAAGGGGAGGGGGAACAGAGATCCCTGAGAAAACCCGCCGACCAACTGCATCGTCCGGCACGATTCCCACTTGCGAAAATCCGGTGACCCAGCCAGGGATTGAACCTGGTTCACCTTAGTGGGAGGCGAGCGTGCTAATCGCTCAGCCATCGTGGTCCCACTGGTGACTAGACTGATGCACTCTCGGCTGCTTGTGATGTGTATTGGCAACGGCACACGGTGTCTTATGAGGAGACCTCAGGCGGTATTGCCGTCGGTTATTCTACACATCGCCGACTTCGGCGACAAGGTAGACCACGTCTTAGTTCAGCAGTCGCCCAGGGTCGGGTCGATGAGGAAGTGAGTATGTTGTCGGCTTAGCGTGCTCGCTGGCAGACGTCCAGCTGGAGGTGGAGTGGCGAGGACGGCGCCTCCAGCAAGACCCTGGCTGGAGTGTGCTGGAGCCAGAGGTCGCGTCTTGTCCTCTACGCTGGAGGAACACTGGCGCTTCTTCGCTGTCACGATGCTCGTGCTAGGAAGCAGTGACCACTGTGGAGATGGCAGATAGTTACAGTGTTACATCCACTCGTGGGCGAGTAGGATGCGAGCCGCCTGTTAAGATGTCACCTACACTTCACTGGCAAGTGTGTCTACTAGCAAGCAAGCAGCAATTACCTGCATCGTCACTATTGCACCAACATCTTCCTCGAACATGATCCTAGTTCCGAACCATGAACCAGTTTGATCTTGGTTCCAATGTAAAAGTGTTGCACCAACGATATTTCATTATATTGGATCTCCGATTCGTCGATCTTGGTTCCAAAGTGAGAGATCGATATTAAGTATGAGACAAATTTTGCTATTGGTTCGTAATTTATGACATAATGGAAGTAGGCATATTGTTCACTATAGATAGAACTAGATGTGCGATGTTTTATCTGTTTTAAGTGAATTATTACTGTACGAATTTTGCTGAATAATATACAAGTGCGTATAATCGAACGAATCTGTTGGCGTATTTTCAAACTACATTTGTCGACGATGGCTGCTGATCTCAGATCGAGATTTTGAACCGCCAATTTCGACGGTACGAAATGAAGTCTATTTCGATCTCCAGTCCAGCTCTGAACTCGAATGGAGCAACAGTTTTCTGTGTCGATCTTAGATACAATCTCGGATCGAGTTTCGAACCACGATGGTACAACCAGGCATAAGTTGCTCCTGTTGCTGTTATCTTCACAGGTAGTTCACAGTACCTCGGGTACACCATGCCCAGTTCCCACTTGTAGTCCCTTACCTTGTGTAGTGTTTATAATGCCCCGAGCCTGATCAATATATTCCGGCATCACACAAGCGAAGCCATGCAATGTATAGAGATACTAATTTATTACCAATTCACATATTCGTACTTTAATGGGTATATACAACAGCAAACAATAACTCCAGTGACCATAACACTGTAAACATTACACTCTAAATACAATGCCAAGTCATATAAATGATTATGTATTACTTCGCTACTAACATAACTGAGAGCCGACATTCCAATGTGTATTGTACCGTTTGCAATTATGGGCAGTGATTTTTTTTTTCAGATGTTAAAAACAAAAGTAATATAAAAAGGATAAGACTATTACAAAGGTCTTGGTGCTGTGGACTCGGTGGACTCGGGCGCCTCGGGCGCCATCTTGGATGATGTCACAAGGGCCGTTTTTTTGCGCAGTTTCTCAAAGAAAACGTCTAAAATCGTTGCAAATGACTGAAAAACCACCCAAACCTCGTCGTTTTTTCGCACAAGTTTGCACAATGAAGCTGACTTTCACACCCCAAAAGTGCCGTTGCACAATCCGGCCGGGATGAATCCACATTGTGGTGTTTGACTCAATGAGAAAGAGGAGGCATTCCACCACAGCACCTCCTGCTCTGTCATTCCGGTCAATGTTCTCTGGATGCTACCAACTGATATTAATATTATGATTTTTTTTCCTTCCTACCGAAAGTGTGCATGTCCCACTCACACATTCGGTTTGGAGGGGCAGACTCCAGTCTATGACACCCTGCCAGCCTCAGGTCATACTTGACCTATGCTTACATATAAGCAAAGATGACTGCTCCAATGTTAGCATTTTCTGGTGAATGGGACAGTCATTGGATCCCATTTTATGGCCTGCTTCCTTGTGCTTATCCTAAATACAATTGGCACATTTCACAAATTCTTTTTTTTACATTGAGCAAACTTGTATCCTGTCTCTCCACAACCAGAGCAGGCCATCTCACCCAAACACTTATCATTCACATGTCCATATCCTTGGCATTTATAACACCTTACGGGCACGAGGCAGTCCCTAACTTGACATCGCTGGAACCCTATATAGTGCGCCCTTCTCAACAAACATCCAAAACCATATTTACCTTTTATATATTTTCTCGAGGTCCAGTCCGAAACTTACTGTTGTGTTCTTCTGCAGTTCCTTGTCAGAGAGTTCTGACTCCCTGAAGTTCTGGCTACGCAGGGTGTCCATGAACTCCACATTGTCATATTCTCTAGGTATATCATAAATGATAACCTGTCGGCCTCATTTCCTGGGGTCCACTATCCGCAGTCCCAATTCCTCCATCCGCTGAGCATTCTTTAGCCTGAGGAGAGTCTCCTCATCCTCAGCTTCCAGTAACAGAACCCCTTTGCTGACTTGCCAGATATTTTTGATCTGGAGTCGCTCCTGCACTGGGTCCAGTAACTTAAGATTTTCTTTTATCTGTTCCGACTTGCCCTCGCCCTCCTTTGTGTATATGAGGACAGTCTTCTTGGCAGTAGGGCGTCTGCCCTGAACCACCTGCCATCCCTCTCCTCGGGGTAACTCATATTGCCCTTTACCTTTGTCCTGTTCCTTTTGCAACTGCTGATATTTAACTAGTTCTGCAAAGGACTATGGTTTTGTCCCACTTCTCATTGACACTCTTCGCTGGGCTTGGAGTTGCCAATACCACTTGCTTGACTTACTGCAGGACATGGTTCTCTGCCGTCAGCTCTGAGTTTCTGCGTATTTGAAGTTCCAGCAATGCCTTCAGTCTCATCACTTTGGGCAACAGGAAATTCGCGCACTCCTTGTTGACCTTTGTGCGCTCATCAGTCACATAATCCAGGATTTCCACTAATGCCCGGAGGATTCAACTTGAATAGCTTCATACTGAAGCTCTTTACCTTGTTGGGGAGCCCCCACCTCTGTTTCTTCCTGATAAGGTCCAGGTTCCTTCTCCTTCTCACTTTCATCCATTTGCTGCAGGAGGTTGCTGCCGCCCTCATCAACACTTTTCTCCTCTATGATATTCCTTGCCATAACATTCCATAACTAACCTGGGCAGATCCTGGTACTCCTGTCCCCATATATGGGGAAGAGATTTTCTGAGCCAGCCAAACTCTCATTTTGTTAGTTGCATCACCTGTTCCCATCGCGTTGTTTGGTCCAAAGTTCTTTCTATATAGTATAGTAATCTTTCTTTATCCACCCCAGCTTGTGGAATGATTGCTGCCAAGAAAGCTTTTATTTCATTAAGTGATACAGAAAAGGGCCTTGCTGGTGGCCTCTGGAACACCAGGTACCACGACTCTTGCTTTTGGCTGGCCATTTCTTGTTCTGTATTCAGATTGCTTTGCCTTAAACTGTGTGAGGTTCTCCGCCTCGAAGCCTTAGCCTCTGGCTGGGGCTAGTGGCCGTTGACCACTAGCCCCAGCCCCACCTGGTGCTGTCTTTACCCTTTCTTGTGCTACCCACTTAGCCGCTAAAGGACTTGAGGCAATGCACTGCCAGAATCTGGTCGCTTGACTGACGGTCTTTACTCATTGCCACCACCCACCCACGTTGATGAAGGGCAGCGCACAGCACCTGTGTACTTGATTGGAAACCCAATCGCTTGGCAAAATGCCGCTGTCAAGCATCTGTATACCAAAGAGTGGTACTTCTTCACTTGTTTGGTTTTCACTGCTCACCCTTGCAGTGTGGGTCTTCTCAGTCGCTCGCCCGACACTGAAGGGTGACCATCTGTTCTTCCAAATGTCACTTGTGTTTGTTTTACTGCCACTACCAACTGCCAATCACAGCACACCTCCAAGGAGAAGGAGTAACAACACCTTCACCCATCAGCAGGAAGGGGTAACCCCACCACCAACCGCTAATCACAGCACACCTCGCAGGGAAAGGAGGAGCAAGAAAGGGGTGAGGAGGGGCAAGGGGGTTACCAATCACATAACAGTAGGGAGGAGGAGGGGTGGAGGGGGTTCACATACACATGGGAGGGGGTGGGGAGGGGGACACTACATAACCTCAAATGTATGAAATGGCACGTGTGTCACTCTTGCAATTCTTGATCTCGGAACCTCACGTTCATTCTACGTAGGCCTCTTTAGGTTTCATAAAATTATTTTGTAACACATTTAAATTTCTATAATTCTATAATATAACTCGTTTACGCATGGAAAAACACTGCGGTTTCTAACTTAACATCATACAGTTAATTGCTTCATTCATATGATGGAATGTTTTCCTGTGTAATCAGCACATTAACTACTGTCCTGAAGGTTTGTTCAGTCGTTTATTGTATTTAAGGTGATATGTTACTTAAACTGAAATTAGTTACCTATTCAAGTAACTCCGAATGCATTTCATACTTAAATATCTGTGTTGGTAAGGCAGTTATTTAACTATTGCTACGGCATAATTTCTGGTTTCAACATGATAAATAGCGAAATAAATCAAAATCAACATTTTATCTAAAAGCGTCTTGTGACTACGTCGGAAGACAATTCAGTCCGCGTTCAGACTTTCTCGTGACATGTACATACAACGAGTTAAAATGGTTACTGACAGCGTAATCAGGAAAAGAAAAGGTATCATGGGGGCGTCGGGGAAATATGACGCAGAGTAAATGTGTGGTTTTCGCAAATCGATACTATGCAGAAATTAAATGGTTGGCATTTACTACACTTTGATAACATTGCTTTTCATTAGTGTATTAATAATTATTTTCCGAGCAATGAAATATAAACATTATTTTAAACGTAAATTGTATAAAAATGTGTATAATATTGACTTATACACGGCGAGAAAATATAAAGTGACGTAAGGTACAAAAGTTCTCCTCGCTCTACACACAAATATTAAACATTTAAGTACAGAGGGTTGGTCGGCTCTTAAATAGGGATCCTGAGGGCTGTTGATTGTGAAAACCCGAGAAAACCCGCCGACCAGCGGCATTGTCCAGTACGATTACTGCGTGCGAAAATAGGGATCCTGAGGGCTGTTGATTGTGAAAACCCGAGAAAACCCGCCGACCAGCGGCATTGTCCAGTACGATTACAGCGTGCGAAAATAGGGATCCTGAGGGCTGTTGATTGTGAAAACCCGCCGACCAGCGGCATTGTCCAGTACGATTACTGCGTGCGAAAATAGGGATCCTGAGGGCTGTTGATCGTGAAAACCCGCCGACCAGCGGCATTGTCCAGTACGATTACTGCGTGCGAAAATCCGGGAGCGACCGCTTTGGGAATCGAACACGATTCGTCTTGTTGGGAGTATATACATAAAAACAAATATATTTTACACACATGCACGAATATACATATGCTTATAAGCACATGCAAATGCACATTCACGCAGCAAAATATCTTTTTAGCGTACCACGGAGGTTTTCTGTAATACATATAACATGTCTTAGCATATTTACTTCTATAGGCTGTTTATGGTAAAATGAGCACTTTTGAAAGCCCTGCTTAAGATCTACTTGTATACACATTGTGTATTCTTCCGCCTAATGTAAAATCAATATTGCCATGAGCCACATCACTTTATTCATGCGTCGTTCAGGTAAAACTGTAATATTATTATGAAATATAATATTTTACTAATCTGGTCATTTTTATACTTCGATGCATTAAAATTAACAGAAAGCGAAATAAAGTTATCACAAATGGGTTACCTAACACTTTTTTATTCGACATTAAGATATGGAACTACTTTCCATCAATCGTTACCAACCTTAATGGGCGCATATCACTCAGTGCGCCCGTTAAAATATATGGAGATTGTAGCAGTGACTTTTTTTTTTTAGGTCAATTTCAAAAGTGTTAATTTTATCGTGAACAGCCTTAAGGCTGAACGCATGCCTACATAGCAAAGTGCGTGATGCCAAATGTACGTACTGCAGTTCTATAAGGATAAATGTGCATACTGCAGTTCTATAAGGATAACTGTGCGTACTGCAGTTCTATAAGGATAAATGTACGTACTGCAGTTCTATAAGGATAAATGTGCGTACTGCAGTTCTATAAGGATAAATGTACGTACTGCAGTTCTATAAGGATAAATGTACGTACTGCAGTTCTATAAGGATAAATGTACGTACTGCAGTTCTATAAGGATAAATGTACGTACTGCAGTTCTATAAGGATAACTGTGCGTACTGCAGTTCTATAAGGATAAATGTACGTACTGCAGTTCTATAAGGATAAATGTGCGTACTGCAGTTCTATAAGGATAAATGTACGTACTGCAGTTCTATAAGGATAAATGTGCATACTGCAGTTCTATAAGGATAACTGTGCGTACTGCAGTTCTATAAGGATAAATGTACGTACTGCAGTTCTATAAGGATAAATGTGCGTACTGCAGTTCTATAAGGATAAATGTACGTACTGCAGTTCTATAAGGATAAATGTACGTACTGCAGTTCTATAAGGATAAATGTACGTACTGCAGTTCTATAAGGATAAATGTACGTACTGCAGTTCTATAAGGATAACTGTGCGTACTGCAGTTCTATAAGGATAAATGTACGTACTGCAGTTCTATAAGGATAAATGTGCGTACTGCAGTTCTATAAGGATAAATGTACGTACTGCAGTTCTATAAGGATAAATGTACGTACTGCAGTTCTATAAGGATAAATGTACGTACTGCAGTTCTATAAGGATAAATGTGCGTACTGCAGTTCTATAAGGATAAATGGGGTTTACTTTTTTTTTTATCGTATCACAGTTCTCTTTCCTGTTACGAAATTCGTGGCAGGAAAGTGTACCAGTGTATCAGTTGTTATTCGAATACGTCTTATATTGCGGAGCTACGACGAAACCACACATGTATTGGTCGCTGTGAGACAACTGCTATCTCTATATTAAAGAAAATCCTTCAGATGAATATCTTTAACGAAGCTGGGAATACAAGCTCATATCCAGGAAAAAATTTTTACAATGAGCTAAATTTTTTCTTCCCGAAATGTTTTTTTCCCCCCTTGCAGTATGATAACATTCTTCACGGGTTTAATGAGCTACTGATAAGATAAGTGTGTTTGCATAAATTACTTCAGTAAACGGCTAGTTACCTAACGGTATACTGCGCACCACGTGGGTGATTTTTTGAAGTATTCTCCGTACATTAATAACAAAAAACATTGGCTGTGTTCCATTTCGGCGCAATGTGCCTTTGATCACTTGATCCCTTCCCGTTTTACGAGCCTTTGTTCCCTCCAATATATATATATATATATATATATATATATATATATATATATATATATATATATATATATATATATATATATATATATATATACGTTAGTGAATTCTGACGCTTGTGTTCGTTTCCACTTCGAGTTTTATTCTGTTGAACTTCAGTCTATGCGAGTTTCATTTGTCTTTGTGACGTTCGCAAGTGGTTTCTGCGGCCGTGCAGAGTTGTCAACACAAATAAAACACAAACAAATGAAACAATTAAAACAATTGCGAATCTAAAACTATCTAGGGCTCGAGAAGGGCAAGTTGCTCGGGCCCTTGGCTGAAGGGAACATTCTAGGGTGTGTAATGTGCCCTTGCTGCGAATTCAGACAGCGGCAATGTGACGTCACATCCGGGATACGCTTTTCAAGGGCACGAGGCCAGATAAGGACCCTCAGCTGGTGAATTCGAACACTGCCATTATATTTCTCGGTACCATTAACAACTACTAAAAGAATTAAATATCGCCATACTAAATCATGATTCACTTACCTTGTATGCTGGAACTATACGGGTCGTAAATAGTTTACATCAGATACAGGATTTTTTTTTCCAGCTTTGAAAAGCAGAACAATTCTAAGTATAAAATACGTATGTTACGTTGGTCAGTAATAAATACAATCCACTGCGGGAAACATGTGCGGGGGCCATGGTGGCTGAGCGGTTAGACTGCTCGCCTCCCACCAAGGCGAACCGTGTCCAATTCCCGGCTGGTTCACTCCGGATTTTTGCAAGTGGGAATCGTGCTGGACGATGCCGTTGGTCGGTGGGTTTTCTCGGGGATCTCCCGTTCAACCCGCGCGTTCATTCTGGCGCTGCTGCAATGCTCATCTCAATCACCCTCATTGGCTCTCAAGAACGCGATGTTAAGAGATTTGCACGATCTCTTCACTCACTAGAAAAACGGGCTCACATTAGTATTTGACACGCAGCAAGGTACGAGCTGTTCGCGGATCTCACACCACTCAAGAACTCTATAGCGAAATTAATTTTTTGCACAGTGCAGCAACTGGAGTGGCGGTTTTCTTAGAAAATTGGGCATATCGCTCTATGATGGAGGCCGATCGTAGCACATTTTGTAACTTTTGTGTTTGAAGGAGCATAATATTTATTACTTGACAGTGGAAGATATTTAACAGTCCACGTTCCTTTTCTAACAAAGTACTCTGAATTTTATTTTAATTAAGACATTTACTGTACGCCAATATAAAGCAATTTGAGTTACAATAGCATTGCATTCAGAGTTGACTGGCCGTACGATGGCGCCACGGACAAATGGAAGCGATTACTCCACTGCCTTATGTCAGCTCAGGAAACTAGCTCCACAATGCGGAGAAAATCTCTTGTGGCCTCGTTTTCCTCTATAGTCTTATTTATATTCACATGGCAGACGTACTCGAGTCTTGCTTGTTACCGAAACGTATCTACAAATATCGAGTTACTTGTTTCGGAATACTATGTTCATGCACACGCAGATGTTACGTTTGGTTGCTAAGACTATGAAATTATTGTATTAATTAGCAAAAACAGGAAGCATATAACATGTATACTTGACTTTTGAATGTTCATGTCCTCTCCTGAATGAAACATTTTCTATACTATTCTGTAATGCTGCTATTTTTAAGACCATGTTATTACTTCAGTATTACGATCGCAGGAAACGTATATTTTGACGGAATCCGTAGTTTTAATTTACCAAGGAATGTCACTTTCTTTTAATTTGTCAGCAGGGTGTGTAGTATGGCAGGTTATTTGGTGTTAAGGTCATATTTCTCATTTTTTATTTGGTTATTTGAAAGAGCTTTCGAAAAGTGCCCTCTAAATGCAGTTATTAGTTGTCAAATCATTATAGTTTTCAAAATATAACACTCAAAAGTATTATTTTCCCTAATCCTGCAGCATACTAGGCTTTGCTCCTAGATATTTTTCTCCAGTAAAATTGCATTTAATGCCAATTGTATGGTGTGCAGAACATACTGATTCAGTATGAGTGCGATTTATAAACAGGTGAGCGAGTATTGGCATTCTGAATTTTGTTGAAAATAAGGACCAGACTTGTAAATATATTTTTGTTCATTCAAGCGAAAATTTTACCATTCATTTAATAGATAGTTTAAACAATAAACTGTAGACGGAAAGTAGTTTTTATTCCTTTCGTAGCTTGTAACACAAATGCAGTATGCCACGCTTAGACTCTAATTCAACTTTTTGAACCTGCCTATAACACTCTTCTGTCGGAATTTGAGTGTTATATTCTGAAAGTTATAATGATTTGACATCTAACAGTTGTATCGAGGGGAAAAAAAAAAAAAAAAAAAAAAGACCTTAAGGAAGGCAGGACCGTGTGTTGAAACGAGGTAGGTGGTCAGCCTCTCAGTGTGACCTTGCCTGTACGTCAAAATTGGTATCTCTCTGCGTGTATGTACAGTAGAGCAGGCGAGCGTCGGTTAAAGCTATCGATATATCTAGTTTGAGGCTGCCAAATAAATGCCGGTACGCACTGCATAGGGCGCTACTGTCATGTGTTTCCTAGGCGACTCACAGTTCTGCACTACGAGCATACAACTACCAGACACGCCACTTAAGGCAAAGCAGCGGAACGCTTTTTTTTTTGCCCAGTGCAAATGTGCCAATGTCAAAACAAAAAAAAAAAAATTGTGTTCACGGGTTGGCATTACTACACGTGCGACAGTTTCCTTTATAACATTTCAATCGTCTAATTCCACCCTTTTTAATAAAAATGTGTTCAATATTCTCATTTAAAATATGTAGAATTAATGACATCCAAAAATAAACGGCCACTGTGAACTGTCAAGTGTCGGTACGCAACGCCAAATCTTTGCTAAAACACTTGGCTAGCTCACATCACCGACAATGCACGACCATACGACATATAACGCTCACATCACCACCAACATCGTAAAAAGAAATACGGATTTATATAAATAATTGTACTTCAGTCTTTACCAATGTATCAATATAACTATATTTTTATTCTCAATTACTTAAAAAATATCCATAAAACGGTAATCAGTATATTTACATTATATCAATATATTCAATAATTTTCCGCTTTTGCATATTTTCATTCCATCATGTGTTATGGTATAACTTTTTTGGGGTAATTCCACTGACAGTAAAAAAGTGTTTCACATGCAAAAGAGAGCTGTGAGAATAATCAATGGCAAAAGAAAGTCAGACTCATGTAGACCTCTTTTCAAGAGCTCAGAGATTTTAACATTTGCATGTGAGTACATGTTTTCAGTACTTATATTCATGTCCAAAAACAGTCATTTATTTCAGAAAAATGAGTCTTTTCATAAGCATGACACTAGAATTTAAAAAAATCACACGTGACTTCAGTTAACTTAAAACTTGCCCAGAAAGGGCCATCCTACCTTGGTAGCCAACATTTAAATAAGTTATCACACCTTCAAGAAATTTGCTTCTCTTACCAAGAACTCTTTAAAAAAACATATGAAAGATTTATTTTCTAAACTAACATTTTATAGTGTAGATGAATATCTAAACTTTGTATACTGTAATTTGACTTGTCCAAAATCTTAGTACAGCTATGTATTGAAAAAAAAAATATCTTACGGATGCAATAAAACAAATATATTGCACTGGAAAAATAAACAAAATCGAATCGGAAATAAAATAATCGTTCTGTTAACTCCTATCCAGTGTCTAGGGGTTGGCTCTGCCGGCGAGGCGAGGCGATTTTGTAATTAGAGCAGATTGGTCAGCGGGTGGGGTCGGGAGGGAATCTGGTAGACGTCCCACGAACGAGAAATGGACGCATCACCGCCACAAGTCGACAGAGGACTGAGCTTGCAAGCGCATTGCGACATTACGGCGTGTTGAGGCCGGTCCAAGCCACACTGGTCGCGGTTACACGGGGTGCAGAACTACTTCACTGAGGGCCGGTTGCACCATCACGGTTCGAAACTCGATCTGAGATCGTATCTAAGATCGACATTGAAAACTGTTGCACCATTCGAGTTCAGAGCTGTACTGGAGATCGAGATGAAGTTCATTTCGAACCCCTCCGAAATTGGCGGTTCGAAATCTCTATCCGAGATCAGCAGCCATCGTCGACAAATGTAGTTTGAAAATACGCCAACAGTTAGAACTGCGTTCGATTGTTTTCTATGGGAAATTAAAACAACATTATACGTACTTGAATATTATTCAGTAAAATTCGTACAGCAATAATTCACTTAAAACAGATGAAAGACCGCACATCTAGTTCCATCTATTATGAAAAATATGCCTACTTCAGTGACGTCATATAGTCAAACCAATAGCTAAATTTGTCTCATACTTAATATCGATCTCTCCAAGATCGACGAATCGGAGATCCAGAATCGTGAAATTTCGTTGGTGCAACACTTTTACATGGGAGTAAAGATCAAACTGGATCTTGGTTGGGAACTAGGATCATTCGATCTCGGATCGGGGGCGATGTTGGTTCAACCGGCCCTTAAACAAGTTCAGCCATTGAAGAGGTTACATTACCTAGGAACGAGTTCCGATCGCAGTTGTTTCTCCTTCAAAGTGAACAGTTTTCATAAGTAGTTTCTCTTCTCTGCTGCGCTCCTGTTGGCTGATTCGAAGTAAACAAGCAGTGTAATAAATATTGCTGAATTTGGCGGGAATTCCTGCACTTATTGAATTAGCGACTTAAGTTTAAAACTGAATGTACTAATACCCACCCATTATGCCATTACAGTAAAAGTGTAGGTTTCATAACAATTAATAATATCAATAGTGATAAATGTTGAAGGCTATTATAATTAAATATCATACATTTTAAGTGCCATGTTTGTTGAGGTTAGAATTTCCATAGATATCATTCTGCTTTGGGTGTGTAAACGCGGAAACACGATCTGTTGTTAAACTTGTTCAGACAATGGCTACCGGATGTATTTAGCTGACTGTGTTGGACAGCAATCGTGTAACCACGGCTACTGCCGCCACATTTTCACAAATGAATCGCCTTTCATGTTGCATGAAACATCCGGTTTTCTAATCACTTTCCCTACGCACTCAACCAGAAAACACTTTTCTTAATCACACCTATTTAAATGCTGATTTCCATGACAGACTTGTTAGGAAATACTAATTTTGTACAAAATGATATAAAATCAATACAGTTTTTAACTTTGAAGAGGTGTTCATATTTTTTGCGATGATCAAAATATTTTGAGTATTACAAAGAACGGGTCATAAAAGAGTCAATCTATTAATTAACACACAATGCTACATGTATACACAAAGCAATATTATAGGCTGTTCACGGTAAGATGAGCACTTCTGAAAGCCCTGCTTAAGATCTACTTGTGTACACGTTGTGTATTCCTCCGCCTTATGTAAAATTAGATTAACATTGCCATGGGCCTCATAACTTTATTCGTGCGTCGGTAATTGAAACTGTGAAATTCTTAGAAAAGTAAATATTTTACAAATGTCATATTTACATTTATGTCAATGCATTTAAATATCAGAATGAGGAATAAATAATTTAAGTTATAACAAATAGTTACCTAACACTTTTCTATTCGACGTTAAGATATGGACCTTCTTTCGATCTACCGCTACCAGATTGACTGGGCGAATGTCACTCAATACGCCCACTGAAATACATGCAGGCAGGGCAGTGAATTTTTACGTACGTTCGTTTCAATAGTGCTCACTTTATCGTGAACAGCCTCTATGACACAGTTTACAAAGAAAGAAAACCGCACACAGGATCTGCTCTCTTCCTTACTATTTTAACATGTTTGCGATTTTTACAACCTCTACGTTTGATAAGACAAACCAACAACAGCGTTAGTATCATGCAAATAGAATCTATGCTACGGAGTTTACTTTTCGTGAAGTTAAAGTTATAATGTAACACAAAAACACGATATCTTGAAAAGGTGAAGTATGCGTATTTTAACGAAGGAGAGTCCAATGCTCTTACAGGCTATTCACGGTAAAGTGAGCAATTTGTAAGGCGTTGCTAAATTTTCCCTTTCAATTAATTTCTACTTTACCACCACTTTTTAATGTAAACATTACAATATGAATAATAAACACATTGTATACTTTCCATCACTCTCAAAAATTAACGTCTGAGAATGCAATTAAATATATTTATTAGGGATTAATGCCTTTTGGGAGGGCCGTAAAAAGTGCTGACTTTACCGTGAACAGCCTATATATGATATATTATTGAGTTTATAGGCATCCCCTCCCCCTACTAAACATTGTACTGCATACTGCAGGTTCCGTCCCCCCTCCCCTACTTTCTCTTCATATCGCAGGATCCTTGCTCACTATGCGCACATCATCATTTTAGGAAACCGATGATAAAATATTAACAATAAGAAAATTAGAATGAACGAGCGTAAGGGAATACTGAATTTAAAGAGTGAAAGAAAAAATATTATTCATCAAATAATAAATAAAAGTGAATTATATTTCTTAAAAATAATGTTTAAATCTCTTTTTTGATATAAAAAAAAAAGATTACAACTGCTAAAAGATGTTTCACAATCCTAGAATAGACAACGCCGAACATTAATTTAAAAAACTTTTAGTAATAAAAGAAAAAAATGTACGTGTATAGGCTATTCACGGTAAAGTGAGCACTTTCTGAAGCCCTATTATTTGGTATAATAGTCAATAAATACATTTTATTGTAGCTGTAGACGTTAAAATTTGAGTCAAATTAAATATATAAACAGTGTTTATTACTTACACTGTTATGTTTATTTTAAAAAGTTGTTGTAGAAGATAGAAAAATGTAACTAGGACCTCGAAAGTGCTCACTTTATCGTGAACAGCCTATATACATTTATACTTGTAAAATAAAGAAAAAACATGATATTTGTTAAACGTTGGTAAAGCAAGGTTCGAGAAGAATTGTGGTCATTATTTCTACCCGAGTACTAATAGTTGAAGCGTGCCATGATAGCGAGCGGTTAGTCTGCTCGCCTTCCACATCATTCTCACGTGTGGGAATCGTGCCGGACGATGCAGCTGGTCTGCGGGTTTTCTCAGGGATCTTCCGTTTTCTTTCTCCAGCCCTTCCATTCCAGCACTGCTCCGTACTCGCCTAAGTCACTCAGCCAATCACTCACTAATAGTTGAAGCGTGCCATGGTAGCGAGCGGTTAGTCTGCTCGCCTTCCACATCATTCTCACGTGTGGGAATCGTGCCGGACGATGCAGCTGGTCTGCGGGTTTTCTCAGGGATCTTCCGTTTTCTTTCTCCAGCCCTTCCATTCCAGCACTGCTCCGTACTCGCCTAAGTCACTCAGCCAATCACTCACTAATAGTTGAAGCGTGCCATGGTAGCGAGCGGTTAGTCTGCTCGCCTTCCACATCATTCTCACGTGTGGGAATCGTGCCGGACGATGCAGCTGGTCTGCGGGTTTTCTCAGGGATCTTCCGTTTTCTTTCTCCAGCCCTCCCATTCCAGCACTGCTCCATACTCGCCTAAGTCACTCAGCCAATCACTCACTAATAGTTGAAGCGTGCCATGGTAGCGAGCGGTTAGTCTGCTCGCCTTCCACATCATTCTCACGTGTGGGAATCGTGCCGGACGATGCAGCTGGTCTGCGGGTTTTCTCAGGGATCTTCCGTTTTCTTTCTCCAGCCCTTCCATTCCAGCACTGCTCCGTACTCGCCTAAGTCACTCAGCCAATCACTCACTAATAGTTGAAGCGTGCCATGGTAGCGAGCGGTTAGTCTGCTCGCCTTCCACATCATTCTCACGTGTGGGAATCGTGCCGGACGATGCAGCTGGTCTGCGGGTTTTCTCAGGGATCTTCCGTTTTCTTTCTCCAGCCCTTCCATTCCAGCACTGCTCCGTACTCGCCTAAGTCACTCAGCCAATCACTCACTAATAGTTGAAGCGTGCCATGGTAGCGAGCGGTTAGTCTGCTCGCCTTCCACATCATTCTCACGTGTGGGAATCGTGCCGGACGATGCAGCTGGTCTGCGGGTTTTCTCAGGGATCTTCCGTTTTCTTTCTCCAGCCCTCCCATTCCAGCACTGCTCCATACTCGCCTAAGTCACTCAGCCAATCACTCACTAATAGTTGAAGCGTGCCATGGTAGCGAGCGGTTAGTCTGCTCGCCTTCCACATCATTTCACGTGTGGGAATCGTGCCGGACGATGCAGCTGGTCTGCGGGTTTTCTCAGGGATCTTCCGTTTTCTTTCTCCAGCCCTTCCATTCCAGCACTGCTCCGTACTCGCCTAAGTCACTCAGCCAATCACTCACTAATAGTTGAAGCGTGCCATGGTAGCGAGCGGTTAGTCTGCTCGCCTTCCACATCATTCTCACGTGTGGGAATCGTGCCGGACGATGCAGCTGGTCTGCGGGTTTTCTCAGGGATCTTCCGTTTTCTTTCTCCAGCCCTTCCATTCCAGCACTGCTCCGTACTCGCCTAAGTCACTCAGCCAATCACTCACTAATAGTTGAAGCGTGCCATGGTAGCGAGCGGTTAGTCTGCTCGCCTTCCACATCATTCTCACGTGTGGGAATCGTGCCGGACGATGCAGCTGGTCTGCGGGTTTTCTCAGGGATCTTCCGTTTTCTTTCTCCAGCCCTTCCATTCCAGCACTGCTCCATACTCGCCTAAGTCACTCAGCCAATCACTCACTAATAGTTGAAGCGTGCCATGGTAGCGAGCGGTTAGTCTGCTCGCCTTCCACATCATTCTCACGTGTGGGAATCGTGCCGGACGATGCAGCTGGTCTGCGGGTTTTCTCAGGGATCTTCCGTTTTCTTTCTCCAGCCCTTCCATTCCAGCACTGCTCCGTACTCGCCTAAGTCACTCAGCCAATCACTCACTAATAGTTGAAGCGTGCCATGGTAGCGAGCGGTTAGTTCTGCTCGCCTTCCACATCATTCTCACGTGTGGGAATCGTGCCGGACGATGCAGCTGTCTGCGGGTTTTCTCAGGGATCTTCCGTTTTCTTTCTCCAGCCCTTCCATTCCAGCACTGCTCCGTACTCGCCTAAGTCACTCAGCCAATCACTCACTAATAGTTGAAGCGTGCCATGGTAGCGAGCGGTTAGTCTGCTCGCCTTCCACATCATTCTCACGTGTGGGAATCGTGCCGGACGATGCAGCTGGTTGCGGGTTTTCTCAGGGATCTTCCGTTTTCTTTCTCCAGCCCTTCCATTCCAGCACTGCTCCGTACTCGCCTAAGTCACTCAGCCAATCACTCACTAATAGTTGAAGCGTGCCATGGTAGCGAGCGGTTAGTCTGCTCGCCTTCCACATCATTCTCACGTTTAGAATCGTGCCGGACGATGCAGCTGGTCTGCGGGTTTTCTCAGGGATCTTCCGTTTTCTTTCTCCAGCCCTTCCATTCCAGCACTGCTCCGTACTCGCCTAAGTCACTCAGCCAATCACTCACTAATAGTTGAAGCGTGCCATGGTAGCGAGCGGTTAGTCTGCTCGCCTTCCACATCATTCTCACGTGTGGGAATCGTGCCGGACGATGCAGCTGGTCTGCGGGTTTTCTCAGGGATCTTCCGTTTTCTTTCTCCAGCCCTTCCATTCCAGCACTGCTCCGTACTCGCCTAAGTCACTCAGCCAATCACTCACTAATAGTTGAAGCGTGCCATGGTAGCGAGCGGTTAGTCTGCTCGCCTTCCACATCATTCTCACGTGTGGGAATCGTGCCGGACGATGCAGCTGGTCTGCGGGTTTTCTCAGGGATCTTCCGTTTTCTTTCTCCAGCCCTTCCATTCCAGCACTGCTCCGTACTCGCCTAAGTCACTCAGCCAATCACTCACTAATAGTTGAAGCGTGCCATGGTAGCGAGCGGTTAGTCTGCTCGCCTTCCACATCATTCTCACGTGTGGGAATCGTGCCGGACGATGCAGTTGGTCTGCGGGTTTTCTCAGGGATCTTCCGTTTTCTTTCTCCAGCCCTCCATTCCAGCACTGCTCCATACTCGCCTAAGTCACTCAGCCAATCACTCACTAATAGTTGAAGCGTGCCATGGTAGCGAGCGGTTAGTCTGCTCGCCTTCCACATCATTCTCACGTGTGGGAATCGTGCCGGACGATGCAGCTGGTCTGCGGGTTTTCTCAGGGATCTTCCGTTTTCTTTCTCCAGCCCTTCCATTCCAGCACTGCTCCGTACTCGCCTAAGTCACTCAGCCAATCACTCACTAATAGTTGAAGCGTGCCATGGTAGCGAGCGGTTAGTCTGCTCGCCTTCCACATCATTCTCACGTGTGGGAATCGTGCCGGACGATGCAGCTGGTCTGCGGGTTTTCTCAGGGATCTTCCGTTTTCTTTCTCCAGCCCTTCCATTCCAGCACTGCTCCGTACTCGCCTAAGTCACTCAGCCAATCACTCACTAATAGTTGAAGCGTGCCATGGTAGCGAGCGGTTAGTCTGCTCGCCTTCCACATCATTCTCACGTGTGGGAATCGTGCCGGACGATGCAGCTGGTCTGCGGGTTTTCTCAGGGATCTTCCGTTTTCTTTCTCCAGCCCTTCCATTCCAGCACTGCTCCGTACTCGCCTAAGTCACTCAGCCAATCACTCACTAATAGTTGAAGCGTGCCATGGTAGCGAGCGGTTAGTCTGCTCGCCTTCCACATCATTCTCACGTGTGGGAATCGTGCCGGACGATGCAGCTGGTCTGCGGGTTTTCTCAGGGATCTTCCGTTTTCTTTCTCCAGCCCTTCCATTCCAGCACTGCTCCGTACTCGCCTAAGTCACTCAGCCAATCACTCACTAATAGTTGAAGCGTGCCATGGTAGCGAGCGGTTAGTCTGCTCGCCTTCCACATCATTCTCACGTGTGGGAATCGTGCCGGACGATGCAGCTGGTCTGCGGGTTTTCTCAGGGATCTTCCGTTTTCTTTCTCCAGCCCTTCCATTCCAGCACTGCTCCGTACTCGCCTAAGTCACTCAGCCAATCACTCACTAATAGTTGAAGCGTGCCATGGTAGCGAGCGGTTAGTCTGCTCGCCTTCCACATCATTCTCACGTGTGGGAATCGTGCCGGACGATGCAGCTGGTCTGCGGGTTTTCTCAGGGATCTTCCGTTTTCTTTCTCCAGCCCTTCCATTCCAGCACTGCTCCATACTCGCCTAAGTCACTCAGCCAATCACTCACTAATAGTTGAAGCGTGCCATGGTAGCGAGCGGTTAGTCTTCTCGCCTTCCACATCATTCTCACGTGTGGGAATCGTGCCGGACGATGCAGCTGGTCTGCGGGTTTTCTCAGGGATCTTCCGTTTTCTTTCTCCAGCCCTTCCATTCCAGCACTGCTCCGTACTCGCCTAAGTCACTCAGCCAATCACTCACTAATCGTTGAACGTACAAATAAAGTTGCGAAACACTGAGTAAGGGCCGGTTGCACCATCGTGGTTCGAAACTCGATCTAAGATCGTATCTAAGCTAGACACTGAAAACTGTTGCACCATTCGAGCTCAGAGCTGGACTGGAGATCGAGATAAAGTTTATTTCGAACCGCCGAAATTGGAGGTTCGAAATCTCGATCCGAGATCAGCAGCCAGCGTCTACAAATGTAGTTTGAAAATACGCCAACAGATAGAACTACATTCGATTGTTTTCTTGGGAAATTAAAACAACATTATACGTACTTCAATATTATTCAGTAAAATTCTTACGACAAAAATTCACTTAAAAAAGAAAAAAAGATCGCACATCTAGTTCCATCTATTATGAAAATTACGCCCACATCCATGACGTCATATATTACTAACCAATATAAAAATGTGTCTCATAACTAACATCAACCTCTTCAAGATCGACGAATCGGAGATCCAGAATCATGAAATTTCGTTGGTGCAACACTGTTACATTGGAACAAAGATCAAACTGGATTCTGGTTCGAAACTAGGATCATTCGATCTCGGATCGGGGGCGATGTTGGTGCGACTGTTCATAAGCCAGTTTTACAGAGTGTCGGTGTAGAAACCATGAACGAGGCGATTGCTGAGGTAGAGAGAGATAGAGAGGCACGAAGCAGGATCGTGTCGTAGATCACGTAGTCTATGAAGAGCCGCTCACTCGCTACTGCTGTATAGCGCTCCGCCTTTCCCAACACCTCGGCAACACTCGCAGTCGCAGGACAGAGTAACTCCAGAATACTAGGGTGGACGACCGGACAAGTCCGAGAAAACCAGTCGACAAGCGGCATCGTCCGGCACAATTCTGGTTCGACTTGTACATTTTGGAAAGGTTTGACCCTTTACAGTTTCAGCCGTAACTGTAAACACATTTTATTCTGAGTTTTCAGTTTCCGATTCGAGACTCCCGTACTGTACACGCATAGTGCTGCTATCTAGTATTTATTTCCACAAACGGGACACCGATCATTCGGCAGGGTAAGCAGTTGTTCTGTTTGCGTCCTCTAGTCCTACATTTTCCCTTGGAAACTGGATGAAAGTCTGTAATTTGTAATATGCTCTCTAAATAATATCCAGTTTAATTATTACTACATTCATTTCGTTTCCGTTTTTATAACTAATATTAGGTATTATAAAATTGTAAATACATGTGGAAGGTAAGGAAAGTTGGAAGTTACCTTTGTTAGTAGAAATTGCTTATCCTGTAAAAAAACTCACTGAGTACACGCCAATGCCGTTAACACAGACGTGTTCACGTGAAAACTAAGATCGTGACCACGACAAAGCTACACCGAGGTTTTTTTCTAATATTTATTTCCAAAGTGCTCACTTGACCATGACCAGCCATTCGGAGGCAGGATGTAGACTAAGGCTGAATAGAGCCGTGAGCGGCCATGGCACAAGTCTCGACCGTGTTTGGCGGGGTCGTCAGGAAACGGTGCGTCTAGGGCAGCTGACCTTGACCTCGTGTTGCCACCGCCGCCGTGTATCTGCGGTCTTCAGTCTACAGCAAGCTTCGTTCTCGCACCTATAGTCCATTCCCGAATGTAAGAAACTTTCTCGGAGCCCTGCTAAATATCCACTTGCCGGACCGTTTCCTATCCTTCCGCCAAATATAAACAAACATTGCCATGTGGCTGCCACGTAGCATCTGCTAAAATCAATGTTTACATTCCATTGTGTGTGTACATATGTTCGTATACTTTCGCTACACCTAAAAATAAACATTGAAATGTGACTTCTACTTTTATACCTGTCAAATGTGTTGTTTACTGTTTACAGCTTTTCAAATAATTCTGTCTCATTTCTAAAACCATTTCATACGAATATTCACAGTTTAGGCCTATAATATTATTTAGGTCAGCTTTATGACGTTTTAAAAATGTTTGATTTGACGATAGTTCTTACGATTATTTTACTTTGTTAACATATTTGTTTTCCACGATTGCTGTTAATTACTATTTATTAGGTTTATTGAAATGTATCGGGCTGAGCTTAGTATTTCTTTGGGATTGTGGAACATCACGTTATATGGCTGTGTTTCAAACACCTAGGGAAAAGGTACAATGTTGTGATAAATAAACAGATGTGGATGTAAATAATTAACTTCATCATAGAAACAGTTCACAGTTGAAACGTATAAATAATAATCATCAAATATTTGAAATCACGCGCGCACAGACACATACACACACACAGGACCACGCACACAAACACGTAACAATATATATATTACGGCCGTACAAATACAGATTTATCACAACATCGTAACTTGCTTAGGCAGGTTTAAGAAACACGTCTACAGACGTGATGTGGTAATTTAAAGTATTTTTCGGAGTAAGTATAATTTATGCTTCGTTTGGCAAAAAGCAAAACGCCACTTCTGCTAACTTGAGATGGTAACTGCCCCGCCATCATATCTAAATATATTAAAATAAGTATTCAAACATTCAAATCTCTTCAATTGTAAATAACAAATTCATAAATCATTATTTTGCTGTAATAAGTATGGAATATGCTACAATTGATAACACGAATCATTTTCTTGATTACTAGGAATCGAAATTTCCCGAGTGTGAGAGAGACAGAGAGAGAGAAAGAGAGCGACAAGCTCCGCCCAGCGGACAGTTGTTTCCTCAGTCGATAAAACAAACACCGTGCATATGCACAATATTTTGCGCTGTTATTTTTAACTGTGACAATGAAATGTGTTGCCATCGGGGCTACCTAAATATTTGTATATTTCAATAGACAACGTTTAAATTACAAATAACATACCAAAAAAAGTAGGGTAAAACAATATTTATCTGTGAAATATTTCTTACTACCCGTTGCCAACACTTCGCTGCTCTCGCCGTTTTTGAATACATATTTGATAAGAAAAAATTTTTACAAGTTATAAAAGATAGTAAGGTAAAGTTTCATCTATTCAATAACATAGTACTCTAAAGTTAATCACAGTGTTATATATTTGTTGAATACAAGTTATTGAAAAAACATATTTACATGTTACGTTTAGGTTGATTTTTCAAAGGTTCGTTTTCAAAAGTCTCTTCCAGTCTGGAATGGAATATGGTCTCACACTCTCTGCCGTTCGCATTCTAACTATAGGCTGTTCACGGTAAAATGAGCTTTTTTGAAAGCCCTGCTTAAGATCTACTTGTATTTACGCTGTGTATACTTCCGCCGTATATAAAATTAACTTTGCCATGGGTCTCGTCACTTTATTAATGCGTCGTTCATGTGAAATTATTAGAAAAGTTAATTTTTTACCAATCCGTTAATGTTACGTGAAGATACATTGAAAAAAGCAGAAGGCGAAATAAATAATTTAAGTTATCACAACAAGTTACCTAACACTATTTATTCGACGTTAAGATACGGAACTACTTTTCCCTCCATCGTTTCCAACTTGACTGGGTGCATGTCACTCAGTGCGCCCGTTAAAATATATGCAGGTAGGAGTAGTGACATTTTTCTAAGGTTGATTCCAAAAGTGCTCACTTGATCGTGTACAGCCTTTAGAGTCAAGTAACAACTCCTGTTTACTATATAAAACATTCACTAAGTAAAGTTGGCAGCGATGGATGGAAAGTACTTCCATGTCTTAACCTCGAATAAATAGTGTTAGGTAATTTGTTGTGATAACTTAAAATTATTATTTAGTTCGCTTTCTGTTTTTTTAATGTATCGGAGTGTATAAATGAGCCGATTTGTAAATTATTTACTTTCTTAAAAATTTCACATTTTCATTTAACAACGCATGAATAAAGCTATGAGGCTCACGGCAATGGCGGAAGAATACACAACGTGTATACAAGTACATCTTAAGCAGGGCTTTCGAAAGTGCTCATTTTACCGTGAACAGCCTATAATTGACTTTAATTGCACAATTACATTTGCTGCGCGTTACACGTTCCCTTGGACATTAAGAAAATAGCAAGTTTTCTGAACATAACTTACTGACATAGAACTTCTAAATAAAAATGAAAACCCCATGAACAACAAAATAAAAAATCATATTTACAACAACGATGTCTGCTTACATCATAAAATAAGCTTTGAACTATTTACACAGAATTGATTGTCTCGTGTATATCGCAGAACTCGAGTTCAGAGACATGTTGAATTTTTATTGGTTTTAGGGTTTCTTCGTGGTGTAAATATATATTTAGAATCAATTTTAGTTTGGAAAATGTATATTTATATACACATTTTTTTATAAAGGAAGAAAATTGAAAACAATTTATCCAAGCAGGCGTACGACCCTATACTCACTCGTACGCCGTACAACATACAAAAATACTCGTATGCGTACGACTATAGTGGTACGTATGGCATTTCTGGTGAGAGGCAACACCTGTTGTGCCATCTCGATTTCCACCGTCCCTTTCTGGCGGTCTGTTATTCCACCTCCATCACTACAGCCTTCACTGTTTTTCTTTAAAATGGTGGCTGCAATTACTTTTTTACTTTGCTCTTCAAAGTATACAAAATTATAATTCAGAATTATCAAATACGTTCAACATGTATGCGGATATTTGAAGGCTTTTCACAATAAAGTTAGCACGTTTATTAAAACCGAGTAATAAAATACGGTCTACAGCTACAAGAATTTTAAGACTTGACGTGGTATAAAGAATTAATTTATGGTTACTGTTTATTGTTTAATACACATAATAAAAGGCATTTCCGTATTATTTACATATATACTTTCCTAAAAATTGGACGGTATTCACTTGGATAACGCCCCATTAAAGTGAGGCTGTTCATGGCCATGTTCATCTCACAAATAGCGGAATTATACGAAATTTAAAAAATAACTACATGCTAGGCAGAGTTTTCATAAAGAATTCAGTTAACTATGAACTGCCTTTAATATAATACACTTATTTACATATTACAACATATAATGCGCCTGTGACCCTTCTCATTCTTTATGAGCAACCCAAACGTTTAGCTAAATGTTTTGAACTTTTGTTTTGATACGAAATTGTTGGTCTACTGCCTATTATTGTCTGTAGGTGCTAGCGTGTTGCCACACTAAGGTGTACGATGTACAGTACTACAACATCGATTGTTGGTCTACTGCCTATTATTGTCTGTAGGTGCTAGCTTGTTGCCACACTAAGGTGTACGATGTACAGTACTACAACATCGATTGTTGGTCTACTGCCTATTATTGTCTGTAGGTGCTAGCGTGTTGCCACACTAAGGTGTACGATGTACAGTACTACAACATCGATTGTTGGTCTACTGCCTATTATTGTCTGTAGGTGCTAGCGTGTTGCCACACTAAGGTGTACGATGTACAGTACTACAACATCGATTGTTGGTCTACTGCCTATTATTGTCTGTAGGTGCTAGCGTGTTGCCACACTAAGGTGTACGATGTACAGTACTACAACATCGATTGTTGGTCTACTGCCTATTATTGTCTGTAGGTGCTAGCGTGTTGCCACACTAAGGTGTACGATGTACAGTACTACAACATCGATTGTTGGTCTACTGCCTATTATTGTCTGTAGGTGCTAGCTTGTTGCCACACTAAGGTGTACGATGTACAGTACTACAACATCGATTGTTGGTCTACTGCCTATTATTGTCTGTAGGTGCTAGCGTGTTGCCACACTAAGGTGTACGATGTACAGTACTACAACATCGATTGTTGGTCTACTGCCTATTATTGTCTGTAGGTGCTAGCGTGTTGCCACACTAAGGTGTACGATGTACAGTACTACAACATCGATTGTTGGTCTACTGCCTATTATTGTCTGTAGGTGCTAGCGTGTTGCCACACTAAGGTGTACGATGTACAGTACTACAACATCGATTGTTGGTCTACTGCCTATTATTGTCTGTAGGTGCTAGCGTGTTGCCACACTAAGGTGTACGATGTACAGTACTACAACATCGATTGTTGGTCTACTGCCTATTATTGTCTGTAGGTGCTAGCGTGTTGCCACACTAAGGTGTACGATGTACAGTACTACAACATCGATTGTTGGTCTACTGCCTATTATTGTCTGTAGGTGCTAGCGTGTTGCCACACTAAGGTTCAAATTTCCCATCTCATGCAGGATATGAACAAGAACGTGCTTGGTATAGGCTGTTCACGGTAAAATGAGCACTTTTGAAAGCCCTGCTTAAGATCTACGTGTCGTGTATTCTTCAGCCTTAAGTAAAATTAACGTTGTCGTGGATCTCGTAACTTTATTCATGCGTAGGTCAGGTGAATCTGTGGAATTATTAGAAAAGTAAATATGTTACTAATTTAGCTATTTTTACACTTCCATGCATTAATAAAACAGTTATCGAAAGAAATAATTTAAGTTATTACAAATGGTTAACTAACGCACTTTATTCGACTTTAAGACGTGGAACTACTTTCCATCCATCGTTACCAACTTTACTGGGAGCATGTCACTCAATGCGCCCGTTAAAATATATGCAGGTACGAGCAGTGACTTTTTTGTAAGTTTGATTTCGAAAATGCTCACTTTATCGTGAACAGCCTTTACCAGTAAGTTCAGTACTAGTAGATTGGCCGCCGCCACGTACTACTGGTGCTGTTGCATATGAACCGTATTAATAGATGAATATGCAGTAGTAGTTGGAGCGGGGCGGTTTCAAAAAACCTCTTAGAATGACATAGGGATGGACGCAGTTGTTTAGAGCATGACAGGATCCCGGATGTACCCTGCCCTGTGCAGTAGTGGGAGAATGGAGCTTCTGAAACAGGAAGTGGTTTATCGCACCTGTGTAATCGCACCTGGATTAATTACAGGTAAAGGGCTACTTACAGGTAAATGGTTAATTATTTAATCGAACCGGTTAAATCGATGAGAAGGGTTAAATTTATTGAAAGGGTTAATTGTTTGATAGTAATTATTTTATTGAAAGGATTAATTGATATTGGTGCCCAAAGGACAGATGTTACCCCTTCGAATTCTGGCAGTTGACTGAGCCCTGAAGGGTGGTAGCAGCAGTATATATATATATATATGCATATATATATATATATATATATATATATATATATATATATATATATAATATATATATATATATATATATATATATATATATATATATGTTGACCTTGGAGCAAGAGTGTCATAAGGGACGCATGATGCTTTTCCAAAGTTTGAGGACTGAATGAGTTCTAGGTGTTTGTGAGGGGAGGGAGTGTTTCGGGAGCAGCAGAGGTTCGTCTTGGTTGCTGGCCGTCGAGAGACTGAGCTAAATGAAGCACCACAGCTGCGCTCCCCCTCCCTCCCCTCAACTGCCATCACACCTCAGTCTCTCGACGGCCGGCAAACAAGGCAGACCTCTGCTGCTCCTGAAATCCCTCCCCCCTCACCCACACACAGAGCTCATTCAGTCCTCAAACTATGAAGAGGCAACAAGCATCCCTTATGACACTCTTCTCCAAGGCCAACATATATATATATATACTGCTATTCCCACCTCTCAGAGCTCAGTCGACCGCCGGACTTCGAAGGGGCAACATCTACTCTTTGGGCACCAATATCAATTAAACTTTTCATTAAATTTATTTGAATGTGTTAAATTGATGATAATTGTTACAGAATTGACGTTTTACCTGCAATTAACCCTTTACCTGTAATTAATTCACTTCCTGTTTCAGAAGCTCCATGCTCCCACTACTGCACGGGGTGGGGCGGGTGGAGGTGGGCCAGGCATACGGGGTAGAAAACCATAGGGGAAAGGAGATGTACTCTTGCATCCTCGCCTCCGGGACCCTCTCACGTGCTACACAACTGCGTCCATCCCCATCCGTATGTTATTGCAGGAGTGTTTTGGAACCGCCCCACTCTAACTACTTGCTCCTATTCCCATTTCTAAGCAAATAATTACTTTGTTCTTTGCTCTAGAGACAAAATTTAATGAAATAATAACCGATCGCAAATTGGATTTTGCAAAATGTTGCTTACACAATTAATTTATTTTAATGTGAGGAAAGTTCCTTTTGAAGATAGCTGTATTTATTGCGTTGTTCAATTCGTTTTTTTTTTTAGAACTAAAATAAGCTTGTTTATGAACATTAAATGAAAGTCACGTTTGTATTTTACTGTTTTTTTCTTATAAACACCATCGGATGGCGTGAATAATGTTGTCAACTTATTAATACTTAATATTTAGGCTGGGGAAAATGTAAATAATTTATCCCAATTATAGCAAAAAAACAAACTTTTACTCATTGCTAAATATGCTTTCGTGTGTAACCTTTTAGAACAACAACGGGCCTTGCTATGCCAAACACTACAATAAGTAATCTCGTTTTGTTTTATACCTGTGTAGATTATACCTCAGCACCGGGCATTCTGCGAGCCGTCAGCAAAGTTAGACAGCGTTGTTAGCCTCCGTGAAGCTTGCAAGCGTTCCTTTGTAGTCTTTGTTCGAATTGTAAGCCTGTCCTTGCCATAAGCTAAACTCGAGTCGGAACGTGAGACAGAAACCCGCTTGTGGCAGATCGTGTTGATGCCTTGATGTTTTTGCAAAAACCTCGTCCAGTTTACTTCGGCGCTCAGCGATTAACCACGCGAGCACGAGAAGGCATGTCAACAGACAACACAACCTCATTTCGCAATTCTCCTGCCAAGCCAGCAGACTGGAAGAGAAAGAATGCATTTAAGTTGTGAATGGCCTTCGTTACAGCCCTTCGGGAACGTAGCACGGATGTCCGAACTCGGGTATATACTTGCGTACATGCGTACTTTACTTACCCTTGGCACCAAACTTGATGAATTCGTACATGAGTCTTGTTGGCTTCGGTGACTGTTATTAGTCAGTTAACCACTTTAAAAAGGTCATGTATTCCTATTAAGAATGTGATAATTGCCGAAGGTTTTAGAGGTTAAATAAAGTATTAAATAATATCGAAATTGGATTTACATTAACATTAGGATTAATTTTTTAAATCTTAGTTTATGTAGGTTAGGAACCTAGGCATAATACGAATTTATTGCTTGGACATTTTTTTAAGGTGGAACTTGCGATAATTATTTATTCAGTTCAAAATTCTATGTCTACGAAGTAGTAATGTTGCCCTATTACACTTAAAATCAAATAATTATGCCGATAAAATAAATTATAACCTACAATTTGCTTCTCAAAATGGCGGCACATATTCCGCAAGTATGCGAAAAGTATACAATTTCGTTTACTTGTATTCTTGCATACTTCACTTGCAGTTCGGACAGCACTTACGTCACTTCCGGAGACAGGTACGCACAAGTATGTACTTCAGGTGAATTCTGACATAGCCTAAGTAGGGACAATACTGCCATGTGTTGTGCCAAGCTCTTATTTTCAGCTACGAATTGTATACAGGTCACGCTTTTATTGTTAACATGAAACATTCTTGAACGCTGTTGGCGCTAAATGAACGTATTTTTGGGTAGCGCACACATTTCCACATCATTCTATATCTTTATTAATACTCTTTAGTAATATTATAGAAATTCAATTTTAATATTATTTTTTATAGTACACCAAGGTGTACTTATACAATAAGAATAAATATTACAACAATTTGTGGTGTCTCGGCCAGCCTGTTAAAATATGTTTTGTTTGGCCCATGTGAAGTGTGTGGTAACTTAATTATCATTATTAGAGATGATGGGTAAATCGCGAAGAATTTTTTAACCAAAATATTTCTATAACACTCTTAACTATTTTATTCGATTTTGATTGGATGAACAAGATTTCGACTAGGCTAAGTTGTTTACATACTAAACACGAACGTTCTGCACAAACCTATAGCATCAGAGTCGTTATTGGCCCAGTTAAATGTGGTAGTAGCTTCGTACATCCATGACATCCAATACGGAAAGAATAGCAAACTGTCAAGATTCCCTGTCTTCTCTAATTATTATTATATCAGAGTTCTAAAGAAAGAAAATTATATTTTCACACCAGCTCTTACTGTAGACTCTCAGAAACTGCAACATGTATGAAGAGTAGCTAAAGGCTGTTCACGATAGAGTGAGCACTATTGTAATCAACCTTAGAAAAAGATCACTACCCCTGCCTACATATATTCTAACGGACGCGCCGAGTGACGTGCACCCAGTAAAGTTGGTAATTATGGATGGAATATAGTTCCACTTCTTAAAGTCTAATAAAAAGTGTTAGGTAACCATTTTTGGAGACTTAAATTATTTCTGTCGTATGCTGGTTTTTTAATGCACGGAAGTGTAAAAAATGACCCGTTTTCTCTAATAATTACATTTCTAATAATTCCATAGATTTGCTTGACCGACGCATTAATAAAGTAATGAGGTCCAAGGCAATATTACTTTTACATAAGGCGGGAGAATACACAAGACTAATACAAGTAGAGCTTATTAAGGGCCTTCGATAGTGCTCATTTTACCGTGAACAGCTTATAATGTAATTACAGATAAAACGTCTGGGGTCGTTCCCGGATTGTCGCATGTCGGAATCGTGCCGGAACGATGCCGCCGGCCAGCGGGTTTTCTCGGAAAACTCCAGTTTTTTTCCGCCCTTGTACTCCGGCGCTGTTCCATACTCATCTCGTTTCACCCCCATCGGCTCTCAAGACCTCGATGTCAAAGAGCCGCCCAAATCTCTCCATTCCACTTACGTCCCTGTAATTGTGGCTTCGCCTTACACTTCACGCCTTGTCTACACTTATTGAACAATCTTCTTCCACAAAACACTAGGCACATCACATCACGGGCAACAACTACACTTACTTCGAAATACATGCACTTAAAGGTGGTTCACGATAAAGTGAGCACTTTTGTAAGCCCTGCTTAAGATCTACTTGTATGTTCGTTGTGTATTCTTCCGCATTCTGGAAGATTAACATTGGCATGGGCCTCATCACTTTATTCATGCGTGTGTCAAGAGAAACCGTGAGATTATTAGAAAAATTCTTTTTATAAATTCGCACATATTTACACTCCAGTGCATTTAAAAAACCAGAAAGCGAAAGAAACATTTTAAATTATCAGAACTGATTACCTAACACTTTTTATTCCACGTGAAGTTACTGAACTACTTTCCCCTCCATCGTTACCAACTTAACTGGTCGCACGTCACTCAGGGTTCCCGTTAAAATATATGCAGATAGGGGCAGTGCTTTTTTTCTAAGGTTGATTTCCAAAGTGCTCATTTTATCGTGAACAGCCTTTATAGATCGCTCAGCAATGTATTCACGTTGTATTAAGAATTGTGTGAGAGAGTTAATGTTCTTTAAAACTCCGCTATTACAGAAAGCGTACGAATAAAAAAAAAGTCGAATAAGAGGAGAGATGAGTGCGCATAGATATAAATGTATGAAATATTGTCGTAATAATTCGTCAATTGAACATGTGCTATTATATTATATTTGCAAATACACATATAGACGTAGGAGTATTTTCTATATCTCAGATACAGTATACTTTGTAGCACTGCATCGTGACTTATGAGAACAATTTTAACCGCACTGTCAGCGACACATGTACGATTTAATAAGACACGTAGACCGGTATTACAGAACCTTTATTAAGGATTTTGGTACAGCTTAAGCCATGGCCAGGAGTTATCAGTATTCCAGGACGTAATAATGCCAGCTAAGGCCTTAGTTAAGTCACGGCTGAAGCCTTAATCTAAGAGCTCCGATTTTACTGCAAACGAAGCCTGCGCAAGCCTAGAACGCATGTTATTTAGCCGGAGTCGGTAGCGGCACGAACATCCATAAACAATACGCTATGGCGCGTAGTGAGTTTATTTTTTACAGGGTAAGCAATTTTTACTAACAAACGCAACTTCCAACTTTGCTTACCCTCCACGTGTATTTACAGTTTTATAATACCTAACATTAGTTATAAAAACGGAAATGAAATTAATGTAATAATAACTAACCTCAACATTAGTTTTAAATATATTACAAATTATAGACTTTCATCCACTTCCCAAGGGAAAATGTAGGGCTGGAGGAAGCAAACAGAACGACTGCTTACTCTGCCGAAGGAACGTGGTCGAGCGTGTAGCGTGTTGTTGCTTGCGAGTTCGATTCATCGCTAGTCGCTCCTGTTTGTGGAAATAAAGAATATATAACAGCACCATACGTGTACAGTACGGGAGTTGCGAAAACTATACTTCTCGAAACAGAAACGGGAAACTCAGAATTAAATGTGTTTAACGTTAAGGCGAAAACTATAAAGGGTCAAACATTTACAATATATGTATAGGGTAATCATTGCTTACCTTGCGTCTATGGAATAAACGCCACTGACAATACAATGCGTCCGGGCCGGTATACGTTGCGATGTAATTATTTATCTGCAAACTAGGAAACCACCACAGTATATAAGTTCTGCAAATAAAAATTAATCTTGACAAGAACACTGTGAAATAAGTACTACATGTTTTAAAGGCTTCCATCAGTAGAAACAACGCAAAATACAAAATAGTTCAAATTCTATAAATATCAATTTATCCCATAGTAATGTTTGGATTTTGCTTCAACAATGTAATACAGTTCATATTTGCAGGACCGCTAAATCTCGGAAATTTATTTATTAGTGTGAATCAGGGGGCGGCTATGTCCTATACCGTGCAGTAAAAACTAGTGAAGCCAGTTTTTATCGTGGAGTTAGGCGGTTGTTTTCAAGTGTAAAGGTCACGTGATCATTAGTAGCCCACAACATTGTATCAACTGATTTTTCACGTGTATTTTGAAGTGTATTTAAAATTGACATGAATTAACGTACAACCCTTTTCGACCTTAACGATAATTTATATAAAAAGCGTGTGTGTGTTTGTGACTGTTAACTATGTATAAATTTCTCCATTAAGTGCATAAAATTATTAATTATTTACATTTTACATGGAAGTATCGTGTACGGCGTTTCGGTTTATTTTCTTCCCGTCCCTTATATATATATATATATATATATATATATATATATATATATATATGTCTGCCCGTGTCGTTGCACTCTAGTTGTTTCAGAATACAAACAGCGGCTTTTTTTACAAATAGCAGTGAATTAGCTGAAGGAACCCATTGTGACATAATTCCGCTATATCAAACTGTTCTGTCAGTTATATCAGTAAAGTTGTAGTAGGCCTGTATCTCGCCCAGACGTGTAACCAAGAGATTGGTAGGAGATTAGTTTAGTTTTCTTTACCCGCCATATCAGCAATGTTTTTAATTTTTGCTTTACTGCATTCATTCTTGCCCCGTTTTCTTTAGGAAAATTAACATGTAACATCAGCAGTAAAAAAATTCAGATACAAAGCAATTTTAAAATTCAGTCTCTGCAATATTTTGTATTACCAAAGCTAAAACATGTATAGGCCTATGTCTTATTTGTCTCAGAAACATATTCAACATAACATAAAACTTAATCTGACACAAAAAAAAAGTCATGCAATTTTATTTGAAAATAACTTAGACTGATGAATTTGATAATCTTATAAAAACAGGGCTGTGCCTGAAAGATTATAATATTTATTAAATAGAATAGGCTTAAAAGGTTAAATCATACGTACAAATTTTTACATAGTAGGCCACCTACCTGGAGCTAATTTCTGTGAGGCACAGAAACATGGGAATGACAAGGATAACACTGTCCAATCGCTGCCATACTCAAGACACTAAACAAGCATGCAGGATTTTGGTCATGCTACATGTAACTATAGCACCTTAGGAGCCGTCCTGTCATTTTATCGGTGGATAGTCTTCATAGCCATATGGTAGTTTTGTAGGTGTATGATTAGTATATTTTAATATATGGCCAATTGAAAAGCAATTTTAGCTATTTGGGAGGGTTTAAAAATGTTGTTTTTTCAAGTGTATAATGTTTTAAAATTACCTACCCACTCTCATTTGAAATGTCTCTTATTTTGATAAATAGACAGTGAACTGTAAATCATTTTATAGTTTCGTTAATACATGTGTATATCAAACACACTGCAATTCAGCTCAAGCACAGTGCATGTGGGCCCCTTCATGAAAGTGAAAAACAAAAAAAAACAGTAAAGGCTATTTGACCTGCTGTGTATATTTAATGTTCGTATAGTTTAAAATGTCTAATCTTTTTTCTGCCTTTATTTTTATACTGATTAGTTATGTTGGTCAGGAGTAAAACAAGAGCTTCTACTTGGGGGAGGAGAGGGGATACACCTTTTGGCCTATTTTATACACCATTTTAGGGTGCTATTGGGCAATATTGCTAACCCTGTTGTCATAGATATCTTCTTCTTTGGTTGATAAAGTAAAACAGTATTGCTAACTCTTTGAGCACAAGTACTGAATTAAATAATCGTCCTTCCGTTTTTACCTCATATGAAGTCCATTGTTTTTTAATGTACACAACCTTCCAGCGCCGAAAATATATATTTTGTAGAGAGGGAACTTATGTAGGTACGTAGATTTGGAATGTATATGTGTTATTCATTTTGGCTTCAAAGTTAGTTTTAAATTTAGCCAAAATTATCAGGTTATTTTTTTCTGGATTAAAGAAAGCAACACTTTCCTACAGAAACTGCTCATAAGATTTTTATTTAATCGCATTAAATTGTAGTTAAACTATACTAGGACTACCTATCAAAGTTTATCCTTCAATTTAAATTAACAAATCTCCAAACTGCAGGATATTAGGGAGGGGGTAAAATAGGAATACACACAACAAACATAATTATAAGTCATTCTTAAATTTATTACGTACCTTTTCGGTTTAATCCAACACAAACCCAAATACCAATAATAATAAACTGGATTTGCTTTGGTTTACTAACAAAATATGTACACAAATTCACTCTTGCAATATTTAAAACAAATTAATAATTGATAGGCGTTATCTCCCCTCGCATAGATAATGGCGTTAACTTTTTAACACTCCTGCGGAGTTTCTTAAAAAAAAACTAATAATGACAAATATATAGACTTGGGCGTACTTAGCCGTCCATTTAGAAACTATATATATAATATAGCCGCACTTTGCATCCCCGTTGTCATAATGAGAATGAGAATGTTTTTGTTGCCAAGCACACACTTTACCGTAGCACACACAAACTCATGTAGGGGTATCCAGCGATTCATTGAGGATATATGCAGGAACTTCCAAAGTGGAGATGTGATGTAGTTGAAGGATGGAACTTCCTTCGCTGTGTGGTAAACAATATCTATTGACTTCTAAGATTGAAACTTGTAGAAAACTATTGTTTATGAAGTAGACGGTACGCCTTGCAGATAGGGGCTATCTGCGTGCGGGCCTTCCAGGTAGAAAGGCGCAGGACGCGCCGAGCGGCCTAGCAGGTTGAAATATGGCTTCAAGCGGAGACAGGTCGTTGGTTCGATGCTAGTGCTTATGCAGCAGATGCTGTAGAGTGACGATACGCCTTCACAGTAGCAGTAGAATCCTGCATCCTTAGAGCAGATGATGGTAAGCAGTTAAGGTGATGTAGTGTGTGCTTGGAATAGGTGTTGCGGCTCACTCGTTTCTCGTAGTGTTGTTGGTGTGGCTGGTAGTTGATGTGGGTGTGAATGGCAGTTGATGTGGGTGTGAATGGCAGTTGATGTAGGTGTGGATGGCAGTTGATGTGGGTGTGGATGGCAGTTGATGTTGGTGTGGCTGGCAGTTGATGTGGGTGTTGATGGCAGTTGATGTTGGTGTGGCTGGCAGTTGTTGTTGGTGTGGCTGGCAGTTGTTGTTGGTGTGGCTGGCAGTTGTTGTTGGTGTGGCTGGCAGTTGTTGTTGGTGTGACTGACAGTTGTTGTTGGTGTGGCTGGCAGTTGGTGTGGCTGGCAGTTGTTGGTGTGGCTGGCAGTTGTTGGTGTGGCTGGCAGTTGTTGCTGGTGTGGCTGGCAGTTGTTGTTGGTGTGGCTGGCAGTTGTTGTTGGTGTGGCTGGCAGTTGATGTTGTTGTGGCTGACAGTTGATGTAGGCGTGGCTGGCAATTGATGTTGATGTAAGTGGTTGTTGGTGTGGCTGGCACTTGTTGGTGTAGCTGGAAGTCGTTGCTGGTGTGGCTGACACTTGTTGTTGGTGTGGTTGGCAGTTGTTGTTGGTTTGGCTGGCAGTAGATGTTGGTGTGGCTGGCAGTAGATGTTGATGTGGCTGGCAGTAGATGTTGGTGTGGCTGGCAGTTGTTGGTGTGGCTGGCAGTTGTTATTGGTGTGGCTGGCAGTTGTTGTTGGTGTGACTGACAGTTGTTGTTGGTGTGGCTGGCAGTTGTTGGTGTGGCTGGCAGTTGTTATTGGTGTGGCTGGCAGTTGTAGGTGTGGCTGGCAGTTGTTGTTGGTGTGGCTGGCAGTTGTTGTTTGTGTGGCTGGCAATTGTTGTTGGTGTGGCTGGCAGTTGATGTTGTTGTGGCTGACAGTTGATGTAGGCGTGACTGGCAGTTGATTTTGATGTAAGTGGTTGTTGGTGTGGCTGGCACTTGTTGTTGGTGTAGCTGGAAGTCGTTGCTGGTGTGGCTGACACTTGTTGTTGGTGTGGTTGGCAGTTGTTGTTGGTTTGACTGGCAGTAGATGTTGGTGTGACTGGCAGTAGATTTTGGTGTGGCTGGCAGTAGATGGTGTGGCTGACAGTAGATGTTGGTGTGGCTGGCAGTTGTTGGTGTGGCTGGCAGTAGATGGTGTGGCTGGCAGTAGATGTTGGTGTGGCTGGCAGTTGTTGGTGTGGCTGACTGATATCGGTGGGAGCACCCAGAGAACACCGCTGTAATGACAGAGCAGGGGGTACAAGATGGCGGTGAAATGCCAGAGCGGGGGAAGTGTTGTCAGGGTGACTCCACAATGAATCAAACGACACATTGCAGGATCATCCTCGCTAGATTGCACAATGGCCGCTATCTTGGCGGTCAGTGGGTTGCTACACACAGGTTGGTCAGAATACGAGAGCGCGAAACGCGCACGTGCGCTAGTACGGAAATAGTGCACGGAGGGAACCCCTGCTTCGGAATGACAGAGCAGGAGGTTCACTATCAAGATGACCGTCAGGAGTGGTTGCACAACGCTGCTAGCCATCACACAATTTGCGACTGATTCATCCACATTCCACGAACTGCTCTCCGCATTGCGCAAAAGTGCTTCCGCGAGGAAAAACGGGAAATTTCGAAGGAAAAAGGGAAATGTTGGTGGGAAAAGAGCTAACTCGAAGGGCGCAAGGGAATTTTCCCGCTTATTTGGCAGCTTTCTGTGCGGAAATGGTTATTCCAGACGGTGACCGAGTCCACAGCCCCCAGCCCCTGAGTTAGAATCCCCTTTTATATACTACTTAGGAACGTCGTCCATTTTGTGTAATTTTGTATACTTGCTTACACTTTGTACGTGTTCGCCTCAAACTCCCGTGCTCCGCTGCAGTCTGCCTGTCAGTCAACAATACTTCCCTGCATTGCCTGCCCTACCGAGATCCTACATTCACTCTCCAAACTTAAATTTTGCCTGGCACCAGCACAACGCCCATTTTTACGTCAATATCACTGTCAAAAATTCCTGGTAAACTTCCTAAACTGTAATGGAAGTTTCTAACCTATACAGCGTATGGTAATCGTACTACGTATCAAGCTGAAAATATGGGAAGGTTTAGCATCGCTGCGATATAAAGTTGGGAACTTCCCTACGTAATTGATTCTTTCCCGAGTAACTGTAACAATGTTACCATCCATGCATAGGAAAATATATTACTATTCGCGCTTTGTCTCTGTACGTATACACTGACATGGTAAATTCACAAATAATTGCGTACAGTGATGTTTCGTGTATTTTTGCACCAAGTTTGCTTTTGTACAAATTACATTAATCATATTTCATTAAGAGGCGGTGGGGGAGGGAGGATAATTCGCTATCTGTAATTTATAATTTTCTGCCACTACTTATGGTTGAGATTAGTTTTTGAAAGTGTAATTTTGTTGCGGACGTTAAGATTATGTAAGTATCGTTCGAATTCTTGTACAACTGTAGCACCCATAGTCTTTCAAAGAATGTAATCACACTCATACAATCATCTGAGCGACCGCCAAAGAATAAATTCCGGTAATAAACGTTAAATACATTTTACGACTAAAAAACACCACAATGATTATCACTCATACTCCCCCCACACCTATAAATAAAAATGTTACTAACTTTCTTGTTTTAACCAACAAGCTTTTCCTCAGGAGGAAAGAGAAGAACGCTACATGCACAAAAACATGTTTTTATTGACACGGGAAATACATTGACAAATAAATATAGTCGCGAATCACATTAAATGAAGGAAAAAATAAAACTATTTTACAAGGTTGGTATAGTGAAACTAAATATTCGCCGCACTGCGGTAGACTGCCTTTAGAACCCTCGACTACCTGTCACACAACGCAAGTGCACTGCTAATTGAAATGCCGAAGTCCTCGTGAGTACTTTGTATTACGTTACTTCTTGTACTTGAAGGCTGTAACAGTTGGGTTCACTCATGTCGCTCTTGCTCATACGTATAGGCTGTTCACGGTAAAATGAGAACTTTTGAAAGCCCTGCTTAAGATATACTTGTGTGCACGTTGTGTATACTTCCGCCTTATGTAAAACTAACATTGCCATGGACCTCATCACTTTATTCATGCGTCGGTCGAGTGATACTCTGCAATTATTAGAAAAGTAAAAATATTTTACAAATCTAGTCATTTTTACACTTCGATGCATTAAAAAAAAAAGAAAGCGAAAGAAATAATTTAAGTTAACACAAATGGTTACCTTATACTTTTTATTCGACGTTAAGATATGAAACTACTTTCCTCTCCATCGTTACTAACCCTACTGGGCGCATGCCACTCGGTGCGCACGTTAAAATATAAGTAGGCATCGGAAGTGACTATTTTTTTAAGGTTGATTTCAAAAGTGCTCACTTTATCATGAACAGTCGTTATCACCATATTCTAGTAGCCTATCTAGTCAACGTTGTCGTCACACATACACACACACACACACGCTGAGAAATTTGAAGTAAGTGAATTTAATGCTAATAAAAAGGATTATCCGATGTCGTAATAGGTCGGGACGTTTCATAACCGATAATGGAGCACCTCCTTATGACACGGGAAGAAATATTAATTCATTAGATGCCGACGCGATTGTTATGTCGTGATATTTCCAGGAAAGGAAAAAGTAATTAAGAATGAAAGGTCGGCAATAATAGTTTTACAAACTTAAGAATGATATTCCTTCTAGAATATAAACCATTAGAACTGCTCAAAATCAGCGAACTAAACTGCAGATGTGCTGAAACTGGTCCACTTGAATCAGTATCACTGAGTGGCTCGTGTTCACTGATCAAACAATGGTTTATACTGACTCTCTGATCACGTGATCTCGCACGCTAATTGGAAGGGTTCGAAGCATTGCAAACAGACAAAAAATCACTGTAATATTAATTAATAACTGAATAATAATTAGAGGGCATATTACAAATTATAAGAAAACTTCCGTTTTCCCGAACACTTTAATTCGCTTTCCAAGGGAAAATGTAGGACTGGAGGAAGCAAACAGAACGACTGCTTACCCTACCGAAGGAACGTGGTCGAGCGTGTGGCGTGTTGTTGCATGCGAGTTCGATTTATCGCTAGTCGCTGCCGTTTGTGGAAATAAATACTAGATAGCAATACTATGCGTGTACAGTAAACTCTGTTTCTCGAGTAGGAAACGGGAAACTGAGAAATAAATGTGTTTAAAGTTAAGGCGAAAATCATAAAGGGTCAAACATTTCCAACATGTATAGGTAAGCATTGCTTACCTTGTGTCTATGGAGTAAACGCCACTGCTCCGCTTGTTACCTTGACATGACATTAGAAAACAGAAAGCCAGTTACAAGCCGCAGTGCAGCAGGTACACAGCCGCGTGCAACCGGAGAAGCCAGTTATTTGCAACTCTCTGATCGCGTGATCGCGCACGCTAGTTGGAAGGGTTCGAAGCATTGCAAACAGGCAAAGAAAAATCTTTAGAAAATCACGTACTTGATTGTTTCCATCTTTCGAAGTGCTTCATTAGCTTACGAAACCTTTTCGGAAATGTAATCGTGATTGCAGTCTCTGTGCCGATCACAAATGTGAAAACCTCTCATATCGCCTGAATCATACTCCATTGTACAAGGACGAAGCAACCTTCCGCAGCCAGTGGGTCAATGCTGAGGAGTTATAATGTCAGCGTGAACTGTGGTATGGATATTTGCAGGTCTGCATTACCACTGTGAAAAATGTCTCCGTTAAACCGGTAATGTTGTTCGCAGGGGAAAATGTTTGTAGCGAGGGAAATGAGTCATCCCCGTCACTTAAATATTTATATTTAAAGAAAGTTGATCCAGCGTATACAGCTTTATAAGTGAAGTATTTTAAGGCTTGTGATTGGACACTTTTCCCAGGAGAGAAGCACCGGGAGCTCGGTGTTGGAGGGTCACGTGTTGATAGTGGAAAAAATATGATACACATCTAAAAAAAAAAAACGTTTCGCACCACCGGGATGTCTGAGTTATCAAGTTGCTCGTGGGGCCGCGGTGGTGTAGTGGTTAGACTACTCGCCTCCCACCTTGACGAATCTAGTTCGAATCCCGGCGGGGTCGCTCCCGGATTTTCACATGAGGAAAATCGTGACGGACGACGTCGTTGGTCGGCAGATTTTCTCGGAGTTCTCCCTTTTCCGTTCGCCCTTTCATTCCCGCGCCGCCCTATGCTCATCTCATTTCACCCACATCGGCTCTCAAGACCTCGATGTTAAGAGCCGCCCAAACTTCTTCTCTACACTCGGTTGCTAACGGCCCAGAAGAACGTATGAGATGAAAATTCGCACTGTCATTACAGAATAGCACTGCAGTCTTGTTTTTATAAGCTGTTTACTGTAAAGTGAGCACTTATTAAGGCCCTTCCAATACGTATTAACCACTGATAAATGTTTTTTATGGCAGCTTCAGACGTTATTTTTTGGGAGTGTTGGAATGTTTATAATGGGTTTATTCGTCACAAGGCAATGTTTATACTAAAAAGTGGCGGAAAGATAGAAAGTGGCTGAAAGGGAAAATTTTGCAGTGCCTTAAAAAGTGCTCACTTTACCGTGAATAGACTATAGTCCACAGACTGTCCCAGCGAACATCGATGTGCAACCAACTGTTGCAAAACACTAGCTGAGAGAGCTGAAGAGAGCTGGAGCCGCCCTCCACGCGTGGCTCCATCGCCTACACGAGATAATAGCCAGACTCCAGTGGCAGAATGCGTGCTCGTGCGTCTACCACTGTATATCGCCGCGCTGCACGCTGAGACCAGCGTGTAGGTCGCCACTACCATGTCGCTCTTCGTGTACATCTGTAAGTGTAGGCTGCCCACTGCCCTGCTTACAATATACAATGTGATTCCGAGCAAAACCGACAAACTCTGGCGGGTTATTCCTGACGTAAATGTAAGACGAATACGTATGTACCACCTGATTATTAAGGGAGCTCCACCGCCCTAAGATCCACGATTTCGAATGTAATTTAGACAAAAATAATAGTAATCACCCACGAGTAAGCAACAAATCGGTGAATAGTGTTGTGTGGAACGGAGATCCTTCACCTGCGACAATGGAGTTGATACTAACATCCCCCGTCATCATGAAAATAGGGGTTCCCCCCCCCCCCCCCGTGTTTGCTTGCACGGAAATTGTGAACAGTAAGCTGTAAGCGATTTATTGAGATGACTTAAGAATCTGGACATCGTAACCAACAAACTTGGACGTCTTGTCGGAATACTCTCAGGCGAAGCGTTGTCGCAAAATCCATCCGGAAAGTGTGTATGCAAAACCGAATGTGAGTGGCTGTGAGGTAGCGGGGTGGTGCATCATCACGTGCTAATTAACTGCAAGATGCGCTAGTGACAACGTGATAGCACTCGTAACGAGAAAAGAGAAATGGTCGTGTGCTGGGTGCGATTCCGGGTGGCTTGCATTTACGATAGTAAAGTAACGGAATGATCACAATGCAGATACATACTCATTTATTGTATTGAAACAGTACACTTAAACCTTGTCGCTTACTCGTGGGTGGTTACTATTATTTTTCACTAAATTACATTTGACATCGTGGATTTTAGTGCGGCGTAGCTCCCTTAATAACCACTTTAGGGTAAAAGTGGCACATGCATTTTCATCTTATATTTATATCGGGAATAACGTGCCGGAGTTTGTCGTAATTGTTCGGAATCACGTTGTATATTTACATCTCACTTAGTATCCGTCACATGTATAATTAATATTCTATGCAACTGATCACTTTATTCATCGCCATCTAAGTAAACCAGTGGAATTGTTAGCATGTCAATGTGTTACTGACATGCAGTATCATACTCTAACTTGTATCAAACAAGACATCCTTAACCTGACAGATCATTACACTCACAATACAAGGTCCAGTGTTATGATCTATTTATATATATATTCACTACCATCTTAACTAAGGCCCTGCTACCAGCGTGAAATGTAGCATACATATATTTATATAGTTATTGGCAGGGTATTTTGTAAAGGTATGTTTTAAAACTGCTTAATTTACCCGCGAACAACCCACACTTGCCGCTCGTCTCGATTGCTCACGTAATCTACAATTCGCGTGTGGGATAACGAATGAAAGCGGAACTTGCATAACCAGTTTCAATAACGCCTTCCCCAAGGAGCACGAGATTCCCGTGCCTGGCAACTGTTGCAAAGAAATGAAAAAAATTGACAAGGCCTTTGCAGACAAGGGAGTGCGTTATTCGCGGCAGCAGAACACGTCTGGTCATTCCGGCAGTCGATTGTAATACCAAATCCCAGCAGACGTAATGTACTAGTACGCCTTTAGTGTCCTCCGAGCTCGCCTCAGCTCTGATCGAGGTCGGATGTCCTCAATAGGACTGTTCGAAATATCGATATATCGATAATTATCGTTATGAAAAATAATTTATCGAAAGATATGTAACTTTAAAAAATATCGGTACATCGATAATTTCGGTATTATAGATAATTTCGGTATTGTTGATAATTTCAGTATTTTCGAGAATTTCGGTATTACCGAGAATTTCGGTATTATCGATATATTGAAAATACCAAGTAACTGCCCTGGAAATATCGATATTAAATTTTTTGATATCGAACAGCCCTAGTCCTTAGGGAATGGGCGCTCATTGCGTCCTTCATTGGGACGTCTCTCCAAGCCCCACGCCTCGCCGGCCACATCGCAAGCATGAGGAGTTCCAGACACCGCCAGTAAGACAAGGATATAAGATCTGAAGAACCTCGTGTTGAGCTAGCTCCAGTCGAAGACGATTGATTCGACAGTTGTAGTGGAAAACCAAGCGACCGAGTGTCGAGAGAAAGACGACCACGGCACACTCTGTTGGCACAGACCAACCTCCTCCACTGGACCAGGCAGGTTCTCTCTGGTAAGCAGGGAACTCGCCGTACGTGGCAGTCTGCCGTCTTAGGTCCTCAAGATGCTCCCTCGCTGTAACATTACCTGGCTGTTGCCTCTGCTGCTCGCTCCACACTGTCACTCATCCATCGCAGCTCCTCGTGTACCACACACGCATACGCAGGTATAAGAACGGTTACCTAGATACACAGGTGGCAAAGACCAGCCTCCTCCACTGGACCAGGCAGGTTCTCTCTGGTAGGCAGGGAACTAGCCGTACGTGGCAGTCTGCCGTCTTAGGTCCTCAAGATGCTCCCTCGCTGTAACATTACCTGGCTGTTGCCTCTGCTGCTCGCTCCACACTGTCACTCATCCATCGCAGCTCCTCGTGTACCACACACGTATACGCAGGTATAAGAACGGTTACCTAGATACACAGGTGGCAGAGTTGTTGCCTATTTATACAGGTGGCAGAGCCTTTTTGTTCTTATTAGATGGCAGTGCCATTGCCTACATATACAGGTGTGTCTCTGCACACTTTCAAAATTAAATCGCTTATTTACCGAGTACAGTTAACCTCGGTGTTTCAATAAGGAGACCCTAATTATGATGTTATGTCTAAGATGTTAACTTAAAGCATAAAACTGTAGAAATGCTGGAGTTTACAATTTTTTTTTTGTAATAGGACTCTATCAACCCCTTTTAAATTATGATGGGGGATATTTTCACCGACGAAATTATCTCAGGTTTGAGATATTTATGAACTAAACATAATACACTTGTTTGTTGTTTAATATCATTTGTATTGTGAGGTTTGAAATAAATGCGTTACAAAATACCTTTCTTAGGGGCACATAACTCCCACGGTTATCATCATTCACCCTATAGTCGTGTACTATGTTTAGTCTCATTTTTGCATTAGATACCACTTCACAAAATATTTAACTAATCCACAGGAACGCGTTGTTGAGTTGTAGACAATACTATTTCGTTAACATTAATGCAATTATCCTGGTTTATTTACAATTTTGTAGTTTTTGGCGATTTTTGAATTTAAAAGTATGGACTGTACCAACCATTGCTGCATCAGCATTCATAACTTCGGCAATAAATCTAATCTCCACTAGAAATGTGAAGTAGTTCAAATTACGTTTTTGATTTTATATTTCGGGACTTCGAGCACTGCGAGATAAAATTGGTACAGTTTCAGTAGCCACGTTTTGGAATGACAAGCGTTTGCACGTTTTGTAATGTTTTAAGCCATACAACTACATTGTATGATTTTCCGCTGACAGTACCGTAGCTATAATAAACACTGTCCATTACAAAATGGTGGCATGTTTCACTCCGCGTGTCCGCGCACTTGAAAGGTGTTGGTTGTGTTGCCGGCCTACAAAATGGTGGAATGTTTCACTCCACGTGTCCGCGCACTTGAAAGGTGTTGGTTGTGTTGCCGGCCTACAGAATGGTGGCATGTTTCACTCCACGTGTCCGCGCACTTGAAAGGTGTTGGTTGTGTTGCCGGCCTACAGAATGGTGGCATGTTTCACTCCACGTGTCCGCGCACTTGAAAGGTGTTGGCTGTGTTGCCGGCCTACAAAATGGTGGCATGTTTCACTCCACGTGTCCGCGCACTTGAAAGGTGTTGGTTGTGTTGCCGGCCTACAAAATGGTGGCATGTTTCACTCCGCGTGTCCGCGCACTTGAAAGGTGTTGGTTGTGTTGCCGGCCTACAGAATGGTGGCATGTTTCACTCCGCGTGTCCGCGCACTTGAAAGGTGTTGGTTGTGTTGCCGGCCTACAGAATGGTGGCATGTTTCACTCCGCGTGTCCGCGCACTTGAAAGGTGTTGGTTGTGTTGCCGGCCTACAGAATGGTGGCATGTTTCACTCCGCGTGTCCGCGCACTTGAAAGGTGTTGGTTGTGTTGCCGGCCTACAGAATGGTGGCATGTTTCACTCCGCGTGTCCGCGCACTTGAAAGGTGTTGGTTGTGTTGCCGGCCTACAAAATGGTGGCATGTTTCACTCCGCGTGTCCGCGCACTTGAAAGGTGTTGGTTGTGTTGCCGGCCTACAGAATGGTGGCATGTTTCACTCCGCGTGTCCGCGCACTTGAAAGGTGTTGGCTGTGTTGCCGGCCTACAAAATGGTGGCATGTTTCACTCCGCGTGTCCGCGCACTTGAAAGGTGTTGGTTGTGTTGCCGGCCTACAGAATGGTGGCATGTTTCACTCCGCGTGTCCGCGCACTTGAAAGGTGTTGGTTGTGTTGCCGGCCTACAAAATGGTGGCATGTTTCACTCCGCGTGTCCGCGCACTTGAAAGGTGTTGGTTGTGTTGCCGGCCTACAGAATGGTGGCATGTTTCACTCCGCGTGTCCGCGCACTTGAAAGGTGTTGGTTGTGTTGCCGGCCTACAGAATGGTGGCATGTTTCACTCCGCGTGTCCGCGCACTTGAAAGGTGTTGGTTGTGTTGCCGGCCTACAGAATGGTGGCATGTTTCACTCCGCGTGTCCGCGCACTTGAAATGTGTTGGTTGATGTTGCCGGCCTACAGAATGGTGGCATGTTTCACTCCGCGTGTCCGCGCACTTGAAAGGTGTTGGTTGTGTTGCCGGCCTACAGAATGGTGGCATGTTTCACTCCGCGTGTCCGCGCACTTGAAAGGTGTTGGTTGTGTTGCCGGCCTACAGAATGGTGGCATGTTTCACTCCGCGTGTCCGCGCACTTGAAAGGTGTTGGTTGTGTTGCCGGCCTACAGAATGGTGGCATGTTTCACTCCGCGTGTCCGCGCACTTGAAAGGTGTTGGTTGTGTTGCCGGCCTACAGAATGGTGGCATGTTTCACTCCGCGTGTCCGCGCACTTGAAAGGTGTTGGTTGTGTTGCCGGCCTACAAAATGGTGGCATGTTTCACTCCGCGTGTCCGCGCACTTGAAAGGTGTTGGCTGTGTTGCCGGCCTACAGAATGGTGGCATGTTTCACTCCGCGTGTCCGCGCACTTGAAAGGTGTTGGCTGTGTTGCCGGCCTACAAAATGGTGGCATGTTTCACTCCGCGTGTCCGCGCACTTGAAAGGTGTTGGTTGTGTTGCCGGCCTACAGAATGGTGGCATGTTTCACTCCGCGTGTCCGCGCACTTGAAAGGTGTTGGCTGTGTTGCCGGCCTACAAAATGGTGGCATGTTTCACTCCGCGTGTCCGCGCACTTGAAAGGTGTTGGCTGTGTTGCCGGCCTACAAAATGGTGGCATGTTTCACTCCGCGTGTCCGCGCACTTGAAAGGTGTTGGCTGTGTTGCCGGCCTACAAAATGGTGGCATGTTTCACTCCGCGTGTCCGCGCACTTGAAAGGTGTTGGTTGTGTTGCCGGCCTACAGAATGGTGGCATGTTTCACTCCGCGTGTCCGCGCACTTGAAAGGTGTTGGTTGTGTTGCCGGCCTACAGAATGGTGGCATGTTTCACTCCGCGTGTCCGCGCACTTGAAAGGTGTTGGTTGTGTTGCCGGCCTACAGAATGGTGGCATGTTTCACTCCGCGTGTCCGCGCACTTGAAAGGTGTTGGTTGTGTTGCCGGCCTACAGAATGGTGGCATGTTTCACTCCGCGTGTCCGCGCACTTGAAAGGTGTTGGTTGTGTTGCCGGCCTACAGAATGGTGGCATGTTTCACTCCGCGTGTCCGCGCACTTGAAAGGTGTTGGTTGTGTTGCCGGCCTACAGAATGGTGGCATGTTTCACTCCGCGTGTCCGCGCACTTGAAAGGTGTTGGCTGTGTTGCCGGCCTACAGAATGGTGGCATGTTTCACTCCGCGTGTCCGCGCACTTGAAAGGTGTTGGTTGTGTTGCCGGCCTACAGAATGGTGGCATGTTTCACTCCGCGTGTCCGCGCACTTGAAAGGTGTTGGTTGTGTTGCCGGCCTACAGAATGGTGGCATGTTTCACTCCGCGTGTCCGCGCACTTGAAAGGTGTTGGTTGTGTTGCCGGCCTACAGAATGGTGGCATGTTTCACTCCACGTGTCCGCGCACTTGAAATGTGTTGGTTGATGTTGCCGGCCTACAAAACCCATGCGTTATGACCAATCAGCTGACAGAATCCAACCCCCTTCGGTTTCACATTATAAGAACAATATGTGTTTTAGTTGTGTATTTTTAATGAGTAGCATCATATATATTTACCACTAAATAATCACTCCTCTCTGTATAGTTTGCAAAAGTTTCCTCCTTGTATGTTTTCCAACAATTGGTGACATTTTAGGCTGACCAGCAAAGTCCGCTGTGTTGTACAACACTGGTTTATTGAAGCGTTTTTGCAAAACAACTTAATACCCAAGTTGCTACCACATCTACTCCTACACGCGCGCAGAATATTTTTAAATAATCTAATATTAAAGAGCGCAATTAATTTTATAAGTCTGACCTTCAAAATTACAAAATACCGTCAAAACTACTTTCTTTCGCAAATTTACTGTGAACAGGACAGACTAGACAATGGCTTTGAGTTTGTAACTGCCAATGCATATCTCTGCTGCCATATTATAATGGACGAAGTATAGTTGACTTTAACGTTGGAATACGTGCAATTAGTTCCGTGCATAAATCATTTCTAACAGACACATTTTCACCCTCGTGCAGAGCGGAACACAGAGGATTGTTCTCCATTGTAGCATACAGGTCTTTGTCCGAGAGTAGCTTTGGCAATGTTCTTTGCCTTCAAGACACACATCACGCTGATAATGTAGTCTATGTATAGAGTTCGTCAGGCATTTCCGGGAATGCCTCCGAGTATCAACAAATTTCCTAAAAAAGAAACATGTTTTATGTAGTTATTTTTAATAACGCAATTAAATGTACATTCCGGTAAATAGGAAAATGTACTTTAATTGAGACGCAGTCAGCTTGCCACTCAATCCGCAGACATCCAGCCAAATGCGATCACCGTGCAGTACTGTACAGATCAGTGATATATAGGCTATTCACGTTAAAGTGAACACTTCTGAAAGCCCTCCCATTTGAAATAATAGTCATTAAATATATTTTATTTTAGCCTGAGACGTTAACTTCAGAGTGCGGTGGAATATGCACACTGTGTTTATTACTTACATGGCAATATTTATTTTAGATGTTGGTTAAAGGATAAAATACGGCTGAAAGGAAAAAGTAATCAGGGCCTCAAAAGTGCTCACTTTACCGTGAACAGCGTATATTAGGAGGTGATAAATGCCGGCTATCCCGCCAGTGCTTCAGTTCGTGACATCCGGTGGTATCGTGATGCGAGTTTGTTTGCACAACTTCTAGTTAATACCTGCACACGAGTCCTTGCTACTTTAAGAAGGGGAAAGTGCTAACGTGTGTAAAAGGCCTGTACTTAAGGCAACCGATCTTTTACGGATTTCGTGCGTTGTCATCGCCGCATCTGAACATAAGGTTGGAAGGTATGTGAACGAATACTTCAATTTTATTTCTAGTCTTACGTTTCTTTGCTGGACGTGTTGCCGGGCTATTCTCTGTAGAAAGTCGCCTGGCTTTGCATTTTTCATTTCTGATACTGAGCAAGGTATAAAATTTAAGTTTTGAACAAATATTTGTAGTTGGAAATTGGAAACGTAAACCCATAACCGAGGAAAGAATGAAGTCTTAGCCATAGCCGAATATGGTATACAATTAGTTTGTACGCAAATCTGTAGTTATTGAAACATTACAGAAAACAGGCTATATGTAGTATGTATACTTCCATTACACAAGCTCCCTGAAGAAAGAAAGTCTGCAGTTTCTGTATAAAGTAGTTCGCAAGGCGTAGTAACAAACCTGATTTGTCCTTGAAAATGTTTAGCGCAGGAAATGTTGCATGCTGAACAGAGAGGAAAGACGCCTCAAACAGGCTAACCCACGCCTAACAGAAGTTCCAAGAAGCGATAGTCCATGTGCAGTACCAGCCTGTGGTACTGCACATGAGTAGTGTTAACAGGCAGGTTCCACTGCACTAAGCGAGGGAAGATGTCCTGGACAATCTTGAAATGATAATCCCCTCAAACATAAAATCATACTAACGACAGAATGTTGCAGGCTCTCCGGCCTTCTATGTAGCTATTTATTCCGAGTTTCTAGTCCAAAAGCACATAACACCCCTATAAAGAGTAGTAGGGGCATGTATGTTCTGGCACACTTGGGATAATTGGGACTAATTGATGGATTATCGGACTAATTAATCGTATTATCGGATTAATTTGATAATCCGATTACTTTGCGAATCATATCAAAATCTGTTTGTTGAATCGGAATTGGGGATTAAGACTTAATCCATTTTTTAAATTAATTTAATTATTTTTATTTTTGAAGAGCGGCAGCATCGATGTTCACCCTTGGACGTTTGGCGTTGTACTGAGCTGTGAGGTGTTGGGGAAGGGGTATATATGTAATGAATTTGGTGTAATAGTGGCATAAGTGTTATTTTTTGGGTAAGAGTGGGTTACATGTTGTTTTATGAGCAGCATCATACCTGTTGACCTATGTACATCTATCAGGCGACTGAGTAGTGGATGGAATGTATGCTACTAATGGGAGCGAGCACACTGGCTATCGGTGGAGGTCGGAAATGCATAAACAGAGAATTGTAATAAATAAGTGTTTTAAATTACCGAAGAATATTATTTCGGCGAAATAATATAAGTACCAGAGAAACTAATGAAAAACACACCACAAATAATGTATCACAAATCAATTAAAATTACTTACCCGAATGACAATTACGAAGCACAGACGTTTTGAATGATTAAAAAATACATATCGAAACACTTCCCAAATCAATAAAATGCAAAGAGATATGAATACGATTTACGCTCAAATACTAATCCAGCGTAACCACACTAATAAACAGTTAATGCAGCCATTTCCTCGTTTTACCCAGCCACACATACAATATTTATATTAATATAGTCTACAACACACACGTAACAACAGGATAAATGTACTAATGAGACCCAAACGAAATATTAAGGACTATTTCCCTACCAATATAATATATATCAAACATCAGAATAAATTACACGCATCGAATGCTAAACAAACTCACTCATCGAATTTAATTTAATTAATCAAATACACTAATATAAACCAAACGAAAAATACACATTCGAAATATGCAAACTTACTACCGAACTGATTGAATATACAAACATCTACGATGCATAAATCAAACACGGAACAAGTTTACTTAATTACACGCAAATGAAATATAAAGCATGGTCAAAAAAAGAAATATAAATTAATCAAACACACTAATCATCTAACCATATGTATATTAAATTAATCAAACACACACACTACCCATAAACACAAGAACGACGCATCTTGAATTATATTTACGATGCAACGTTTGAACTACATACAAAGTTATTTTATTATCGCATATAATGTGTCACAAATACCCAGAATGATCTTACGAAACATTTCAAATTAAAATTTAACCAAGGACATAGAAATTAATTAAACACCCATAAGGTGAAATTATGTAATCGCACACGAAACAACTTACCCCAATTGCCATGTATTCCCTAGAACAATTTTAACACAATCTTGCCACAATCACACATTCAAAGTATAAATAATACATTTTTAAAATGCACTGTATTGCATTAGCGCTTTTTCCTAGAAAAATTGTAGTAAAATTCAAAATATCATAGGCATTAAGCATACTGCAGCCGGGTCCTGCTCTTACAAATACGTTGGTGTAGGTACTAGCAATCCTAAGATAGTGTGGCGTTAGACTCTGTCCTTCCGCATCGACTCGTGGCTGCCCGCAATACTTATACACACGCAGCTCACTGTTACACATTCACTTTGCCTCGTTGTTCTCACTTCAGCGATATGTCACTTTTCGATTAATAAAAATTGAACAAATTAATAACGAAATTAATGTACGATCATAAGTACCTAAATGAAAACGCGTAACTATTATTATTTGGTCTCCTATCTCATTGTATGTTACGAAGCAAAGGATAAGTAGGCCTATGCACTTTGTGCATATATTTTGACGGGCGCACTGAGTGACATTTGCCCAGTAAAGTTGGTAAAGATGGCTGGGAAGTAGTTACATATCTTAACGTCGAATAAAAAGTGTTAGGTACCCATTTTTTACAACTTAAATTATTTCTTTCGCTTTCTGTTTTCTTTAAATGCATCGAAGTGTAAAAATGAGCAGATTTATAAAATATTTACTGTACTAATAATTTCACAGTTTTCCTTTTTTAATTTTAGGTGGGGTTTTTAAACCTGAGCGTCTTCAGGCTGGTATACATTTTTTGCTTTATACTTTATTTTCTTCTTTACCCTTATTAGTTAGTTTCTATATTTTATTCTTTTTGTGGTAGTTTAAATTCTTCTTTAATTTTTAATTTTATTTTTGTTATTTTAATTATTTATTTATGTATATTTTTTTCTTTCTTTCTTGGATGGGGGGGTGGGGGCGCAACCTTTTTTCGGGATTTATATTTTTCATCTGAAGGCAGTGTGTATAGCATCGGTGAACGTTTCCCACTGGCATCTGGTGTTAGTAAGATATTATTGGTTTTAAATGTTTTGTTTTTTAGTGGTTTTTTGATTTTTAAAAAATGTTTAATTTTTGTGATTATTATGTGTTTTTCGTGTTTTTGTATGTTTTTAATCTGGATAATTAACAGTATACTAGGCAAATGTTAGTGAAAGCGACTAAAGGTCTTGGGTTAGTAAGAATTTAGTAAAATACTTGGAGTTTGTCCTATGCCTGTGTCCTCGAGAGCCCTCGTGGCCTAGTGCGCACTTCTCTCCCCCCCCCCCCTTGACCATGTGTCATCTGACGTAATGGGATCTGATTGGCCCCCGTCGTGCACCGCAGGCGGGGTCTGTTAGGAGTGTGTTTTAATTACTGTGGTATTCCCTTAGGTTGGTCGGACCCACATTTTCCGTCGCTCTCGGCGCGTTTCTTCGATACTTTACGAATTCCAGTTTAGCCCTGTGTTTCGCTTTAATGTGAAATAAACTTGTATGTGGCCTTCTTTCTCGGCTTGTTGCTTGGACAGGTGCACGGCGGAGTCTTTCATAATATCCCTCCCCCCTTTTTCTACTGCAGGCACTCTTTGTCTTCGTTCATAAATGCAGGTGTAGGTACACTGTAAAAAATAACGGGAAAACTACCTGACAAGTGTAAGGTAATGTTCGCAAACTTGAGGGGGGACACATAGTTTTCCTTACAGATAAGGTAAAATTACCGCACTCTGGGGTAAAATTCACGTACATGGTAGTGGGAAATCTCGTACATGGATGGTAAAATTACTTTACGATGCGTACACATCTTAAACATTGTCTCAACAGCTAAGTGGGAGGACGGGCGGAAGAAACAATCCTCTAACACGCTAATATTCACTTATGATGTCATACTATCGTCGTGGAGTAATGGATTACACATCGGCCTATCGTGATAGAGAGCCATGGTTCGAGCTCATCCACCAGCAAGTGTCGAGGATATGAGTGTTGAGGTTTCGGTTACTATTCGTCAGCGGATATAGGTAATAGAAATATCAACACTCAGTTGCATTTATATATAATTTTATTATACAATATAGTTACTTTCCCCTTACTTGTATGGGGTTTTTTTCCCCACTTTTGTCAGGTACTTTTCCCGTACGATTAGGGAATAGCTTGTTATGTAAATTTACACTATACTTAAGAGGTAATTTTACCTTACATGTAGAGTTAATTATATTCCCTTACATGTAAGGGAATTTTTCCTCAACAATTTTTCACAGTGTAGGTCTCATCGACAGAGGTAATTACAGAAGGAGCAAATTGTTCACACAAGAAGCAGCTGGGAAGGTATCGACCTCGGCGTGTAGTAAACACTCACCTGCTGTCTGCGCTTTCGGGATTCGAACCGAGCTGCTTCCGACCCAAGTTCTATATTCAGGTGTGAATCGCCCAGAAATAGTCCAGACAAAATAAGAAAAATAGACTAACTAAAACATGTATTTCCAAAAGTTTCAGGAATTTTTAAGGGTAGGTCCCCTGAACCACATAAAATAAAGTCCCATTTATTTTCGGGTCCGCGATGGGGAGGGGGCAGGTTAAAAGGTCCCTTTTTGAAGTTTTCTGCATATAATTCGAAAACGGTGCATCGTACAGAAAATTTATCTGGAAAAAAAATAAAAGAGGAGTAAATTCGCTACAACATAGTATAGATAAGTTTATTCTTATCTGTTATAGTTTCCGCGATATCCGCCGGCAAATATGGATAATTTTTGCAAAAAATTGTTTCACCTCACGTTTTTCGTCAAATTTTCCCTTCTAACTCTTCACTGTTTCGTTTTCCTTCAAATATACATATATATACATGCATATATATACATGCATATATATATATATATATATATATATATATATATAACACACACACACACACACGCACCCATTTATTTTCAACTGGTCGAAAGTTACACTGTAGTAGATGGTGGCTTCCTCGTACATATAGTTAAGTGGAATGCTTGTACCAAGTTCTCTTCCATCTGCAAGCAGTACGTATCATACCTTATCATTCATTACGGTGCCAACTCTGCTGTAGTTTTTGATGGGTATGAAGACGTTAATTCCACTAAACGCGCCGAACAGAAGCGGAGCGGAACATCTAAAACATCAGTGGATGTAAATTTTTATGACAATATGCTGGCCACTGTTCAGCAGGAAAACTTTCTTGCCAATGAAAATAACAAGACCAAGCTGATTGAGTTGTAGTCGAGACGTTGACTGCAAGAGGGATAGAGGCGAGTACCGCTATAGGAGATACTGATGGTAGTATCGCAAGATGTGGCTTAAACAAGGTTACTTCTCATTCGTCTGTGGTTGTTATTGGATGGAGAAGATGTTAACCTGCTCGTCCTACTAACAGCTCTCACAGCACCAGACAGAAATGTTATTTCATGAAGCCTGGAAGAGGAAACATTGAGGACAAGATATACTCCAGCAGACAATCGCAGGAGCTACCCTTTAGTGGATCTATCCTGTTCACCCACAGTTTCACAGGTGTGACACAACATGTGCGATATCCAACAAAGACAAATTGTCCATCCTGAAGTGTTCCCTAAAAATGCAAAATGAGACTAAAGCCATAGTTGTCATCTTGTACGACCCCACATCAACACCTGATGCAGTAGCCCAAGCTGGAGATGAGATGTCTCTCACCATGTGCCAGGCGCCACCGAGTGAACGTGATTTGAACAATCGCCTTCGTGAAATCCTCCACCAAAATAAAAGCCAATCTTGCTTCACTGCCACCGACCATAGGTGCAGCCAAGCGACACTCTTTCACAGTGTATTCACCGACACAACAATGGCTTCTCAACGACTCTTTCAATCCAGCACGTTGGGGTTGGGTACGAGATGGTGGTAGAGTCCTCAGTCCCGTCATAACAACGGATCCAATAGCTCCTCACAGCGCCCTGATTTAAATTCTTTGCCTTTGTGCTACTGGCTGTGGTGGCAGATGTGGATGCCGGAAGGCAGGTATCCACTGATCATCTGTCTATGGATGCGATGGAGCCTGTATGAACAGCGCACAGATACGAAAGGAGGGTGTGGAAGATGGAGATTTTATGGATTTTTAAGAAATTTTGAAAATAAATTACTTAATTTGTGTACATATTTTGTGAGTAAAACGATTTTGTTCTAATTTACGTTTCGTTACTACCTGGTATATTAGCGATTTTTTGAAGAAAGTGAAATTTTCCTATATTCCCGAGACGTATTTTTGGATAATTATGTAGGTATCTACATGTATGTACAGTGGACATCGCTTATTCGGGACACATCAGGCAGTATCCTTCATTTCCATATCACCCACTTTATATACCCGCTGAACTGAACAAAAAGCATGGTATATACGTCTGTTCGGAACTAACTAATATGTCCCCGTTAACCAATTTGTCTCTTTAAACCGGTGTCCCCAATTACCGGTTTCCACGGTGAATACTATGTACATACTTCATACATGTTATTATATACCTATACATTTACTTATAAATACTTATAGTCATTAAAAAAATTATTTTTAATTGAAAAAAAATAAAAAAATAAATTAATTAATACATACACAATATATAACGTAATATAGAGAAATAGACCATATACAAGGTTATATAAAAGTTATAGCCCTCGAAGATGAAAAACAGGAATGAGCAGCTTTCTAGCAGAATCTCGAAATTTACCTTATAAATTAAAATCGCTTTAACTTACGACCAGTTGAAGATAAATGTGTGTGTGTGTGTGTATATATATATACACACACACATACATTTTTGAAGAAAATGTAATGCTCCATAACATTCTCTCAGACGATGTTTCTGTAAAACGAAAGAGTGAAGAGCTAGGAGGCCAAATTTGACTAAAAGCGTGAGGCAAAACAACTTTTTTCAAAAATTATCCATTTTGGCTGGCGGATATCTCGGAAACCATAACAGATAGGAAGGAACATAATGGGATTTTATTTCACATTTTTCAGGGGACCTGCCTCTGCACATTCCTGAAACTTTTGGAAATACATGTTTTAGTTCGTCCATTTCGACTTTTTTGGTCTCGTTTGCCTGGACTAAAATGGCGGGGTTTTAGAATAATGACATGGATTCTGTCAGTTAGTATTTTGACATCTCTGGTTGACGAAGATCCACAGGGGCCCTCTAATGTAACTTTTTGCTGTCTTTTGTTGGCATTTACCTCTACGAGGTAAGGTGGCATTCACTACCACAAGTCGATTTCATGACTGTCTTTTAGAAGCCTCGTGGTTCTTTTAATATTAACATAGTTTAACAAGTTGTTTTTATGAAAACAGTGTAGCAAAAATGGTCACCGTTTTTAATTTTTTCCTACATACAAAACTCGAAAAATAATATATAATAAAAAAAGGTCTAAAGAGGAGAAATATTAGATTTGATAGGAATAATGCCTTTTGATTACATTAAGGTGAGGAGTGGATAGATTTGGGCGGCTCTAAACAACGAGGTCTTGAGAGCCGATGAGGGTGATTGAGGTGAGCATGGGGCGGCGCCGGAATTGGGGGGGGGGGGGGGGAGGCGGCAGAGCCTCGAGAAGGCCCACCGACCAGCTGCATCGTCCGGACGATTCCCGCTTTCGAAAGTCCGGTGGCCTGGCCGGGGATTGAGCCCGGGTCGCCTTGGTGGGAGGCGAGCAGGCTAACCGCTCAGCCACCGCGGCCCCATATCACATTAAATATTTGTGTTTCTTGTTAGATATAACTTCTAGCGCAAACTTAATTAATATAAATTGGGAATACGCCAAGCACTTCCACTTTGTTATGCTCAAAATTAATAAAGCCCTACTCAATATGTGTACTGCAGAGAGAAATAAATAGATACAAACTTTGTTATTCGGGAATGTTAAAAAAGGAAATAAATAACACTTGTAATAGCTAATTGACTGAATAAATGGGATATATAACTGCAAGCAGTAGGTAATAGTAGAGAAATGGTAAATCAGCAGGCAGCTTGTGTATTTTGGAACATAGAGCCGGCAGCGTTGGCAAATTAAGGCGTCAGTTAAGAGACACTGATAGATATGACCTACAAAATACTAAGTAATGATGGTTATGAGTAAAGGTGGTTCACGATAAAGTGAGCACTTTTGAAATCAACCGTAGAAAAAAGTCGCTGCCCCTTGCTGCATATATTTTAACGGGCCCCCTGAGTGACATGCGCCCGGTAAAGTTGGTAACGATGGATGGAAAGTAGTTCCGTATCTTAACTTCGAATAAAAAGGGTTATGGAAACCATTTGTGATAATTTAAATTATTTCTTGCTCTCTCCCTTTTTTCTTTTTAACCCTGAGTGTGTAAAAATTAAAATATTTATAAAATGTTTACTTTTCTAATAATTTCACAATTTCACTTGACCAACGCATGCATAATGTGATGAGGACCATGGCAATGTTAAGTTTACATAAGGCGTAAGAGTATACAACATGCATGTTAATATATCATAAGCAGGGCTTTCAAAAGTGCTCCTTTCACAATGAACAGCCTATAACTGTCCTTATGATGCTTACGCAAACATAAATTACAGAACAAGGTGAGTCGCCGGGAAGGGGGGGGGGGGGGGTAGGGTTGTTCCAAGCCAGTAGAAACGTTTCCTCTGGAAATCAGAGAAAACCCGCGGATTACCTCAGTCGCCTGGTTTCACACATCCACCCACTGATTTCTACATCTTTCCAGTCCGCCGCCCGCGTCGATTCGACACACATTGATCGCCACCTGATTTGAAATCTGGCAGTTAAACAGTTGATTTCCCAAACACGCCTCCTTCATACATTAACGCGCAAACATGAAGGGTAATTTAATTTTGATTGTTTGTCACTTAGTTCAGATTCGTCAAAGTCGTCTTCAATGTACAGTATATCGTCGTTCTAGAAATTATTGTTACGAAGTGCTGAAATGAGGATTTGCACGGATCGTATGTGAATGGTCTCATTACGTCCGAAAAGCTTTGAAATCATATTACCCGAGTCAATAAATACGGAGTGCTCATGAACATACTTGTATTTACGCAGCGTCAGTAGGTTATAGGCTATTCACGGTCAAGTGAGCACTTTTTAAAGCCCTCTGATTTAGTATAATAGGCAATAAATGTATTTTATTTAGCCTTAGACGTAAACTTCCGAGTGCGATAGAATATACACACTGTGTTTATTACTTACATAGCAGTATTTATTTTAGGAGGTAGTTAAAGGATAAAATATGACTGAAATAAAAATGCAACTAGGGCCTCAAAAGTGCTCACTTTACCGTGAACAGCCCATAATAAGAGCCAGTCTTCAAGCTTAGCTAAACTGTAAACTGTCACGAAAGTGGTCAGCGTAGTGAATGAAGAGATTTGGGTGGCTCTTAACAGCGAGGCGTTGAGAGCCGATGAGGGTGATTGAAGTGACTATGGAGCGGCGCCGGAATTGGGGGGAGGGGGGAGGATCCCCGAGAAAACCCGCTGACCAACGGCATCGTCCGCCACGATTCCCACTTGCGAAAGTCCGGTGACCCGGCCGGGGATTGAGCCCGTATCGTCGAAGTGGGGGTCGAGCGGGCTAGTCGCTCAGCCACCGCGGCCCCTTGTGAGAGCGAGTCAGCTGTGCGGAACAGTGAGGCTGTAGTGACTCAGCTCAGTAGCGCTGGACCGCGTGTATGACCTCCACTGCCTTTCTCCAGGGGGATTATTCTAAGTTGTTCGCTTCGTTTCCTCTCGACAAAAATAGTCCTGATTACTCGAATTTTCGTTTACTAACGAAAGGAGCTATTCTAAGCGCACTCTAGTGTTAGTTTGACGTCACTATACTCGCTAAGAAACTCTAAACGGAAACGAAGCCACTCGGGCCTTCGTTACCGAGTTTTACTATAAAAACTTGGCTGGTGTGTCTAACAGATTGTTTTTTGGGACTGTGGAAGAAGATAATCGTGATGTAATGTGCCTTCATGCATTATAAGGATACAAAATTGTATTTCAGAAAAAAATATTTTAAACACACCAACTAACCTTTATGTTTTAATTTGTGAACTATGTAAGCAGCAGTGTAGGCTGGCTGTGAGGGATTTTTATAGATTAAAATAATTGTTTATAATGAAATAAGAGATCATAAACACCGATGCATTAAAAAAATTTGCTTTGAACAATGTAGTTCGTAAATCACATGATAGGTAGCGCTAAACACTAAATAGTAATTCTTGGTGGATTAAAATCAAAATACTTAGTCTTGAAAATAATTTGAGTGAAAAGAAACACGTCAGCGTCTAGTCTGTTGTCCATCGCTTATTTTATAATATTGGTATTATAAATAACAGAGGAAAATGCTTGTTTGTAAATAGCTTGCAGCCAAACAGCAAAATGGTCGTTGAGAAAAATCTTCCGGCATGTAAAAATCAAATTTTTGTCTGCTCTCTTATCGGCGTACTTGCGAGTCTATTTCAACTCAGTGCAAACGAAATTAAAGCATATGTATGTGCAATACTGCACACGTCAAGCCGAGTTACAAAATAGCAAAGTCTCATAAAACAGTTAAAAGTTCGTGTGCACCCTGCATTCCCTAGTGAAAATCCGAACATTGCCGAAGTCTCGGAGGCCTGTAACGAATTATGACTTAGAATACCAAACTGCCTTTCTCGGAGATTCTATTCGTTCCGAGAGCTTTCGAAATATAACGAAAACGAGAAATTAACGACTATCTTAGAATAAGCCTCCAGGTGGCAGGCAGCCACTCACCAACCTCGTCACACCTCCTTTGTACCTACTTCCCACATCCACATTCATAACGATATGTGTGTTCGCGAAGGGTTCTGACGGTACAGCTCGTCCCTCCAGGGGGAAACATGTCACATCATTCCAACACGTATATATATATATATATATATATATATATATATATATATATATATATATATATATATATATATATATATTATATATATATATATATACACTAGCGCTGTCCGAATTCCCAATGTGGTACACACAGACTCTGTACTTGGCAACTATTTCAAATTGTATACTTGCTGGGCATACTTGCGTACTTACGACAGTCGCCATATTGTATTTCAGGTGTGAAATCTAACGTGTACGTTTTGTGGTTATAAAGTTCGCAAGTTTTAGAAGTTAGTAAGTATTTACAAAATGTCGTCCTGTTATATGCATAACTAATTGTCAGTTTAATAAAAGTGCTTCTATGTGCGAATAAAATTCTGAGCGTCTTGTAAACGTCTGCAACATATTTCCCAGGTGTATGCTTACAAATAATATTAAATTTGCATAACCATAGAAGTTGTAACTTATATATAACACCATATTGCACCACATTTTTCTGTTTTCACATAGTATCTGATATTTCCGCCAGAATGTACGACCAGTCTAACATGAATAGGTGATGACATGAATAGGCGATGACATGTCCGAATAGTTTAAAGAAGTACACGACAAGTACACATCACTGCTAGTATGCAAGTGTACATACTGCTGTGAGCATCACCTGGCTAAGGGTGCCAGGCCCAGCCTGCTGTTAGAAGGAAGTCGGCCATGGTGACAACAGCCGGGGAAATGGTGTCCTAAACAAAGCTGGGCGGCGCGGTATAAATGGCGCGAGTGCTGGAAGCTCGCGGCCATATTTATTCCTGCCGACGCCGGAGGGCCGCCCGAGATATCATCGCTGTGAGGACCGCCAACCTAGCGGTACAGGGTTCGTCACCGAGGAAGAGCTGCCGTCGAGACGAGCCTGAGCGTATCCGTCTTCACGGTAGTGGGTAAATACCACTCCTGTTAGGGCGTCTAGAGTATCGTGAGGCGTAGGCGAGTGAGGCGTAAATTAATAGCCTTTTACAGCAAGTTAATATTCTCTTACTGGATCCATCTTGTAGCCTTTTGAGTAAGTCGAATCTCTTGCATTAACCCAGTAACGTCTTGTTCATTGCTTGAGTGTATCATTGTTGGCATCGATAAAACGTAGTGTTTTGATATAAATGCTCTTGCCTTATTGGACTATGCCAACCTCTTAGTTAATGAGTGCATGACCTGTTAGCTAAAGCGGGGTCGCAGCAATACTTAAGACCCTTACACAATTGAAAACTTCAACATTTGACTTAACGTTTGCTTTCCGACATGTCGTTTATTATGAAGCTTGACACAATGGAACTCTCAAAAGTAAAGCCAAGCACTCTTGACTTTACGATTTCGAAAAGTTGAAATTTAAAGTCAAAGTCAAGCAGCCATTTTGCCGAGAATCAGACAGAGGATATGTGGAAAGTGTGTTATTTTATTGTAGTGCTATTTTAACCTCGGTATATTAGCAAAGGGTGTCTTAAATTAAATAAATAGCTAACAAGAGGAAATATATGAAATGACATATTTAAATAAAGTAAACAAATTGGCTTTTGTTTTGAAATAAACTTTTAATATACATTTTAGACCTATTTTAATAAAAGGTACGTAAAATGTATTCCTGAATAATAACATTTTTACATACCAAGAAACACATTTTTAAGAAACTCGTAGAACCGATGTTCAATTGTCTGAACTCTGACTTTACAATTGTATTGTGTATTGGTGGTTTCGTCAGCGGAAAGGAAATGTAAAGTCAAATGCTAAAGTTTTCTATTGTGTAAGAAGTTTTACACATATATACTGACAATCCGGAAACAGCCTTAGTTAAAAAAATTACTTGGAACATTTTTTAAGAATGCGGCCCCTGCGTGTTTCTTTAATCATTGATGATGTAGCGTAGTTAATTGGAATTGACCGCGCGGGATATATAAATAAATAAATAAATATATATATATATATACTAGCGGACCCGACAGACATTGTCCTGTACATATGTCTGAAATCTCTCCCCCTCTCTCTCCCCCTCTCTTTACCGAATTGTGAATCTAAACCATTCTCGAATCCACTTGAACACACACACAAAATTTCATTAAAATCGGTCCAGCCGTTTAGGAGGAGTTCAGTGACATACACACGCACAGAAGAATTATATATATAAAGATATATATATATATATATATATATATATATATATATATATATATGCTGTGCCACAAGGCGGTACTGGTCCAGTCCCGGCAGACTGTGGCTCGATGCAGCCGCTGTTCTTCTGTAAAGAGGAAAGAACACAGGGCTAGGGATATTGCGATACCATGACAGTATCGATACTAGAATCGAAAGGGGAATCGAAATAATCGTATCGATACTTATTTCGATACCGGTATCACAAGAGAAGTGTCGATACAGGTATAATACTTTTTTTAATTTTTTTATATTTATTTTGTCAGTCTTCTATTTGTCATAAAATATTTTATATTAATGTATAATTATTTACGTTCGTGATAATACAATACCCAAATCGTCCTCTCATTTTGAGGTCTCTGCAGAATCGGTAATTTTTTTTTCATATCAGATGTTTACTTTGAAAAAATACAGAGTGAAGCTCTTATTAGTATTAGTTATATTTAGGAATCGTTTTAATTAGAGAAGGAGTAAAATTCTGATGTGTGCTGCTTTTCAAATAATTATTTTATGGAGGAAAACAAATTTTAAAAATTGTGGAGCACTTTGATTGAAAGGGTTCAAAATTAACAACTAGAAGTAATTCCGAAAAAAAAAGTATCTGTATCGAAGCATTCACTGAATGATGCTAGTAAAGTATCGATTTAAAATTATCGATTCCAAAACACAGGGTATCGAAAGGAAAGTATCGATACCAGTATCATATCACTACACAGGGCAGAGATGGATGGGCACACGGAGGGAGGACAGTGTTGCTGCAAGTGTAAGCTCGCGGCGGGCGTGACTGACACAGGGTATCGAAAGGAAAGTATCGATACCAGTATCATATCACTACACAGGGCAGAGATGGATGGGCACACGGAGGGAGGACAGTGTTGCTGCAAGTGTAAGCTCGCGGCGGGCGTGACTGACACAGGGTATCGAAAGGAAAGTATCGATACCAGTATCATATCACTACACAGGGCAGAGATGGATGGGCACACGGAGGGAGGACAGTGTTGCTGCAAGTGTAGAAAGCTCGCTGCGGGCGTGACTGACACAGGGTATCGAAAGGAAAGTATCGATACCAGTATCATATCACTACACAGGGCAGAGATGGATGGGCACACGGAGGGAGGACAGTGTTGCTGCAAGTGTAGAAAGCTCGCTGCGGGCGTGACTTGACACAGGGTATCGAAAGGAAAGTATCGATACCAGTATCATATCACTACACAGGGCAGAGATGGATGGGCACACGGAGGGAGGACAGTGTTGCTGCAAGTGTAGAAAGCTCGCGGCAGGCGTGACTGACACAGGGTATCGAAAGGAAAGTATCAATACCAGTATCATATTTTTAGTATCGCAACATCCATACACGGGACAGAGACACGTCATTGTCATCAGTAGAAGACACATCGGCATCACCAGCAGCCTTGGAGGTCATAGATTCGTTGGCGGTGTTCTGGGTAGAATATTCGGATTTTACTTCACATGTTCGCGGTGCAGGGCTAATATTTTCAACTCCTGACAATCTGTCTGGTTCGTGCTCTGCAGCACTCATAGTTCCTTCTTCGCACACATCTTGCTCCAGTTTGTTCGGGAGACTTGTGACCAGTCAGTTTATTTCGCTACCTCCCAGGCAAAAGATACTACAGCTACTCACATCTCCGGTGATGGGTGCTGTGACGCAGACGGCTGGAATCATATCCTTGTCTGCTGCCTACAGCATTACTACAGTACACGAGCATGTCCGTATTGTGTTCTAGGCGAATCCAGAGTGCTTTTGGGGTGTACACCCCTACTCTTTTTGTCCCTAAGGTTATCGAAAATTATTGTAGATTATTAATAATCATATAAAAATTATGAAATGCTTGCATAATATTATGCATATTATATTGTCAAGTAATTGTTACTATAAGCTGTTCACGGTAAAATGAGCACTTTTGAAAGCCCTGCTTAAGATCTACTTGTACGCACGTTGTGTATTCTTCAGCCTCATGTGAAATTAACATTGCTATGGGCCTCGTCGCTTTATGCATGTGTTGGTCAAGTAAAACTGTGAAATCACGAGTAAATAAATATTTTACAAATCTGCTCATTTTTGCACTTCGATGCATAAAAAAAAAAAACAGAAAGGAAAAAAAATAATTTAAGTTGTCAAAAATCTTTAGCTAACACTTTTAATTCGACGTTAAAATATGTAAATACTTCCCATCCATCATTACCAACTTAACTGGACGCATGTCATTGAGTGCGCCTGTCAAAATATATGCAGGCAGGGGTTGATTTGAAAAGTGCTCACTTGATCGTGAACAGGCTTTATAGTATTCGCCGTAATGAATATAGGCTTAGGCACCGCACCGCTCGTGCTACTGTAACCTCCCCTACCTGGGCCAGAGGACAACATGTCACCCGGCAGTTTGTCCAGTCTGTGGTGGCCGACCCTACTCCGTCTGCACCTATACTTGTCCGCAACGCAAGGACGTGACGTCGCTTCCGTTCCACCGATGTTTGTTTCCTTTTTCGACGGCGACGGCGACGGCTGTAGAGACTGTTCACTATAAAGCGAGCACTTTCGAAATCAACCTTAGAAAAATGTCACTGCTCTTGCCTGGCATATATTTTAATGGCCGCACCGAGTGACATGCGCCTAGTAAAGTTGGTAACGATCGATGGAAAGTATTTTCATATCTTGACCTCGAATAAAATATGTTAGGTAACCATCTGTGATAACGTAAATTATTCCGTTCGCTTTCTGTTTTTTTATTACATCTAAATATTAATTAATTTTTTGAACCCAAATGGGAGCCGATATTCTAAAATCCTCGTACTGGTATGTTACAAATTGTTTTTATTACGTAGTCTTATTTTTTTTAGCACGAAAAAACTTTACAATTTTAACTAATTACTATATAAACAAAATTTTCATGAATTAATTAATTTGATAAAAGTATACTGGTTTTTCTGTTGAAACAATTAGGATACATAATAAAAACAATCTGTAACAAAATTTTGAGAGGATTTTACAACATCGGCTCCCGTTTGGACTCTAGAAATTAATTCTCGCAAAAGCTGTAGAAATGGGAAATCGTGGCCTTAAACATGCCTGAGGCCCGAGTACAGAACATTTTGATATGTTTGTATACTATTTAAATTCTATAACTCGGTACGTCTTCATAGTGGTCTTCTGGACGTCTCTGGTAAACAAGGTGTCTTATGGGCGACAGTCTATCAAATATGGTCGCCATAAGCTTGCGCAGTATTCGATAATAGGAGGTGCAAACCGCAAAATAAATATCCACTTTTACGCCATTGAAACTACAGTAACAACATATTTAAACATAGTCATTATAAATTGTCTATGCTACTTTAAAGCTATATTTAATTTAGTGGTCATTTCAAACACGCAAACTGTCTATTGAAAATACGAATGTGGCAAGGTTTTTTTTAAAATATTCCACATGACACGATGCCATTGGGAGTGTCTCTACCCCCCCCCCCCCCCCGAACAACCCTTGCGCACGCCTATGTAGTACAAATAAACTCAATAGTGAAAAACATATTAAAATGCAGCTTAGGTCGATAAATGTTTGGATTTCATCATGTTCTCACACAATTTCTATTGCGTATTTAGGTGATGTGTTAAGGTAGAGGCTGTTCACAGTAAAATGAGCACTTTTGAAAGCCCTGCTTAAGATCTACTTATACGCACGTTGTGTATTCTTCCGGCTTATATAAAATTAACATTGCCATGAGCCTCACCACTTTCTTCATGCGTCGGTAAAGTGAAGCTGTGAAATTATTATAAATGTAAATAATTTTAAAATCTGCTCATTTTTATACTTCGATGCATTAAAAAACCGAAATCGAAGGAAATAATTTAAATTATCACAAATTATTACCTAACACTTTTTATTCGACGTTAATATACGGAACTACTTTCCATCCATCGTTACCAACTTTACTGGGCGCGTGTCATTCAGTGTGCCCGTTAAAATATATGCAGGTAGGAGCAGTAACTTTTTCCTAATGTTGATTCAAAAGTGCTCATTTTATCGTGAACAGCCTTTAATTACGACGCGCTCGGCGCTCACGTTTAGAGATGCGAAACCCGAGCGAGGAGACTCGCATTCTGGAGGACGTGGGTTCGAATCCCGGTCCGCCCATCCCCATTTCGGTTATACACGCTTCTTCGAAACCACTCGCGGCTAGTGCTGAGTTGTTTCCGGAAATAACCAGTGGCGTGTAGTGCGGTTTTTTTTTTATAGGGTAAGCAATATAATAGCCTCACATATTTGAGTGTTTAAGATAATATTTACTTGTGCCGGGCTGTGGTTCCATTTTCAATTTCTACTAACAAACGCAACTTCCAACTTTGCTTACCCTCCACGTGTATTTACCGTTTTATAATACCTTACATTAGTTATAATTACGGAAACGAAATTGATGTAATAATTATTAAACTGAGTATTAGCGAGAGAGCATATTACAAATTATAAGAAAACTCCCGTTTTCCCTAACACTTTCATCCACTTTCCAAGGGAAAATGTAGAACTGGAGGAAGCAAACAGAACGACTGCTTACCCTGCCGAAGGAACGAGGCAGGGTAACTCGCTTGCAAGTTCGATTCATCGCTAGTCGCTCCCGTTTGTGGAAATAAATACTAGATAGCAGCACTATGCGTGTACAGTACGGGAGATACGAAAACTCTGTTTCTCGAATCGGAAACGGGAAACTCAGCATTAAATGTGTTTAAAGTAACGGCGAAAACTATAAAGGGTGAAACATTTCCAATATGTATAGGGTAAGCACTGCTTACCTTGCGTCTATGGAATAAACGCCACTGGAAATGACTGATTCCTTCCCGTGACTACTTCTCTGAGCAACATTTGTTCCGTTTATAATGACCTCGGCGACGATACGTTAAGGCCAGGCTTCACCATTCATGGACATATACGGAAGTAAATGCTAAATTCAGACAACGATCTCACAGTCTTTTTTTTTTCTTGTGGTAGTATTTTAAACTAAATATTTTTGTTGGAGTTTGAACGCATCTAAATCTGTAAACAGTTTTCACTTTGGTTTCTTAGTTTTAAATTCACTTTTTTATTATTTATCAAATGTAACAACTTTATAAAAACAAAAAAATACATTTATAATTTAAAATTTAAAATTTGGAAGGTTTTCATATCTAGAGGCGTTCATTCTCTAACAAAAAATTTTTAATTGAAAATACTACCACAAAAAACAACTGAGAGATCTTTGTCCGATTTAGCCTTTAATTCCCTATAAACCCACGCATGGTGAAGCCTGTCCTTAAGCTGCACATTATTTGCGTATTGTGAAGCCTGTCCTTAAGCCACACGTTATCTGCCAATTGTGAAGCCTGTCCTTAAGCCGCACGTTATCTGCCTATTGTGAAGCCTGTCCTTAAGCCGCACATTATCTACCTATTGTGAAGCCTGTCCTTAAGCTGCACATTATTTGCCTATTGTGAAGCATGTCCTTAAGCCACACGTTATCTGCCTATTGTGAAGCCTGTCCTTAAGCCGCACGTTATCTGCCTATTGTGAAGCCTGTCCTTAAGCCGCACTTTATCTGCCTATTGTGAAGCCTGTCCTTAAGCCGCACATTATATGCCTATTGTGATGTGAAAAAGTAACTATAGCTTTGTCTCAAACGTTTGTTACAGAGACTCGTAAATTAATTATAAAAGTGTTATGCGAATTGCAATAAAAATAATGGCCATGTCTATGATATAGTTCACTGAACGATGGCAACGTGTCACTTTTGCACGTAAAGAACTATTCCGAAGTGCAGCATCTTTGGCGAAAGCGATCGCATCAACATGTACACACTCTGCAAGTACTCAAACTGTACGAAATGTATTAAATAATAACAATTTCCATGGTGGAGCGGCCAGGGAGAAACTACATATTTCCGCAGTAAACTGACCAAAACGTGTGATATTTGCCAACGTGTACCTTAATAGGTCTAACAAATTTTGGGATGCTGTGATTTTTTTCGATGAGTAAAACATTTATGTATTTGCCACATATGGCAAACTGGAGGTATAGCTAAGGGCAATCACGGAATTGCATTCGCAACACATTATACCTACATTCAAAAATGGGGGAGGAAGTGTTATGGTTTGGGGACACATGTCGTCTTCTGAGGTTGGGAATTTAGCCTTTATTGAAGGTTCTAACGTTTCCACTATATTAACAAGATAATACTCTGGGAAAGACACTGTGAGGCTAATACTCTTTACGTTACTCTACTTTGCTCTGGGGGTATAACTCAAGATAGTACAACGACACAAGACAATTACAAAAACTACTAATTCTTTTATTACTCTCATCATAAAAAACGATCAGAACTACTTTACAAACAATACTGAATAATTACTAAATATGAAATATCTTAACAAACAATACTGAATAAAAACTCAGCTCTTGCAAGCTATAATTACTTTATCAATAATTAAGTCTCTTAAAAATAGGACCTGCACCCAGAACACAATATCTCCTGGCCGCTGATTAATAACGACACCAGACCGTAGCTCCTCCACCTCCACCTCCACCTCGTGATGCCGTGTAGTCGTGGTTCTTGACGACACCGGACCGTAGCTCCTCCACCTCCACCTCCACCTCGTGATGTCGTGTAGTCGTGGTTCTTGACGACACCGGACCGTAGCTCCTCCACCTCCACCTCCACCTCGTGATGTCGTGTAGTCGTGGTTCTTGACGACACCGGACCGTAGCTCCTCCACCTCCACCTCCACCTCGTGATGTCGTGTAGTCGTGGTTCTTGACGACACTGGACCGTAGCTCCTCCACTTCCACCTCCACCTCGTGATGTCGTGTATTCGTGGTTCTTGACGACACCGGACCGTAGCTCCTCCACCTCCACCTCCACCTCATGATGTCGTGTAGTTGTGGTTCTTGACGACACTGGACCGTAGCTCCTCCACCTCCACCTCCACCTCGTGATGTCGTGTAGTCGTGGTTCTTGATGACACTGGACCGTAGCTCCTCCACCTCCACCTCGTGATGTCGTGTAGTCGTAGTTCTTGACGACACTGGACCGTAGCTCCTCCACTTCCACCTCCACCTCGTGATGTCGTGTAGTTGTGGTTCTTGACGACACTGGACCGTAGCTCCTCCACTTCCACCTCCACCTCGTGATGTCGTGTAGTCGTAGTTCTTGACGACACTGGACCATAGCTCTCCTCCACCTCGTGATGTCGTGTAGTCGTGGTTCTTGACGACACCGGACCGTAGCTCCCCACCTCCACCTCCACCTCATGATGTCGTGTAGTTGTGGTTCTTGACGACACTGGACCGTAGCTCCTCCACTTCCACCTCCACCTCGTGATGTCGTGTAGTTGTAGTTCTTGACGACACTGGACCGTAGCTCCTCCACTTCCACCTCCACCTCGTGATGTCGTGTAGTCGTAGTTCTTGACGACACTGGACCGTAGCTCCTCCACCTCCACCTCATGATGTCGTGTAGTCGTGGTTCTTGACGACACTGGACCGTAGCTCCTCCACCTCCACCTCGTGATGTCGTGTAGTCGTGGTTCTTGATGACACTGGACCGTAGCTCCTCCACCTCCACCTCGTGATGTCGTGTAGTCGTGGTTCTTGACGACATCGGACCGTAGCTCCTCCACCTCCACCTCCACCTCGTGATGTCGTGTAGCCGTGGTTCTTGACGACATCGGACCGTAGCTCCTCCACTCCACCTCCACCTCGTGATGTCGTGTAGTCGTGGTTCTTGACGACACTGGACCGTAGCTCCTCCACTTCCACCTCCACCTCGTGATGTCGTGTAGTCGTGGTTCTTGAAGACACTGGACCGTAGCTCCTCCACCTCCACCTCCACCTCGTGATGTCGTGTAGTCGTAGTTCTTGACGACACTGGACCGTAGCTCCTCCACTTCCACCTCCACCTCGTGATGTCGTGTAGTCGTGGTTCTTGACGACACTGGACCGTAGCTCCTCCACTTCCACCTCCACCTCGTGATGTCGTGTAGTCGTAGTTCTTGACGACACTGGACCGTAGCTCCTCCACTTCCACCTCCACCTCGTGATGTCGTGTAGTTGTAGTTCTTGACGACACTGGACCGTAGCTCCTCCACTTCCACCTCCACCTCGTGATGTCGTGTAGTTGTGGTTCTTGACGACACTGGACCGTAGCTCCTCCACTTCCACCTCCACCTCGTGATGTCGTGTAGTCGTAGTTCTTGACGACACTGGACCATAGCTCCTCCACCTCCACCTCATGATGTCGTGTAGTCGTGGTTCTTGACGACACTGGACCGTAGCTCCTCCACCTCCACCTCCACCTCGTGATGTCGTGTAGTCGTGGTTCTTGATGACACTGGACCGTAGCTCCTCCACCTCCACCTCGTGATGTCGTGTAGTCGTGGTTCTTGACGACATCGGACCGTAGCTCCTCCACCTCCACCTCCACCTCGTGATGTCGTGTAGCCGTGGTTCTTGACGACATCGGACCGTAGCTCCTCCACTTCCACCTCCACCTCGTGATGTCGTGTAGTCGTGGTTCTTGACGACACTGGACCGTAGCTCCTCCACTTCCACCTCCACCTCGTGATGTCGTGTAGTCGTGGTTCTTGAAGACACTGGACCGTAGCTCCTCCACCTCCACCTCCACCTCGTGATGTCGTGTAGTCGTAGTTCTTGACGACACTGGACCGTAGCTCCTCCACTTCCACCTCCACCTCGTGATGTCGTGTAGTCGTGGTTCTTGACGACACTGGACCGTAGCTCCTCCACTTCCACCTCCACCTCGTGATGTCGTGTAGTCGTAGTTCTTGACGACACTGGACCGTAGCTCCTCCACTTCCACCTCCACCTCGTGATGTCGTGTAGTCGTAGTTCTTGACGACACTGGACCGTAGCTCCTCCACTTCCACCTCCACCTCGTGATGTCGTGTAGTCGTGGTTCTTGACGACACTGGACCGTAGCTCCTCCACTTCCACCTCCACCTCGTGATGTCGTGTAGTTGTGGTTCTTGACGACACTGGACCGTAGCTCCTCCACTTCCACCTCCACCTCGTGATGTCGTGTAGTCGTAGTTCTTGACGACACTGGACCGTAGCTCCTCCACCTCCACCTCCACCTCGTGATGTCGTGTAGCCGTGGTTCTTGACGACATCGGACCGTAGCTCCTCCACTTCCACCTCCACCTCGTGATGTCGTGTAGTCGTGGTTCTTGACGACACTGGACCGTAGCTCCTCCACCTCCACCTCCACCTCGTGATGTCGTGTAGTCGTGGTTCTTGACATCAAGACGCGGGATCGAGCCCCGCGCCCTCAACAAGGTGCTATGGATACAAGTGTATACAAGTGTATTGCCTCATAACCTTTCAAACAGCGTGCAGAAGCTGAGTCTGGAGGGGGTCTTTCTGTTCCAACATGACAATGACCCTATACACACTGCCATGAAAACTACTGTTGCCTGGGAAAAGTACTAACCCCGTGCAACGAATTAGCAATTAAACAAATACGAAACATAAAATTTAATATAATGCAACAAGAAAAAAGTACGACTTAAATATGATCAATCACAAAGGAATCAAAAACAACTACTAACCACGTGCAACAAAGAAAGATTAATTAAATATAAATTCAATCACAAGGTATAATTTATCACAAAACCGAGAAAAATCAATTACAAACCTAGAAACTAATTACAAAAGAAATATAGCATTCCTAGCAAAGAAATATAATTTATCACAAAAATAGGACTATTAAAAAACCCAGAGATGCACAACCAGGCATAACAAAGTACCACTCAAACACTATCAATTCCATACACAGAAATCTAACCCAAGAAACAATTCACAAAGGAAACATAATTGCAAAGCCGGAAATGTCTTCCTATAAACTAACCATCACTGTAACATTAATGAATATAATACGCGAATTATCACTTAAGAATGATCTATTCCAAACCCAGAAACATTAAATATAGCGATGCATAACGAATTGAACAATTACTGTAACATTAATCGCACACTCATAACTGAACCATATCCCAGAGCAATTATTCCGTAAGCCATGCTCTGGCAGTGCGTATCCCAGTCGTGCCACAGCGTTGCCAAGCAGTCCATGTAATCAGCCTAACGCATCAAGTGAAGTGTTTGAATGTTCATATTTCCCATTGGTAAACTATGACCTATAGCTAGCTAGCTAGCTAGCGCACGCGCGCCCACACACGCACGCACGCGCGCATTCGAATAACCTAGACGTAACTAATACCTCTCGTAAATAACTCTTTGTAATAAATAAACGAGAATATGTTCCAATATTATTTTGAAAATTGGTTTTGAAGACGGTGAATAATAAAGTAATATGTTACATAACATTACGCCATAAGACCGTCTTCTTCATCATTTATTCAAATGTGTTTAACATAATCCTTTATTAAAGTGAATTTTATGTTGTAAGAAATGTTAACATCTTTACTCATGTCGCAACTCGTGCAAGCAAAGTGCATATCATCCACACACCATACCTCAAAACAGCAGCTTATATTTCCGCGAGCTACACCTGCCAGCCCGCAGCGAAATGCCTGGGTCCATTACTCCATACTGTCTCGGCATGGCCCAACCTCGTTTCACCATCATCGGCTCTCAAGAACCAGCTCGAGCTACACAACCCCCGAGCTATGCTACAGCCTAATCGTTCCAACACTAAGTTTAAATAATCATGCTATCGTGTATTGCAACCTACATGTCTTGCTTTAAAAGTTTTAAAATTAATAAATAATTTAATTATCGTTCATATTTGTTATAGCGTGTAAGTGTTGTTTACGTGTTAAAATATTGAACCTATCATATTTACTTTCCATTTTATGTAACTGTTGTCTACATTTGCGTGTAAAGTTCCCTATGAGTGGACCACATACTCTCGCATCTTTCTCGCCCTTTCCATCTCGCGAGCCCACAGAGAGTCATATGAATAGTTCTCGGCTCTGTCGCCAGGATGCATAAGGAATCGCTAGCAGTCATCTCTATCCCTCCTTCTCCCCCCCTCCCCCACGTTCGCTTAGGACTGTGTCTATCCACGCACTTCCGCTAAGAATTTAAATATTCATTTATATCACGTCCCAAGCATATTGTAAACAGAATTTATCTTACAATAATTTCCTATACATATAAAATTATTTACATTTCATATAAATAACTGTCTGAAGTAAGTAACACAAATATATGAATTACTACTATGTTTACCCAACAGAATCTAATATCAATCAAAATGTATTAGAAACATTTCACTGGGAAAACGTAACAAATTCGTATTACATATGTACGTTTAAAACCAGACATATTTCAAACACAGTTGAAACTTTATAACTTCTAGCTGTAACCGTCAAATCTCCAGCCACTCCTGGCTTCAAAAGGAGAGTGGATACGTTATCTGCTCTCCAACAGCGTTCTACACATCTTGCTAGCCTGAGCCCAGCACGAACATTTCACAAAATGGACTCTCTGAACGTAAGCCACAGAACACTTCTAAACATTACACCAAAAACCCATCTCTCCGCACATATAGCTATGTAAAGGTTAACACATTAAAACTTCCTTTCACATTCCTAATTAACTATTAAAATATCCATTCGTAAAATTAAATTTTTGAATTCATTTTTAAATTAATTTCTTTAATTTCATGTTTTCGACACTTACTCAAAGAGAAATTCAGATTCCATGCTATCATCAACTCAAACCACTACCATACAATACTCAATCACAAGTACAATATTCAGATTCCGTGCTATCATCAACTCAAACCACTGCCATACAATACTCAATCACAAGTACAATATTCAGATTCCATGCTATCATCAACTCAAACCACTACCATACAATACTCAATCACAAGTACAATATTCAGATTCCGTGCTATCATCAACTCAAACCACTGCCATACAATACTCAATCACAAGTACAATATTCAGACTATAAACATCCTTTTATGTAAAGAATATTTCATATTTACCACCCTAACCAATCACATCATTTTTGAAATCCTTAATAAATTTCGAAATAAAGTTATTAAAATAATGAAACCAGTATGTACTAATCATTATCTGCAAGCTTTGTTACATAAACAAACCAAACATGTATGCTCCTAAAGACAATGTTGTAAATTACTGTCAGGTTCTCGAAGATTGTCATGATTAATTGCTATATGCATAGGCTAACTTTTATTAGATAAATCAATTAAACTATGTTTTGAGAAACAGAAAGTAGATATATTCGCACATCGAACAATTTTTTACTAGCGAGAACATTTACTCACAAATACTTAGTGTATAACGATTCAAGAACCAAATAGGGTAAGTAGATTGTCTTACTAATCGCGTATCAAGTAAGGTATTGTCGTAATGACTATCCAATTTCAATGAGTTGAAACCAACTAAACACGGACCAACGAACGTATACCTTGATTCATATTCCATCTAAGATACTTATATTTAGTCACATGATGAATTCATATGCACTGAAGATACACCGAGAATAATTTCTCTGACTACCATGGTCAAAGATAAATACCAACCAACGTATGTTTTGACATGTTACAAACAGTCTCTTGAGATCCTTGTTCAAAACCCTCCCAAGGACGTATATGTTTCGCTTCCAATAACTTTTTCAACTAAAATGTTCATTTGGGAATGAACCTTTTATTGCAAATGACATTTTTATGAATGTCTTTGCTTAAGGTGTAAGCATTAGCTGTTTTCATCCTAGAACACGAATCCGGTTTTATACATATATTAATGAGCTGTGTTATAGCCAACAATAATATTTTCATATTATGCCAATATCTGTAAAAGTAATGTTCCTACCGAGAAACGATATGTCTCGTCTTCACTACATAATATCAAAGACGGAGAGGGAACTAACTTAATTACAAGAAATAAACAGCATGACATAGAATCGGATCGTACGAAATATATACTTTCTACACTAACAAGTGAACTTAACAATCTTAGAAATAATCTACCACAAGTACATATGGACTATATATAACTTTTATTTTTAAAAAATATTTTATTTTAATTCAGCTACAAATTTAATTAAATAATACATTATTATTGTGGAATTAAAATTCAAGGGAAATGAAAATAATCACCTGCCCGCCGTGTAGCTACCATCTATTCATGAGATCGTGCTGACAGACGAAAATAGTTTTAGCTTTCTATGATAGTTTACTCCTTGAAGTGGAATAAAAATATAAACTCTACTTAATAATAATTCGAAAAAATATGTATATATGCGTATACATGGCAGTCATTGTACAGGGCGAGTCTTTTAAAAGAGGCTTCGTGGGACATAATCGATGCCATCCCGCAGCATGTCCTCGCCCGTGCCTTTCACAACTTTTGGTGTCGTCTGCACACCTGCCTCGAGGTCAATGGCGGCCACTTCCAGCACCTACTCTAGGTAGTTTGTTGTCACACTGGACTGTATTTCCTCATTTCCTCGCTCCGTTACACACATGTAACACGGATCCTCTTTTAAAGGACGCGCCCTGTAGTTCCATTGGGAGTCCTCATAACTGCAGTGGAGGTCCGAACACACGTCTGCTACGTCTACGTCGGCAAGCCACCAATGTTGGAAGTAAATAATACACAATGAATAGTTGTTTTTCTTCTCCCGCCCAAACTGGCCGCCAGCCTCCATACAATAACGCCGCCGCCGCCATAATGACGGAATGGCGCTCACTGGCAATCCTGCTCGCAGTGGCGTGAGGCCATCTCTCAGCTGCTGTAGTCACGTGGTTTCTCTTGGCATGCCATGTGCTGTTCCATCATCTCTCAACGCGACAGCTTTCTTATCGCCATTTCTGCGTTCTTTCTTCTCCAAAGCGCGCGATAAGCACAAAGACCTGTCAACACAGCTTTGACTTATCGTGCTTATCACAACACCACGCCTCTCAACACAGACCCCGCGATACCGCCTAAAGAATGCCGTCTGATATATTTATTTATCCGAATTACGCTTGGAACTTGAAGTTTGGTATATCCTTGTGGTTTCCCCACTACCAAGTGGTATACCTCGCCTACTTAGGAAATAGGCTCTCTGAGAACCGCTTGCGAGGCCATAGAAATAATTTAAGTCGTCACAAATGATTACCTAACACTTTTTATTCGACGTTGAGATATGGAACTACTTCCCATCCATCGTTACCAACTTTACGGGGCGCATATTACTCAGTCCAACCGTTGAAATATACGCAGGCAGTGACAGGGATTTTTGTAAGGTTGATTTCAAAAGTGTTCACTTTATCGTGAACAGCCTTTACTTATTTCCCAATCTCATTTCCTTCACAGTTAAATTCCAACTAAAAATATTTTAATTTTTTTTGCTCTTCGGCGTGAAAGTAAATAGCGCCAGTAATACCACATCGCTCGCTCAGCAGCGTCCGTTTTATTTCGCAAGATATCAAAATACCGCCCGTAGTCATGTTAGAAATATTGTTTGTTCTCCTTCGTCGTTGTCTATGTTGCACTTTGACAGCAATTCTTACCATGCGGTGGCGTAATGGTCACACATTACTCGCCTTACACCTTAAGGCGGTATTACACGATACTAGAGTCCGTAACAGCTTGTGCAAGGTCTGCTATAGCGGCCTGTATACGGGCTAGTGTGGCACCCGTCATGGCATGTCCTGCCATGGTAGGGCCAGGTTTGATAATAGAACACGTCCTAATCTTCGTAGCAGGTTCCACACCGGCTTTCGTATTTGGCCAATCACGTCGCAGTTTCGGAGCGTACGGCGCTCCCCGTGGCTACTACTTGATGAAGAAACAGAAAAGGAAGCCTCCATCTTGATTATACATCCGTGAGGTTGAAACTCATTCACATAGATTTAAAATACGACGACGTATAATATTGGCGATGACAACTTTTAATTACTGTTTAAAACCGTCCTAAATACTTAAAACTTTACCTACTCTAAGAAAATATTAATTCGAATTATTTACTACAATCACTCTATATAAACTGTAGGTTTTGTGTGTGAACTGATAGTACAGTGATAAAGTCGCTGCAAAACGAACTACAGACCCTAATTTTGTCATTAAATTTTGCATGCGGATAATATCCCAGTACGCAAAGCGAAAACTGTATTTTGCAACCGGTCAGTAATTTTCGTCAAAACTAAAAATAACACACTGGTACTCTAACTTAGTGATTTGACGCCATTTTCAAGAAAATGAATGAAACTATACCTACTAGTGAATAATCAATTTTAGTAAAAGACGAACAGTAATACAGCAATATTAAGATGTGCTAGTTAGACTTTTCATAGGGCTACGCAAATTACTGGCTGGTAGCAGTTCTACGAATGGGGTTCATATTTACTACAAACCACACACTGCGCAACCCACCGAGGGTAACATATACTAGTACGCGAACTGCTGTCGTGTAATATGCATCTTCCATGGCGGCTCGTATAGCGGCTGTTATACCGGCTCGTGCACCAGGGCTTGTACAAGAAACAAGTACGGCTGCAGGTATCGTGTAATATCGACTTAAGCAGACCGGGTTTGATACGTGGCGGGGTCGCTCCAGGATTTCCGCACGCGGCAATCATGCCGGACGACGCCGCCAGTAGGTAGGTTTTCTCGGGTATCTCCTGTTTCCCCTATCCTTGCATTCCGGCACTGCTCATTACTCACCTCACTTCACCCTCACCGGGAGAGCGAGAGAGAAGAAGCGAGGAAACAAAAATAATACAGATAGAAAAGAAAAGCGCAACACAAACGAGGTTGCTCCACTGAAATGTTCTAAACATACCTGAGATCGAGTGTTGTGCACTAGCGGTAACACTAACACTGTTTCCGGATTCTCAAGAAATACATACTTGTGCGTACTTGTCCCCGGAAATGACATCACCACCTTCATACTAGCGTGTTCGAATTCCCAGCATAGTACACACAGGATCTATACTTGGCAACTATTTAAAATTGTATACTTGCTGAGCATACTTGCGTACTTACGACCGTCGGCATATTATATTTCAGGTGTGAAAATTAACGTGTATGTTTTGAGGTTATAAAGCTCTCAAGTTTTAAAAGTTAATAAGTATTTACAAAAATGTCGTTCTGTTGTATGTGTAAATTATTGTCATTTTAATAAATGTGCTTCCAATTATGAATAAAATTCTGAGCGTTGTATAGACGTCTGCAGCATATTTCCCATGTGTATGCTTACAAATAATATTGGATTATTGTACAGCAGAAGAACAAATTGTAGGAATATAGAAATTCTAGAACTTCGGTATCCTGAGGTTATGTTTATTTGTTCAGTTTCTGTCGATTTCGCAAGTATTCATTCCACAACAATAGCTAGAAACCCCACTGGATTGCATTTCTCTTTCTTTTGATATTAATGTGTATATTTCAAACACATGATAATGTACGTATCGCGGTATGAGGAGAGAACGCCAGTTTCTGTGTACCGCCCTTTTACATGCGATAAATAAATCCCTTCAATAACAACTGCCCTAATTTTTTTACAATCTTCCAATGACGTTATAAAGCATTAAAGCAATATCGTATGTATATTGTCGTGGAATGAATACTTGCGAAATCGACAGAAACTGAACATATAAACATAACCTCAGGATACCGAGGTTCAAGAATTTCTATATTCCTGCAATTTGTTCTTCTGCTGTACAGTTTATACTCAAAGTGTACAGCGACCAAAGACATACATTATATTGGCATATTTGTTTGTATTAGTTTTCGTTCAAAACAACACACACCTATTGTCTTGCTGCTCTGCCAAGCAACCAGTATGTACGACAAAATTACTGCGTCGTCTTTCATTTCTCTCCTGTAAACAAAACGCCTCCACGAATGATGCTATTAATTCCTCATTCCCGCCTAAAGCCATGTTTTAACGTTTAAACTAGTAAGATGTCAATGTACAAAACATTGACACAAAATAAATTACTGTATATAAGGTTGTGTGCGTCTACTATGCGTAACCATAGAAGGTGTAACGTATATATATATATATATATATCACCACACACATTGCACCAAATCTCTCGCATATTTGCTGATATTTCCGCCATGATGTGCGACCAGAGCGTAAGACAGCGCAACGTGCATACAAGTAGATCTTAAGCATGGCTTTCAAAAGTGCTCATTTTATCATGAACGTCGTAAAGAATTGTGTTGGTGACGTGATGAGTGAATGACCGTATATCACTGAAACATCTTGTCGGATCGCAGATGGCTGACAAGTGGGTATCTAGAAGACGTAAAACACTCATATCTTGACAAGCCTGTCGTTATGATCGCTACAAACTGCTGAGACTTTCACGAGAGCCAGACTTAAAATAAATTTCAGTTGTAGAACATTTGCTAGTCAATGTTATCTTGTAGTTTAATTTTATAAATAATATTATTATATGTATCTGGATATGTCAGGTGTGCATGTGGTTTTATGTATGCATGTATGTATTAATCGTGTTAAGTTCACAACTAAGGTTTATTTTATTTTATGTAAGTTGCTTTTATATATTTCATGTAAGTCTCTTTCTAAGTTTATAGTAGACATTAAGTTTTGTGACATTATTTTATTTCTTTTTCTTTTAACAAAATAAGTGTTATGTCATTTTTTATTATGCCAAGTGGTTAAGAATAATAGAACTTAACTTTGCCACAAAAAATAAAGACGTTTTATTATTTTATAATAATAGTAATTATTATTATTAAGTTTGCGAATTATAAAAAGAGAATCGGTTTTATAGCTAGAGAATGATCGGAAGTTATGCACATAAAGATGTTAAGTACAACGTGCTATATGCTGTTCATGGTAAAACGAGCACTTTTGGAAGCCCTGTTAAATATCTGCTTGTATAGGTACGCGTTATATTTTCGCACGCCTTATATAAAATTAACATTACAATGGGCCTCATCACTTTATTCATGCGTCTGTCAAGTGAAACTGTAAAATTATTAAAAAAGTAAATATTTTACAAATCTGCTAATTTTTACACCTCGATGCATTAAAAAAAATACAAACAAGAAATAAACAATTTAAGTAATCGCGAATGGTTACCTAACATATTTATTCGACGTTAACATATGGAACTACTTTCCATCCATCGTTCCCAACGTTACTGGGTACATGCCACTCAGCACGCCAGTTAAAATATATGCGGGTTCGAGTAGTTGATTTCAAAAGTGCTCACTTTATCGTGAACAGCCTTTAAGAGCCCAAACGCGACTGTCACTGGATCAGTAATATGTTTTACTTCCAACCTGTATTCGCTCACGTTTAGGCAATAACAAAGGCAAAATGTCTATTTGTTAAGTAAACTTGGAAATGTAATTAGTAACCAAGGCGTTTAGGTTTTTCGAATTGCGGTTCCGGCCCACACTATGGCTTCGCTATTTATTTAAGTAATAAAAATTTACCATTGTATTTTTTCCTTCGTTTTGTGCGATTTCATTCATGACCGTCCTACTAAAAGGTTTACTTTTTCCGAACAAAACGAAGAAGCAGCAAAGTTGGCGATGTTAAAAAATTTCCTTTCAGATCCCTACTTAGACGACGTGAATAAAATATATTACTGTAAAATAACATATATTTATGTTGGCACGAATGTCTGTCGGGACGACATACAGACGTCATAAAACATGGCAGCATAAAAAAAAATGGTGGTTTTGGGAACCGGATGTGCACGTTGAATCTGAAACTGACTTCAGACAATTATAATTCATGACGAAACGCGTTCCTATCTCACGTGTGAAGCGAAGGCCAACTGTACGTGAATTATTGAAAGCTCAACCTCGCAAGGTCCAGAGGCGTGCCGCATCTACAATTCCGATATCGTTGCGCAAATATGCGATAAACCAGCAAAGTCTGTCATATCCTATATAATAAGCACACTATCTCTGCCTGTCTGTCCGTCCGTCTGTCTTTAATACTTCTAACTCCCTTGCAGAGCAAATCCTGAGGGTCAAATACAGGTCAAGTTCGAAGATCAGATTACGCAATCATTACCTTTTGCCTTAAAAACTCATTTTTTAATTATTTTTTCCCTATGAAAAGTTTTGTATTAATGAATAGAGAATATTGCATAGAGATATGAAGGTAATGAAATATCATTTTTGTTTACTTTAAATGTCTTGCTATATATATATATATCAAGTGGGGCCTTAGTAGCTCACTGGATAGAGATATTCGCAGTGGCTCAGTGGATAGAGAAATGTAAAAAAAAAATAGTTTTCAGTATTTGTATGACAACCAAATAGTTAAGATAGTAAATATTCTAGGCACGTGACCATACTGGAAACACGGTCACGGGCTAAACCCCTAGTTACTATATCTAAAATCATTGGGTTCGGATCCGGTGCTAAGGTGGCCAGGTTGCTGTGCTGGCAGGTTATATGGCCAGTAGACGTGGCAACTTTGTTCCACTCCAAGAAATGTTAACTGCAACTTGACATTCACGCGAACCACAGTCTGCGAGTCCAGTGGTGTAGTGGCGCTCCGATACTGTCCCAAGCAGCCGGCTCAGCTCCGTCACTTGCTGTGCGATTGTGACACCAAAACACTATCAGTTATTTTAAGTACAAAACAATAAAAAATACATACTTGAGTTAGCCTGGACCTTCCTTGCGAGAGTGGGATCCAACGCCATATGTAACTTGGCTAAGGGCACATCGTTCAGCAAAATATACAAGAACACTAGGGCTGTTCGAAATATCGATATATCTAGCATTATCGATATGAAAAATAATTAATCAAACTATATGAAACTGTGAAAAATATCGGTATATCGATGTTTCGATATTATCGAAATGTTCGGTATTATCGATAATTTCGGTACTGTCGAGAATTTCTGTATAACCAAGAATTTCGGTATTATTGATATGTCGAAAATACCGAGTAACTGTTCGGCTCGTCACACCGAGGTCTTCACAGCCGATGAGGATGAAGCGAGGTGAGTACGGGGCAGTTCCGGAATGAAAGGCCGGGGGAAACGGGAGATCCCCGAGAAAACCCACCTACTAGCGCCATGGTCTGTCACGATTCTCACTTTCAAAAATCCGAGAGCGAGTCCGCTGGGAATCGAATCCGATTCGTCTAGGTGGGAGGCGAGTAGTCTAGCCACTACACCACCACGGCCCCCTTATGGCGTAATTTCTTTAAAAAAAAAAATCAGAGTTGCTTATGCAGTATGCCGTGACAAATAATTTTACTAAGTTATGTTTTATTTTAGTCACATAAAAACGGACCATGTTTAATATCATGGCCATGTTCAATATCAGTGGCGTGAAGTGAGTATTTTTTACAGGATAAGCAGTATAATAGCCCCACATATTTGAGTATTTTAGATAACATTTGCTAGTGGCAGGCTGTGGCTCCATTTTCTATTTCTCCTAACAAACGCAACTTCCAATTTTGCTTATCCTCCACATGTGTTTACCATTATATAGTACCTAACATTAGTTATAAAAACGGAAACGAAATGAATGCAATAATAACTAAACTGAATATTATTTAGAGAGCATATTACAAATTATAAGAAAACTCCCGTTTTCCCGAACACTTTCATCCACTTTCCAAGGAAAAATGTACGACTGGAGGAAGCAAACAGGACGACTGCTTACCCTGCCCGTGTTGTTGCTTGCGAGTTCGATTCATCGCTAGTCGCTCCTGTTTGTGGAAATAAATACTAGATAGCAGCACTATGCGTATACAGAACGGGAGATACGAAAACTCTGTTTCTCGAATCGGAAACGGGAAACTCAGAATTAAATGTGTTTAAAGTTAAGGCGAAAACTATAAAGGGTGAAACATTTCCAATATGTGTAGGGTAAGCATTGCTTACCTTGCGTCTATGGAATAAACGCCACTGTTTAATGTCGATTGCGACACACTATGTCAAACGGGAACACATATGCTGTCGTTTTTTGTAGGAGGTTTGGAAATGAAATTCGGCCATTGTGGATGTAAGTAGGCTCCCTACACAAAATTACATTACATAATTGCCTACCTTACAAATCTAAAAGTATAATGTGCTAACAATCTCTAGGTTTTTAGGGAAGAACACAAATCTACCTTCGGCATATCCTAACTGCGTGTTTGCAGAGGTCGCCACATTTGTTTGTTATTGTGTGTGCTCGAGCCTTTTAGGTTGTTTACTGACAGCAGTACAGCTATAGGCTATTCATGGTAAAGTGAGCACTTCTAAAATCCCTCTCGTTTGGAATAATAGTCGATAAATATATTTTATTGTAGCCTTAGACGTTATATATGTTCCAAGTGCGGTGGAATATTTACACTATGTTTATTACATACATATCCATATATATTTAAAAAAGTGGTTAAAGGTTAAAAAAAATGGCCGAAAGAAAAAAGTAACTAGGGCTTCAAAAGTGCTCACTTTAACGTGAACAGCCGCCTCACTGGTGTATATTTAGCTCGCCGAGTTGTTTTTTTATTCCAGTATCTTTTCTCTTTCACCGGTAATATATTGTCATTCGTTACATGTCATACAAACACGCTCTAGCTTCTGCTGAAAGATTCGCCATTTTTTTAAAACTCGAATAGAAAAACGACCATATAGTATGAAAAATGCACCTATTTCCCCTTGCACTCGTATTTTTTAGTGTACTTTCCGAAAGAAAGGCTTGTGAGGTAACTTATAGGCTGTTCACGGTAAAACGAGCACTTTTGAAAGCTCTGCTTGATATCTACTTGTAGACACGTTGTATATTCTTCCTCCTTATGTAAAATTAACATTGTCATAGGCCTGGGCTTCATCACTTTACTCATGCGTCGGTCAAATGAAACTGTGAAATTATTAGGAATGGTTACCTAAAACTTCTTATTCGACGTTAAGATATGGAACTACTTTTCATCCATCGTTACCAACTTTACGCATGCAGGGGCAGTAATTTGTTTCTAAGGTTCATTTCTAAAGTGCTCACTTTATCGCGAACAGCCTTTACTCGTCTGTGTTTATCTGTGTATGGTTGTGAGATTTTACCCCTTAAAGAGTTTGGAACCCGAAGTTCGTAATGCAGTTAATTGCACGCTAGCTTATAGTAAGAGGTGGTTCTGTAGGCTCTAGACCCGAGTAGTGCACGCGTGTGTTTGTAATTGTCTCACTAATATTACATATGTTCTGGTTCCATCTCTAATGTTATTGCTGTCAATGAAACATCAAGGTCTGTCTACCATCTAATCTTTTAAGAACTTTATTAAAATTATGATTAAAAATTATTTGCACCCGTACTCCTTAAGAACTTTATTAATATTATCATTAAAAATTATTTGCACCCGTGCATCCGTAACTTCTTGTTATGTATTTATTTTGTTGAGTTTTCCGGTTGCATAGATAACAATGTTTTGTTCTTTAAAATTCTGTTAGTAAGAAGGAATTTTCTTCAAAATAATTATATGTCAAAATAATTATCTAGCAAAAAGTACGTTTATTAATCTATCGCATTTAGTTGGAATTCAACGCGTGCAATGTTTTAATGATGTATATTTTAAAAATTGTTGTCAATTTTATCACTTACGGCATAAATAATGGACTGATGTTTGTCAAACAATGGGAAACAATAAATTAGTTGTTGGACACACATACGAAGGCATAAATGTGATTTCACAAACATTTTTTTTTTTGTTTTATAGTAAAAATACAAAATTAACTGCTCAGTACGGAAAGTTTATTTTAAATCGGTGTAATTGTTCCCCAAACAAAAGTTTACTTAAACAGCCGTTTTAAAATAGGCATCTTTCATGTTTGTACTTTCACTTAATTTGAAAATGCATGTAATAGCATTGTTTCTATGCTATATTTGACAATAATTAAGTTGTTTGAAATGTGTCAACATTGTGTTGCTGAAATATTCTTATTTGTTACTGGCAACAAGTGATGTTCGTTTTCAGTGGGGTAAACTATCCTGTAGGTATGGAATGTATCCATCAAAAATTTCAGGTAACCATTTAAAAATACGTATTTATGCAGTGTACATTCTATAATTATTAATGGCCTATTGTACTGAGGCAAATTCGGTGTGATCAGTTTAGTAGTTCGTGAGGTATTTAAAGTAATGTTACCTCCCAAAAAGGCGGGCGAAATATGTACTATGTATTGATAATTGTACTTCATTGTTCACACAAAATACGGTTAGCATGCAATGTTTGGTTCAAATCAGTTACTTAGTCCTCGAGATATGACGTATTAATATAATAATTTATGTACTCCAATTTTGTAAACAAGATTCCGATATATCAGTAATTATTACTGGACAACATAACGTTATTAGCATGCCAAATTTAGGGAGTTCTAAGGTCACCATTTCGAAAAAATATTCAGCATGGTTGAAAACTCAAATATAGGGAGTCTTTATTGGGCGATATAGGCGAATGAGGGTGACTGTTGGTGAATGGTTTCAAACATTTTCAGGATGACGCGCCAATATAATACAGTGACGAACTCTTGCATGATAGTCATGTTTATTTGTTTGTTAAAGTAGGTTAAACATGTCCTTCGAATATCTAACAATTCTACTTATTACTTGAAATACGAAGTAACACACATTATCGACCCACTGTTAACAATATCTTAAAGTTAGTTGTATCGATAGTGATTTCTCAACATTATTAACATTTTAAAAATGTAAAACAACGTACATATTCGCTCATTGTTGTGGGCGACGTTTAGCTTTGTTGCGAGTGGAGCACCGGTTATCAGTGACGTCCGATTGGCTGTCTGGAATTGTCAGCTCTAGTAGATAATGTTAACTAGTACGTGTCATTCGGCTGTTTGAAGACATTTGTAACTGACCGCTGACATGAATTCTGACTTTTGTAGTGAGTTCTAAAATGGCCTAGTTCTGCTGTCCATTGGTTGTGCGAAGACGTAAAACCTTTATATTTGCTTACGTAATTTTTTTTGTAGGCCCCGACGTAATTGGTGTCAAGTATTTGTACCCCGGACTATATTTTTATTTAATTGTCGAGAAAAAACTTTAAATTGCCAAAATGTAGTCACTGGACCAGCTTTGTCATTAAGGCAGTATTCTGTTTCTTCAGAGGAGAACTCTTGGAAGTAACTGATAGACCAGCAAAAGTGTCCGTCGACTGATTCCTGGATCTCTCCACAGTGCCACATTTTGTCGCCTTTCAGTATCCCCCACTCAGCAAGTGTGTCTTGTCCTTCGACTGACTCTTGGATCTCTCCACAGTGCCACATTTTGTCGCCTTTCAGTATCCCCCACTCAGCAAGTGTGTCTTGTCCTTCGACTGACTCTTGGATCTCTCCACAGTGCCACATTTTGTCGCCTTTCAGTATCCCCCACTCAGCAAGTGTGTCTTGTCCTTCGACTGACTCTTGGATCTCTCCACAGTGCCACATTTTGTCGCCTTTCAGTATCCCCCACTCAGCAAGTGTGTCTTGTCCTTCGACTGACTCTTGGATCTCTCCACAGTGCCACATTTTGTCGCCTTTCAGTATCCCCCACTCAGCAAGTGTGTCTTGTCCTTCGACTGACTCTTGGATCTCTCCACAGTGCCACATTTTGTCGCCTTTCAGTATCCCCCACTCAGCAAGTGTGTCTTGTCCTTCGACTGACTCTTGGATCTCTCCACAGTGCCACATTTTGTCGCCTTTCAGTATCCCCCACTCAGCTAGTGTGTCTTGTCCTTCGACTGACTCTTGGATCTCTCCACAGTGCCACATTTTGTCGCCTTTCAGTATCCCCCACTCAGCAAGTGTGTCTTGTCCGTCGACTGACTCTTGGATCTCTCCACAGTGCCACATTTTGTCGCCTTTCAGTATTCCCCACTCAGCAAGTGTGTCTTGTCCGTCGACTGACTCTTGGATCTCTCCACAGTGCCACATTTTGTCGCCTTTCAGTATCCCCCACTCAGCAAGTGTGTCTTGTCCTTCGACTGACTCTTGGATCTCTCCACAGTGCCACATTTGTCGCCTTTCAGTATCCCCACTCAGCAAGTGTGTCTTGTCCTTCGACTGACTCTTGGATCTCTCCACAGTGCCACATTTTGTCGCCTTTCAGTATCCCCCACTCAGCTAGTGTGTCTTGTCCTCGACTGACTCTTGGATCTCTCCACAGTGCCACATTTGTCGCCTTTCAGTATCCCCACTCAGCAAGTGTGTCTTGTCCTTCGACTGACTCTTGGATCTCTCCACAGTGCCACATTTTGTCGCCTTTCAGTATCCCCCATCAGCAGTGTGTCTGTCCTTCGACTGACTCTTGGATCTCTCCACAGTGCCACATTTTGTCGCCTTTCAGTATCCCCACTCAGCAAGTGTGTCTTGTCCGTCGACTGACTCTTGGATCTCTCCACAGTGCCACATTTTGTCGCCTTTCAGTATCCCCCACTCAGCAAGTGTGTCTTGTCCTCGACTGATCTTGGATCTCTCCACAGTGCCACATTTTGTCGCCTTTCAGTATCCCCCACTAGCAAGTGTGTCTTGTCCTCGACTGACTCTTGGATCTCTCCACAGTGCCACATTTTGTCGCCTTTCAGTATCCCCCACTCAGCAAGTGTGTCTTGTCCTCGACTGACTCTTGGATCTCTCCACAGTGCCACATTTTGTCGCCTTTCAGTATCCCCCACTCAGCAAGTGTGTCTTGTCCTTCGACTGATCTGGATCTCTCCACAGTGCCACATTTTGTCGCCTTTCAGTATCCCCACTCAGCAAGTGTGTCTTGTCCTTCGACTGACTCTTGGATCTCTCCACAGTGCCACATTTTGTCGCCTTTCAGTATCCCCACTCAGCAAGTGTGTCTTGTCCTTCGACTGATCTTGGATCTCTCCACAGTGCCACATTTTGTCGCCTTTCAGTATCCCCACTCAGCAGTGTGTCTTGTCCTTCGACTGACTCTTGGATCTCTCACAGTGCCACATTTTGTCGCCTTCAGTATCCCCACTCAGCAAGTGTGTCTTGTCCTTCGACTGACTCTTGGATCTCTCCACAGTGCCACATTTTGTCGCCTTTCAGTATCCCCCACTCAGCAAGTGTGTCTTGTCCTTCGACTGACTCTTGGATCTCTCCACAGTGCCACATTTGTCGCCTTTCAGTATCCCCCACTCAGCAAGTGTGTCTTGTCCTTCGACTGACTCTTGGATCTCTCCAAGTGCCACATTTTGTCGCCTTCAGTATCCCCACTCAGCAGTGTGTCTTGTCCTTCGACTGACTCTTGGATCTCTCACAGTGCCACATTTTGTCGCCTTTCAGTATCCCCACTCAGCAAGTGTGTCTTGTCCTTCGACTGATCTGGATCTTCCCACAGTGCCACATTTTGTCGCCTTTCAGTATCCCCATCAGCAAGTGTGTCTTGTCCTTCGACTGACTCTTGGATCTCTCCACAGTGCCCATTTGTCGCCTTTCAGTATCCCCCACTCAGCAAGTGTGTCTTGTCCTTCGACTGACTCTTGGATCTCTCACAGTGCCACATTTTGTCGCCTTTCAGTATCCCCACTCAGCAGTGTTGTCCTTCGACTGATCTTGGATCTCTCCACAGTGCCACATTTTGTCGCTTTCTACCCCCACAGCAGTGTTCTTGTCCTCGACTGACTCTTGGATCTCTCCACAGCCACATTTGTCGCCTTTCATATCCCCACTCAGCAGTGTGTCTTGTCTCGACTGACTCTTGATCTCTCCACAGTGCCACATTTTGTCGCCTTTCAGTATCCCCACTCAGCAAGTGTGTCTTGTCCTTCGACTGATTCCTGATCTCTCCACAGTGCACATTTTGTCGCCTTTCGTATCCCCCACTCAGCAAGTGGTCTTGTCCTTCACTGACTCTTGGATCTCTCCACAGTGCCAATTTTGTCGCCTTCAGTATCCCCCACTCAGCAAGTGTGTTTGCCCCCCCCCCCCCCCCCCCCCCCCCCCCCCCCCCCCCCCCCCCCCCCCCCCCCCCCCCCCCCCCCCCCCCCCCCCCCCGCAAGTGTGTCTTGTCCTTCGACTGACTCTTGGATCTCTCCACAGTGCCACTTTTGTCGCCTTTCAGTATCCCCACTCAGCAAGTGTCTTGTCCTCGACTGATTTGGATCTCTCCACAGTGCCACATTTTGTCGCCTTTCGTATCCCCACTCAGCAAGTGTGTCTTGTCCTTCGACTGACTCTTGGATCTCTCCACAGTGCCACATTTTGTCGCCTTTCAGTATCCCCCACTAGCGTGTGTCTTGTCCTCGACTGACTCTTGATCTCTCCACAGTGCCACATTTTGTCGCCTTTCAGTATCCCCCACTCAGCAGTGTCAGCAAGTGTGTCTTGTCCTTCGACTGACTCTTGGATCTCTCCACAGTGCCACATTTTGTCGCCTTTCAGTATCCCCCACTCAGCAAGTGTGTCTTGTCCTTCGACTGACTCTTGGATCTCTCCACAGTGCCACATTTTGTCGCCTTTCAGTATCCCCCACTCAGCAAGTGTGTCTTGTCCTTCGACTGACTCTTGGATCTCTCCACAGTGCCACATTTTGTCGCCTTTCAGTATCCCCCACTCAGCAAGTGTGTCTTGTCCGTCGACTGACTCTTGGATCTCTCCACAGTGCCACATTTTGTCGCCTTTCAGTATCCCCCACTCAGCGAGTGTGTCTTGTCCTTCGACTGACTCTTGGATCTCTCCACAGTGCCACATTTTGTCGCCTTTCAGTATCCCCCACTCAGCAAGTGTGTCTTGTCCTTCGACTGACTCTTGGATCTCTCCACAGTGCCACATTTTGTCGCCTTTCAGTATCCCCCACTCAGCAAGTGTGTCTTGTCCTTCGACTGACTCTTGGATCTCTCCACAGTGCCACATTTTGTCGCCTTTCAGTATCCCCCACTCAGCAAGTGTGTCTTGTCCTTCGACTGACTCTTGGATCTCTCCACAGTGCCACATTTTGTCGCCTTTAAGTATCCCCCACTCAGCAAGTGTGTCTTGTCCTTTCTTCAAACTATAGTGGGTAGTTGCCTTGTGCTCATCTCTTACCTCGGCGTTTTCACATTCCATCATGCTTACTCCTTTAATTGCTTATTCTGCTGTGTTCTAGGGTTCTAAAATTTCTCGAAAAATTGAAACCAGGAAAGAACCACTAGAAATAAAACATTCTCCCCCCCCCTTTTTTTTCGAAAAAAAAAAAATGGAAAATTTGAAGAAAAAATAACTAATTATTTAACTTTAATTTATTAAATATTATTTGTTATTCAAGCTAGTTATTTTCTTTTGAATATTTTGCGTGTCATCATGTCTCGGTATTTATATTCAAACAAATAATTAATGTTTAAATTTTGGAGTTTTGATTGTTTATGTTCGCATCACTTCTTTGTAAGACAACACCGCTACCCGAGGCATTGTTGGAAGTGTTTGTCCTAAAGCAGCAGGATCGTATACTGTTTGTTCAGGGAATTAAAAGAAGTATAATATATATGCCAGTATTATTTTTAATACACCATGTATGTATGGGGAAAAGTATTTTAACTTGAACACATGTTTACTAATTTTTTGTAACATCATTGCTTTGCCAGAAGGGGTTGGCTATCTATTATAAAATTCGTGTCATCCTTTACACTATCATTAAAGACTACAACGTAGTGCTAATTCTTAGTCAGTTAAGACAATAAAAATATCTGAAACAAATATACCTAACCTAACCTTAAAGTACCAGTATATGCATATGTTTATGTTAAATAATTATATAGTATTCCTTGTTCATATTTACTTCAGAGTTAAGACTATTTCTATAGCAGCATATTTTAAGTATTTTAAGTAGCTTTGTTCTATTTACTTACTCCTTAGAATGTACAGAATTGTTACTGAATTAAAATATCAACATAATGAGTAGTCACTGGTGGGTGGGTGTATATGCAAGTATAAATACACAGTCTTTGATCATCATTAAACATCTGTTACTAACAGTAAATTAGTGAAGATAATTTGACTCGAATAATGTGTATTTATGGAATAAGTCAAGACTTGCTAGAAAATACAGATTCCCCAATGCCACCAGAATGACAGGACATATCGTGACTACTAGCAGAAAAACATCCCTTGGAAATCAAGGGATGTTTTACTGATGGCAATGACAGTGATGGATTACATTATGTATGTGCATTTACGTCTCTCTGGTGAAGAAACAGCCAACAGCCATGCAACTTCAACACTTACATCGGACACTAACTATACTGTAAGTACACTCCCAGAAAAAAATAACTGTGTTGTAAAGAAGAGGCTTATAGTAATTCTTTCCAATGTTCAATACTTGCCATAATTATTCTTCCTCTCTGCATTACTATAAGCTTTAATACTCAACAACTATGTGTGTTTAAATCATGATGTAAAAAAAATTATATCGCCCTACACCTAATCACCTATTTGAACTAAAATGTGTTCAAACATGTTATGAAATGGAACACCCCCACTAGTCAGACAGTTATCATTAAAAATATATGTATATATACATTTTTTAAATATTATTTTACATGGCTTCGGTTGACAAAAAATTGGACATTTTAACTTATCGTACTTATGTTTCCGCAATGCATGAAAGCATGTTTTTGAAACTCTCTCTTTATCATTTATTTGTTGCAGTTACAATGCGACTAATACAGAAACGTTGTAAAAACCGGTTTGAGTAAAAATTCTTTCACAGTGTATTTGAAAAGAACCAGTTCATGTGAATGGTTTAGCCTGGTCTTTTTTTTTAAATTCTATATTTGTAAATCTGCACAAAACATTTTGAATAAATGTAATTGGGTAATACAGTAAAACTCTCTTAAGATGTTCCTGAGGAAACTGAAAAATCTGAGCTTATTAATCAGGTAAACGACTTAAAAGGGTCAAGTTACGTACTTGCTTATAGACCAAGCGAACGGCATGTAAGCTTATTAAGCACGCAATATTACTGTAGTTACTAAATTTTTAACAAAGTCACAAAATTAAGTAAAATTAATTGCGATAGTACAATTAACTGTTTCAAAGAAGTATTACCCAGATAATATTTCAAAAGAACTTTTCACATGTCCACAATTTTTATTTGTAACAGTAAAATTGTTACAATAAATTCATACCTTTTTTGTTCCAGACTACCAACGCTAGTGAATGTCAGATGCGATGTATGAATAAAACTGTATTGGAAAACAGGTGCATTTCTAATTCTTCAAGACTGACCTGCGAAGAGGCTTCTGCTTCAAGCGCGATAAGCTCCTTGCATTTTTTAACTCTCAAATTGTAATGTACAAATACACGACACAGGAAGTAAATACACGGCACAGGAAGTAAATACACGGCACAGGAAGTAAATACACGGCACGGGAAGTAAATACACGGCACAGGAAGTAAATACACGGTACAGGAAGTAACTACACGGCACAGGAAGTAAATACAAGGCACAGGAAGTAAATACACGGCACAGGAAGTAAATACACGGCACAGGAAGTAAATCTATAGCACCAGTTATAGATCGTACATTCTCACAAAAGAGCTTGCAGCAAAATGATTCAGCCTCTTTTGTTAACAAAATCACACCTTCTGAAAAGGATAAAATTGATGAGAATCTGGCAAGAAACTTATATGCATCAGGTGAACCGTTATCTTTACTAGATAGCCAGTACCGGATTGATGCACTGAAAAGCTTGCAACCATCATATACGAAGTTCACAACACATGCGCTTAGTACAACCAGGGTCTGACATTTTACACATGAACAGATTAAAAATGAACTTTGCCTAGCTCTAATGACAGATGGCGTCCAGCCATTTGTGATGAAGGTATTCTCAACTTTATTTGTTGCAGCTCCTAATCCAGTATTCTTCACGAGTATTCAGACTGGCACAGAACGAGAAACTGGGGAGTTGATATATCATGAAGTTGACAAATTTCTGGACGAAACAGGTAGGCATAAATTTATTTTGCTGGCAACTGACGATGCCAGTTCCACGTGTCTGGTATGGCAGCTTATCACAAACAAATACCTCCACATAAGCTGTGTTGGATGCGTGTCTCACAGTCTTAATTTACTACTGATGGAGCTGTAAACAATGAAGGCACTCTATGGGAAAGTTAAATATGTAGTTGTAAATATCAATAACACACATATATGTAGTGCTGGCCGACCTCCTTCTTCGAAAGAACGCAGCAGCGAGATCTGCCGATCTTTCAAACTTCCACCTAGAACCAGATGGGGTGCAATAGTGCGCGGTATGCTTGTAAACAAAGCTGCATTGCATTGTGCTTGATAATGACATATTTTGGAAACAAATTAAAACAAGTTTGTCCCTCCTCAAACCAATTGTGACAGCTCTAACAAAATCTGAACTTGACAGCATACTTCTCTCTGATCTTCCACGGTTTATGTCTGAGATACAGAAACAAGTATTATATTCTTCTGCAGTATTACCCTTGGCCAAAAATGAAGAAGCCAAAGTTGTGAATGTACTACGAGCAGTATACACTGTGCTGCGAACTTGCTCGATCCAAGATACAAAGGAGCAGTGTTAGATGATGTTCAAGTATTGTCTGCAGTGTACTTTATCACCAAAATAGCATCGGATCTTTGACTAGGTGTAACTGATATATTATCAAATCTTGCTGAATACAGGACATCGACAGGATTTTCGTTCAAGAGATGCTGCATGGAACACAGAAAAACATGTTACACCTGCCATATGGTGGCAAGAATTGTGCACAACACAACCTTTATCTCACATGGCAGCAGGGATAATGAACTTACCACATTCATCTGCAGTCTGTGAAAGAAATCGGTCTCAGTTTGCATTAATTAATTTAAAAACCATAAATCGTCTCATCGCATAGAAGATACAGAAGCTAGTGGCTGCAAGAAGTAATAACCTAATGAAGAATGGCATAGCATTTCCTATCAACCAGAACATGTTGCAACACATGGGCAAGATCAGGAACAGAACATTTCAGATACAGAATTTTCAGAAACTGACATTGCATAGGCTAGGCATCAATATTGACAGTATATATCTAGAGATTTAGGTTATCTGCCATAACGTAACTACTTTCAGGTAACTAGTAAATTTGTCACTATTCTTACTCAATCAGTATTTTCAGATTTAAGCTTTAAAATGCATTGAATAGGTTAGTAACATAACTGGCCTAGAATTCTTTTCAAAGTATAGAGTGTTATTTTGGGAGATCATTGTTGAACATGTACATACATATTCACCTTAGAATTGCTGTACTTCATAACCAAACTGTAACTATGTCGTAGTGTTAAACAGTTTTATATCTGTGAATTAAACAAGCTTTTTGTCCTTTTTTTCATTTATTTGTTTTTCAAATTTTTCCATGTATTTCTCGCACAGAAGGGGAGGAAAAACAATTTTGTCGCAGTTTTTTCCTCCTGGTTATTTTCCGCCCAAGGAGCCAATCTCGTGAACCCTCAAGTATGTATATCCCTTCTTTGCCATAAAACCCGTTTTGAATAGTTGGGGCTTGCCAGATGTACCTGCTCAACGAGTGCGAAATAGCCATTTCTGTTGTAGTCTTCTCGGAGTGTGTAGCAACTTTTCTTCATGTCTTAGATGGCTGAATGCTAGCGATATGAACCAGTATCCCAGCTGGCGAAGGTTTGAATCATCCTCTTATCAATACAAATAAACGTATTTTCGCAGCTGAAGTGACAGCTGCTTCATAACAAGTGTCTGCATCTGCAAAAAAGTCACCGTTCACTAGCGAGCATGAACTTGCGCATGCCGTAGTTATAGGCTGTTCACGGTAAAGTGAGTACTTTTTAAGGCCCTCCCAAAAAGCAATAACCCTTAATAAATATATTTTATTGCAGATTCAGACGTTAACTTTGAGAGTGGTGAAATGTATGCACTGTGTGTATTAGTCATATTGCAATGTTTACATTAAAAAATGGTGGAAAGGCATAAATTAATTGAAAGGAAAACTTTAGCAGGGCCTTAAAAAGTGCTCACTTTACCGTGAATAGCCTATAAAAAATATTTCTCACGTAAGAAGGAACGTGGAAGTCGTTTTATTTGCCCTAGATTTTTATTGCTTTAATATTGCGTTAATTTATTATTTTATTTGTAATTATTTATGCCGAGAACGATGTTCGTATTTATGTCGCTATTATTCTCGCGGTGCTGGGATAAAATATTTACAATTTATCGAATGTTACAGTGAGTTATTATCTATTCTATACTATGACCACGAGAGTTACGAAGTAAAGAAATGAAAAGTTACTATACGTTGTTCACGGTAAAGTGAGCACTTTTGAGGCCCTAGTTACTTTTTCCGTTCAGCCATTTTTTTTTAAATCTTTTAACCACCTTCTTTAAATAAATATTTACATGTAAGTAATACACACAGTGTATATTCCACCGCATTGGAAAGTCAACGTATAAGGCTAAAATTAGATACATCCTATTATTGCACTGGAGATGGCTATCAAAAGTGCTCGGTTTACTGTGAATATCTTATAGCAAAATAAAATACCTACATATTCTTCAATTACAACTACTAATAATTTCCAAATAAGAATACCATTCTGTAATTATCACTGGTTAACGGGGCCAGCCTGCTGTGCTACTAAGCCGGCAGTCGGGAACTTCAAATGGGGAACCAATGTTAAACGAAATTCCTTCTCATTGCGCCAATTTCAAAGATAACTATTTAAAAAAAAAAAAAAAAAAAAAAAAAAAAAAAAAAAAAAAAAAAAAAAAAAAAAAAAAATTTCGTTATATGTATATTTCAATATTTACATATTATAAATATGTATATTAAACAAAACTGGCAACGTATTTTAACGTAGCATATTTCCCAAGAAAACAATCGAAGTAGTTTAATCTGTTAGCGAATTTTCTAACTACATTTGTCGACGATGGCTGCTGATCTTGGATCGAGATTTCGAACAGCCAATTTCGGCGGTTCTAAATGAATTTCATCTCGATCTGCAGTCCAGCTCTGAACTTGAATGGTACAGCAGTTTACCGTGTCGATCTGAGATCCGATCTCGGATCGAGTTTCGAACCACGATGATGCAATTGGGCATAAGGCACGCACGCACGTCGCTTGCTTGCAACACGTGGTGTAGCCTCGAGGCATACAGCCTCGCCTCAGCCTAGTTCCTCCTCCACCCCCCCTCCTTCAACCAACACTCTTCCTGGATCAAGTATGTCAAGAGCGAGTGGCTTGTGCAGCCTCCCTTGCGACCTTCTGCTGAACGCACCTTGCATTCCTTTCCACGGCAATACACTGACCATATCTGCTCTCCATTACACCTACACGCTCCTCGCGGCTCGAATTCATTCTTGAAATTAACCTCTGACAAATTTCACTTCCCCACATGCATATACAGACTGATTCGCAATTAGACTGACAAACTTCGGGAGGTGATTATTCAAGAAAAAGTAAAAGGAAAACATATGTGACACTTTATTCCTAAACCGAATATTAAGGGAGGCATGAAAAAGACATGAAAATAAGAAGATCTTTACAACATGGAAGTGTCCGCTCTTGTCTCCTTACTTGCTCTGTGTGAAATACAAGTGTTAGGTCCTTCCCTTCCTCCCCCCGCTTCTATCTACTCCGGATGCCTAGCCCTGCTCCCCTTGCAATCACACACCACACAGTAGTAGGGGCGTGAGCTTTCTGAAACATGGAAGTGTCCGCTCTTGTCTCCTTACTTGCTCTGTGTGAAATACTAGTGTTAGGTCCTACCCTCCCTCCCCCGCTTCTATCTACTCCGGATGCCTAGTTCTGCTCCCCTTGCAATCACACACCATACAGTAGTAGGGGCGTGGGCTTTCTGAAACATGGAAGTGTCCGCTCTTGTCTCCTTACTTGCTCTGTGTGAAATACTAGTGTAAGGTCCTTCCCTCCCTCCCCCGCTTCTATCTACTCCGGATGCCTAGTTCTGCTCCCCTTGCAATCACACACCACACAGTAGTAGGGGCGTGGGCTTTCTGAAACATGGAAGTGTCCGCTCTTGTCTCCTTACTTGCTCTGTGTGAAATACTAGTGTTAGGTCCTTCCCTCCCTCCCCCGCTACTAACTACTCTGGATGCCTAGTCCTGCTCCCTGCTCCCCTTGCAAACACACACCACACAGTAGTAGGGGCGTGGGCTTTCTGAAACATGGAAGTGTCCGCTCTTGTCTCCTTACTTGCTCTGTGTGAAATACTAGTGTTAGGTCCTTCCCTCCCTCCCCCGCTACTATCTACTCTGGATGCCTAGTCCTGCTCCCTGCTCCCCTTGCAAACACACACCACACAGTAGTAGGGGCGTGGGCTTTCTGAAACATGGAAGTGTCCGCTCTTGTCTCCTTACTTGCTCTGTGTGAAATACTAGTGTTAGGTCCTTCCCTCCCTCCCCCGCTTCTATCTACTCCGGATGCCTAGTTCTGCTCCACTTGCAATCACACACCATACAGTAGTAGGGGCGTGGGCTTTCTGAAACATGGAAGTGTCCGCTCTTGTCTCCTTACTTGCTCTGTGTGAAATACTAGTGTTAGGTCCTTCCCTCCCTCCCCCGCTACTATCTACTCCGGATGCCTAGCCCTGCTCCCTGCTCCCCTTTGCAAACACACACCACACAGTAGTAGGGGCGTGGGCTTTCTGAAACATGGAAGTGTCCGCCTTGTCTCCTTACTTGCTCTGTGTGAAATACTAGTGTTAGGTCGTTCCCTCCCTCCCCCGCTACTATCTACTACGGATGCCTAGCCCTGCTCCCCTTTCAATCACACACCACACAGTAGTAGGGGCGTGGGCTTTCTGAAACATGGAAGTGTCCGCTCTTGTCTCCTTACTTGCTCTGTGTGAAATACTAGTGTTAGGTCCTTCCCTCCCTCCCCCGCTACTATCTACTCCGGATGCCTAGTCCTGCTCCCTGCTCCCTTGCAATCACACACCATACAGTAGTAGGGGCGTGGGCTTTCTGAAACATGGAAGTGTCCGCTCTTGTCTCCTTACTTGCTCTGTGTGAAATACTAGTGTTAGGTCCTTCCCTCCCTCCCCCGCTTCTATCTACTCCGGATGCCTAGTTCCTGCTCCACTTGCAAATCACACACCATACAGTAGTAGGGGCGTGGGCTTTCTGAAACATGGAAGTGTCCGCTCTTGTCTCCTTACTTGCTCTGTGTGAAATACTAGTGTTAGGTCCTTCCCTCCCTCCCCCGCTACTATCTACTCGGATGCCCAGCCTGCTCCCTGCTCCCCTTGCAACACACACCACACAGTAGTAGGGGCGTGGGCTTTCTGAAACATGGAAGTGTCCGCGTCTTGTCTCCTTACTTGCTCTGTGTGAAATACTAGTGTTAGGTCCTTCCCTCCCTCCCCCGCTACTATCTACTACGGATGCCTAGCCTCTGCTCCCCTTTCAATCACACACCACACAGTAGTAGGGGCGTGGGCTTTCTGAAACATGGAAGTGTCCGCTCTTGTCTCCTTACTTGCTCTGTGTGAAATACTAGTGTTAGGTCCTTCCCTCCCTCCCCCGCTACTATCTACTCCGGATGCCTAGTCCTGCTCTGCTCCCTTGCAATCACACACCATACAGTAGTAGGGGCGTGGGCTTTCTGAAACATGGAAGTGTCCGCTCTTGTCTCCTTACTTGCTCTGTGTGAAATATTAGTGTTAGGTCCTTCCCTCCCTCCCCCGCTACTATCTACTCCGGATGCCCAGCCTCCCCTGCTCCCTTGCAATCACACACCACACAGTAGTAGGGGCGTGGGCTTTCTGAAACATGGAAGTGTCCGCGCTTGTCTCCTTACTTGCTCTGTGTGAAATACTAGTGTTAGGTCGTTCCCTCCCTCCCCGCTACTATCTACTACGGATGCCTAGCCCTGCTCCCCTTTCAATCACACACCACACAGTAGTAGGGGCGTGGGATTTCTGAAACATGGAAGTGTCCGCTCTTGTCTCCTTACTTGCTCTGTGTGAAATACTAGTGTTAGGTCCTTCCCTCCCTCCCCCGCTACTATCTACTCCGGATGCCTAGTCCTGCTCCCTGCTCCCCTTGCAATCACACACCATACAGTAGTAGGGGCGTGGGCTTTCTGAAACATGGAAGTGTCCGCTCTTGTCTCCTTACTTGCTCTGAGTGAAATATTAGTGTTAGGTCCTTCCCTCCCTCCCCCGCTACTATTTACTCCGGATGCCTAGCCCACCTCCACTTGCAATCACACACCACACAGTAGTAGGGGCGTGGGCTTTCTGAAACATGGATGTGTCCGCTCTTGTCTCCTTACTTGCTCTGTTTGAAATACTGGTGTTAGGTCCTTCCCTCCCTCCCCCGCTACTATCTACTCCGGATGCCTAGCCCTGCTCCCTGCTCCCCTTGCAATCACACACCACACAGTAGTAGGGGCGTGGGCTTTTTGAAACATGGAAGTGTCCGCTCTTGTCTCCTTACTTGCTCTGTGTGAAATACTAGTGTTAGGTCCTTCCCTCCCTCCCCCGCTACTATCTACTCCGGATGCCTAGTCCTGCTCCCTGCTCCCCTTGCAATCACACACCATACAGTAGTAGGGGCGTGGGCTTTCTGAAACATGGAAGTGTCCGCTCTTGTCTCCTTACTTGCTCTGTGTGAAATACTAGTGTTAGGTCCTTCCCTCCCTCCCCCGCTACTATCTATTCCGGATGCCTAGCCCTGCTCCCCTTACAAACACACACCACACAGTAGTAGGGGCGTGAGCTTTCTGAAACATGGAAGTGTCCGCTCTTGTCTCCTTTCTTGCTCTGTGTGAAATACTAGTGTAAGGTCCTTCCCTCCCTCCCCCGCTTCTATCTACTCCGGATGCCTAGTTCTGCTCCCCTTGCAATCACACACCATACAGTAGTAGGGGCGTGGGCTTTCTGAAACATGGAAGTGCCCGCTCTTGTCTCCTTACTTGCTCTGTGTGAAATACTAGTGTAAGGTCCTTCCCTCCCTCCCCCGCTACTATCTATTCCGGATGCCTAGCCCTGCTCCCTGCTCCCCTTACAAACACACACCACACAGTAGTAGGGGCGTGGGCTTTCTGAAACATGGAAGTGTCCGCGCTTGTCTCCTTACTTGCTCTGTGTGAAATACTAGTGTTAGGTCGTTCCCTCCCTCCCCGCTACTATTTACTCCGGATGCCTAGCCCTGCTCCACTTGCAATCACACACCACACAGTAGTAGGGGCGTGGGCTTTCTGAAACATGGAAGTGTCCGCTCTTGTCTCCTTACTTGCTCTGTGTGAAATACTAGTGTTAGGTCCTTCCCTCCCTCCCCCGCTACTATCTACTCTGGATGCCTAGCCCTGCTCCCTGCTCCCCCTGTAAACACACACCACACAGTAGTAGGGGCGTGGGCTTTCTGAAACATGGAAGTGTCCGCTCTTGTCTCCTTACTTGCTCTGTGTGAAATACTAGTGTTAGGTCCTTCCCTCCCTCCCCCGCTACTATCTACTCTGGATGCCTAGCCCTGCTCCCTGCTCCCCTTGTAAACACACACCACACAGTAGTAGGGGCATGGGCTTTCTGAAACAGGAATTGATTAATTGGGATTAACTGATGTATTATCGGATTAATCGAACGTATTGTCACACCTGGATTAAATTACCTGGATTAATTATAGGTAAAATAATAAATATGTTTGTGTGGTAGTGGACCCAGGGCGAGGTAACACCCTCCGAGGGACGGGCTTGCCAGCCGGGACCCGTAGGTGCCCGTCATCCCTGAACATGGTATGAAGCGAGACCCAAGATTGAGCAGCGCTGGAATGAAAGAACAGGGCAAGCGGGAGTACCCCGAGAAAACCCATCGGCATGCGGCATCGTCCAGCACGATTCCCACTTGCGAAAATCCGGCAGCGAACCCGCATCGCCATGGTGGGAGGCGAGTGCGCTAACCACTGCGCCTTCGCTGCCCCAATTACACGTAATCCCAGGTAAATGAGGGAATGTATAAGGGATTAATTCTTTAATTAATTTTTTTTCTAATTTTTGATTTCGTTAATGGCTGACCAGAGGTCCTGCCTCTTGACGTTAGTGTCGCGTGACTTCAATGTATAGGGCACAAAGCTTGCTCACTGAACGCTGCCATACCGTCAGTACATAAATTGGTAACTTCTTACCTGAGTTGGATTGAGTAACAGTATAACATAGAGCGTTTAAACATAATAATATTTAATTGTATTTAAATGTTGTCCATGTCTACACAATCAAAACTATTTACACTGCGAAACAAACATTTGCCTGACCCATAACAACATGTGAAAGTTGCATCCTAAGGTTTCGTATCACTTTCTCAGATAAAAATGTAACTTTTACAGCAATATATTTTTTACTGTTACGCAAAAAAAATGCCTGTACATATGAAATATACATGTACACAACATGCGAATATTTACTTTAATGTATGTAGAAAAATTATCATCTGTCCAACAACACTTGAAGGATACGATGTCTAGAATATAAAGACAATTCAAAATTGGAAAGTGACAGACAGTGGTGGTGGATCAGTTTATGAACTGGGGCCACAGTGGTGTAGCGGTCAGACTACTAGACCCCCCCTCGAGGCAAACCGGGTTCGATTCTGGCGGGATCACTCCGGGATATTTGCACGTGGCAATTGTGCTGGCAGGCGGGTTTTCTTTGGGATTTCCGTTTTCCCTGCCCTTGTTTTCTGGCGCGGCTGCATTCTCATTGGCTCTTAAGACCCCAATTTTAAAAGCTGCCCAAATCTCTCCACTTCCATACATGAACTCTAGTCTGAGGAAGAGTGTATATATATATATATATATATATATATATATATATATATATATATATATATATAATTTTCTGTTGAGTGTCTTGGGTTTTAGAAAAAGTAACTATTCTTTTTGTGTAACTTCAGTAATTTTTTTATAAACATTTTTGAAAATGTTAACATTTTCCTTATTATTAGGTTTTCAAATAAAAGCAGAAATAATATTAATTACTTTTTGCTCTAAGTTTCCTGTATTACTTTGAGTATTTTAATTTCTGAAAACCAGTTTGTTACAATGAAGAACTACTTGCCAGTTGTGATGTGAATCAATTTAACTCGAGGTGAGTGCTGAGAGAATTCAGTGCCTTGAGGTATTGCTATAAACAGCAACGTGCCGTGTGTCAACTGTAACTGCAGTGTGAGCAACTGTAACTGGATGAGTCTCACAGTTGGCAAGTGTGAGATCCTAGACTTTCATTAAGTGGTTGGAAACATACTGACCAGCTGAATATCCCCAGGTACTGTAGGTTCAACAGTCAATTGTGGCTCATGAAATACTGACATGTAGCAGGACGTCGACTGCCAAGTGAGGACATGCAGGAGAGACATTCACATGTATTTGACTTGCATAACAATCAGCTTGCATCCTATGCTGTATAGTATTCCCTTGGAGATGTGTGTAAGTAGGTCATCACACACAACATGAGTAAACATGGGGTCAAATATGTACCATTTATACAACCAGCCATGTAAATAAAAAACAGTTTTAGTATAGTTCCCCTGCTATCAAAATGTAGACCAATGTAACTGTTAAAAACTGAAAACACTTTTATGTCAGATAACATGTTAAAAACAAAAATCATTCTTTACATTCTGTATAACCTATCACTGATAGGTGATGCACACAGCTGTAATCAGTAATACATACCCTATTTTTTTTTAAATTTAACTTGGAGTCAGCATATAGTAATTCCTTACATCCCAATAATTGTAATAAGAATGGTGTTATTTTAAAAAAATTGTCTTTGTAAATACATTGTGCTATTGTTGTGTGACATACATACCAGCTTTATATTTTAAAAGAATTTTTTATTAAATATGTCCACAAAGTTGCTTGTCAATTTAAAGTACTTTATTTCCGCAAAGATTAATTACTTATGGCAGTTTGGCATATGTTTGTTCTTGTTTTTTTGGATTGTATTTAAGGAAGAACCATTAATTGTCAAATCCGGCATTGTTTTTAAATTTTTTGTTGTTTCAAATTGCAGTTGCCTATATGTTGCTATTCCACTTTCTTTTTAATTGTACAGAAGTTTTTACTGCCTAATGATATCATCTGGTATTTTATGTTATGCAATATGTTAGCATGGAATTATATTTGCATTTTAAAAGTTTGTTTCAAGTTTATTAGTTATGTAAATGATATGTCACAGAAATTCTACTTAAGATCAGTTTTTATTTTGGCATATTTCTACAGTACATAATGTTGGAAACATTTGTTCCCCCACTTCTTAGAGCCATGTTCTAATTCACTCTCTCTCACACAACACACACACGCTGTCACTTACCCTTGATCCTTTCAGCACCCACAGTTCTATCCCTTTTTGGGGAAGTGGGTATAATTTCAAACACATTTAGAATTTTTTTAAAGTTCCAATGCATAAGCGATTGAAGAATCAACCAACTCGACAAATTTTATGTTGTCTTGGTTTTCTTGTACGAACAAGTGTTCAGCAAACGACAGGAATAAGCTGCATAATTGTTATGAACAATAAAACTTGCAGTGTAGGGCATATGCAAAGGACATCGCTCGTGCCCTTAGCTGAATGGGATATTCAAGGTGCATTCATGCCCTTACTGCAAACTCAGGCGGTGACAATTCAATGTCACAGCCATGATACAATTTCCGGGGCGCACAACCAGGCAAGGGCTCTTGGCTCTTAAATTATTTTTAATTAACATGTTATTTTGAGAAACAACATCGAAATTAGCTGAACATTTTTCTTTTAACATTACTCATACGTTTTTTGTGACGTTCAGCTTTGTAGGTAGGAGTATTGAAAAAAAAAAGAACATATTTACTTCAGAGTTATTTGTAAAATTTTTACTTCATAATTTTCCTTATCTTTGAAACTATCCTCACTGTGTAGAATTTTTGGTCATAAGTTCAGCTTAATTCAGAAATGAAATTTTGGGGCATGACTGAGCAATTTCTGTACTGCTCAAACATTCCATTTTCTGTATTTTATTTTATATAGTTATACTAATAATAATCGGGTAACAAATTTTGACTCAGATTCCAAGTATATTTTTTTGAACACAAATCAAATTTCAAGTATAGTTGCTATGAAAACTTGTCATATGCAAAGTATATTGTCATATTAATTTTGTAACAGATTATGAAGTTAATTTAAATTTGAAGTTTCGAGTGAAAAGGAAGATACTAGGTTATTTAATGGGTTATTATAGGTTATATTTAATGGGTTATTATAGGTCATATTTAATGGGTTATTATAGGTTATATTTAAAGTTACCTCATATTTGCTTTAAATCGGAATGTTACAACACAATTCCTTGCATTATACAAATTTATTCTTGCTCCACTGTCAAACAAAAAACATATCACCGTTTTCGAAATAAGAAACACGAAATTCCGCTAATTACAACTCTTTGACACTTACTAGCCTATGCATGTATTCAGTCGGGATAAACACAACTGTTTATGTTAAATAGGAATACTATAACATAGAAATCATCACATTACACAAATTTAATCTTCTTTTAATTGTCGTGCAAAAATGATTACAATTTAATAAATATAAAATGCGAAATTTAGTTAATTTGAATACGTTTGACTCTTGCTGTGTATGTATTCTCATGGGAGAAACCATATTGTTTTGGGTCATGCTCCTACTACTACCGTGAACAATACGATAGGGAGTTGCAAGACCAACATTTATGACTATGGCTCGCACAATGTTCGCCCACCATAATAAGTAATACCAATTATTAAAAACTGTATGTCTACCAATTAATAGCCAATAATTAGCCAACTGCGACCATCAAAATACATTTGAAATATAATTAGTTAATGTATTAGAAAAACCAAATGTTTAAGAAAACATGGAAAATTATGATTTTTCTCATCTCAAACTTTCTGTGAAGTATTGTCGAAATTATGTTAGTTACACAACATTGGCCTAATTAAAAAAAAGGACCAAACACTGACCATTTGGTTCCCAACATTGTTCCAACATAAAACCAACTAAATATATCTCATAGAAAAATGTTCAGTATCGTGAACAACATTTGTATCCAATACAATATAGAAATAGGCATTGTTTTTATTAAGAATAACTATTCTCTAACTTCGATATTAAAGTGTTGAATGTACTGTGTTGTCCCAACATAAAAATTAATATCAATTATCAAATTTATATCTATAAACCTGTTAACAAAGTCCAGCTAACCTCGGCCATCACATTCAATTTGAACAAAAAAGCATTTATGTATTAAAAAACCTAAATGTTAAGCAAACCTTGTAAATAAACTTTTTATTTCATTTCACATATACAACTGAGCATTGTTGGAAACATGTTGGTTACACGATGATGGCCCAACTATAAAAAAAAAAAAAGAAAAAAAACTCTCTTTGGTTTCGAACATTGTCTCAACATAAAAGAAACTACACACATTGCAAAGAAAAATTGTCAGTAAAGATCTATATTTCATAAAATGAAAGAAAGGGACATTGTTTTAATTAAGAATAACTATTCCCTAACTTTGCCTTAAAATGTTGGTTTTACAATGTTGGCGCAACATAAAAATACATACACATTGCCAATAGCATGCCTACCAACTTGTTGGCAACATTAAGCCAACCATTTTAAAGTATTCAAAAATTGCTCTTGCGACATGTTCTGACATTTTTTGATACAATGAGGTGTTCATTAAAAATTTCCAGTAAAAATGTTTGGATGTTATGTTACGTTGGGCTAACATTGTATTTATGTATGATTTCTAAACCAACATATTGACAACCTTTCCAACCAAATGCCAACCGTTTGGTCAACGTATGTTGCTACTTGAGAAATGTGACACAGAAGAAAAATATTAAGAAGTCAGATAATCTAATTATATATAGATATATTTAATGTGTGTAATGAAGGTATTGCACATAGGATGAAATTACTTTTTGCATACATTTTAATAGTACTACGACTTCGCAGGCAGACGAGTTTTAGGTCTAACCTGCTCTTCGTTGTTCATGCAGTGATAATTAAATCACTACAGTGCTTGGTGATGATGTACATGCATTTTAGAATGTTGAATATATACGTTTTTCTTGGTGTAAAGTTGAGTTGCCTTATTGGTTATGCGCGACTATAATAAGATTAGTGATATTTTCCGCATATAATAATGACAATATTTCACCGTCTTCTGCTTCGTAACGCCGTTATTTTCAGAGATTTAGGCATTTTGTCGAGCTGTATCGGGGCCGCTGTGGTGTAGTCGTGTGACACTCTTCGCCTCCCTCCTAGACGAGCCTGGTTCGATTCTCGGTGGACTCGCTCCCGGATTTTCTCATGAGGGAATCGCGTCGGACAATGCCGCTGGTAGGCAGGTTTTCTCGGGGATCTCCCGTTTCCCCCACCCTTGCATTTCGGCACTACCCCATTCTCATCTCGCTTCACCCTAACCAGCCCTCAAGACCTCGATGTTAAGGGGACTATGTACCTGCGTGTCCAAGGTCAAGAAGCAAGGGAGCAATACGGGCGACAGTTACACGCATGCCTAGCGCTTCATCGCTCCTACGCACAAGGCGTACAGTGTTTCTGTCGTAACACTGTACTGTGCAAATTTGATCTGTAACATAGGGATTTTATTACACGCGATGAAAGCCCACAGAATAAACTACGTTCGTATCTTTATATTTTTCTCTTGCCACTTAAGGAAACTACATAGGCAAGTTTAAAAAATGTGACATTTGAACCTTTCCACGAATTGTTTTCTCCAAGAATACACTTAATGTGACAAACGTAAAAAAAAGAATACGGCCATAGATAATAGTTTTTTTTATATCTTTTTTGACAAAATGTCATATTTTCACAACTTTGTTTTACCGAGATACGTGTTTACGCACAAACAACAATTACACAGTAAACGTTTCGGTACATAGGACTCTTAAGAGCCGCCCAAATATCTCTCCACTTCAGTTTAGCTGTATGACCCCGCCTGCTGCTCGCGTGGTATACCTTCCTTTCGTTATCTGGTTGTTGCTCACATCCACCACTTTCCCCGCGAAACACCTCATTTCTGTTCCCTTAGCCTTGCAGTTTATACTGCCTCTTCTCAAACAAAGTGACGTCCTTCTTGTGCTTAGAAGACAGCAGTCTACTTCTATTGTCTTAGTCACTTTTTATACGTACTCATGTACTAATAGGACTACTGTCCATTGCGTTTTTGACCTGAATACGTATTTAAAATCAGAGCGACGCAGACTTGTATAAATGAAGAACTTTGTAAGTACAATTTTAACGTTGGCTTAGGCTTTATTCCTAAATATTGTAATGACCAAATTAGTACTAAATGTAAAAAGTTATCAATCGTAAATGCATGGTAATCTCAGCGATGATGTTTGGATGTTATCGAATTCCAGATCACATCGTAGTAGAAGAGTTTTTCTGTTAGCACTTTATGTTGTGGAGACTATATCGTATCACATATTTGTGGAAGTTACAGTCTCTTTATCGGCATACTAGTTTGATAAATTTAGTTAACTATCTTGTTAACAACGAAGCCTTGCAACCTAGTTCGCTGGCACTGCCACCTTTGAGATGTCTGGTAACGCTACGGACATTTGCAAGTTCTTACGCATTATGAAGGCACATTCGTCTAAGTTATTAGCAATCGTGTGTCACTTTATTTCCTGCAAATTTCTTTGTCGTTTTCTAATGAACACACATGCTCACAACAGATGCTCTACAGTCATTTGGAGTAGCTAAGTGTCAACCAAGGCATTTTTGTACAACATGCGTGATTTAATTTAAAATGAAAGCCTGAAGATGCTTTGCGCAATACTATGTCCTTCATGTATACAATATTAGGATTTCGATTATTGAAAGAGAACGGCGTCTGGTGTTGGATGGGAGGATTCAGCCACCGCCATGTTCTTACGTTACAGTCCGACATCTTGGCCCCATAAGACTTTAACATTTGACCCTTGACCTTGATCCTGGTGACTTCTGAACACAACATTTAAAAAATCAAAATAATTCAAAATATTCCAAATAAATGCTTTAAAAATTATAAAACAATTTATTGTAGAAAATTTAACTAAAAATCGTTCGATTAAAAATTATTTGAAAATTTTATTATTAAAAAATTTATTAAAATCATTTTAAAAATCAATTAAAATTTTATAAAAATGCCAGGAGCCGGCCGCCCGACATAATGCTCTGTTATTCCGGTGTCCCTTACACCATCTTTGAACCATATAACCTTTTACCCCAACAATCTAAAAAAATCCAAAAAAATTAAAGAAATTCACAAATATCAAAAAATTTATTAGTAAAAAATGATTAAGAAATATATTTTATAATTAACTTTATTTATGTCAGTTTCAGTCATAAATGTTTGTGACATAGATGCACATGAAATTAAAAAAATATTTCCTACATTATTATAATAATTTTCTTACACACAATCATAGTACACATCTTGAAGATATTTCAGGACGAAGATTTTCTTGCAATACTTGTTATTTGAAGCATCCAGAATGGAAATGTGCTTAAATTTGGTTTAAAATATAGACTATTTTAATCTATTATTTTTTTACATTTAAATAATATATTTTAAGAAAATGTTTTATAATATTGCAAAAGATATATTCTTTTTAATATGCAGCATAAATCGCACTTCTCTGATAATTTTGATGGTGTCGGTGCTACTTTTTTACGAGTTGTTCAGATTGTACAGTAAGTGCAGTGCTTCATAGACAGTTGTTTACTTCAACCTTAATATCTTCCAACAGCCAAGTACAACACTTGTCGAGATGATATCGTCCGAGTATTGTGATTAAACTACAGTCTATCCACAGTTACTGCACACTTTTTAAATCAAACCTTTGAGAAATCACACCGCATGTATGACATGTTTGGTTGTTTTCCTAAATATGCCTTCATGTATCACACGTGTTTTATACTCCTCTTAACATAAATGAACCTTATTGTTTGTTGAATTGAACCCTTTCTTATATTTTATTTTCCAATTATAATACTTTATTTAAAATTAATATAAAACATATCAGTGAATGAAAATATGTGTTGGCAATGCCCAGTAAAAATAGTTCTCTTGCAAAATATTACTAAACTGTATGTGCTCGAATGCATCGTGTTGTCCCTCTGGTTCAACTTTCTAGATATCATACATAAATACAATGTTGGCCCGACGTAATATCGTACATAAATACAATGTTGGCCCAACGTAATATGACATCCAAACATTTTTACTCGAAAATTTTAATGAGCTATCTAAGAACATGTCAGAACAGATTGCAAGACCAATTTTTGAAAACTTTAAAAACGGTTGACTTAGTGTTAGCAACAAGTTGGTAGACATACTGTTGGTAATGTGTATGTATTTTTATGCAGCACCAACATTGTAAAACGGTTGACTTAGTGTTAGCAACAAGTTGGTAGACATACTGTTGGTAATGTGTATGTATTTTTATGTAGCACCAACATTTTAAAATGGTTGACTTAGTGTTAGCAACAAGTTGGTAGACATACTGTTGGTAATGTGTATGTATTTTTATGTAGCGCCAACATTGTAAAACAGTTGACTTAGTGTTAGCAACAAGTTGGTAGACATACTGTTGGTAATGTGTATGTATTTTTATGTAGCGCCAACATTGTAAAACAGTTGACTTAGTGTTAGCAACAAGTTGGTAGACATACTGTTGGTAATGTGTATGTATTTTTATGTAGCGCCAACATTGTAAAACCAACATTTTATGGCAAAGTTGTAGAACTTTAGCAGGGCTTCAAAAATGGCGGAAGTAACCATGAATGAACTATGCAGTATGTTGTGAAGTTATTTGGTGATCGCGGTGTTGTTTAGAGCCCAGCTTGAGCCTCAGTTGGTAGTAAGTTGCAGTTAAGTGGGTGTAGATGCATGTCGAGTGCCTTTGAGTGGACTGACGTGACAGTGGCTGATGCTGGTGCTGGTGTTGCAGGCAACATCTCGGCGGTCTTCACAACCAAGAAGAAGGGTGAGGAGTGGCTGCGACTGCTTGACAACGGCACCCGGGTCTACATGTACATCACTGTCGGCAGGCAAGGCACTCTGCCCTACCCCAGCCTCAACAGGTGAGTGAACCTTCACCCCCCTGCTCTGTATACTTACCTCTTCAACATACACTGGGCTCGCATTCCACACATCCTGGCTTACACGCACACACTCATCACCGGTTCCCATGATTTATATTGCTCTGATGGAAATCACTTATGTGGCAATTTAAGGATTGTGAGTTTGTTGAATTCTAACGACACTCAGCAGCACTCCTAGTGTTCACTTTAGAAACTACGCTAATGAACATTTTAATGTTTCTTTGTAACTTGGCTAATGAAAATAAAATAAACACTTTTAAATAATTCAACTTGGGGAAAAATATGAGATCTTTTTTTTACATGTTCGCGCAAAGAAAACATGCATTGCAACATTATGTTAAGAATTTACGACTTGTTTTAGAAAAATTGTATCAAGTTTGACTTCCATCCGTACAATTAAGAGTTAAGAACAAAGTTGCGCATCAGTGATTCATCGTTAAGTTTTCCTTCGTGGTTGTCTGATGTACATAGCTTGCATGAAAACAGGCGTGAAATAAGACGTAGACAATAACAGACACTCTTGCGAAGGTATTGGGAGATTTAGCGTGCTTCCCGAGCTCAGTAAGTTCACTCCCTAACTTCAGTAATGTAAGACGTAGACAATAACAGACACTCTTGAGAAGGTATTGGGAGATTTAGCGTGCTTCCCGAGCTCAGTAAGTTCACTCCCTAACTTCAGTAATGTTGAGGTTTCTAACTTGTTCACACGGTAGATTTTGTAACAGCAGTGTATCGTTGCCGCGTGCTTGTGACGCCATCATGCGGTAGTGCAAGTAGTTCAATTCCAACCGTTTCTACTCTATCGCGCCGAAATTTGGAACTTCTTTCTGTATTTTACATACCCAAGAACAAGAATACACATGGCAACGTAAGCAGCGGGCTCGGGGCTATCCGAGCACATAATTTATTCAAAATAGCGGCGATACAGTTGCATTCCCCCTCTCCCAACCACCAGTGCACTTGCAAATGCAGTTGCATGTGCATGTATTGCAGATGCATTTGCATGTGTAATTGTGATATGAATTGCAATTGCGCTTGTACTTCCCCCCCTTTCCCACCACACCCACTCTCCACCACCTTGTGTGAGTGCAGAGTGTGTTTTGGCAGGCCGTCGTAGGGTCAGTGCCTTGCAGACTGGACTTGAAGCGACTGGTGCTTGATTAAGGAGGGTACTTATACTTTATTTATGCACTTGCGCAATTACCAATGATGCAATGAGAATAAGTACACATGTTGTCTGGTCAGCAGCCAGAGGCTGAGTTTATTTTTGGAGGTGGATGAGTGGCGAAGAAGAGGTTGGGGGATGGAGTTGCATAATTGAATTGCAGATTAAATAAATAATTAGATTCATTGAATATATTGTTTATTTATATACTTGTGCCCTTGTGTATGCAGCAACAATGAATTACTTATTACATGTGCAGAGGGAGTACATACCACAAGTACAATATTTAATTACACATCTACTCCCGAGGACAGCTCACTGCCATCTTACCTCCAGTCACCAGTATCAGTGGCTTATACCTCCCACTACCATATTGGATTCTAGCCAGGAACTAGGGTTTCATCATTATTTCTCTCAAATCATATATTATTTTAAAATATATATTTTAATAAAAAAAATTGTCTTCGGGGAGTAAAAGTGTAAAATAAAATGGTGTGAGTTCTTTCTCCATTGCATTTTTTTCTCCCACATTGATTCACTATTTTCTCTCAAGTGTCTGAAGTATACGTCATGACTTTGGTTTGGTATATTGGTGCATAACATCATATAATAATTTTTTAAAGCATATTAAAACCCATCACTGTATGTAATTGGCAGACATACTTTTCTTGAGTGCCTGTTGTGTAAGGTAAGGTAAGGTATGTATTTAATGAAGCAAACACTAACTTTCATATACTTTTTATTACTCCCCTAAATTTTTTTTCCATCAACCACAAAAATAATATTTACGCATTTATTTATATAAAAAATCGATCTTATCTCACTTATACATATAAACATATTTAAATCTTCTTACAACACTTATCCTATCTGGAACACAGTTCTTTGATCTCATTTATATACAAAAAAATATTTACACTTCTCTCATCTTCTGTTTATATAAATAAAATTTATTTACACTTCTTCTATGTACAGTATCACATTCTTTGGTGCCTCTTTTTCATCATAATCGGGTTATCCTACTTCCATGCTGGAGGGCATAACTTCACAACCGCATACATGCATTGAAAGACAGGGATGACGAGTCAGCATCACTGACCTCACTGTTGAATGATGTTATTGAATTAAGGCAGTTCTGCAGTAACATTGTCTTCACAGTTGAATGATGTGGCAAACTAGGAAAACTGATAATTGACATGTAGGTGGTCTCGCAGTGAGATGGTGAAGTGGATGGTCTTACACCTGAGAGATGATGACATCGGCAGTTGTTGAAGGTTGACAGATGCGGTTAAACCCTCGCAGCAGATGGTAGATCTTGGGGTGGTTGGCAGTTCTGACAGATGGTGGGGTAGATGACGTGGTTAGCTGATATTGTTAAGTTGAGGAAAAATTTATTTAGGAATCTTGTAGTGCTCCCATGGCAATGCCGACACGTTGCCCGGTCTGACATATCTTTCTCGCCATTACTTGACAAGGCGACTTCTGTTACATGTTCGATGCAGGCATTGTGACCACACGAACAGAAGTGATATTTCGTCCCTATAACCATTGAATTTTACATGAGGCATTCCACACGATCCCCATACAGGAGATACTGTAACATGTTAGGCTTCACCCCCTTCACTTTATGCACACACTGTTCATTAAAAAAATGTATGAGTATAGTTTAGGGCATTGGCCTACGAAGTGTGTGACGATGCGACTAGCACATTCATCCTTCATAACTCCTGCAACACCTTTGTTCGCTAATGGGAACTTTTGTGGATTATCTGGCGCATAGTTGGAGTATTAAATTGTGTAGCCAAATCAAAGGAAATACTCTTGTACACATCATGACAATGAATTTCATAAATCAGACTATCCACATCGCAATATAAAAGATGCAAGACCTGCCGAGGAAATATCTATTTCATATAGTTGTAATGAAAGTCGTAGAGGTACAATTTCGACAAATCCAAAAATGCACCACCAGTGTACAAAGTGTTGCTGAATGTAACAGAGACCTTTTTCATTTCGATCAGGACTATATTTTCATCGAGGTATTTGCCTTGCCTTGAATGTAGGTCGCCCAATCAGTTCTGCCACCCAGTATATAGTGTCATACCACGATGCGACTCTGATGTCCCAGCGGACATTCTGCAAAGTCTTTCCACAGACTGAGTTCATCAATTTAAAAAACTATTTTTCGAATGTGTTTGTAGCCTGAGCACATTTTTGAATATTGAACGCGATGTATGGAGCCATCTATACCTTCTGCTCAAAGCGCAGTACACGATGAACAGAGTCGATTTTGTCTTCATACTTCAAATAGTGCTTCAGTGTTTCCTCGTGAATAACATAGTTTTTCCGTGACATGAGAGTTAACAGCAATTTCTCAGTTTTGCCGTTCGGAGGTATGCCAGATACTGGGGCAAGAGGTATATCAGCTAGGACATCACGACATTCATTCAGAAAAGACAAATCCACTTCCACGAAAAAAATTTGCTCCCATCATTGTCAGTGTTAGAGAAATTTCACGTTGAAAACACAACTGTCTCAAACCACTCAAAATTGCCAATAAGTAGCTTGCACTTCATCATGTGGTTGTATTGGCCATTTATGTTGAAATAACCAAAGTAGTTATCAGCCACACTGGGATCGTACTTTTATCCCATGTAAATATTGTTGGTTTCCACGTGCCTTTCGGAAACCTGAGTAATACCACCCCTTACCGCACATGCCACAAAAATATTACTTATCTACATCCTTGATCAGCTCAAGCTGCACACCTGTGTTGAGCAAAAGAATATCCCATGAGAGAGGGAGCTGTCATGTACATTGTGGGGCCAAGACCATATCCTGCTAAACATACTTTTCTGAAGTTCTCAAAAATATCGACCAACAAATACGTGTCCACACATAAATACTGAATTGCATACTTTAGCAAAGTCTGACAATTGAATACATTCCACGCACTTTGAGTATGAGCGCAATCTGCATTGCTAATACCATCACCATTCATTACATTATGAAATGCATCCGCGAGCGGGAGTGAGGCACAGTTCAGACTCTCCATGGACTTAACAAAGTCATAAGGAAATACTCCCTTTCTCTGAGCCAAATTAAACTGAGTATTGTCTGGAAACTGTGAAAGGGTGATACTCAACTGAACAGAAGACAAATTTCCTGCCAATGTCTCTAGAGATGCGCTCATAAAATTAATTAATTCAATGAAGTGCTATTGCACAGATTGCATACCGCCTAGCAAACTTCTCCCATAGGGAATGTGCTTGGGAATACATTTGTAGTTTTTTAAGGTGGTTCCAATTACCTTTTATCTCGCCAGGATTTTCGATTACCACGCTTCCATCGGGCTGCGCAATGTCTCTATATTTTTTTTTACTAATAAATTTCCCAGCTGCTACCTAACGCACATAATATCACTAATATTCATAGGGAGATGAGGGACGATGTTTTACTCATAAATCTCACTAACATCGGACTAATAGAGGACAGAGGTAGCTTTGTTGGAAAAATGGAATGTCTCCGTAGTGTATAATTTTGTCTTAGATTTTTGATTATGTGTATATGTAAAGAAACCAGTTATTTACATATTAGTTTCAGTTCACATAACGAGGCAGAGTGAAATGCAAACTGCACCTTTAGTGTGATGTTTGTAGCTGATTTGTGTCTTTAATGTATTGTTATGCTATGAGTAAAATCATATTATCTGATTTTAATGAATTGAATACTTGGTGTGGCTGTTGCTATGTATAAAATAATTTGTAAAAGGAAGGAATAATTCTCAATTTTTGTGCTTCTAAGAGGTCTGATTTTAAAAATAAACTGTTCGTAGAATATAATATAATTATTATACAGATCAATTTTTTGAAGTAATGACATTTGTAGAAGGAATGTGCAGAACAAGTAATAATAATTAGGCGGTCTGAAGAGGCCTTTACCATTCTAAATAAGTTCTGTATAAAGGATTACAGCATTAAGTTTTACTCCTTAGCTTTCGAAAGCTTTCCTAGTAGTAATCTTTGGCTGAAATGTTTTGTCAATTTTTGTAAATTTCCGTTGTGCATACATATGAATACAGAACCTTGTTTTCCATACATAATCAGTGTCGTTACTCATCATTTTTCATACATGAATGGTACTCGTACTTAGTCTTTAGGGGGAAAGAAACAATGATCGTATGTTTTGGATTCACCACAATGCGTCTGCATATAACATTTGATTGCATTTGTAACCCTACCCCCCTCACCATTCAAGTTGTATTGACTGCCATTTACAATTTTCTATTGGCACGTTAGGTAATGTGTGGGAATCAACTAATGCGTTCTTTCTTCTCTTCTGCCATAGAAAATTTTATGCGTTCTGTTTGTGCCCATGATTGTAACAGAAAGTAGCAAAAATTGGTTATTGTGTAGGGCCGGCTTAAACGAATCACGCCTCTCGCAGAATTCAGGCACTGGAAACTTCTTAAGCCCTTTTTAATTATCTGGAGTAAAACTATATCGAATATATGATACACTATATACTGCTAGTATCTAAGATATTGAAATTAACACTGTTAAGTGGTAGGGTAATACTAATAAAGAGGAGAAATACCTATGATAAACGAATCGAAACTACTTTCACTGTATGAATTAACACTCTTCGTTATAAACATGATCTTACATGTTATACAATATATTTCGTTCATATAATATAATCGTGCAAACAAAATGAGTGGTGGTTAGTGAAAAAAGTATTAATTCAATTAACAAAACATGGGAACACAGAACATATCTACTTTCAGGAAAACTAAATTATGATTATTTAAACATGCCACAAAGTTAACACTGTCATAAATAATTCAAATTTTTACATAGTGTTCATAAATTGTTTGTCACTATCCAATTGTAGATTAGGAGACGACAAACATTCCAGATAACAGGGCAAAATTTTGGCACAGTCAAGATATTTAAATTTATTTCTGTACTTCTTGGTATTAACTGTACACTATGGACAGAGCAATTAATTGATTCGACTTTATAAAACACACCTGCACACCTTAATGTAGTGTAAGCTGCGATGTCTGAAGTAAAGCTGGGTTTGCATTATAATTATTTAAGCTTTAAATTATGCATTCAGATGTGTGCTGAATAAACAAACGTGTGTTCTATTAGGATACTTTGATTCCAAATGGAACGTATCAGTTTGTGTGTGTTGGTATAGTTTCCTTAAGCGTTGTAAGTGACGCTTGCTGCAGTCTGCGTATTGGAGATTCACACACTATTTGTCGACTTCGCCCCATCATTCGAGCCAGTTACTCAATGTAGGCAAGTCACACGCCAACAGGCGATTAATCCCGTGCCTAGAGGGTTGCTGCTGCCCGACAATCAACTACAGGCACATGGAATTTAAGTTGGAAATTGTACTGTCTACCCAGAAACCGACACGTGGTCGCCCATTGCCAAGGTGAATATTGTTATTATTCGCCGATCCACCGAGACATCTAGACAAGATATAGCCAGTTCTAAGGGATGCTGCTGGAGGGCAACACCCTTGCTACAACGTCGCCACAGCCACCAGAGCCTCATGGAGAGGTGTTAGATATGTCAGCACCCTCTCGCCGAGGCGATAAGAAAGGATGGCGCGGCTAACACCAGTGGAATATGGCAACCCCTGTGCAGAGAGGCTAACACTCGCCTCACCCCTCGGTCAGCTCAGAAGCTGAGATTTGGCCCCTCTCTACTATAATTTCTCTCCCTACTAATAAAGAACATGGTCCATACCTATCTGTTTCTTGTAGTATTTTCTAATAATGCATGTAACAATTTTGAATTATTTTCTGTCGACTGTGTTTTTACAGTGCCTATGCTGGTTTTTCCCAGCCTCTTCTTAGTTATAGTTTTAACTATAGGTTTACTAAGGGAGGTGGTCATGGCCCAAAATGGTGGCCATGGCTGCCCAATCCCTCTCTACTGCGATGCATGCCTCCTTGCAAGTATTCCCTCTCCTGTAGGCCTAAGGGGCTCAGCCTTGAGACACAATACTTCTCGTCCCTACCTCGGGCGTACAACTAACACTTATAATTAGGGTAGGTTAAAAAAAAAACAATCGACGACCCTCCAGTCCGTGAAGACCAGGGGCACCAGTGGGGAGAAGACTCCATCATTACCTAGGAACTCACTACGAAGTCTGGAGAGACCAGCACGAAAAGGCTGTAGCAGGTCAGGGATGCCCGACGACGCAGTCTGATCGTCCAGGATGCCAGCACCAGCCAGAGGTATCACGACGTCCTTACCTGTCCGTACCTGCATTATTAATCCTTTGAACTTCGCGGTAGCAGGTCTCGCCGATGTCCTCTCTGGGTGTTTCCTATCAACCCCCCGCCCCCCTCGACATTCTGTTGGTGACATGTAAATCCAAATTTACTTAACATTTTATATTTTATTGCTTGATACATTTTTATGCAGGTCGCCTTCCCTGCTTTAAGTATTTTCTTATTCTTAATGTACAGAGTTACGCATTATTTTATCTTGGATTGTGAATTATTCCAATTATTTCCCTACTAATAATTTCACTTTGAATTTACTTAAAGTATTTTCACTGGCTCATTTAGGTTTCTCCCTACTGGTGGGTACTGACAGGGCGAGCCTGTCCGGCTTACCCCTCATCCGAATAAGTCGAGGAAAACCGACTTTTGGTCCATGGCACAATATCTCCAGTGAGGGTTCACACTTAATTTATCAGCATCTCAACTTACTCTCTTCGGTCAAAGTCTGAATAAGTCTGGACAGAGGTAGACGAGTGAGTTCCCTGGAGGAATTAAGTGCGTATTTAAATCTTCGAGTCATTTCTGATGGATAGACTCGGCTGTGGTTGGTCGTTCTTAAACATTCCTAATTGCCTTGCCATTAAGAATAGTAGTTTTACCATCTGCAAAGACTATTTATTTTTGGAACACACGAAGACACCTGTCCTACAATCAGATACAAACCCAGGACCTCAGGTATTCCACCTTCTCTTTTACTCGGCCTCAGTCTGCAGAGACTGGACCTACGAAGATTGGAGAGTTGCCTGGTGTTCCAGAGAGCTCGCTCCGTAATTCATTTCATATTCTTTTAAAATGGAAAACAGAACTTAAGGTAAAGCTAGTTACCAATTAAGGTTAGCTTTGAGGGCTTTACAAATAGAAGTAACAGCCTTAAACAACAAAACACCTACTACCGATTCAACTATAGATTCCCTGCTAAGTTCCGGAGCAAATAACTAGGACCCACTGTTCCAAGTGTTAAGACAAAAAAGGGGATTCTTTGTTGGGTATCGATTGGCACTGCCACCAATTAGAATCTTTTTAATACCCCGTCCCCCCACCAGTCGTGGCAGAACACATTTCATCTCCTTGGGAACCAGCTTCTGAAATTTACTTGGGTACTACTTGTACTATCCCCAAGGCCGCCGGGAAGGTAATTAGAATATCGCCCAAGTCCGTAGCACCCCAGAGGCGAGTTATTGTTGATACCGACTACATCCCTGGAAGAAAGCCCACCAATTAGAATATTTTAATACCCCCGTCCCCCCACCAGTCGTGGCAGAACCCATTTCATCTCCTCGGGAACCAGCTTCTGAAATTAACTTGGGTACTACTTGTACTATCCCCAAGGCCGCCGGGAAGGTAATTAGAATATCGCCCAAGTCCGTAGCACCCCAGAGGCGAGTTATTGTTGATACCGACTACATCCCTGGAAGAAAGCCCACCAATTAGAATATTTTAATACCCCCGTCCCCCACCAGTCGTGGCAGAACCCATTTCATCTCCTCGGGAGCCAGCTTCTGAAATTAACTTGGGTACTACTTGTACTATCCCCAAGGCCGCCGGGAAGGTAATTAGAATATCGCCCAAGCCCGTAGCACCCCAGAGGCGAGTTATTGTTGATACCGACTACATCCCGGGAAGAAAGCCCACCAATTAGAATATTTTAATACCCCCGTCCCCCCACCAGTCGTGGCAGAACCCATTTCATCTCCTCGGGAACCAGCTTCTGAAATTAACTTGGGTACTACTTGTACTATCCCCAAGGCCGCCGGGAAGGTAATTAGAATATCGCCCATGCCCGTAGCACCCCAGAGGCGAGTTATTGTTGATACCGACTACATCCCGGGAAGAAAGCCGACCCGACCGGAGCCGTATAGGCGAAGGAGAGATTCGGAGTAACCCTTCCGCCGGTCATGGGCAGAACTGATCGTTTGCTTATTTTTTTATCTGTGTTTGTTTTTCCCCGTGAAACTGACCATGCATTTTGGCTACCTTCACGGTGCACTGGACCAGATTGTGAAGGAAGGACTTCTTCTTGGTCAAGTTAACCCTGGGGTTGGATTCCCCTACTCCTGCTAAGGTCCCCGCTCCACATCTTAGCTCCAGTGAATCTTCCAACGTGGGAAGACCCCCACCCCAACCTGGCAAATCTTTGAAGTATTCTAAGGGAGCTCGGAATTAGAATTAGTCTCGTATTTTTTAAGGAAATCAGCATCGTGCCGGTGTTTGATAATCAGGGCGGATTTGAATTCCAAGCACTGACTGTGGCAGCTGCACATTAGGGCTGTTAGATATCATAAACATTTACTATCGATATTTTTCCAAACAGTTACTCGGTATTTTCGGTATACCGAACATTTCGATAGTACAGAAAACTTCGATAATATCGAAACATCTATTTACCGATATTTTCTAGGTTACATATCGTTCGATAAGTTATTTTTCATATCCATAATTATCGATATATCGATGTTTCGAACAGTCCTACTGCACACCACGCACGCCACATGTCAAAAGAAATAGTTATATTTTATATCTTAAGTAAAAGTTCTGAGGCTACAACCAGTCAGTACAGAGCAGTCGGTGTTGTTGGCGGGAAACCGTTATTTACAGTTATGTAAGTATAAATAATAATAAAAAGGCGTGTGTGTGCATATGTGGATTATATTTGTTCACAAAAATATGCTTCTTTGATAAAAAAAAAAATCTCGGCTTTGACGTATGATCTGCTTAAATATGGTTGTGATATACGAGGAAAACTTCGTACTTCGTAATTTACCCATCATGAAGTATTTTTTGCCTGAAATAGTTGTAGTAGAACCTGTTTTGGTTTTGCTGTAAGCAGTTTCACTTACGAGCATCGTATTATTTGTTTTTTAATTTTCAGAAAATGTAGAGGGATAGCTGTCTGAATGGTGTGCTTTTCGGAAAATGTGGCGCATAACTCAGACGAAACTGTTGGAGGGTTTTCAAAATGCTATATATATATATATATATATATATATATATAATTACTAACTCATAATTTAAGGGAACTTCAGAGGTAGGATACTGGACAAACCTATTCCAACAATAAACCATTATATATTGATCGAAAACATTACTTTTACGTTATAACTGGAAAATTTACTAAATTATTCATGTTCCAGGATCAAAACAATGAAACAAATGCGAACAAAGATGTATTATGCGCATCGCGTGAAGAGTGGTACACAGAAACTCATAATGAAATTGGTTAATGTTTAGGTGTTTTAAAGGTTGGTGCCATGCGATTTTGATGCGATTATTGTTACAATCTGTGTCGGTTACAATGTAATCACTTGTATTTTCGAACATTTTGTAGCCATTGTTGAATTCCCCAAATTTCCGTTATGTGCACACTTTTGCCTCACCGTAAAGATCTTACTTACACCCTACCAGTTCGGTCACAATTGCGAGATTAAATTATTTTTGCAACTATTATATTCGAATTGCACAGTTTTTCTAGAGTGGATTTGAAATAAATAATTTAGAGTATGTGCGGTCCTAAAATTTATCTAGCATTACCACACTAATGACTGTTTAATATGTAATTAAACAAACGTTCACATGCGTGATCCTGCCCCACACTACACCACGTTTTTATTGATCATTTCGAGAGTGGAAGAGATTTACAGACATCTAAGACACACCACAGGTGAGTCGCCTTATTTTTTACTACATGAACACTAGTTCTGTTGGTTATTGCGGTACCAATAACATCGTACCTACTGTTGGTCCACAATAGACCAGACTCTCTTACTAAGATGTTTATTATTGGTTGGCTATCAACCAAACGAAGAGTGATCGTATCATAGTCAAGTAATATTACCTAAGAAGTGTCGCATCGTACCCATGTAGCAAACCACATATGGCACATTGATGGTTTACAGTCGGACGTCAAACCAGCAAACAGTTGGCCAAAACTGGCATGCACCCGGCACCTTTGCTGGTCCTGAAGTGGCAAAACTAACTAGCCATACTCTGCCCATAACTGGCACAGTTGTGGTGAACACAAATGACCCAAGTATGGCCCATATGCTTACAACAGCAATGGCCCATCAATGTACCATTTCACAGCCATCAGATGGCCAACTGATGGCTAGCCATGCTTTCACCATATGTCAAACTGTATATCTTAAAAATAATTATATTGACCACCAATATCAATTTTTCCTTGTTTTTAATTTCCTTTATTGCACTATTAAACATGTTATATGACATGAAAATCTTATGCCTACCAGAGGATTAGAGCATTGATAACCCAGCATGCTAACCATTGCTCCACGGTGTATTATTGTGTTTAGATGAACTAATGTGGAATATATTCGGACTTCAATTCCAAACTAACACTAATATAATATAAATTACACAAGTTGAAAAAATACCCTCATTGAGAGAAATCTTCCTACATGAATCACAATATTAACCCAAAAACTTGCCTTTAAGGTAATATTTTGCAGTATGTATATCACCTGGATACTATTCATCTGTTTTGTAGTGCATTCGCCAGTTACGAATATTTGAGTGATGTGAAACAACAAAAGCCCTTCAATATTAATTCTCTAAAGGTGTTTATATATTGTTATTTTAACTTAGAATTTCAATAATATGGAGTCATACATGAAAAACATTAAATATGTCTCATTTTTCAATACCCGTCACTGTATTTGCAGCATTTTGCCATATATATTTTCATCACTATATATTTACAAATAATATATAATTCTAGTAGACACACACACACATATATATATACATATATATATGAGAGAGAGAGAGAGAGAGAGAGAGAGAGGGGTGTGTGTGTGTGTGTGTGTGTGTGTAGTTTGGAGAAGCTATAAAAAGTGGGAGCCATAAAAATTCCCATAGTAAGTAAACTGCACCAGCAGTTGTCCATCGATGTACCACTTCACAGCCATCAAATGGCCTATAGATCGCTACCCATAGTTTTACTACCAATAAGTATAGGTTATGTGCGGCCATTGCTGGAATACAGTTGGCAAGCCATTTATGGGCCATTAATAGGTCACATACTCTCAACCAACAGTTTTATTTCCGTCAAAACTCTATTAGTGGGCCATAGATGGCATGCCAAATGTCCTGTTGCCAGCAATCAGCCATAACATGGCTAGGTAACATTATTTATAAATCCTTCGTGTTCATTTTCGTAATGTACTCTTAGAGTGCTGCCGATGTATTATAATGTTTCAGTGAACGTTGTAACGACTCCCTACCTAACACCTATGTTTCCTGTTAATATTCCTACTGATCACTACTTCTCCTGCCTTGTTCTCTCTAGAACTCCAGTTAGGTAGGGGCCTACTTGGGGGTAGCTATCACTGACGACTATTCAATAAGAGAAGGGAAGTTCAACTAAACACATTTATTACAATACTTTAGCTATAACGGATCAATACATTAATACTATGCAAATAAGATTCAGACTACAATTACCTTTCTTTACTCGGCAACAACACATTAACTATAAGAGTATAAGAGAATATTGTTACACAATTACCCTAGCTTTTTCCACGTGATTATTACGTCTTATAGCAGGACCTCGAGATCAGAGTGGCGCCCTACTGCCTGGCCGGAATTATACTCGCCAATAATAACAGCTGTGAAGAACGCAGATAGCCGGATCTCCTCCGGATATTCCTTCCTGCCACTCTGGCACTCACATCGTCACTGTTCTAACGCCTTGCGGTAGCCTGGGAAAGGGGGGGGGGGGGTGGGGGCATGTGCTCAGGTACTAATTGTATTAACTGTAGTCTGGTGTGATAGGTTGTAGAGCGTTTGAAACAAGGTTTTCTTTTTGACAAAACTATCAAACGCGCACCCAATATGTTCACCTACGAAAATAAAGCATATTCCAGACAATGACGGGATGATGCTTCCAAGACATCGGAAACATTTTCCAGTCCGTCCGTCTTAACATACTTAAATAAAAATGGTATTTTCAGACACTTTCATCTCGAAACATGTGAATCGAATACGTGCGAAACTACGCTAGAGGCATGATTGCTACAGACAATAATATGAATAGTGTCCGCGCTTATGCCCGGTCGCACCATCGTGGTTCGAAACTCGATCCGAGATCGTATCTAAGATCGACACAGAAAACCGTTTCACCATTCGGGCTCAAAACTGGACTGGAGATCGAGATGAAGTTCAGTTAGAACTGCCGAAATTGGCGTTTCCAAAACTCGATCCGAGATTAACAGCCATCGTCGACAAATGTAGTTTGAAAATATGCCAAGAGATAGAACTACGGTCGATTGTTTTCTTGGGAAACTAAAACAACATTATACGCACTGGAATATTGTTCAGTAAAATTCGTACAACAATAATTCACTTAAAACAGTTAAAACATCTCACATCAAGTTCTGTCTATAGTGAAAATACGCCTACTTCCATAGCGTCATATATTACGAACCAATAAGAAAATTTGTCTCATATTTAATCTCTATCTATCTATCACTTTGGAACCAAGATCGAAGAATTGGAGATCCAGAATCATTAAATTTTGTTGGTTCAACACTTTTACATTGGAACCATGATCAAACTGGATCCTGGTTCGGAACTAGGATCATTTGATCTCGGATTGGGGAATATGTTGGTACAACTGGGCATTAGTCACGTTGAGGCGAGTCGCCGACGTGAGTGGAGCGTCTAGCGTGTAGAGGCGATACCGCTTTACAAACGCTGATCGGCATATCCCGTTGTACTCGTCGGGTTTTGCCTCACTCACTAAGACGACCGTCTTAAGGCCATTGCTGCATGAAACCAGTTTATTTATATCAGTTGTACTATAACTTGTTTCGCAGCGGATTTTTCAAAACTTTTGGCCCGTCAAGTCGTAAATAACAACTTTTAGCACCTTCTTACGTTGTCAGATATTCACTGCCGTCATTATTCTTGGAGCATTGATGAAAGAAAATAAATAATTTTTGTTTTCTTACCTGCAATCAGGGCTCCGACAACAATGACGGCAGTGAATATCTAACAACATGAGAAGGTGCTGAAACTGGTTACTTTACGTCATGAATTGCCAAAAGTTTTGAAACATCCGCTGTGAAACAATTTTTGGCACAAATTATAAAAATATACTGCTTTCATGCAACATTAGCCTTAATTACCCTTTCTCCTCCCTACCGTGGCGTTTATTACATAGACGCAAGGTGAGCAATGCTTACATATTGGAAATGTTTGATCCTTTATAGTTTCCGCCGTAACTTTAAACATATTTAATTCTGAGTTTCCAGTTTCCAATTCGAGAAACAGAGTTTTCGCAACTCCCGTACTGTACACGTATGGTGCTGTTATATATTCTTTATTTCCTCAAACAGGAGCGACTAGCGATGAATCGAACTCGCAAGCAACAACACGCCACACGCTCGACCGCGTTCGTTCGGCAAGGTAAGCAGTCGTTCTGTTTGCTTCCTCTAGTCCTACATTTTTCCTTGGAAAGTGGATGAAAGTGTTAGGGAAAACGGGAGTTTTCTTATAATTGTAATATGCTCTCTCGATAAAATTATGTTTAATAATTATTACATTCATTTCGTTTCTGTTTTTATAACTAATGTTAGGTTTTATCAATCGGTAAATACATTAGGGGACAAGCAAAGTTGGATGTTGCGTTTATTAGTAGAAATTGAAAATATAACCACAGCCTGGCACTAGCAAATGTTATCCACAATACTCAAATATGTGGGACTATTATAATGCTTACCCTCTTAATAAAACTCACAACTTGCCACTGTCTTATCAATATAGTGTCATATACCACCACATGGGCGAAAAGAAAGCGATTGCCCAGCTGCGTGGTCGGGTCGGGAAGCTATTGTTAACACCGCAGAGAAATGTTGTTGTGCTTCGCTCCTGCTAGTGCGTTCTTTTAACGCCGCGGTTACATGGGCTGCTGGCAGAACAACTTCACTTAAACAAGTTCAGCTATTGAAGAGGTTACATTACCTAGGAACGAGTTCCGATCGCTGTTGTTTCTCCTTCAACGTGAACAGTTTTCATAAGTCGTTTCGAACGACTTCACTTCCCTGCTGCGCTCCTATTGGCTGCTTCGAACTAAACAAGCAGTGTAATAAATATTGCTGAATTTGGCGGGAATTCCTGCACTTGTTGAATTAGCAACTTGTTTAAAATTGAATGTACTAATACCACCCATTATGCCATTACAGTAAAAGTGTAGGTTTCATAATAATTAAAAAGATCAGTAGTGATAAATGTTGGAGACTATCATAATTAAATATCATACATTTTAAGTTCCGTGTTTGTTGAGGTTAGAATTCCCACTGATTCCATTCTGCTTTGGGCGTGTGACCGCGAAAACAGGTTCTGTTTTTAAACTTGTTCAGACATGGCTACCGAATGTATTTATAGTCTGTTGACGGTAAACTGAGCACTTTTGAAAGCCCTGCTTAAGCTCTACTTGTACGCACATTGTGTATTCTTCCGTCTTATGCAAAAGTAACATTGCCATGGGCCTCTTCACTTTATTCATGCGTCGGTCAAGTGCAACTGTGAAATTATTACAAAAGAAAATGTTTTGTAAATCTGCTTAATTTTTACACTTCGATGTAAAAAGAGAAACAAATAATATAAGTTATCAAAAATGGTTACCTGACACTTTTTATTCGACGTTTATTCATCGTTACCAACTTGACTGGGCGCATGTCAAACAATTCGCCCGTTAAAATTTAAGCAAGGGGGGGGGGGGGATAGTGACTTTTTTATAAGGGTAATTTCAAAAGTGATCGCTTTATCGTGAACAGCTTTTAGCTAAATGTGTTAGAACAACATTCGTTTTACCGCGATCTAAGACTAGGTGGTCGGTTTGTGTGTGCCCCGGGGCAGCGAGGGACAAAAACAGCTAACAGCCTCACTGTTACCTCCTCCCGCTAACCTGAGAAGGCTTCGGGGGGGGGGGGGGGGGCAGGGTTTTTGCTGGGAGTCCTCGGCTTCCCTTACAGAAAAATAGCCTTCGCCTAAAATATTTTGATGGATTGTGGGAAGGGGAGGCATTGCACATGAGAAGCGCCTGGGTTGTAAAGGGCCCGGGCTACCCCCGCACTGAGCTTCGCCTGTGATCTGACCTGGCAGCGAGGCGAAGGTCGACGCTGACAGAAGGACTGTCTCGTCGCTTGCAGGTGTGAGCCAATAACGTCGTCGCGTCGCACGGCCGTCGTAAGGATTCCTGGCGGGGCTTCTGCGAGCACGAGGCCACAATTAGAAAGTAGCTGGCGTTGATTCAGTTAGCAGAGTCCACTCCACGCTGCCGTGGCGTCACGTGACGGAAGTGCCAGCGCAGGTTGTGTGTGACGCAGTCCCGCGACCTAGCCGCCACCTCCTCACAACGTGCTTTTCACGTCAATACATATTTCAAATCAGACCGACACGTAGGCTATCACGATTGAAACTACGATGTCACGTTTGTATGCAAGTAGATACATCCTGACACACTAACTTCCTCACTAAACTAATAACACGATTGAAATAAAGGTAGTCTCTATGGATCGGTATACGACTTATACCCCGATTGTACCAACATATTCCCAGATCCGAGATCAGATGACCTTAGTTCCGAACTAGGATCCAGTTCGATCTTGGTTCCAATTTAAAAGTGTTGCACCAACGAGATACCATGATTCAGGATCGCCGATTCGTCGATCATGGTTCTAAAGTGGGAGATCGAGATTAAGTACGAGACAAATATTTTTCCTATTGGTTCGTAATATACGACGCCATGGAAGTAGGCGTATTTTTCACTAAAGATAGAACTAGATGTGCGATGTTTTATTTGCTTTAAGTGAATTATTGTTGCACGAATTTTACTGAATAATATTCAAGTGTGTATAATGCTGTTTTAATTTCCCAAGAAAACAATCAAACGTAGTTCTATCTGTTAGCGTATTTTCATACTACATTTGTCGACGATGGCTACTGATCTCGGATCGAGATTTCGAACCACGATGGTGTAACCGGGCATTAAACGACAACTAGCAACATTCCACTGTCTGCGGACATAAATGTATATAATCTGTAACGAGATTCTAACACAAACTCCGCTTTTAAAAATAAACCAACACTTTGTAGGACTGCAGATAATAGTTATTTTTAGAGACACATGTTTTAACAAGCTGTTCATTATTATCTGAGCACTTTTGAAAATAAACCAACACTTTGTAGGACTGCAGATAATAGTTATTTTTAGAGACACATGTTTTAACAAGCTGTTCATTATTATCTGAGCACTTTTGAAAATAAACCAACACTTTGTAGGACTGCAGATAATAGTTATTTTTAGAGACACATGTTTTAACAAGCTGTTCATTATTATCTGAGCACTTTTGAAAATAAACCAACACTTTGTAGGACTGCAGATAATAGTTATTTTTAGAGACACATGTTTTAACAAGCTGTTCATTATTATCTGAGCACTTTTGAAAATAAACCAACACTTTGTAGGACTGCAGATAATAGTTATTTTTAGACACACATGTTTTAACAAGCTGTTTATTATTATCTGAGCACTTTTGAAAATAAACCAACACTTTGTAGGACTGCAGATAATAGTTATTTTTAGAGACACATGTTTTAACAAGCTGTTCATTATTATCTGAGCACTTTTGAAAATAAACCAACACTTTGTAGGACTGCAGATAATAGTTATTTTTAGAGACACATGTTTTAACAAGCTGTTCATTATTATCTGAGCACTTTTGAAAATAAACCAACACTTTGTAGGACTGCAGATAATAGTTATTTTTAGACACACATGTTTTAACAAGCTGTTTATTATTATCTGAGCACTTTTGAAAATAAACCAACACTTTGTAGGACTGCAGATAATAGTTATTTTTAGAGACACATGTTTTAACAAGCTGTTCATTATTATCTGAGCACTTTTGAAAATAAACCAACACTTTGTAGGACTGCAGATAATAGTTATTTTTAGAGACACGTGTTTTAACAAGCTGTTCATTATTATCTGAGCACTTTTGAAAATAAACCAACACTTTGTAGGACTTCAGATAGTAGTTATTTTTAGAGACACGTGTTTTAACAAGCTGTTCATTATTATCTGAGCACTTTTGAAAATAAACCAACACTTTGTAGGACTGCAGATAATAGTTATTTTTAGAGACACATGTTTTAACAAGCTGTTCATTATTATATGAACACTTTTGAAAATAAACCAACACTTTGTAGGACTGCAGATAATAGTTATTTTTAGAGACACATGTTTTAACAAGCTGTTCATTATTATCTGAGCACTTTTGAAAATAAACCAACACTTTGTAGGACTGCAGATAATAGTTATTTTTAGAGACACATGTTTTAACAAGCTGTTCATTATTATCTGAGCACTTTTGAAATCCCTGCGCAGGATACATTTGTCTTCCGCTTCCCTATCTTTCCTCTGTACGTCAAATTAAATTTGCCACGAACACTTTATTAGTGCATCAGTCATTTTTAAAACTGGCGAATTGTTTGAAACGTAAATATTTTACTTATTTGTGACTTAATAATGTCGTGTACATAACAAAAAAACCTTAACAAAACAAAATAAATGCATTTTCAAGCATTTCACTCATTATGCTTTTTATATAGCGTTAAGGCCAGGCTTCGCTGTGCATGGGCTTATAGGGAATTAAACGCTAAATTCGGACAAAAATCTGTGTCATTTTTGTGGTAGTATTTTCAACTAAGGGTTTTTTTTTTGTTGAAGATTGAATGCATCTACATTTATAAACCATTCAAAATTTAATTTTTGAATTTTAAATGCACTTTCTAATTATTTATAAAATGTCACAGTTTTATAAATAATGAAAACGTACATTTGAAATTTAAAAAAATTAAAATTTGGAAGATTTACACATCTAGATGAGTTCAATCTCTAACAAAAAAATTTTAGTTAAAAAATGCTATCACAAAAAACGACTGAGGGATCTTTGTCTGAATTTAGCCTTTGATTCCCTATACGGCCTGCATGGTGAAGCCTGGCTTTAAGACATGGGTACAGTTTTGCTTGCAATACCGCTAATTTCGTTAGGAACTGTGTTATTATGCATTTTGGGACATGGCATTTTTTCATAAGTTCGTTCCAAAGGCGTCCTATTATCAGTGAACGAATTATACTTCTAAGTATTCTGCATGCTCATCTGCAGCTTCTTTACTGTTGCTGACTTGTGTAAGGGTTTCCCCGCAGTCACGTGATTGACAGGAAATAATGCAGTGTTGCTCATCAATTATTGATAAGCAGCGTTCTTACATTCAAACTTAGTGGGAAAAGTGTGATGATAGTAACAGACAGCAGTAACCACTATCTTTAAAACCAACAATACTACTCAAAAACGGTTTAAAAACTAACAAGGAAATTCCTTTTTTCTCAGTTTTAGAATTATGATAGATTAGTAATAATAATAATACGGGGGTTGGATACAAAGAAATGACTTGAAATAATAAATTTAAATCTATACTACACTGAAAAATGTCTTGTGTTGTGACAGCAGTATTAATGTTACCGTAACATACATTTTTGTTATCTCTCAACTGTCAGTGTTGCTGTTAATGTATGATACTATTATGCTTTTAATGTAAATGCAATCTTAAGTACTGTTATAGCAACGTTAAGTAAACTACATATAATATTAGTCCTTAATGTACTGACATCATAAAGTGCGTATTTATGTTGAGGCAAAACAAATTTATGTTAAAGGGATGTTAAGATATATGTTACTTGTTCTTTCTTTGCTTGATAACAAGTAGAGTAGGGTTGAAAGTTGTTATACATGAATGCTGAATCATTACAGAACTTGTGTAGGAACGTCATGAAGTTGCTTTGTGGGAACAGATGTTCTCAATATGCCTACATTAATTACTCTTGTTGGTAATGTAGTTAAAGTAAGTGTAACATTCCTTATTCTTGTGAATAAATTAACTTTTATTTGAGTAAAAACAGTACTATTGTCTGGGCACATTACTCTTCGTTCCTTTGTGTTAGCCATATTTCTTCATACCTTAAAAAATGTTCCGAGGACATACACTGTTATTGTTGATAATAATGTCTGCTTTAATATACTGTAACCAATTCTGTTCAATACATTGTTTGTTGCAAAGTTTTTTTGTTACATTGCTCTTTGTGTCACTCATGCATTAAATATGACGAAAATATGTACATGTTCTGAGGACATTAAAATGACCTTGCTCCAACATTACACTACTGACGTGGTAATGTTGACAATGCAATATTTATCAAACTTTTGAAGACAAACCTTCCTTGCATAAGTGATATCTTGTTGTTTATACATCGCTCTTCCTTACTTTGAATCCACTTATTTGGTCGTACAATCAACTATTTGTGTGTAGGTGTAATACAAATTGTGGTTAACTTGCAACCATTATCACTTATTCCAGCTTTGCCAATTTATGTAGCTGTAATAAAAGCAGGGTGTACTTTTTAAATATTTTTGAAGTTGAAAAAGTATTTTCATTTTGTGAGAGAACACTTATTGTTAAAATGTAATCATCTCAGTAAAGAGAGCACCATCACTTCTTATGGAAAATACGCATTGTAGTTCCATTATATAGTTTCATAAAAATTGATGATTACGCGTTGACAGTGATAATTATAAAAAAAATTCAATTCTTATTGCAGTTGAAGTCCAGGTTAGAGTTCTAATAAATTTTACAAGTCTCTTCACAAAGTTGAAGAAAAAGCGTGATGCCGTTAGGCAAATTAAATAAATGAGTAACATTACAGGAAATAGTCATTCAAAGCTTGCAAAGTACTGTATATTCATTTTATACATAAACAGTCAGTCGATTGTATTGCAACTTTAGCATTATTTCAATATAAATTAAGATTTCACTTCTCTTACGTCCTAGCGCAATTGAAAAGCCATGAACAAAAATGTGCTTAATCATGCAAGATCTATAAAGTATACTGAAGAAGTATAGAGTGCTCCAATAGGTCATAATACATATTAACATGCTACATTTAATGCATGTATGATGCATTTTCCAGGAAGGATTCAGAGAATACGGTAAAGGTAATCAATCAGATTTTATTTTAACTGCCACCAATGAACTCTAGCATTAACACTATCAGTCTACAGGAACTCACAGTAAATAAAATACTGCTGTACAGAAGCAGTTACTTTATTTCCCTTTAACAAAAAAAGAACATAAGTCACGACTTTCTAAAAAAAAGAAATACTACATGACTTTCAACTTTTGATATTTATGTTACTTGCAATGAAATTAAGTTTTTATACACAAGGAGTAACACTTTCAACATAATTTGTTTTGTATTAATAATTACTGATATCAAAATTAACATGACATCTCTATTTTCATACACAACACCTATAATATCAATTAAAAGGGTAAACTTATATGCAGTTAAAAATTACTTCCTTTCTTAATAACAAATATACATATACGTACTTGCAAAAATGGTCTTGTATAGCAGCATGAAAAAGTAGGTATAAACAATACAAAATAATCAGTAATACACAAGTATTCAATTGTTCATACATGCAGTATCATCATAGCATGAAATAATTTGACCACTGGTTCAATCCAAGGCATAGAATACTGTTCGATCAACACCTTCGTCTGAAAATAAAAATTTCAAGAGGCTCAAAAAAGATCTTGTAGTTATTTTTAAACTAATTTGTTAACTTAGATTTGTAATATCGTTTTCAAAATATACTCTTGCTTCCAGTAAATAAATAAAATCAATAACCTAACTTTTATTTGGGTTTGTCAAGCATGTAAAATTAAGTTAAAATTCTGGCAGGGTGCTAGAATTAAACTGTTAGTATTTTGGTGTAATAAAATCCACATTGACGAAAAATGATTTATGTCAATAGGCACCTGTTTTGGGGAAAATCAGGTTTTTAGTAAAGCATATGCATTGAATTTAATACATTTGAAGCCAAGTGCTACGTACTGAATTTTTAGCACCTGATACAATAGCATCCAAATTTAAGCTAAGGTAATATTTTAATTTGCATCTTTAATTGTTACACCAGGGTCATTCCATGTGTAATCTGAAAATTTAACATTTTCGTGTTGCTCGACTATTCTGAATTTTGTATTTATTTACAGTTTAACCATGGTTTATCATTATCGAATATACCATAATCATTATTATTAAATTATCTGTCACCATATTCACACATTATCGAATATACCATATCCATAATCCTGAAACTTGAGACAACAAAGTAACGAAATACAACGTTGGGGGAACACAGCCGGACCGTCTGGTATTCAATTTGTTTCTTTACCGCGGCAAGCACATGCAATATGGTTGAGTATTATCGCTAAGTCATACGATACCTTTGAATCACAACCCCTAGTTGTGGAAAATCCCAGTCAGTCAAAACCTTCGTGGCGAGTTCGTCCATAGCTGAAGGAAAATTGCTCTACTCATTGTAACCACGTAGACCGATCTCCAGCGTTGCCAATGCTGATTTCAATTTTACCCGCATGTACAAACTAAAATACCCGCCCGCAAGTCTGGAATTAGCAACGTCTTAAAAATACTAAATAAAGATCGGTTTAATGTGAATCATGTAAGTAGGAGACGTGTGCATAATAAAGTGTAGATGTAAATCGAAGAAATGCAAACGCGTGATTCATAGTGGGATTCGTCTATGTGAGGCCAAAACAACATTTAATATTAGCACGGCCTTCAATCAGCTCAACCGCTTTGACAATAGATAACTCGAAACAAGTACCGGTATGTCAACTTGTTATCTATCTATGTATGTATGTATGTATTTAATATTAGCACGGCCTTCAATCAGCTCAACCGCTTTGACAATAGATAACTCGAAACAAGTACCGGTATGTCAACTTGGCATCTATCTATGTATGTATGTATTTAATATAAGCACGGCCTTCAATCAGCTCAACCGCTATGACAATAGATAACTCGAAACAAGTACCGTAATGTCAACTTGGTATCTATGTATGTATGTATGTATCTATGTATGTATGTATGTATGTATGTATGTATGTATGTATTTAATATTAGCACGGCCTTCAATCAGCTCAACCACTTTGACAATAGATAACTCGAAACAAGTACCGGTATGTCAACTTGTTATCTATCTATGTGTGTATGTATGTATTTAATATTAGCACGGCCTTCAATCAGCTCAACCGCTTTGACAATAGATAACTCGAAACAAGTACCGGTATGTCAACTTGGTATCTATGTATGTATGTATGTATGAATGTATTTAATATTAGCACGGCCTTCAATCAGCTCAACCGCTTTGACAATAGATACCTCGAAACAAGTACGGGTATGTCAACTTGGTATCTATGTATGTATGTATGTATGAATGTATGTATGTATGTATTTAATATTAGCACGGCCTTCAATCAGCTCAACCGCTTTGACAATAGATAACTCGAAACAAGTACCGGTATGTCAACTTGGTATCTATCTATGTATGTAGGAATGTATTTAATATTAGCACGGCCTTCAATCAGCTCAACCGCTTTGACAATAGATAACTCGAAACAAGTACCGGTATGTCAACTTGGCATCTATCTATGTATGTATGTATGTATTTAATATTAGCACGGCCTTCAATCAGCTCAACCGCTTTGACAATAGATAACTCGAAACAAGTACCGGTATGTCAACTTGGTATCTATTATGTATGTATGTATGTATTTAATATTAGCACGGCCTTCAATCAGCTCAACCGCTTTGACAAAGATAACTCGAAACAAGTACCGGTATGTCAACTTGGCATCTATCTATGTATGTATGTATGTATTTAATATTAGCACGGCCTTCAATCAGCTCAACCGCTTTGACAATAGATAACTCGAAACAAGTACCGGTATGTCAACTTGGTATCTATCTATGTATGTATGTATTTAATATTAGCACGGCCTTCAATCAGCTCAACCGCTTTGACAATAGATAACTCGAAACAAGTACCGGTATGTCAACTTGGCATCTATCTATGTATGTATGTATGTATTTAATATTAGCACGGCCTTCAATCAGCTCAACCGCTTTGACAATAGATAACTCGAAACAAGTACCGGTATGTCAACTTGGATCTATCTATGTATGTATGTGTATTTAATATTAGCACGGCCTTCAATCAGCTCAACCGCTTTGACAATAGATAACTCGAAACAAGTACCGGTATGTCAACTTGTATCTATCTATTATGTATGTATGTATTTAATATTAGCACGGCCTTCAATCAGCTCAACCGCTTTGACAATAGATAACTCGAAACAAGTACCGGTATGTCAACTTGGCATCTATCTATGTATGTATGTATGTATTTAATATTAGCACGGCCTTCAATCAGCTCAACCGCTTTGACAATAGATAACTCGAAACAAGTACCGGTATGTCAACTTGGATCTATTATGTATGTATGTATGTATTTTAATATTAGCACGGCCTTCAATCAGCTCAACCGCTTTGACAATAGATAACTCGAAACAAGTACCGGTATGTCAACTTGGCATCTATCTATGTATGTATGTATGTATTTTAATATTAGCACGGCCTTCAATCAGCTCAACCGCTTTGACAATAGATAACTCGAAACAAGTACCGGTATGTCAACTTGGTATCTATTATCTATGTATGTATGTATGATGTATTTAATATTAGCACGGCCTTCAATCAGCTCAACCGTCTTTGACAATAGATAACTCGATAACAAGTACCGGTATGTCAACTTGGTATCTATGTATGTATGTATTGTATGTTGATTTAATATTAGCACGGCCTTCAATCAGCTCAACCGCTTTGACAATAGATAACTCGAAACAAGTACCGGTATGTCAACTTGGTATCTATCTATGTATGTATGATGGATGTATTTAATATTAGCACGGCCTTCAATCAGCTCAACCTCTTTGACAATAGATAACTCGAAACAAGTAACCGGTATGTCAACTTGGTATCTATTATGTATGTATTTATGTATTTAATATTAGCACGGCCTTCAATCAGCTCAACCGCTTTGACAATAGATAACTCGAAACAAGTACCGGTATGTCAACTTGGTATCTATCTATGTATGTAGGTATGTATTTAATATTAGCACGGCCTTCAATCAGCTCAACCGCTTTGACAATAGATAACTCGAAACAAGTACCGGTATGTCAACTTGGTATCTATCTATGTATGTAGGAATGTATTTAATATTAGCACGGCCTTCAATCAGCTCAACGCTTTGACAATAGATAACTCGAAACAAGTACCGGTATGTCAACTTGGTATCTATCTATGTATGTATGTATGTATTTAATATTAGCACGGCCTTCAATCAGCTCAACCGCTTTGACAATAGATAACTCGAAACAAGTACCGGTATGTCAACTTGGTATCTATGTATGTATGTGTTTATGTATGTATGTATTTAATATTAGCACGGCCTTCAATCAGCTCAACCGCTTTGACAATAGATAACTCGAAACAAGTACCGGTATGTCAACTTGGCATCTATCTATGTATGTATGTATGTATTTAATATTAGCACGGCCTTCAATCAGCTCAACCGCTTTGACAATAGATAACTCGAAACAAGTACCGGTATGTCAACTTGGTATCTATCTATGTATGTATGTATGTATTTAATATTAGCACGGCCTTCAATCAGCTCAACCGCTTTGACAATAGATAACTCGAAACAAGTACCGGTATGTCAACTTGGTATCTATGCTATGTATGTATGTATGTATTTAATATTAGCACGGCCTTCAATCAGCTCAACCGCTTTGACAATAGATAACTCGAAACAAGTACCGGTATGTCAACTTGGATCTATCTATGTATGTATGTATGTATTTAATATTAGCACGGCCTTCAATCAGCTCAACCGCTTGACAATAGATAACTCGAAACAAGTACCGGTATGTCAACTTGGATCTATCTATGTATGTATGTATGTATTTAATATTAGCACGGCCTTCAATCAGCTCAACCGCTTTGACAATAGATAACTCGAAACAAGTACCGGTATGTCAACTTGGTATCTATCTATGTAGTATGTATGTATGTATTTAATATTAGCACGGCCTTCAATCAGCTCAACCGCTTTGACAATAGATAACTCGAAACAAGTACCGGTATGTCAACTTGGTATCTATGTATGTATGTATGTATGTATTTAATATTAGCACGGCCTTCAATCAGCTCAACCGCTTTGACAATAGATAACTCGAAACAAGTACCGGTAATGTCAACTTGGTATCTATTATGTATGTATGTATGTATTTAATATTAGCACGGCCTTCAATCAGCTCAACCGCTTTGACAATAGATAACTCGAAACAAGTACCGGTATGTCAACTTGGTATCTATCTATGTATGTATGTATTTAATATTAGCACGGCCTTCAATCAGCTCAACCGCTTTGACAATAGATAACTCGAAACAAGTACCGGTATGTCAACTTGGCATCTATCTATGTATGTATGTATGTATTTAATATTAGCACGGCCTTCAATCAGCTCAACCGCTTTGACAATAGATAACTCGAAACAAGTACCGGTATGTCAACTTGGATCTATTATGTATGTATGTATGTATTTAATATTAGCACGGCCTTCAATCAGCTCAACCGCTTTGACAATAGATAACTCGAAACAAGTACCGGTATGTCAACTTGGATCTATCTATGTATGTATGTATGTATTTAATATTAGCACGGCCTTCAATCAGCTCAACCGCTTTGACAATAGATAACTCGAAACAAGTACCGGTATGTCAACTTGGATCTATCTATGTATGTATGTATGTATTTAATATTAGCACGGCCTTCAATCAGCTCAACCGCTTTGACAATAGATAACTCGAAACAAGTACCGGTATGTCAACTTGTATCTATTATGTATGTATGTTGTATTTAATATTAGCACGCCTTCAATCAGCTCACCGCTTTGACAATGATAATCGAAACAAGTACCGGTATGTCACTTGGATCTATTATGTATGTTGTATGTATTTAATATTAGCACGGCCTTCATCAGCTCAACCGCTTTGCAATAGATAACTCGAAACAAGTACGTATGTCAACTTGGCATCTATCTATTATGTTGTATGTATTTAATTTAGCACGGCCTTCATCAGCTCAACGCTTTGACATAGATAACTCGAACAGTACATGTCAACTGGATCTATTAGTATGTATGTATGTATTTAATATTAGCACGCCTTCAATCAGCTCAACCTTTGAAATGATAACTCGAACAAGTACTATCAACTGGTATCTATTATTGTATGTATATGTATTTAATATTAGCACGGCCTTCAATCAGCTCAACCGCTTTGACAATAGATAATCGAAACAAGTACCGGTATGTCAATTGGTATCTATCTATGTATGTATGTGATTTAATATTAGCACGGCCTTCAATCAGCTCAACCCTTTGACAATAGATAACTCGAAACAAGTACCGTATGTCAACTTGGTATCTATGTATGTATGTATTTATGTATTTAATATTAGCACGCCTTCAATCGCTCAACCGCTTTGACAATAGATAACTCGAAACAAGTACCGGTATGTCAACTTGTTTATCTATGTGTAGTATGTATTTAATATTAGCACGGCCTTCAATCAGCTCAACCGCTTTGACAATAGATAACTCGAAACAAGTACCGGTATGTCAACTTGGCATCTATCTATGTATGTATGTCTGTATTTAATATTAGCACGGCCTTCAATCAGCTCAACCGCTTTGACAATAGATAACTCGATACAAGTACCGGTATGTCAACTTGGCATCTATCTATGTATGTATGTATGTATGTATGTATTTATTTAATATTAGCACGGCCTTCAATCAGCTCAACCGCTTTGACAATAGATAACTCGAAAGAAGTACCGGTATGTCAACTTGGTATGTATGTATGTATGTATGTATGTATTTAATATTAGCACGGCCTTCAATCAGCTCAACCGCTTTGACAATAGATAACTCGAAACAAGTACCGGTATGTCAACTTGGTATCTATCTATGTAAGTATGTATGTATTTAATATTAGCACGGCCTTCAATCAGCTCAACCGCTTTGACAATAGATAACTCGAAACAAGTACCGGTATGTCAACTTGGTATCTATGTATGTATGTATGTATGTATGTATTTAATATTAGCACGGCCTTCAATCAGCTCAACCGCTTTGACAATAGATAACTCGAAACAAGTACCGGTATGTCAACTTGGCATCTATCTATGTATGTATGTATTTTTTGGTGCTGAAATTAAATGCAGCATTTGGAATGCACTTATATGCAATGCATTGATCTTAGAAACACTAGGGACTTTAAATGGGTCAACTATTGGCTAATTTATATTTTTCCTCAATTTCGAAACTTTTTATACTTTTGAGAAAAATACCCTCAATTTACCCGAAACTGGTAAATACCCTTTTTTACCCACAAGTATGTAAAATACCCGGAATTCGGGTAATTACCCACACATTGGCAACACTGCCAATCTCTGTGCAAACTCCTTGGAAAGCGAAATGGCTGACCGACCGACCTGGAAGTTTCTGTGCGTATTTTCGTTTCGGCGGAAACACACCTATTACTGGTATCTTTTTTTTTCGTATAAAATTTCCGTTTGACCTATCCCCAACTTTTCCACATTTTACTTTTGTGTTCCATCAATGTCGAGTAATGTTAACATTATACTGGAGTAACGTCTAGTGAATAAAATGTTAAATGTTGCCGCAAACATTATTTTGTTTTCAGAGTACCCGTAAAACAAGAATAGTCGTTTTAGAATAAACTGATGTTGGCCGGATATCAATATAATGTTGTAGTAACACGAACATTTTGTTTACCTGTTAATTTTAGCGGAATACAAACATTTGGTTGCGGGAAAATTATTTGGTAACCTGTCAAGATAAACACTTCAACAGTAAATTTTCATTGCAGGAATGTAAACATATGTAACGTTGTCACAACAGTATCAATGTTACTAAAAACATAAACGTTCAAAGAGATGGTTTAGTAGTTACTTTTTGGTTACAACAACATTAAACTTTTTTATGTGTAAATAATGTGAGTTTGTTTATTTGTTTATATGTAACGGCTAATTTTGAAAACAACAAGGCAGATTTTTATAATTATTTCACTGTTAGGAAGCTACATTTTTCCAGATGATCATACGGAATATTTGATTAAAAAAAAAAATCCTTGAGAAATTTCAAAATTCGTGAACCAAGTCGGAGAAAAATGAGTTTCTTGGCTACTTTCTAAGCATGCTCTACCAAAACTACTGGGCCGATTCTTATATTTCTTTCACTGTTAGAAAGCTGCATTCTTCCAGATGGACATAGTCTATGAATAATTTAAGAAAAATAATTCCTTGAGAAATTGCAAAATTTGTAAACCAAGTCTGAAAATATTAAGTTACTTGGCTGCTTTCTAAATATGCTCTACCAAAACCATTACATATAAATCGAAACAATGTTACAAGAAAATGTCGCAGGTTGTCGCGGGTAGTCGCAGGTAGTCACGAGTAGTCACAGGTAGTCACGCGTAGTCACGGGTATCCGCGGGTAGTCGCAGGTAGTCATGGGTAGTCGCATATATAGGTATGTATTTCAATAACTCCATAAAACCTGAGCGAAGCGATGCGGGCTGCCAGTAAACAATAAAAACATAAATTTAATGCACCAAAAAACAAAGTAGGCCTATTACAGAACATTAACACAAAACCAATATGAAAATTTTCCCAAAACACAAAATTCTACAAATAAATTAACAGTTACAAGTGAACAAGTTGCCATGTGTGTAAACATGTTATTTTTGTTTATCTTCGATGATTTGGTTACTCGAAAACAATCGTGTATCCTTTGTAAACAGAGAGATTTTTAATGTTTTTATTAAGGTTTTGATTGTTTTGCTGTAATTATTTGTTAAAAAAAATTATATCTACTTTAACTTATAGTCGTTTTTGTTCTAATTTGTCGTTAACTGGTCGCCAGTCCTATAACATTTTTGACATCATTCTGTTTACTTCAACCATTAATAATGTCTACGTTATAAAGCGCCGTTACGGCTAAGATCCTCCGTGGTGTGTGGAAACGTGAAGATATAAAGTAGCCATTATCAACAGTTGACGCTCATGCTACGTATGAACATATTTGATATTGTGACGTAGCTATTTCTGTTGTGGGGACGTAGCTGAATTTGAAAGTGTGTTTACAGCTGTGGGCAGTTTATACAACTGGAACTCAGAGCTCATATTAGCGTCATGTCATCTAAAACGTGTATTAAATTTTATTCTCGCCATTCGAAGTTCTGTCAAGGCAGCAAAGAATAAATATCCGTGAGTGGCAGTTTTGTGAGAGCTTTCGGGTTATGTGTTTGGAGGTTGCATCCCAGGCTAAGTACGTTAGTTCTATAGGCGTACGTTTAATGAGAAATTCTTTTCCGTAGAACAAAATTCGGAAAATTTCGTTAAGAATGAGCAGCAAAAGCAGTGGATGTTTTAATGTATTTGTAATTGCATCGCTACTGTTATTAAAAAAAAAAAGTATTTTTGTCACGTTTAGTAAGACACAAGAAAGTGCAAAAGCGTGAAAGGCGTTTGGCTGTCATATAAAGGCTGTTCACGACCAAGTGAGCACTTTTGAAATCAGCCTTGGAAAAAAGTCACCGCTACAACCCGTATACATTTTAATCGGCCACACAGAGTGATATGTGCCTAGTAAAGTTGGTAACGATAGAGAGAAAGTAGTTCCATGTCTTAACGTCAAATTAAAAGTGTTAGGTAACCATTTGTGACAACTGAAATGATTTCTTTCGCTTTCCGTTGTAAAGGTTTGAGAACTGGGGCGTGAGTACTATGTGGAGAGAAGTACTAATTGCCAAGGTGTAGAAGAGAAATATGTGTAACACAGAATGCGTGTTTGACCTTTTCGCCATCTTTAGAACTTGCTGTGAAACGGTGTGGTGGGGGTCGTCTCGGGAACTCTGCAAGGGCGTGTGCGTGCACTGGCATTCACAATACATCAAACTTTCAAACTTATTAAGAAGCACTTCATTTGTATTATTACCTCTGTGAAAGAAAATCTGGCTGGTGTGGTTCACCATTACCAATAAAACAAATATAAATTTTACTAACTATCTTTCATTCAAAGCAGAGAAATAGAAATAAAAATCAGAATAAAACTGTTTAACTGTGTTTGAAAATCCAATCAATTAAGTAAAAATTCTGTCCTGCAATTAGATTAAACTTATTAAAATATTACCACCATTCAAACACAAGAATTACTTAAATGGAAATAAAATATAATTAAATGTCTTTAAGCTGCTTTCAAAATAATTAAATAAACTGTAGATTAATTAAACTGTTTTCAAATTAAAAGTGCCTTTAGTCTTAGTGCCTCTTAACCAAGTTTTACGTAGTGAGCTCTATTACATTCAAATCAATATCCCATCTATCTGACTCAAGTTCGTAATCTCTTCAAAATTATAGCAGTCTTAAAAGTTCTCCAACAAAGTTAAGTTCCAATCAAAATTAGTAAACTAAGTTCTTCACTCCCAATTTAAGATGAAATCACTGTAAAGTTCAAATAGTTTTTGCTCCTGTGACTAGCTCAAATTGGTTAGCGTAGGACAACTGGGCTGAATTAATAAGTGATATCTGTGCTGCAACTAAATATTCCAAAAATAATATTATCTACCGTCAACATTTTGGGAGCAATGATGAATTTGCAAAAGACGCTACCAAACATAAGTCTATATGCCCAAAAATGATGTGGCGTCACCTTAATCTGTAGTTAGCTTGACGTTACCAGCATGGCGTCGTGGCGTCTGTGTAGGCTCTCCTCGTCGACAGCGTCCACTAATAAAATTAACTAACGCAGCTAGACTTTGGCCTCTTCTTTATTTGCCAAGCTAGCCTGTATATTATACTCACTTCAGGGTACCAAAACACTGTCCTATATTATGATTATGCCGGGGATTTCGCCCAATAAATCCCAGCTCTCAAAACCACGTCTCTGGGTCGTCAGATCCGTACCCAGAAGCCCCTGACTTCCGGTAACTTCGTTGTCAAGTCCTATCAATGGAGCTCAGCTACTTCCGGTTCTAAGTCACTAAAATAGCTTAACACAAAAGACATTTAAAACTGTAAATAAAAGAAATTAAACAATGTTAAAAATAATAAATTCTGAGATTTGAAAAACCCTGAAAAATCGCTGTTACGTACTTAATTTAAGCAGTCAAAATGCTCAGAATAATGTTCTTGCTTACCATAGAGTAACATATTAACATACAAGGATTGAAAAGAAAGTTGGGTCCTGACTCCTATTACACGATTAAAAATCATAACATCAAAATATGTAAAATTGTAGAAGTATTCCAATCAAAATAAATAAGTGCTTAAACATATGCAAAATATGTAGTTGTCATATGGTACAAAACAATACACGTGTTAATATGCATATTAGTTTCGGGACATGTAAATGAGATTGCATGGATCTGTTACACTATTTCTTTAATGCCCTGAAGTGTAAAGATGTGATGATTTGTAACATATTGTCTTTTGTTATAATTGCACATTTTCACATGACCGGTGCATGAATAAATCGGTGAGGCCCATTTCAATGTTAATTTTATATAAGGCGGAAGAATATACAACGTGCGTACAAGTAGATCTTAAGCAGGGCTTTGGGGTAACAAATCACAAGTGACCACTTTGTTTACCTGCACAAGCACACATTTTTTGAAATGTTGGTTATTAAACCAGACCATGGAAGACGATTTTCGAACTGGATTGAAGGAGTGATTTGCAATGGGATCAGACCCTCATCTGAAGTCTGTGGTTGGTATCGTCCGCAGAGCTCTTCGTAAGAGTGTGCTCTGCAGAGCTCTTCGTAAGAGTGTGCTCTGCAGAGGACGTTTGGCAGGAAGTGTGTCAGTGATACGATAACTCAGAAAAGTGAGTTGGATGGCGTAGCTATGGAGACGTCATTCCCTTTTGCGACTTGGGTTCATAATCAACCAATAGAATCCTGCAGAACGTGGTTGGTCAGTGTCAAGGCATGCGAGAGAGTCGCAGTTGTTGAAGCACAATTAGGGAGGGAGAAGCGGACAGAGCGCATTCCTCTCTCTCTCTCTCTCTCTCTCTCTCTCTCTCTCTCTCTCTCTCTCTCTCTCTCTCTCTCTCTCTCTCTCTCTCTATCTCTATCTCTCTTTGTATATCTCTCTCTATCTCTATTTCTCTCTATCTATCTCTATCTCTATATTTATCTCTGTATTTCTATATATCTTTATCTCTCCATCTTTAGCTCTCTCTAGCTCTATCTCTCTTTCTATCTCTATCTCTTTATCTAGCTCTCTATATTTCTCTCTACCTCTCTATCTATGTCTCAATCTCTCAATATCTATATATCTATGTCTCCCTAAATATTTACATAAATATATATGCATATCTCTAAATATCTATATCTCTCTATATCTATATCTATCCATCTATCTTTTTCAACAAAATTTTGTTTGTTTACATTCGAATTTCCAACACATCTCCGCTTTATTATGACTCGACTAATTTAAACTATTATAGTAGCATTAAAACTAGGTGACAAGAATCTCGCAGCACTTACGTACATAAACTGCCCTTAAACCTGAGATGCTAACCACGTTGCTATTGGCAGATAAACAGTCCATTGTTTGAAGACTAAAAGTGAGTGCTACTCATATGTGGTTCTCCTTTCACTTCAGCCTTCAAAGAAGATAGATAACTGTGTGCCTCTCCTCTAATGCCCTGTTGCACCATCGTGGTTCGAAGCTCGATCCGAGATCGGATGTAAGATCGACTCAGAGAAAACTGTTGCACTATTCGATTTCAGAGCTGGGCTGGAGATCGAGACGAAGTTCATTTCGAACCGCCGAAATTGGCGATTCGAAATCTCGATTCGAGATCAGCAGCCTTCGTCGAAAAATGTAGTTTGAAAATACGCCAACAGATAGAACTACGTTCGATTGTTTTCTTGGGAATTTAAGACATCATTATATGCACTTGAATATTATTCAGTAAAATTCGTACAACAATAACTCACTTAAAATAGATAAAACATCGCACATCTAGTTCTATCTATATTGAAAAATACGCTTACTTCCTTGACGTCATATATAACGAACCAATAGCAAAATTTGTCTCATACTTAATCTCGATCTCTCACTTTGGAACCACGACCGACGAAACGGAGATCGAGAATCATGAAATTTCTTGATGCAAATTTTTACATTGGAACCAAGATCAAACTGGATCCTGGTTGGGAACTAGGATCATTCGATCTCGGATCGAGGAAGATGTTGGTACAACCGGGCATTAGACTTGTCATCTAGAGTGTGTTAAAACCATAGATGTGAACAACTCGCCAGTTTATTAACGTGTAAGATAGACTTCACAGTCTCTGTACAATCATGCCGCTGTCAGCTGCTCATTGATTGCTTCCTGTCGTGGAAGAAGGCTGTGATTGGGTCTGCACTTTATTTGCAAGTTCGTTATTGGCTCGGGGTTCTTCGGGAGGAGTCGAATAACTCGTGGAACAATTGCAGAAGAAAAGTAAACGCAGGGTATTTTGAAATTCTAACTTGTCTCGAAATTAATCTTGCGAATAATTCTTGTTTGTAGTAGTGACGTAACTTCACAGTGGCGAGGAAAATTTTTGTGCAGGCGTGGCTCCAACATGTTGACCCTGGGTTGTCTGGCAGGCGCGGGCCCCGTCGGAAGAAGTAAAAGTTTTAGCCATACAAGTGGAGTACCTTGTCACGAAAATAACTATTGCTAGCACAGAAGCACGGGTCCCCCGGTAGCAACTTTGCTGTAAGGCGTGGGCGTGTGTGCCTTTTCCACATTTAAGATAGTCAGTCTAGAACCTTTGAGACTAATAATAATGAAGTTTAGCCACGGGGGGGGGGGGGGTGAAGGTTTTTTTTGAATAAGGGAGGCGTGATAAACTTTGGGAACATCTGATCTAGAAATTCGCACGTATTCCTCCCTCGTTCTTACTAGAACGCTCTATACAATAGTGTGACTGTGAGACAGTGTACTGCGTGAACGCGGCGCGTTCTGTCCCTCATTTATTGCAGCTGTAGCCTTTGGTTGTGAGATGTAGTAACGACAAGTACATTTTCCACGGAAGAATACGCCGATACAATAGTGTGACTGTGAGACAGTGTACTGCGTGAACGCGGCGCGTTCTGTCCCTCATTTATTGCAGCTGTAGCCTTTGGTTGTGAGATGTAGTAACGACAAGTACATTTTCCACGGAAGAATACGCCGATACAATAGTGTGACTGTGAGACAGTGTACTGCGTGAACGCGGCGCGTTCTGTCCCTCATTTATTGCAGCTGTAGCCTTTGGTTGTGAGATGTAGTAACGACAAGTACATTTTCCACGGAAGAATACGCCGATACGATGTTTGGTACTCGACTGTAAACAATACAGTATAATAATTTATTTTGTACTTCTGAAATGGTTATTCTTTATTTCTTCGCCCTTTAAAGGGCCGCGGTGGCTAAACTCATAGACTAAAGATGAGGTAGACTGCTTATTCGTCTTCTGCGCATGTACCCAACATTCACACATCTGCCAAAGTTACATGGTCAACAGTGATGAACGCGTTTGTTTACATCTTTATTTTTAAATAACAAAGCACTGTTATATTAATAAAATACTTTTACCAGTTTGAATGGAATCAAAAGCATTACAAATTGATCAGAGGAAGTATAAAAAACATCTCAAAAGCACTTGTTTACTAAACAGTGTTCTAACCTCAAATCCAATCCACGCCATTTTCGCTAGACGTGTTAGCAGAAAAGTAGTTCAATGTTGGGACACGGAGATTGGTTGTGTGCAGCCAGCGAAATCGGTCTACATCTTTAGTCTGGTTAGACTACTCGCCTCCCACCCGGGCGAACCGGGTTCGATTCCCGGCAGGGTCGCTCCCGGATTTTCGCACGTAGGAATCGTGCCGGACTATGCCGCTGATCGGCGGGTTTTCTCGGGGAACTCCCATATCACTCGCTCTGGCATTCCGGAGCTGCTCCATAATCATCTCGTTTCACACTCATCGGCTCTCATGATCTCGATGCTACTGGCCACCCAAATCTCTCCGCTCCACTCCACTCCACTCCACTCCACTCCCCATTTAAATGTTTCGGATTACTCTGTAAATATTGCGGATGAGACCCACAATCATATGACATATTTTGCTCGAAATGACTTAAGAATAAGAGTCGTGAGTGGCGGTAACTCTTCGTGAGTTGCCCTGTCCCGTCCCAAAATTGTTTTTAAATTCAAGCTTTTATTAAAATGCATTCAAGTAGATAAGTTTGGTAGACTCCAGGACAAGGGAATGGGATCTGTCCGCCATTTTGAATTCCAGACTTCCCACTCTGTCAATCCGGTCACGGAGCCACTATCTTGGATTCCGCCATATTTGTAGCCAGTACGCCGCCATTTTGGTAGCAAGTATGTCAACATCTTGGACCCGTCTTTTTGGTAGCCAGTATGACATTTTTCATGCTCTCATTCCATGTTGCCTTTCTTGCATTCTGTGGGTTTTCTCCGAGTGTTCCCATATTCTCCTTTTTCTCATTCCATCTCTTTTTTCTTTCTCTATCTCCTTTCCTTTTCTCTTTTTCTCTATCCCTCTCCTCTCTCCGTTCCTCTCTTGTTTCTCACATCCATTTGTTTATACATAGCAGGAGGATGCCATCTTAGTTTTCTCGTTTGTCATTTGTTTCCGACTACCATCGTGGTTTTAGAGTTGACTGCTAGGGGCGCTGATGTCGCTCTCGTTCGATTAGTCACATTTGCTCCACTGCCATATTTGTTTACATCGGCTGTTGCTAGGGGCGCTGGTGTCGCCCGACCACCAGGTTGGGTCTGGAGTTGGCCGCCAAGGTAGCTGCTTATTAAGAACTCAAAATACCGCCTGGAACTTCCGAACCTTGGGACACCATACTGATGCCTTAGACCCGCTCAGCTATCGAGCAATGCACTGGACAAGTGTTTATAAGAAGTAATATATAGCCTGTGTATGTGGACGTATGAATATCTTGTCGTGGTTATTAAGTTACATTTTAAAGTATTTTTTATTATTCAGATTTTTTAATTGTATAATTTTTTAACTATTTTCATTTTTATTTACAAATTATAATTTTAATTACAATTTTTATTTACAAGCAGTATTTTCTATTGCTATTTCAGCAATAAGTATTTTATTACATTTTTTTTTACTGTCCCAGACTTATATAGACCATCTATAAGTTTTTCTTTTCAAGTATCTTGATGTATATTTTTAAGTTTTACATATAATAAGATTTTTTTCGTATAGGCATAATTAATTATTATTATTTTTATTTACCATCCATGATTTGTTTTCAGTTTACATGTAGGGACTTCGTTACACTGAACTTAGGAAAAATGTTATACCCCCTGTCTTGAACATGGAATATTTCCTACCCGTATGTAATGTAATGTCATGACTTGTAGGTAATTTTTTTCCCACACACACTATCAGTTAATCATACGTAACAGTTCAGAAAAAACCCCAACTTAACCTAACGTAACTTATCCATCATGTAGTCACCTTCGCTGTCCACTTTTTGTTAGTTTTATGCGCTCCTCACACTTGTTTAGGATTTTGAATACTTTTTTTTTTTTTTTCATTTAGTAACTAATTTCTCATCTTTACTCGACATCTACTTCACTTAACCTAACCACCACACTTACGTCATCACCAGACCAAGTAAGACTTTGAATATTTTTTCATTTAGTTACCACATGTAGAACCTTTATTTCTACTCTCATATTGCATAGTGTTCCTGATTGTGTGTGTGTATATCTCGTCAAGCATTGTTGCATCTGATGCCATTTTAAAAAAAGTTTACGACCAGATTTTTATGGAATAAAACATTCTTTTTTAAAAAGTACTTATATATATATATATATATAATACACACACACACACACACACATATGTTTTCAGTCTTGGTTGAAGGTTTCATGTAGATCACCAACTTCTTCTCGCAGTCTTCGAAGTTAAGCCAGGTCACGGGTGATGCTACTTCCTACGCACTTTTATGTTGGCAATTCATCCTTAAGTTTGGAACTGCTCATACAGCCTTTGGTTTGGAATTGGTTTAATTTTCGGCATCGTCCTTCCACTTTGCCACCTGCATGGCCGCTAAAGCATCCATGCACGTGGGTCTCAGGCTGGGGATGTAGCAATATATTACACACTTACAGTACTACAGATATATAAAACATATATTTTAATCTCTATGGTGCTGCAAGAATAAGCTGTATAGGCGGGTAATTACACTGAAAATTAAACTAACCCAGGACAAACAAACTCCTTGAACAGAAGACACAACAAGAATAAAGAAAACAGTCAAAAGTAAATAGAAAGAAAGAATTGTATATAAAGGAGAAAAAAAGATAAGAAGTAGATATATGGGGTGGGCCTGTTGTGGTTACAATGGATAAAATGTCACAACTAAAACATATTTCACCCTCGGAACCCTTGTAAGGATAAGGGTCTGACTCTAAACCGTGGTTGGGGGCCCAAACAAAAGTCGCAGCCCCTAATCCCCGTGCAGTAATGCACAAGCAAATTTGCCTCAGTGCAACAATCTGTAGTCAAAATTGCTGGTGGTGGCACAATGTGTCCCATGATTGCGTCTGTGGCAGTGTGTCAGGATATCATATGTGCGTGCGTGCTGTCAGTAGTAACTACATCTATTAAAATTTTACATACATACATATAACACCATATTGGATAGAAATACTAATTCACTTATCTTTTCTTCTCTTCTCTTCTTCTCTTAATTTATACCCAGTATGACCATATGACACTGTATGAAACTTTTTTTTAATTCTCGTATTTGTATGGCTCTGTCAGTATACCGCTGTTTAATATCCGTCTCTTGTCGCCCTGCCATGTGAGCAAACTTTGTTTGTCTACTGGGTGTAAACTTCATTGTGGAATAATCTTATATTATGCATGGTTACACGCATCACTTTCTGTTGCTCCAAAACTTTATATTCTTCAAAAGATATTTTATTCTTCAGACATGTCTTTGATTTTTTGGTAATTCTGCCTCCACATATATAGCTATACATTTCCGAATGCAGCCCTACAAACTGGCTCATCAGTTCCCCGCCACACTCATCAATAAATTTCGTGACCAGTTTCCTGTTGGTGGGGGAGTAGCAAGGATGTAGAGGCGTGTGGTCTGCAACCAGGCCTGCATAGTAGTCTTTCCTTTCAATTTCATTCATTAATGAGTCGGTGTCTGTGTCGGATGTTGTGATGGAACCTGCACACTGAAGCTTTGGAGAGGTCTAGCACTGAAAATCCTGCGTAAATAGGTTTGTCAAATACTACTGTTTCCTTTTCCATTTTCATTAGGGATTAATTTTCTGTAAATTTTGTGCGGCACTTGAAGGTGGTTTAGCTATTCATTTCTTCAGCGCGAAATGATGAAACTTAAGTTTTGAAATATACGTTGTGAATATTACAAGGCTTAAAAAAATTTAGAATATAAATTTTACGTGTGCATAATCTGTTTGCATGCAAAACATAATACTAAGGGCAGAATACGAATAACACACGCTTTTGAAGGTATTCAGCATATACTAAAATTACATTTTTTTCAAAACTGTTCGAGCTTAATATATTCCTGTCAATCAGGTATTGCATAGAACTTTGCGTCGGTAACTATAAATATCGCAGTCTAATAGAACCTCGTTTTCGTCGTATTTTGTATATTCTTGCCCCTTAATATAAAAATAAAAATTAAATCGAATTTAATACATTCTATATACCCAACCTGTACAATAGTAAATATTAAATGTACTTGTGCACTCGTAACTAATATTTATAGGGTTCGATTTTTTTTACAGTAAATCACGGAAACAAATGCATATTTTAAGCGAACATACCTACTCCAGGCACGACAGTAATATTTCTTGTCATGTAACTTCTACTTTTTAAGCGAACATACCTACTCCAGGCACGACAGTAATATTTCTTGTCATGTGACTTCTACTTTTTAAGCGAACATACCTACTCCAGGCACGACAGTAATATTTCTTGTCATGTGACTTCTACTTTTTAAGCGAACATATCTACTCCAGGCACGACAGTAATATTTCTCTTCATGTGACCTACTTTTTAAGCGAACATACCTACTCCAGGCACGACAGTAATATTTCTTGTCATGTGACTTCTACTTTTTAAGCGAACATACCTACTCCAGGCACGACAGTAATATTTCTTGTCATGTGACTTCTACTTTTTAACAGCCAAATACTTTATTTACTGTTTTTAGCTGTTAAAGAAATTTGTTGTCATATTTCATCAAATCTTTTCGTACGAATGTTCGAAATTTAGGCCTATAAACATATTTACGACAGCTTTCTAACAATGCCTGTGTTGATGATAGTTCTTACGGTTATTATTTTACATAATGTTAACATATTTGTTGTACACGTGAATATTTTGCCACGATTGTGTTCAACCCGTTGGGGGAAAAGAACTGTAGTATTTTAACCGCTTGTGATTGGTACGTATTGTGTTGTTTTCTTGAAAGAGACAATTTCAGTTGGAATAAATGAAGGCCAACGAATCATATTCGTTCGTGTATTTATATTATATTACTCATAAATAGGAATGGTGTAATTATGCCAATAAATTAATAATACACTATAAAAACATAGTTTAGATATGGAAAATTTATAATTCAGAGACGTAACATATTAAGAAAACCTGACGACCTGAGTTGAATTATTATATCTCGTTGAAATATGTCTGCAGGTATCTCAGGCAATTGACTTCGGTGTGTTAATATTAAACATAAAAAACATCCAGCATTTGAAATATATGTACATGTTCAATAACTATCAGGAAGCGAATATAGTCGTGTGCAAATTATTTTTCATGATAGTAGTTTTAAACTGTTGGCTGACATTAGATGCATCAACGCAACACAAGTTTGATTAAATTATATTTGATAGTTTAGGAGACACGGCATATAATACTAGAATTATTGGCAACTAAAAAATAAAGCACAAATTACTATATATACACACACACGCACACACACACATATGCCATCCATAGCACTGAAAATGTTGTGGGAGACAGTTGAAAGTAATCTGCTGAGAAATAATAACTTTTGAAATACCTCTTTTAAAATGACGGTCTAAAGGTGTTTTAAAGTAGGTGAATCTCGCGCATCAAAATATCTGGCAGCATAGGAAAAATCAATATTATAAATAATAATGATATGATTAACTTAACAGCAAATACGTTGTTTTAAAATACGTTGTTTTGTTTCTGTTATAAAACGGTTAATATAAACGGTAACAAAATATACATTATAAAATAAATAAGTGCATATTCCATTCAGAAATCTTTAGTTCAGGTGAAATAATATAATTTTTGCTTTTGCCGGAGACCAAGCTGTGCGCGGCGGTTGGAGCTGAAGGTGGGTTTACGATTAAAGACTGAAGAATAAAGAATTGCACTTAATGACTCGATAAGCACACAGAAAATGATTTGCAGTATATGATTTAATTAGCAACTGTTAAAGTCTAGCCAATCACAATTGTAGAATATGTAACCATCCAAAATAACCTGGAAAAATTGACAATATACATATATTGAATTATCTGTGGTTACTGCTCGAGCAATCATTTTCAAAAACTCGTGAAATCTAATAGAAGGGCAAGCCGATGCCAACATTAGGCATTTAAATCAATAAATATTAAAATGTTAATTAAAGCAAATTCCATAACCTCTTCCACGGAAGAAAACATGACCACGAACTATTATTTAAATAATGAGGATATTTTCTCTCTATTAAAATAATTACTTCAATATGATTTCGCAATATGATATAACCTAAATACAAGCTGTAAATACAGTTTCCCGCCAACAACTGTCGCTGTGCTCTGATTGGCTACTTCGTCTTGACTAGCACTTAAGATATAACATATAACGATCTCTCAAGTCACGTCAAGGCCCGTCCACGACAGTCATAAACTAATACCCTTGAACACATTGAATCATATCTTAAGCAGATGGCGAACGTATTCTGTTAAGGGAGTCGTAAACCCACCGTTACTACGCCTGCCCCATGTCGCTGGAACTTCGCAGTGCATTGTTGAGATAGGCGGTGCGTGGGCAGCGCAAACACTACAGATAGCCAGTATTTTCAATACCTGTTATCACCAACAGGTATTGGGCGAGAACAGTCGATACTTGTTCCTAGTTTCTGGAGATACCCGTTACCATCTCTGCCTGTTACTCAAGCAGGAACAATCACACGTGCCCGCTTGTTACTCGACACTCGCACGAAATAATTTCGTACCTGTTCCTACCGTCTGATATTATAATCCAATACTGAATACCAATAATATTTACGGGCGAGAATACTGTAAAATGTATGTTGTTTAACTTCATTTTATTCTTCCCTCCCACTCCAAACGCGACCGGGGAAACTGCTACCTATTGTCACTGTCCTACCAGGAGAAGGTGTGTGTACCTCATACCCAGTCTCCTTGTGTGTCATGTTTCCCTGGTGGGACAACCATAACGACACGAGTCGTGTTTTCTTATATATGATTTTTTTTTTAAATATGGACTGCTTTAAAATATATTTCTAATATTTTCATAAGGTAATTGAAATAATCCAACTAGCAGGAGGGTATACGCTACATAGAGGTAGAGAAAAAGATCAGGCCAGTACTTGGTTAATAACAGGTATTCGAGAACAAGGTGAGATAGTGGAACAACGCAGCCTAGCAGGTATTCTCAATAACAGATATTAGCAACAGGTAACGACTGGGAACAGGAACAGGTACGGGATGTTCCTGAGAAATACTGGTTTAGCTCTTCTCTCCCCAGTCCTACGGGTAGGTGTCGCCTGTCCACGGACTGCCGGCCGGGGCCAGGATGGTGACAGTATTTGAATTAAGTGACTGTGGAGATACCATCATAGACATTTTACCACTAGAGTTAATGATTTTATGGAACATACCGGTTTTGAGTCAAATCTATGAATATTCTGTATCTCAAACATACTCATTTAACCTACATATATTCCAGGTGCTGATTTAATAACTTAGTAGAACGATTATAAATATTTATTATGTTTGTCACAGTTGGAGATAACGCAAATATTTAAAAGATACAGCTAACACAAACAGCACAGGTATATATTTAATTATTCCCGAAAACACTATTCGGCAACTAAATGGTGTTAGTCAAGTAGGTTCTAATAAAGCAATTTTAAAACTTCGTTCTAGAACCTCTCAAGAATAATGTAAGCCGTAAACATACTGTAAATGCTTCCCGGCAGTAGCCTTAAAAAAAAAAAAAAGTATTTTCTAAATAAGCTATTTTATTAAACATTGAGCACGACGTGATTATTAACTACTTCACTGAAGCGTATTTATCACAAAACAACAATTGAAAAGTTATTGTTTTTGTTTTATTATACTAGGCGATTATTTTTCCCAATGCGTGTTTGTTGTTGGTATTAGTCCAGGCACCTACCACCCACCCACCACCCCTGACAAAAGACTACATCATGGAAGTGTACGCTCTTGTCTCCTAACTTGCTGTGTGGCTGGGACAGTGTTTGCCCACAATCTCTACTGCGGCTGAGATAAAGCACCAAGTGGCGTCATCTCCTCGTCTGATGAAGTGAAGCCACGCACAGAGTATCTCCGCACGCCCGCAGTGTTGCCAGGTCTTTTGGCAGGAATTATCGTCCCGCGAAGAAAACTATGGTACATTGTTTACTTAAGGCTGTTCACGATAAAGTGAGCACTTTTGAAATCAACCTTAGAAAAAAATCCACTGCCCCACCTGCATACATTGCAACGGCCGCAATGAGTGACATGGGCCCAGTAAAGTTGGTAATGATGAAGGGGAAAGTAGATCCATATATTAACGCCGAACAAAAAGTATTAGGTAACCATTTGTAACAACTTTAATTATTTATCTCGCTTTCTGTATTTCTTCATGCGTCGAAGTGTCAAAATAAGCAGATTTGTACAATATTTACTTTTCTGATAATTTCACAGTTTTCCTCGACTGACGACGCATGAATAAAGTGGCGAGGCCCAGTTCAATGTTAATTTTACATAAGGCGGATGAATACACAACGTGTATAAAATTAGATCTTAAGCAGATCTTTTAAAAGTGCTCATTTTAGCGTGAACTGCCTATATCATACCAATTCGTTTTACATCCACTCAAACCTTCACAAACTGTGTATTATGTAACAACTCGGATTTAAAAAAAGTCACATCATACAAATTTGACACACGAAACTAAATTGTTCAAAATGTTTATGAATAGGTATTTAACTATATAATTCACCTATTGGGTGAAAAGCTGAAGTTTCTGATAAAAATGTTCAGTTCATTCCTGGATGTCCGAACACGTATACACATCAGACACACACAATATAGGCCTAAAAAACTTAAAAATTATTATGTAGATATTAATTTTTTAAAACCAGTTCCTTATCAGAGAGACTGAAACATGTAAATAATGAGAAGGGGGCGGGTGGTAATATGAAGCAGTAGTGATTAAATTAGGAGAGTAGAGGCCAACGCCAAATAGGAAATATAATATGCTTTGCTTGTACCACCAAAGCTGGCTGCCAATATCCAAACAGTATTTTTTATACCATTGCTATAAAAAAGTTTCCCAAAGACTGGCAATCATAGTTGCACGTATAGCATTCTGCCTCTGAAGGAATTATTTTTACGTTCGCAATGAAATTATGGTACATTTGACTATTATCGGCAAGTGGTTATCGTTTATGGTACGAGGACAAAAATATGGTACAAAACGATAATTATGGTATGGACTGGCAATACTGCCACACGGGGTGCTGTCATAACTTAGAAATAGCTAACTTAGAAACACGCAGCTTAGAAACATAAGTTAGAATTCTCTAAGTTATGCCTGTTCTAAGTTATGCCATTTTAATTTGTGAACTTTTAAGTTATGTGTTTCTAACTTATGACAGTTATAAGTTGTGTATTTCTAAGTTGTGATCGTTCTGGTATGATTTTCTAAGTTACGACGTTTCTTTTGTGGTTCTAAGTTGTGTTTCTATGTTGCGTGTTTCTAAGTTATGATAGTTTTAAGTTGGGTGTTTCTAAGTTATGGTTCCAAGTTATGGTTTTCTAAGTTGTGACGTTTCCAAGTTGTGACGTTTCCAAGTCGTGACGTTTCTAAGTCGTGACGTTTCTAACTTATTTGGATTTTTTCGAGAATTCTAAGTAATGACTGCTCTGAGTTGTGATATTCTAAGTCATGTGTGGTTCCCCTGCCGCACGGGCTGGCTGTGACATGACATGATATGACATGACATGTCAGTGTCGGTCTCTGCGCTTCCATGCTTGTGTCGCCAACATTTCACCGTCTAAGCAAGGCGCTACGTGAGACCAAGGATGCACGGCCTCGGACCGCGCTGTGGTCCCTTTCCGACACTGCAAAATAACAATTCTGAACTCTGTTGCCAAGCAAGGCGTACCGTTATAATTTAAACGTTATAATTTAAATGTATACGTTTAAAACGTCTATTACAGTTTTAGAAAATGTAGACTGGAAACATTTTCCCCTGGTTTAGTTTGGTGAGTGTATTTATAAAACATGTCACCGCTTTTAACATCTCCCAGTCCGCCATAGTGAAAAAAAAAAAGTACCCATCGTAGTGAATTAAAATAATGGCTATATATCATTAGGTCAGAAAATTTATTTTCATCAATATTTTTATCTTTACAAATAATTTTTTCATAATTGGCAGTAAACTGATTTAAAATTACAATTTGCAAATGGTTTAAACCAGCATGATAATGAAAAATTATTTTTTGCTCTAAGTAAATAAACATTTCTACTTTCGAGGAACGTGTGTTATTTAAATGAATAAAATTAAGTCCGTAATGCAACGTGATTGTTTGAGAAACAATCCATCAGCAGTGGAAATGCTTAGCATTTAGATTAGCTTCTTCTGATCTTTGCGATATTTTTACTGGGATTATAAAAATATACACTAAGCAATATTACAATAAAATTATTTTAGGAGAACACTGCTAAGAATGGATGGAATATGTGAGTTGCAGTCGCCAGATCAGTGACAGTATGTATCTAGGTACAGTTTCTCAAAAACAACGTCAACACGAGCTTGAAAGTTATAACTATAGCCTATTCATGGTAAAGTGAGAACTTTTGAGGCCGCTGTTACTTTTTTACTTTCAGCCATATTTTATCCTTTAACCACCTTTTAAAATAAATATGGCCATGTAAGAGATAAACAGAGCGTGTATATTCCACAGCATTCGGAAGTTACGTCTAAGGCTAAAATAAAAGACATTTATTTACTGTTATTCCAAGGAAGAGGTTCTTTCAAAGGTGCTCACTTGATAGTGGATAGCATATATTTGCAAATATTCTGTATACAGGCGCTCACTTTTACGACGAGCTTGCTTCACGCTGGCAAGGGTCCTACGGTATCAGTGGGAGGTTCATTCGCTGCTCATCGACTGCCAAGTCTTATATCTCTACCGCGTTACAAGATTTATGCATAAAATGTAACTATTTTTTTTTAAATATAATTTTAAATAATTTATATTCCTATGTATGTTTTATAAATAGGTAATATATACCTACAAATAATATATATATACATATATATATAATATGTTGGCGGCATCTGCGGGTTTTCCAATTATATGCGTTTTCTTCTGGCGCGGAAAAGTAATAGGGTTTTCTTCAGAGTGCCTCCATGTTTGAGTTTTCTCAGATTGCCTCCATATTTGGGTTTTCTCAGAGTGCCTCCATATTTTTTTATATGAAATATATGGCAGAAGACCTTGTGGGCGAATAAGACGGGCTCCTTAAAAGAGCATTTATTTATGACACCATCATTATCAGACAGGGAGCGCAGATTGAATGGGTATGAATCATATTATACTTATTTTTCTTTTGACGAACACACTTCCAAAGTTTGACCTTTGTCCTAATGTTATATATATTTATTTCTAACATCGGGTCTGTTACAACTATCACGCTAAACTATAAATTACATTTTTGTTTACTGTTTTTATCGAATATTTTTATGTGTTTTTGTTCTTCAACATATTAAAAAAATTGCAAGCCATCACTCGGAAAAGCCGCCAATTTTTTTTCTAACACAGTTTTATTAGTTCCGGGTTTCGACTCGGGGACCCTATATCATACGTTATACCTCACCTTGGTTGATTGCTTAAATCCTTATATCAGGAGCGCATTAATAATAAACAAATAACATAGCTAAAAAAAGACTTCAAAAGCTTGGATCAGCAATCGATTTGCACTCCGATTCTTATATCTCATGGCTAAAACTTCCGTTTCGCCTTTAATATTCACCGAACACTGAGAAAAATTATATGGAAAAACAATATGGTTACTGTGCCAAGATTTTCGGAAAAAGTGCCCATGACATTACGCAGGCCTGCATCGTGTTTCAAAAGCAGTGGGGAGATGAAGGAAAAAAAGAAGTTGCAGACATTTACTATGAAAAGTGCGAACCATACAGATCGTCAGAAGTTGTGAACAACAAACATGCTCTGCTAACATGTAAAGTAAAAAACGAAGATGCTGCAACTGTCCAGGATGCTGCAACTGTCCAGGATGCTGATGATGAAAATGTAGACTCCAAGACTGTTGGCGATGATGCTACAACTGTCCAGGATGCTGATGATGAAAATGTAGACTCCAAGACTGTTGGCGATGATGCTGCAACTGTCCAGGATGCTGATGATGAAAATGTAGACTCCAAGACTGTTGGCGATGATGCTACAACTGTCCAGGATGCTGCAACTGTCCAGGATGCTGATGATGAAAATGTAGACTCCAAGACTGTTGGCGATGATGCTACAACTGTCCAGGATGCTGCAACTGTCCAGGATGCTGATGATGAAAATGTAGACTCCAAGACTGTTGGCGATGATGCTGTAACTGTCCAGGATGCTGCAACTGTCCAGGATGCTGATGATAAAAATGTAGACTCCAAGACTGTTGGTGATGATGCTGTAACTGTCCAGGACGCTGATGATGAAAATGTAGACTCCAAGACTGTTGGCGATGATGCTACAACTGTCCAGGATGCTGATGATGAAAATGTAGACTCCAAGACTGTTGGTGATGATGCGAATTACGCATATTTTACAGATGATGAATTGATGGCATATGCAAAGTAAAAACGTTGAAATGTTGCTGATTATAATGGCAACTTGAACTTGGATGTACCCAGTACTATGGCCCAGAGGTATCTCGCAACCTGCCCATCGCAGAAGAGCGTGTATAATGGTAAATTGTTTCTCGGACCCGAGGAAATTATGTTTTTGTCTAGCGAAAATATACTATTGAACAATTACGTAATCAATGGGAGTCGAATACTGTATGAGTTGGTAAGTATGTTCGAGGTATGTTATCTGATGGGTTTTGCTGGAGTAGCTATTAGTATGGATGTCTGGCATAATTAACTGGTTTGTTGGTTGATAAAGTGATTTATATTAATGTCTGGTATGACGTTTGGCTGGTGTGTAATGATAATGCTGCTGTGACAAACATGTTGGACTGGTTTTTGGTATATTTTGTGGGTGTGTGCTGACGTATGTTTGAATTCTAGTACGCGGTATGGGCGAGTTGGTTGGTAGAGCAGATATTTGATTGATCTGCAAAAAATGTGGTGATCAGTGAAGAGATAAATTCGCTTATTGATCAACTCAGAGCTAGAGGTTTTATTGAATGACATATGTATGTGTGTGAAAAGGAATAAAAAAAACAAAAATAATTAATAATACAATGTAAATAATAAATTAAATTGATATATTCATAGTAGTATGTGTATCTGCTTCTCTGAAAGACTTATTTACTCGGTGGTGTTTTAAATCAAATTTACATGGTTGCATGCAGTAAGAGGGCTATAGTATTATTCCTTACTCGGGTTGTTTAAAATCGACTGAGTTCTATGTGACCAACGAATGAAATGAGGTGAACATTTTTTATGCAAGTGTTTAGACCAGTCATTCGTGTGGGAATAAAGTTGCATACAGGTCTTGTAAGAAAGCTTGTGTTTGGCATCTGTCAACATGAGACGTACGGTAATGACTTTGTGTTTATCAGCCTCTAAAATTTATAATATTATGAAACCTTTCAATATTGCTCACTAGTGAAACTTTTTTTGCATAACACTTTTGAGTGTATACCAGTTTTAAATATATATGGCACATTTGTTATTTTAAGAAATATTTTTTTTGCATACATACATTTATTCACATTTTTACAAAAAAAAACTTAATGCATCAGTTAAAATTTGTTTTAAAAAATTTTCGTACACATGGAGTTGACATATCAGAGTCTATTGAGGTGGTGGTGGTGGTGCTGATTGTGATACTTATGGTGCTGATTGTGGTGGTGGTGGAGTACATTAGCTGTGGTTCTTGGTTCATGGTGCATGAACAAACATATCGCCATTATTTATACAGTCCAGCTTGAATTTATATAAATGTTTTTGGGTAAATCTAGCTTCTCGAAGCAGTTTTTGCCTATTGACCAAGTATGTATTTCTCAATACTTCTATAATGTTGTTTACCATTGCATGATTCTCTGTACTTGATGTTCTTGGGGTCCCCGGGCATCGCATAAGATGGCGCTAGCTTCGGAGCACAGAGAGATGAACAGCACAATTACTATCTTCGCACACGAAGCTGGATACTACCCTGGAGGTCTCATGTGGTAAAAATTCAGCCCACTATAGACGAAAATGTATGTTCTCACTACATATATCAAAGTATATATAGCTGTAAATATCCCCACATTCATTTTTAAAAGTAATACCATACTGTACACAATGTAAGCCTCCATACATGTAGTCGTAGAAAGTGCTGGGGTTGCACATTATAGGATCAGGAAACAGGAAAACTTCTTCATCTTTCTCGCAGTCTTCAGAAAATAGTTCGCCACGATCATATCCAGGGTCTATGGTGGTTGGGCTGACTGACTGCTGACTGCAGACTAGGCAGAATATGATTGATTGCAGACTGGTACACAACTGGATGAATCTCTGAAGGTTGAGTCATTGGTTTCTTCACGGAAGGACGAGTCACCACTGTTGCTTGCATAGCTACTGCTGTGAGTCCGTTCTATATGTTTCTGGATCCACAATTCACAGATTATTGACATTTTCGAACATATTTACTTAATTCTTATAGAGTCCCATCTTCTTGGTCAAGAGGTTTGAGGACAAAAACCTTGCTTGAGTGAGTAATTTCTGCCTATAAATGGGGAAAATATCGTTCCCACACACCCTAGTATGCAGATCAAACCAGAATGGTTCATGGCAGTTCATAGCATTGTGCAGGTCCCCGGTATACGATTCAGCATATTGTAATGTCACTTTCTGGACGCTTCTTTAAACAGATTGCAATGGCACTTTCTGGACGCTTCTTTAAACAGATTGTAATGGCACTTTCTGGACGCTTCTTTAAACAGATTGTAATGTGTCAAAGAACGTTTCATTAGTATCCTTGACAATAAATGCTCGCATTTAGGACGAGTCTGGCCGGAGGTGGTACACTGGGCAGGTAATAAGGCAGCATGGCACTGGAACCAAGCAGAAGAAACCATCTTCATTCATGCTGACCCAATGTTCAATTCCGTTGCAGACTTGTACTTTCTCGTGGAGCCTGCTGACTCACTCTCTTTAGTTAACTCCAGTTACCAGACACTGCGCAGGTGCAGACCTTCTAACATTGCTACATGCTGGCTTAGGCTATCTGAAGGTGGGTTTTCGATTGACATAACAGAATAAGTGTGCAGTGTGCTTAAGATATGAATCAGTGTGTTCAAGGGCATTAGTTTATGGCTGTCGTGTGCGGGTCTTGACGGATCGAGTGCGTTCTTGGCATGACTTAAGATGTCGTTATATTTTATTTATATCCTAAGTACAAGCCAAGACAAAGTAGCCAATCAGAGCCTAGTGAGTTTTGTTGTTGGTGGGAAACTATTTAAAGCTTGTATTTAGGTTATGTCGCATTGTTAAAGCGCATGAAAGTAATTATTTTAATCGAGAGACAGTATCTTCTTAATTTAAATAACAGTTCATGATCATGTTTTCTTTCTTGGAAGAGGTTATTGAATTCTATTTAATTAACCTTTGCAGTTTTATTGATGCAAATGTCCAATCTTGGCATCGGCTTCCCCATCCATAAGATATCACTAGTTTTTTCAAAATGTTTACACAAGCAGCAACCACAAAAAATTCAATATATGTAAATAATCTTCACTCTTGTCCGTATTTCCAAGTTATATTGATTGCTTTCATCTTCTACAATTCCGATTGGCTAGACATAACAGTTGCTAATTCAATCATAAACTTCAAATCTTCTTATTGTTGATTTTACATTCTTATCGAGTCATTAAATACAATTCTTAATTATGCAGTCTTGGCACTATGCCGATTGTGAAAATGACCTGGAATCACGCACAGACTCCAGTTACCAGACACCACGCAGGTAAAAGCCTGTGAAAATGTTAGAGCTATTCCCATGCACATGATCATCCGACGCCATTGAGATTGTGAAAATTACGTGAAAGCACGTACACATGCAGTTACCAGACACCGTGCAGGTGCAGACTTGCTAACACTTCTTGCCATTGTTTTAAACTTTGACGAGGTCAGCTGCCTTGCCTGCATTATATCATTGTAGTGTTGTCGGTCTCCAAGCCCTCGGATAAAATGAAGAGGGCAATGATGTGTTGTGTTGAAACATGGTATTGTACTGTGGTAGTTTTGCAGTCGATATAAGAGACTAATAAGTAAGGCATATAAATACTAGACCAGTTGAAATCTAGCAACGGTTCACTCAAGTTGTCTGACAACTGATGAACTGAGCTGCACGACTCGTTGAGTGAAGAGGAGGCATTAAACGACTTATCGAGTGATGAGGAGATGTATAACCTAAACATAGAAAAGGAGCTATCTTCTCTCCTGCTGCCGAAGCATTCGTCGCTACTTGGTCTCAGTACCTTGGTACCTTGAAGCGAATAGATCATTAACTCGGAGCCTAGCCTTATCAGAGGTGCTCGATGATGAGAAGCAGGTCACCCAAGATATTGTAGAGGATGTACGTGCCTTCGTCGAAGAAGTTGCTGAGGACTCCCGCAAAAAAAATGTGTAGGGAGTGGTATCTTCCCTGACCTGGCCCAACTTCGAAGTCTGCGAGAAGTTGGTGATCTACATGTAACCATCATCTAGGACTGTGAAAACATATATATATATAGCATTACATAGGGGTAGGAAATATCCTATGTTCAATGTAGGGGGGTATAACATTTTTTCTAAGTTTAGAGTGAGTTACAAAGTCCCATCATGTAAATAAAAATATACTGAAAATAAGTCTGGGAAAATTAAAAAAAAAAAAAACTTCATAAATAATTATGCCAAACAGAAAAATCTTATAAAACTTAAAAATATACTTAAAAATATGTGTACTTATAAAGATACTTAAAATAAAAACTTATTGCTGGTCTACATAAGTCTGGGGTATTAAAAAAACATAAATAAAGATGTAATAAAAATACTTATTGCAGGAATAGTAAAGAAACTTATTGTATCTAAATAAAAAATGTAATATAATTACTATATGTAAATAAAAATTTAAATACTTAAAAAATAAATATACAAGTTTATAATCTTAATAAAAAAAACTTAAAAATGTAATAACAAATAACCACAAGATATATAAGCTTTATACTTGTTATAAACCCTTGTCCTAGAGCCTGTCATGATAGTCGAGTGGTCTAAGGCATCAGTATGGCGACCCAAGGTTCGACAGTTCGAACCCTCATTCTTCCAGATGGTATTTTGAGTTCTAAAACAGCAGCGCGCCTAGCAGCCAACTCCCGAACCAACATTGTGGTCGAGCGACACCAGCACTGTTAGCAGCAGCATGTATGGCAGTGGAGCAAATGCGACTGATCGAACGAGAGTGGCACCAGCTCCCCTTGCAGTCAACTTTAGAACCAAGATAGTATCCTCCAGCAATGTATAAACAAATGACAAACGAATGTGAGAAACAAGAGAGGAAGAGATGTAGCGATGTAGAGGCGAAGTAAGAGAGTGAGATAGAAAGAGGAAGAAAAGAGACGGAATGAGAGAAATGAAAAAGGGAGCATGCAGAGAAAACCCCTGGAATGCAAGAGAGGCAACATGGAACGACAGAGCATGAAAACACAATGTGGAATGATAGAGCATGAAAAGACACAGTAGCTACCAAGATGGTGGGTCCAAGATGTCAATGTACTTGCTACCAAAATGGTGGCATACTGGCTACAAAGATGGCGGAATCCAATATGTCTGCTGCATGACCGCAATGACAGAACGGGAAGTCCGGAATCCGAAATGGTGGACATGTCCTCAGATGTTCTCACCCATCCCTTTGGTCTGGAGTCTACCAAATCTATCTACTCACTAAATCTCACAGCAGTGTTGTAACCTTAAATGTGCAAAGTTTTAAGACGACCGGATATAATGAAAATGGGTAAAATTTGATTTGCATAGAGAGAGAGAGAGAGAGAGAGAGAATGATACGGAAATATTGTCACGGAACTGTGTTTGTGTGCAAAGTTTCGAGTCATTTTTATTTGTGGGAGTGGGTCAAAATTGACTTACAATATTATATCCTAACTAGCAAGTGATGCTAAATAAAAGCGCGTAAAATATTTCACGTTAGCCGGTTTTCAGCCAGACAGTAGAATTGAACCAAGCCAAGATTTGCTTAGCTGAACTAGATCGAACTATTTGGCAATTAGAGAGCCCTTGAAAGGAGCAGGAGGCCGCGTGATCAGTGTAGAGAGAATATAAGGCACTAGAAGACGAAGAAGCCAAAGGACACGACCTTGGTTCACATACAGATGTCGTCTACTGCCAGGAAACGCCGCATAGTTTGCAGACAAGCGGAGACGTTACTAGTGGCACGTAAATTAACGCTGGGAACATCGAGTGACGTTTACACGTTTCCACAAGTTTATATAGAGAGCTCCCTTCACGGAAAAATGAGCACTTCTGAAAGACCTGCTTAAGATCTATATGTTTACACGTTGTGTATTTCTCCACCTAATGTAAAATTAACATTGCCATGGGCCTCATCACTTTATTCATACGTCGGTCAGGCGAAACTGTGGAATCAACAGAAAAGTAAATATGTTACAAATCTGGTCATTTTATACACTTCGATAAATTAAAAAAAAAAAAAACAGAAAGCGAAAGAATTAATTTAAGTTATCACAATGGTTACCTAACACTGTTTATTTGACGTTAAAATATGGAACTATTTTCCATCCATTATTACCAACTTTACTGGACGCATGTCACTCAGTCCGCCCGTTAAAGATTATGTTGGTAGGAGCAGTGACTTTTTTCTAAGGTTAATTTCAAAAGTGCTCACTTTATCGTAAACAACCTTTAACAATGTTATCCCTCCTCATTCGTTTTCTACAACTCATAGAAACCCACAGTAAAATAAACTTCTGCAAAGTGAAATTACATTACCATGGTTTTATCCTGGCCCAATAACAATGTATTAAAAATAATCAAGCTAACAAGATTAGGTTAAAGGTTAGAGGTACCACTATAACTAGCACTCTACTGATGGTTGGAATACAAATATTCCATTAATACTTTTTAAAACAAATTTGATAATTTTAAAATAAACATTCATATGTATACAAACAAAATCTTAGACCGAAAAATAAATAATCTTATTTTGAGGGCTATCTTTCAAATAGTAAACTGCGTAACTATTAATACTAGGGTAGAAATCGTTATATAATATTGACCATTTATGATTTTCCTACTTTGGATTCAAAAACGTGTAGAAGTCAATTAACGTGTTGAGTGTTCATTCAGGTACTACGTTCCCTTAAGCCGGAATCACATAGCCCCGACCAACACAGCACGACACGACCAAGAACGCAACCACGACACATTTCAATGCGACTACTTGAATTTACAGCACGACCGACACCACCCTCTCGGCATTTAATCTAACTATTTAGAAGGTGCTGATAGGCTACGTTAGTCTCAAAGGAAGAGGGAAATTTGTAAAACATAATGGTGACAAATTAGTATTGCTAATGCATACAAAGGTAAAAATTATTATTTTTAAGAGTAAGATACAGTAGTTTTCAATTTATTTTTCTTTTAAGCTGCGTATTTACAATTGTAGGGAAAGCTTGCAATACAATTTCATTTTGCAAGGTTGTACATTCTGTGCGTCGTGCCGCACGACACGACGAAGAATATAAATCATTTCTAATCCAAAATTGCTGGTCGGACGACAGAATCGGTCGGGCTTATGACAATCTATCTTGTATTTCATTGGATTTTGGCCGTCGTGTCGTGCTCGTCGGGGCTATGTGATTCTGGCATTACATTTTTTAAAGCGCAAACGCAGTGATTGAAAGTAGTGTAGTGTAGACTGCGTGACTCTCGCAGGAACACCCCGAGGGAACCCACACTAGCTCCACACGAGGCGTCCAGAGCTTGCTCCCCCACCCCCACCCCTTATCAACCTGTTAATATAAATATTTTACTGATAAGGGGGCATAATCATTATAAACTGTTAGGCAAGTACAAAAAACTGACACTTTAAGTTATTATTCCTTTTTTTTTACCTTGCATTTGATAATATTCTTTTTTATTTCGCTAATACTTAACAGTGATTTTACATTCTTAGAAAGATAATATACCCAGCATAAAACTTAAGAAATATTATAAAACATATTAAGACGATACTTGAGATTACACTGGAGCAAATGTGGCTATTAACAAAATATTGGAATATTATATCAGATAAGCTGATATCTGGCAATTGTTAACAATGGGATACTAAACACCCTAATTTTATGTTTAAATATACAATTTTTCCTAGATTATTTTAGTTAATCGTTCAGAAATTGTACTTGTTTATAAATTAACTATTGGCGGTAAATAATATTAAAAAAATTTAACAAAATCTTTAACAATTATTGAACGCATTCTAAGATTTATTTATAATAAACTATATTTAATGTTGCTAATCTCTTGATGGGGCCACGTTGGCTAAGCGGTTAGCCTGCTCGCCTCCCACCAAGGTTCAATCCCCGGCCGGGTCACCACCGGATTTTTGAACATGGAAAATATCGGCGGGTTTTCTCGGGTATCTCCCGTTTCCCCCGCCCTTTCATTCCTGCACTGCTCCGTATTCACCTCAATCGCCCTCTTCGGCTCTCAAGACCTCGCTGTTAAGAGCCGTATCTCTTCACAACCGTGACCACTCTGACTCGCGATCCTAAAATACGCCCTCCGTGCTCCAGCACGTGTTCGGAAACACCGGCACCGGAAATAACGTCTATTTGTATATTTTGTGCAAACAAAATATGCAATTTTTCGCGCCCTGTATCATGCAGGTTAAGTTGGCACCACTGCACTCTAAATGTTAATCAGTGAGAATTTCACTGTTTCAATCAGTCAAACGTATCTGACTGATTCAACAGTCACTTCAGTGAATTTAATTGATGAATCAGTGAAAAATGCCAGATTTATTTCGCTTGTTGACTCAGCGACATTTTCCACTGATACAACAGTCATTTGTTTAACTGATTACTCAGTGGTTTATTTGTGACTGATGGATCAGTTAAACAGCGTGTAAAAATGGCCGTCAAACAACGTTTAAAAATGGCAGTTAAACAAAGTTTATCAAGTGAAATAATATGAATAAACTAATAAAACCAATACGAAATACTTTCTAAACTGTGTTTCGTCTTTCAAAACGCCATTTTATGATTCAATAGGAACACGCGGCCTTTCATTCCATTTTTACGTCTTTCATATCGTTTTCATGTAATCGTCACAGCTCTTAGTTTGAAGGGTTAATCTACATAAAATGTGATGGAGAGGGCACTCGTGAATACTATTCGCTTTAACAATCGCAACGGTGCCAATTAAACCAAAAACGAATTGTAAGAGTATACAATTTAAATCTTCATGATAATGAGAGGAAAATATAACACCTATATTTTCCTCTCATTATTTCAAGTTGGCGTCGTAGCGAAGTTGGCAAGGTAAAGGCCATGAGTCGAAAGGAGTGAGAGTTCAGTCCCGGCAACCTCCAGAAATTTCTTTCCTTTTCAAAATCACGGTGAATTGCGCAATACTAATAGTCAACTATCTTAATTATGTTTAGTTTATGTAATTATTTGGCTACATTCAATAAAACCCACATTTAATTTGCCACTGTAGTCAGCCGTCACTTATTCAATCAGTGGAATAATTTTACGTCAATAATTCAATCACTGAAATTCTTTCACTGAAACTATCAGTGGTTTTCCACTGATTCTAAGTGGAGCTATTATCACTGATTAGAGTAATTGAATTTCAGTGGTTCCTCACCGATTCGAATTTAGAATGTGACGTCACGAGAACTGTTTCTAGGCATACGCCCGCTCAACTCGACAGTATGCTAACAGACAACTCGACAGTATGCTAACAGACAACTCGACAGTATGCTAACAGACCACATGACTGGCAAGTTACTTACGATTATATTTTCCAACGTTCTTTATATTCATTTACTAATACATTGTACGTATTTGTTTTCATTTATTTCTATTAGTCTCGGAAATTTGTATTTAAATTTAAATTGTCCTAATTTTACCGATGTATACCACTGTATACCTTCAATACTCACTTTACGCTAAAAGTCGTGCACTTCTTTTCTACCTGATGTTCATTCGGCGTCACTTCAACTATTGTAATATGTTTGTTAGAACATACTACAAATGTATTATAATATTTTATACATGTGCATACATGAGTATAGACTGTTCACGGTAAAATGAGCACTTTTGAATGCCCTGCTTAAGATCTACTTGTGTGCACGTTGTGTATTCTTCCGCCGTATGTAAAATTAACATTGACATGGCCTCATCACTTTATTAATGCGTCGGTCAGGCGAAACTGTGAAGTTATCTTACAAATCTATTAATTTTTATACTTCGATGCTTAAAAAAAAACAGAAAACGAAAGAACTATTTTAAGTTATCACAAATGGTTACCTAACACTTTTTATTCGAGTTAAGATATGGAACTACTTCCCCTCCATTGTTTACCAACTTTACTGGGTGTATGTCACTCAGTGTGCCCTTTTAAATATAAGCAGGTATGGGCAGTGACTTTTTTCTAAAGTTGATTTCAAAAGTGCTCACTTTGTCGTGAACAGTCTTTAGTATGGCGTACTAGGGGGAAAAAGGGGGGGGGGGGGGTACATGTGCTAGGCGGATACTGGAGCCAGCGTCGTCAGATTCAGCTGTTTATTCTCTGTCGTTCTGGTCGGGCGGTGGCCATATTGGTTCAGAATGCCCTAGTTTTAGTTTAAAATTAAATTTTTATTCGAAATTTCCCTTTTTTACGTTGAAATTTATCTTTTTACCTCGGGATATTTCTAAATTACCTTAAAACATGCAAAAGGATGTTGGCTCATAAATTTGGTGACATGACTCATGAATGTCGTGGCATTACACCTGAATGTGGCTTGAAAACCTTGAAAATCGGAAGATTGACATCCGCAATCATTACCCAATAATATATGCTCATAAATACTGGTTCATTTATTTCATTTTACTAACGCTTACATTGCAAACTAAAATACGTAGGCTGGTTATTGCATTTGACATATCACCAGTTGCATAAATTCGAATATTTTGTCACGATTAATTACATGTTTATGTCCATTGCCATATTGGATTCTATAGGCATACGTGTGTTACACAGCTTCTTGATAATGTATTGTGACACGTGTATTGTACGAAAATATCTGAATACAACATAGTGTCCATCCTGTCTCAAGTCATGTTATAAGCATTATAGTATGACCCCAGCTTTTACCAATTATAAATGCAATTGGCCATTCATCAATCGCTAGGATATGTAGGTAAATGGTATGTAGGTAAAATATTTCTATAGTTGTCATTTTGAAAATAAGTGATTAATACATTTAAATTGCATAATATGCATGGCTTACTTCTTGCCAAAGTTTGTGGGAATTGGTTGAGTGGTTTTTGGAGTATAACATAAAATCTTTATTTTTCATGTTGTGCCATCTTCCACAAGGGCGGAACAACAATACCTATATCTAAATTCAATGATTACGTGATCCACTGCCGACATACAAAACTTGCCATAAATCAGTTGAATGGTTCCCGAGTTATTACATAAACCAAATTTGAAAATGGTCTCCATTTGAAAGTAAGCGCCTGATGTGGGGGGAAAGCCAAATGTCCGTAGTCAGTACTTGGTGAAATACTCGATCTTCGCAAGTTGTTCACATTTCTGGTCATAACACACTCCAGACGACAAGTCTTGGAGAGGTACGCAAGCGTCCATCTTCCTTCAATGCTGACGTGGAATGACAACCAGGGTGGTTTCTTGGGGGGGTAAGAATTCGTAAAAAGTGCGCGCGCGAGCTGTGCATACTCACTCTCCGTCTTCCATATTTTTACTCAAAAGATTCTCTAACCATAAATACTTCAGTGCTGCTAATTTTATGTCCCTTCATTACAGGATCTAAAATTAACGACTGTGAGAGACATACGTGCATAACAATTTAAAATATATGTACATTCAAGAATCAATTATTACCGATATATTTAACTGGTGACATAATTCCTTTTATGCATTTCACACCAACAGTCACCAATGTTTGCTACATATTAATATAAGTAGCAAAATTCTCACAGTGTGTTTAGACAGGAGTACTCTAATGAAATTTCTTTCATGACTGGCGCCTTAAACAGAAGACGCTGAAACCAGATGGTTCGAAAAGAAACAGATTGACGGCATAATATTGCAGTAATGTGAGAGTCGGCAGATGACTCTCTCCTTGGAGAGTATATAGTTAGTGTCACTCCGGCCTGCGGAAACATGCTGCAAATAGTGGTTCTCAGGTAGTTCGGGAACAGCCGTACTGACAATAACTTTTTAAAAAAATCTGGCAGTATTCCTCTTTCATCGTGTATATGTTCCAAATTATTCTAATTTGAGCTTTAATGCAGCTAAAGTCAATTATATATTTTAGTTTCAAAAGTAATAAACATCATTATGATTAAATACATAAAGTATATTTAAAAGTATCAGCCATTGGCTTACAACTGTGGTTAGCATTTTCCCATTTTTGAATTCCACCAGACACATTCATGAGTCATGCTGCATATTAATAATTCAGTCAATTTTTTGCATCTGTTCGGTGAATTGTTTGGAGATCTCGAAGGAAAAAAAAGAGAATTATCGAAGGGGAAAAGAAGATTTTTGATGGGGAAAGGAGAATATAAAGTAATAAGGAGAAATGTTTAACAAAAAAGAGGAGATCTTGAACGGGTACAATAAGCGCTCTACCGGAATGACACAGGCATGGTGAGACTACGTCATCTCCTGCAGCTCTCTTCTCTACCCCACAACTGGTATTAGACTGTGTTTGTTTACCTTTATGTTTGTTTCGCAGTGTTGGAATGTTCTCGAAAGAACATTTTAACAAGTTTGTATGTGATGTTGTTTGTTAGTAACCGTCTTCACGGAAGGGCTGGTCTTTTGGGCCTGATCTTGTGGGCGTGGCACCACCATACTTGCTTACACATTTCGTGGAACGTTTGAGAGTTTACGATAGCTTCTTTGTTGCGTAGTTTCATCTTTCTACTGCAGTGTTCTTTCTCGCGAAAGTTGGCCTGTGCCGTGATGTTGTTACTTGGCCAGATGTTAGTCATGTAACTTGAAGGTATGTGCGAAGCAGTCGAAAGAACTGCTCTGCTAATGGCTGGAACGGTAGTGGAGTGTTGGTGCAGTGTTTATCTAATGTACTGTGTTTGTTGTGTTGTGTCTAATGTGTTGTGTTTGTTGTGTTGTGTTGTGTGGCGATGCAGGAGCCAAGTCTTCCTCTTCCCAAGACTGAATATTTGTGACCCGCGCTTGCCTGCTGGCCGGTGTGTGCATCTGTGAGTACACTCACTTCCTAAACGGTTGTTTCACTCGCGTCCTACACTCCCTCGCTTTTCTCCAAACTCCTTTTGCGCCCGCTGCTCCGGATTGCCCCCCCCCCCCCCCTCATCTAGTTTCTCAAGGAAACCTACCCGTTAGGACTTGAGCTTGCAGCTATCCTATCGCAACAATAGTCTGAGTGACACCTATAAAACATAACGTATTGTAGAGAGTACTCTGCCAGCTAGTAAACCCTGCCAAATTATAGCTTTATTTATCAGTACATATTGTCTGGGGGTTAGTAGTATTCACTAGCCCCCTCCCCTACAACTTGCAAACAATATGTGAGAAGGTTTGGCAGTTTTTATCCTCAGTCTGATCTTCGCTCAGCGAGTAATTCGAATGCTTCCTGGCTGCTTGAATAAATACAATGCATTTAAGGGTCTTCGGAATTTCGCACCATTTAATTATGCTGTATATGCATTAATGTAAACCGTAGAAAGTGGGCTAGTGCGTATTTTAAAGTGGGACTGTAGTTTTCTTCTGCAACGGTACGTGAACATAACAAGTAACGCAGCCAGAAACACAAGGAGTCGTTCATTTAATAAGCATTAATATTCTGACAGCTGCTGACCACAATTAGGAGAATGAGGTAAAGTCTGCAGATCAATTCAGTAAATTATCTTAACAAGTTTGAATCTCACAGCTGTCAATTCGGAGGAGAATACGAAAAATACATGTCAATGAAAAAAAAAATCCTCGCATGGGCAATGTTTTCCCCCTCGAGTATAGAACTTTGTCCTCGTGTATTGGGATTGTTTCCACGAATACAGGACGCATCTGAGAAAGAACATGCAGCATTTTTAAAAACATTGCCAACATTTACAGAGCACCCAGTTTAGCCAGAGATACTCCCGCATAGGGTTGTGGCTTTCCTCAAGGCCTTTACTCAATTGAAAACTTTAACATTTGACTTTACGTTTGCTTTCTCACCTGTTGTTTCTTATTGAGCTTGACACTATGAAACCGTCAAAGGTAAAGCCAAGTACTCTTCACTTTACGATTTCGAAAAGTTGAAATTTTAAGTCTAAGTCAAGCAGCCATTTTGCCGAGAATCTAACGGAGATCATTTGGAAAGTGCGTTATTTTATTGTAGGGCGATTTTAATCTCGGTATCTTGAACAAAGCTCGTCTTAAATTAAATAAATTTTCAAACAAGTATAATGTGAAGAGGATATATATGAATTGCCATATTTTAATAAAGTAATCAGATATATTTTTGTTTTGAAATAAACTGATATCAATTTTTAGCCTATTTAAATAAAAAGTACGTAAAATGCATTCCTGGATATTATCATAATTATTTACATAACAAGATGCACATTTTTACGAAGCTCTCAGAACCGATGTTCAATTGTCTGAACTCTGACTTTACAATGGTATTGTGTATTGGTGGTTTGGTTAGAGGAAAGGAAACGTAAAGCCAAATGCTAAATTTTTGTATTGTGTAAGAAGCTTAGGATTGCTTCCTCAAAAGTACAATCTGCCAGAGCAACATGGGGGGAGGGTGGACACCATGATAACATTGTAAATTATTATTGGGCGCCAAATTATTATGTAGTGCCAAATTAAATATGTGATGTATATGTGGTATTATTTCTGTTAGTAATGGTTTAAGCGTATAACACACACATTGATACTGTTACATCTTGTAGCACCTTTCTGCTTATCATGCTGGCTTGGAGGTCTCTGGAACTCTGAGATTATTACACAAGTGACACTCATGCGGAAACCTCTAACCACTGCGAGGAAAGAAACACATAAGTAAATTCAAAATACTTTACTAAAATAATAAAAATAGGAAAGAATCAAAACAAATAACTAGCGATTACAGGGAAATTAGAATAACTACATAGTCCTCTTGAGAGTTACTTGGTGCTGCGCGTCAAGGTCAAGAAGCGAGGGAGCAATACGGGCGACACTAACACGCACGCCTAGTGTCTTATCGCTCATATGTGCAAGCCGTGCAGTGTTTCCGTCGTGACGCTGTACTGTGTAATTCAGATCTGTAACAGTGGGGTGTTATTACACGCGATGAAAACCCACAGATTAAACTACGTCCGTATATTTGTACTTTTCTCTTGCCGCTTAAGGAAACTGCACAGGCAAGCTTTAGAAATGTGATATTTGACCATCTTCGCGAATTTTTTTCTCCAAGAATGTACTAAATATGACAAAAGTAAAATAATAGGGACACAGATAATAGTTTTTTTTTTTTTTTCATCTTTTCTGACAAAAAGTCGTATCTGCAGAACATTTATTATCGAGATACGCGTATTCGCGCAAACAACAATTTCATAAAAAGCGTGCAGGTCCTTATAACTCTCAAGAGCCGTCTTCGAGATAGTACAGCGCAGAACGGGAAGATATGAAATTTACGCCGACGTGACGGTCTGGCTCGATGCCCTCTGCTAGTTGTAAACGTCACTTGAACGTAACGGAAACTTGAACCAGAGATGCATGTCAGGACTCGGCGAGGTGTGATGCGCCATGGTACTTGTATCCGACATCTCGTGACGGATGCATACGCAGACTACGTGGCTATTAAATTTACGCCGACGTGACGGTCTGGCTCGATGCCCTGTGCTAGTTGTAAACGTCACTTGAACGTAACGGAAACTTGAACCAGAGATGCATGTCAGGACTCGGCGAGGTGTGATGCGCCATGGTACTTGTATCCGACATCTCGTGACGGATGCATACGCAGACTACGTGGCTATTAAATTTACGCCGACGTGACGGTCTGGCTCGATGCCCTCTGCTAGTTGTAAACGTCACTTGAACGTAAAGGAAACTTGAACCAGAGATGCATGTCAGGACTTGGCGAGGTGTAATGTGCCGTTGTACTTGTATCCGACATCTCGTGACGGATGCATACGTAGACTACGTGGCTATTAAGAAATGTTTTCTCTCGAGTGGCTGATTCGTGTTTTCCGCTAGTGCCTCTGACTCGGCGACGAACAGTGGCAGAAGTGTGTGTAGTTGTGGCGTTGGGCCTGATGTTGTTGAACACAGTGAAGTTGTGTCGGCGTGCGCAGATAAGATACAGATCTCGTTGGCTGCGCACAAACAAACTCCGTGTCCCAACATTGAACAGTTTTTCTGCCAACACGTCTAGCGAAAACGGTAAGGTTTGGATTTTAGGTTAGTAAACTGATTTGTATACAAACACTTGGAGATGTTTTTATAGTTCCTCGAACCAGTTTGTAATGCTTTTTGATTAAATTCAAAATGGTAAAGGTATTTTATTAATATAAAAGTGCTTGTCATTTAAAATTTGAAATGAAAACAAAACACTTTTATCGCTGTTGGCCATGTGACTTTGACAGTTGTGTAGGTTTGGGGTAGGTCAACGTTGGGCACATGCGAGAAGACGAATAAGCAGTCTACCTCATCTTTAGTGCATGGGTGAAACTGCAACTTGCAGCTGTTATCTGCTGAAAAGAATGAACTACTTACTTTAAACATGAAAACTGTTGTGTGTACAGCGGGTGGGACATCCATGCTACTTGACTTCTTCCTTCAATCACGATAAAATAGCGTCACGCCCTGTTAAACTACATTTTACCTACTGCAACTCAAAAATATATATTTTCCACATTTGTAGAAATAATATACTTTGTCAGACGAAGATCGCAGATAAGTGGTACAGGGCACAAACTTCAGAACTCTCAGTTCGTGTGTGATATTGTGCACCAGCAGGCTGGCCGGGGTTCTTAACCTGCTCATTGTCTCACTTGGGGAGGGAATTATGATTATGGGGTACTTTTGTTACACTTAGTAGTCAAATGTGTTTCCCACATTTTATTTCGAATTGAAATTAGAATAAACGAAAAAAAAAATTAATTAATTACCATTGTGTCAATGTTTTAACTTTTGTTTTTTTAGTCATGCCCATAAAAATACAAGTAAAATTGTATATCATATTATTAAGTACACACACTAAATTGGAATCAGTGGAAAACCACTGATTCGCAGTGAAATTCAACTACTCGAATCCGTGAAATTATCTCCGCTTAGAATCAGGGGGAAACCACTCTTTGTTTCAGTGGAAAAATGCCACCGATTGAACGTGAAAGAATTTCACTGATTGAATAGGTGATGTACAACTGCAGCAGTGAATTAAATATGGGTTTTATTGAATTTGGCAAAATAATTACGAGAAATTGACATATTTACGATGGTTTACTACTTATATTGCTCAAGCTATCATAATTTAAAATAGTAAAAAAATTTCTGCAGGTGCCGGGAATTAACTCACACATCTTCTCCAATTCTTTTTTGGCTGTAAATTACCATCCGGGCTATAATTCAAGTTGATAGTAAAGAGGAAAAATATATATTATATTTCCTCATCGAAAGCGTATAGTTTTAAATCGTATTTCCTCACATTTAGTTTTTGGTTTAATTGGTTGGTACCACAAGGATTGTTAAAACTGATAGTACATATGAGTGCACTCTCCTTACCACATTGTATGCAGTTGAAACCTTCAAACAGAGCGCTGTGATGATTACATGAAAACGAAGTGAAAGACGTTAAAACGGAATGAATGACTGAATGTCCATATAATCTCATAAAATGGTGTTTTGAAACACGAAATACATTCTAGAAAGTCTTTTTTTAATGTATTTGTTTTATTAGTTAACGCGTTATTTCACTTGATACACGTTGTTTAACAGACATTTTTACACTTTGTTTGACAGCCATTTCTACATCAGTCAAAAAACAAATCACTGAAAAACAGTGAAAAAACTGACTGATGAATCAGTGGAAAATGTCGCTGAATCAATAAGTGGAGGTAAACTGGCGTTTTTTTCACTGATTCATCAGTTAAATTTTCTGAATTTAACTTTAACTAAATTTAACTTTAAATTTAACTAAAATAACACCATACAACACATGACTGTTGAATCAGTTAGATACTGTTAACTGATTGAAAGAGTGTAATTCTCACTGATTCAGATTTAGAATGCATGCAGTTAGACTAGGATCGGAAATCGTTTAACTGGCAGCCAGACAACCAAATGTGAGAACGTTAAAAATTGATCTTATTATCAGCGAATTGGTCTTGTCTATCGCATCGACCATGAACCTCCCACTAGTCGCCGTCTAAAGAGACGAAGTGACAAAACATTCTTGTGTTCATTTTAATTATTTGATAATAAATAATATATTTTGCATCTGTTCAAAATCTGGTGGAAGCCTCGGACTATCTCGAGGCACTGCCTTAGGAAACAAGCTGTGGAAACCGTGAGTGAGAAACCAGGTACATTAAAAATAAAGTTCCCTAGAGTAAGTGTACATAGAACAGACCGAACAATTCATATAATAATTCAGTTAACGAGCGACTGTATATTTTCGCCGTGGCAGCAAAGTCGTATAGATACTGCGCGTGAGAGAATGTGTTAGAAAGCTGTGAGATGTGGCAGCAAAGTCGTATAGATACTGCGCGTGAGGGAATGTGTTAGAAAGCTGTGAGATGTGGCAGCAAAATCGTATAGATACTGCGCGTGAGGGAATGTGTTAGAAAGTTGTGAGATGTGGCAGCAAAGTCGTATAGATACTGCACGTGAGGGAATGTGTTAGAAAGCTGTGAGATGTGGCAGCAAAGTCGTATAGATACTGCACGTGAGGGAATGTGTTAGAAAGCTGTGAGATGTGGCAGCAAAGTCGTACAGATACTGCGCGTGAGGGAATGTGTTAGAAAGCTGTGAGATGTGGCAGCAAAGTCGTACAGATACTGCGCGTGAGGGAATGTGTTAGAAAGCTGTGAGATGTGGCGTTTGTTCTTTGATAATTGACAATGAGAGCAGAGAGTACACTACGCGAGTGATGAGCTGGAAGGAAATGAAGCTGTGCGAGTGAGTGCAACACACGTACGTACCACTCCGCATGTTGCCATGGATACAATGACGTCACGCAGTTGCCGCTCAGCGGGGCGCTATCAGGAAACACACCAGGGGGGGGAGAGAGAGAGAGAGAGATAGAGCAAGCGCTTGCGTCTTATCGGGTGGACTGGCAGGCTTGTGGCCAAAGACGATGCGTCGCCAATAGTTAAGAATATTTGTTTTGGGGGCCGCCTACCTGACGCGACAAGGCACAGGAGCGAGCGAACGCGAATAAAGTACCGCATCGCCACTATGCGTGAAGCACTAAACTAGCGCGCAAGCTTTTTGTCGAACCGTTTTTTCTATAGGACTTTAAGTGGTGACCATATAATTTTACTTCTGGAAAGTCAGATCCAAAGTTCAATGCAGGATTGTATCTGAATTTCACGTAGATCCGGTCAGCACATTATGACATACGGCAGTCTGAAAATACTGTTTTTAGCTATGTTGGAAATAGTGGTTCTAACATACGTAGTGTCTTGAAAGCGACATTCCGTCATCGCCTGAAGTTTGTTTTCTTTTCGTATATTAGCACATTGGACGCACGTGGAATAGTTTCGTAAAGAAAAACGGATCTCCCAACACACAGCAGCACATTTCAAGCGTCTGGTAGGCGGCCCCCTTAATGTCCAAAATTGTTTTATGTTTTCTCACACATTGTAATTAAAAATTACACTTCCATTAAAAATGTTTTAGCTGGATTGGGCTGTAAAATATTATGTATTGATTTTTAGAGAAAAAATTACAGGATTGAAAATAATTCAAGATTTAAATCGCATGACAAAAATATTAAAAAACAGTGAATAAATAAGATTAGTTATAACGGGGATAAAAGTCACCATAACGGCATGAATAAATTTATTGGAAATCCATTTAAAGTGTTAGAATGAAATAAATTTAAAACGGCTACAAGTTAAACACTAACTGCACGCGAACCAAGTGCTGAATGCCAAGGAAAATGCTTTCTGGCAGTTCTATGACAAACTCTTTAGCTGAACTCAAAATTTCTGTGTAACTAGCTTATTGACATAATATGATTAGAAAATTAAACGTAGAATCCTTTTCACGCCAAATCAATCGTAAATTTATTTTCCCTTTATTTTGGAATTTTCGTGTAGTTGCTGTTAACATGCTACAAGAACGTGCCGCGGATATATATATATGAACGTCCTTTCGAGGAAGAAATGAAAGGAAAGTGTGTACCCCACTTGCCAGCCAGTCAGGAACTGTTAGGAATGGAGCGCTGGCTAATCCAACTGCACTTATCAATGCAGGACTACTCACTAAGTAAGTCAGATAAAGAGACGAAGCTCAATGCTATTTTGGAGGGTCGTTATTTTCCTCTATGTTGGGGCTATCAGGTAGAATTTGCTGCCAACCGTACAACTCTCAAAAATAATTATTTAAATTCTCAGACAGACGTTTTAATTACTGCTAATAACAATTTGGTAAAAATTTTATAATTAAATGCTGTATTAACGAACGGTAAGATGGAACTAAATGTGTGTTTAGCAATTGATGGTAGAGAATACATAAGTTGGCTACTCTGTTAACTGAAGCTTTAGACAGAAAGTAGATGTATAGTACGAGTTGTTTCTCAACATTCTACTACGAGTAACACCAGCGAAACAAAGGTGTGGTAGTTTTTGTGGTACGAACACTGTTTGTATAAATACGTGGTTTATATGTTTGTGCGCTTCTCCTGACCTCACATAGATCTGATTCCCCCCCCCCCCCCCGCATAACTGTCGAAACCACGTGACCTGGTTAAAGGTTCACACATTCTTTATTCGTAGGTACAAACACGTACACTTCCCCTGGCCGAAATGTGTAGCATCTTCTACTTCCCACATGGGTTATTGGTGGGTTCTAGAAGGTATAAAAAACAGCACCTTGCAGGATTGCCAGCTCCTCGGCAGAAGTGGGGGAGCGCAGATCATCTCGGCTAGTTACTACAGTAGAAATATATGAAGGAAATTGGCAATGGAACGACAGCCTCACCGTCCGAAGTTGATACAATGTCATAGACTTCCACTGCGGTATCGCCAACTATGCCATCATGCAATTGGTTTCTTCTCTGAGGTAAGTCAGCAAGAATTTTCGAAGTCTTTGCCAGTCGAACGGCTCCGTCCAAGAATCTTTGCAATTTCAGAATACGACGTAATGAAACAATGGTTTGTGTTGTTTCCGCAGTAGTTTACTTCCTCTTGTGACAATTCTATGTACTGTAGCCAAATAGTTACACCATACAACACATTTTAAGTGCAATATGTAACTGTAGGTTAACTGCAGGCCTGTCCGTTAGTTCTGTATTCATAAGCGTCTGTCGTGGAAAATAATGTTTTTTATTTATTTTTATCTATTGTATCTGTGAGGTAGAAATAGATTTGTTTGTTTGTGCAGCAGGCAAAGAACTTTGTACTCGTGACTGTAGGACAGTGACGTGTCGTCGGTTTTTTTTACAGGGTAAGCAATATAATAGCCCTACGTATTTGAGTATTTTAGATAATATTTTCTAGTGCCGGGCTGTGGTTCCATATTCAATTTATACTAACAAACGCAACTTCCAACTTTGCTTACCCTCCATATGTATTTACCGTTTTATAATACCTAACTTTAGTTATAAAACGGAAACGAAATGAATGTAATACTAATTAAACTGAATATTATTTAGAGATAAAAATACAAATTATAAGAAAACTCCCGTTTTCCCTAACACTTTCATCCACATTTTTCAAGGGAAAATGTAGGACTGGAGGACGCAAACAGAACGACTGCTAACTCGCTTGCGAGTTCGAAACATCGCTAGTCGCTCCCGTTTGTGGAAATAAATACTAGATAGCAGCACTGTGCGTGTACAGTACGGGAGTTACGAAAACTTTTGTTTCTCGAATCGGAAACTGGAAACTCAGAATTAAATGTGTTTAAAGTTAAGGCGAACACTAAAAATTGCAATATGTATAGGGTAGGCATTGCTTACCTTGCGTGTATGCAATAAACGCCACTGACTGTAGGAATACTTGATCCCACGTGTGCATGTGAGGAAGTGTAACTGGTAAGGGAAGGAACACGGCATAGACGCAGCGAAGACGCCGTCGTACACAGAGAGAGTGTTAGCGGTAGGGCAGAGTGGGTTTGTCTGTAGTGTCACTGCAGCTATTCTTGTCAGCCAGGCTGTACTTGTGCAACCAGCTGGCCTTCCTCACACTGTCAACCCACAACATGAAGGCTTGCTTATTCCACCTTCTCTAACGTCGGCCGCCGGCACAAACACACTTCCTACTTACAACGAAGGCTCAGCGACCCCGTCGACCCCGGGTAGTTCTACCTTGGTAGGAGGCGAGTAGGCGAGTAGTTCAACTACTAAACCACAGCGGCCAGGTTGGATTCTCTACTACACATCAGGCAGTTGTAGACTATTCACGGTAAGTGAGCACTTTTGAAAGCCCTCTTATTTGGAATAATATTCAATTAATATATTTTATTTTAGCCTTAAAAGGTAACTTCCGAGTGCAATGGAATATACACTTTGTGTTCATTACTTACATGTCAATATTTATTTGAAAAGGTAGTTGAAGAATAAAAAATGGCTGAAAGGTAAAAGTAGCAAGGGCCTCAAAAGTGCTCACCTTATCACGAACAGCCTTTAAAATATTTCCAGCGCCACTCTCAGTAATAATGTCTTACCGCGGGGTTGTCGGCAACACGCATTTACTCGCGAGCCGCCAATCACACCCCATCTTTTCCCCCGTGTATTTGCACATTTACAGCAAACTGAGCAATTTCATTCGTAGTGAAATAGTTATCAAGTACGTGCCTCTACGATGGACCTGTTCAATGACTATCATGACTCAACTTACTCACTTCTTTAGTAAATAGTTGTAGTAATTAAATGCTTATTCACTACTAATAAAATGATGAAATTCTGCTTACCGCTCTATTAAATGCCTCCTGTTAAAGTCAGTCGTGAATTTGAAGTTTGATTTATTCTTATTGCAATCCAGTATTAATCGTTTTATTACGATGTAAAAATTTATTACAAATATTGGGTTTTTATATTTTTGCAGTCTTTTTGTAGGTATAGCATTTCATCTTATCTTAGTTTTCTTTTGTTATTGTTCTCTCCCTTAATACTCCCCTCTTTCGAATGCATATGTTATATGCGAAAGTAAACTGCTAATTAGCGGCGTGGCTATAGCAAGTACACTTATTTACGATACGAGAAATTAACACCATCTATAACCGGCTTCTAATATGCGAATGCTACTTCAATGTAAGGAATATTCTTAATCAACGTTATTAATGGCAGGTCCTAAGTATTCATACACCAGTTAACCAATAACAAAATAGATCGTGAAACGACCTTGTACAGTATGTATCGCCTGATAGCTTACTACGCATGCTCTATTGTAGACAGAGTATCTGATCTATTATTCGTGCATGGAAAGAAACAACAGCAAAAGAGATACCTAGTGTAATATTACTATGCTTCAAGACAATAGTCTAACATCGCAGACATAATTGGAAGAAGTTGACCTAATGTAGAATGAACTGGTGATCCCCATAAACAAACTACTGGGAAGAAGATTACATTATTTAGTTAAATGACGAGAAAACTGTAAGTAGCCTGCTCAGAAGTATCCACGAACGCACAGAACAACACCGGGAAACAGGTTTCAGCAACAGCTATCCGTAGGCTTTTAAACCATGACACGAACGAGCGCACATAGAAAGAAGCCATTCATTACAGCGGTAAAGCGAGTCAAAAGAATGGATTGACTCTTGCTCACGACTATTTAGTTAAAGCTATCGACTTCTAGGACAAAGTGCTTTCTACAGATGAAAGAAGTTATAGGCTGTTCACGCTAAGATGAGAATTTTTGAAAGCACTGCTTAGTATCTACTTGTATACACGCTGTGTGTTCTTCCGCCTTATGTAAAATTAACATTGCCATGGGTCGCATCACCTTGTTCATGCATCGGTCAAGAGAAATTGTGTGAAATTATTAGAAAAGTAAATATTGTACAAGTCTGCTCATTTTTACACTTCGATGCAATAAAAAATACAGAAAGCGATAGAAATAATTTAAATTATCACAACTGGTTACCTAACACTTTTCGTTCGAAGTTAATATATGGAACTACTTTCTCTTCCATCGTTACCATTTTTTCTGGACACATGTCACTCATTGCATCCGTTAAAAATATATGCAGGTAGGGGCAGTGACTTTTTTCTAAAGTTGATTTCAAAAGTGATCACTTTATTGTGAACAGCCTTTACACATGTTCCTAATGATGGTTAAATGTTAGTGTGGAGAAGAAATGAAATTGAATTATAGCCTTAGAACCTTCAAGCTAGTGTGCAATATGGTGGCGGAGTTATATCCTGGGACTGCATGTCGGACCCGGGAGTGGGGTAAATAGAATTCATTGACGGAATCATGGGCAGATTTGTATATTTTGGGTGTGCTAAAGAGAAATTTGCACAATAGCGTGGATTAGTTGGATCTTGGAAATGATTATTACTTTGAGCAGGACAATTACCAATAAATACATAGGTTGTCCGTATTTTGTTTCTATGGACATCACACTCCCCCCCTCCTACACACACACACACACACACCCACTTTAAAAACCACACTTCAATCCCCCGATCTTAACCCACTAGAGCATCTTTGGAGTAAATTCGAAAGAGTAATAAGAAAATATGCAGTACTCAACAATAGTATTCTTAAAGAGGCACTTTTCTAAGAATGGCGAAAATTCAGACCGTAATAACGAAGTATCTTGTGCTAACTATATTAAAGGTAGTTATACAAAAGAGAGGACTGCATATTAAGTATTATCAACTGCAACTGTGTTTTTTTATTTGTATGCACCACTGTGGATTACATTTATTTCATTTCATCTGTAACTTACTTTCTTTCTTCCTTTTCTCCTACGTTTCTTTCGACCTTTATCGATGTTTCTCTCTTCTCTCCTCCGTCCAAACGACTTTTCTCTTTTTCTTGGGGTTTTCCTGGAAACCTGTACATTTTTTGCAATTGGCCCCTAAGTAGTGAGCGACTTTCAATGTCTTCTTTCGTAGTTTGGATTTCCTCCATGTGTTTGTCTGTTTCAATTTTTTAAGAATGTGAAAAGTTTTCCTGTAATTCTGTTTGAGTCCAGTCTTTGAAGGTGACCATAAAATAAAATTCTTCTCTTCCTAATTACGTCTATGATTTTCTCAATGTGTGTATTGAATTCCTTGTTATGGCGTCGACTGTATGCTCTAAGATTATTTTTGTCCAGTCTTAAGTGCTCAAGTTAAGTCTATATATCTATTTGTGTTTCTACATGCAGGGTTTTCTCTTATTTATTGAAATGCACCTAAACTTTAATGAATACATATTCATAGGTCACAATCTCAAAAGTCTTACCGCAGAAATTTGTATTCATTCTCTCCCAGATAAAATGTAGGAACGTTTATGTCCATGCCTGTATATTTTATGCGGTGATTTGTTTATTATAGACACGAGCTGTAATTTACAATTGCAAATAATTCAGTATTTGTAATTTATGACACATGGAGCATATTTATTCTGGGTTGTTACTAATGCACTGGTGTAGGAACTGAATGATTACTAGTGCACTACATAAATTCTTGTGTGCCAATGTTAAGCATTGAAATATCTGTTTCCTATCGAAGAACGCACAAAGTCTTAAATGTTAGTAGGCCAGCGTGAGATAAACTTCCCTTCTTACTGGCGACAATAAACAGAAGCTCCTCCTTTCCTGTTTTCTTTCTACTCCGGTTGCAGTGACCTGCCACACCGCAGCCTTACCATTGCCATCGCCACTGTGCAGCACTCTCGTGGGCGGCTTGAACAACTCAGCAAAAGTGCTATACATAGTGCTACTGGACGCAAGATTATTTCACTTCCCTGCGTGTGGAATCGCGATCGTAACGAGTCTCAGGACAATTTGCAGGGTGGTTGATACGAAGCGCGAGTAATGTTCGACCTCGCTTCGCACTGTAATCGATCTCCTATAGGTCACGCCTGTCCCCTCTACTCAGCTAACTAGTGCAATGTTCTGTCACGTAGCGAGTAGCCGCCATTCAACATATGAGGGAAAATTTATAAATCCCCTTTACTTGCTGCTCATACTTCCTGCTCTACTGGTCGACCCCTGCCAAATATATACTAGTCACTATACCAACAAACCATCCATTATAACCCAAGTCATACTAGACCACCAAATACCCCATCTATAACGAAAGAAAAATTAAATTTAACCGCACCACCCAATATACCAAGCACAATATTCATCATAACTCAAGTGCACAAAGCAACTATAGAGCTAAAACCAACCTGTCATATGAGTAACGACTCTGCACAGGTATGATATAATCATGGAATGGATCACCATCTACCAACACTTTTAAAAACATAGTTGTTTATAGTTTACATATCAATAGGCCCTTAAAATTTGACTTAGACTCAAGACTCAAAACCCAAGATCCATTGACCCACTGATGACCTATAACGGTCCATAAATGAGTAACGACCCTTAAATGAATAACTACCCATAAATGACCCATAACGAATCATAAATGACCTATAATGATCCTTGTATGCAGTGGTGGTAGCAGTGGTCGTCGTCGGCAAATTTGAATATTTCGGGGCTCTTTGTGTTGGTTGGGTCGCTGGTTAAAATAAATTTCCCATATTTTAAAATAATATTTTATAACTTAGTTGTAACTCCAAAACCTGAAAGGTGAACAGTTTATTTAAAAATCTCACTTTATAAAAGTATATATCCAGGTCCCTCGGTGTATTTAATCGCTTCGTGGGTAAACTGTATTTACACTTTGCAATAAAAGTGCCTAGGACTAAAGCAGGCTGCCACTATGCTTCGCCATTGGTCGATGCACAACTTGGACTGGCCATACTGACAGGCCATTAGTTGCTACTGATTATACTGGCCGGACATATAATATCACCATAATAACCAATTGAACAGATCATGTCATGAACTGTTCCATTTCATCAAAATAGCCGGTAGATCACACCGCCAGACAAACTTACTGTAGTGACCTTCCAGCCATATCGACCTCTTCCTCTGTTACTCGCACAGGACGACGAATGTTTTGATAGATGATTTGCCCTCTGTTTCCTTCTGCTTGGTTTATATTATACATAGGAGGAGGAGGGGAAGGAGGAGGAATATGATGATGAGGAGGAAAAGGAAGACGAGGAGGAGGAAGAGGAAGTTGAGGAGGAGGAGGAGAAGGAGGAGGATGATAGGATCAGCTGTATATAAATTTTTAATATTGTCATAACTTTACCATATTACAAAAACATTACAAATATTTCAATTACTTATTAATCTTCTACATCCCGTTAAGGCAACGTATCATTTTCTAGAAACAGGTTCTTCACCTCGAACACGATAATATTAATTTAATTTACTGACCAGCTTTCCGTACCACCCCACCAACCATATTAATTCAATATCGACTAATCATATGGTCAGAACGTAGCATCCACCCATCTAAAAAAATGGTTCAACTGTAATCTAGTATCCAATGCCATAACATATCTACTGATAAAACACACCAAGTTATTCCTATGAAAACATCCCAACCAAATATTATAGAAATTAACCGTTTTAAATATGCCACGATGATTACATGGACAGATCATAACTACCTTCAGTCCTTGCCATTAGACCTTACCAGCTAGAAGAGCCATACCAACAAAGCTACCATCGAGACACTCCTATGAAATATTTCAGCTAATTATTCTAACGAAAGTATTCCCTCGTGTAATACCAGCCACATATTCAGATCATACAGAGTATCCTTACAGATGAACCAACGATAGCAAAATTCCATGTCAATAAGTGATACAACCAGACCAGCAAATCACATGTTCCAGCCAAATAAAGAACTGCAACTATGAACACTGCAGACCGTATCACGCCAAACTGCCCATTCGGACAGATCAAAACATCATCTAATAACAAACATACTACCATACCATATTGTCAGAATATACCGATTACCCAACTAGTATTCCCATACTATCACACCATATCATCAATTTGCAAAGACACAATACCAGCAAACCAATCATACAGACAAGCCATACCAATCATCGAAACGAAAACATTTCAAACAATAATTAAGACCAACGATTCCATTTGGAAATACCCACGGACCATACTGTTAAAACATACCAACTATCATCCATGCCTATGGAAATATTCAAAACCCAATACTTATTAATTATACCACCATATCATACTGGTCACTTAGGCAGATAACACAAAAAAAAACACTACTATGTCGCGAGACCATTTCTACTAATAATACTGAAAACCTACCATCGTCCATAACCACCAAAAAACATTCCAATCATATCATTCAGACATTACACCACAAACTTTACATATCTTGTAAAGCATATTCAAATTATTGGTTCTAGTAAATGGCATACCACACCCATCACTTTGTAGCAGTTCGAATGTTAGTCCTTTCGAGCACTTTCTCTTTACACACAATCAGTTATTATCAAACGTTTTGTCATGAAAGCAACACTTTTTTTTTCTTCATTTAATGATAGCATAATCGACGAAGCTATGTTTTTGACACGTTTTCCGCACACTGGTTCATATTGTCAGTAGCTTGCATCGTCTTCACTCATACATGAATTTATACACTTTACTCGTACAGACTGACTCTTGTAGACTGATACCTGCAGAGTGTCTCCTGCCAAGACAGAATAACATTCGAGCTTTTACCCGAGAGCATGTGGATGCCTGTATATACATATTCTGTAGCCAACCACAGGTTCCTTTTGCATGTGTTATGTATCCAGGAACGTCAACCTAAGAGCAAACCTGTATTAATGACTCCCCCCAGTAAAGAAGATAAGCGGGGTGGCCACCCTCTTGTTGCATACAACGTTTTTACCGTCAGGAATTGTGAACGTTTGATGCTTGTTTATTGAACAATAACTGTTATGTTATTGTATTAAAAACTGAACAACTGAAATGGTCCTCTCGTTGCAACGATCTAGGACCCACCGTTTTCAAGATATCAGAAGGCAAATGTGGTGGGGTGCCTGCTAGGTAGGCAGCACATATAGCAGGTACGTGTACCTGTGGCACCAATGCAAGGGAGGGTACGCGCACATATCGTCAGCACCAGCGATAATGCCTAACACGTGGCCACCCCTGTTATCGGGGAAATGTATTAATGTGAGTTTGCTCTTAAGTTGAAGATCTCATTAACGTAGAACAATGATCGGAGAATTGTAATTTCATTTTACTTTGCTTCCGATATATTGCCAAAATACAATTCAAAATCGCACTTTTCAAGGACTTATAACTCCTTTAGTATTCAGTTTAGGTAGTATGTGTCTTATATATTTTCTACTTATTTTTACATAAGGAATCACCTCACGAAGTTTGCTGGTATAATTGAGAAACAGCCTGGTGCTTAGTTTATTCACATAAATACGCATTAAAGAAAGCCGAGTAGGATATTTATGCCTACAAATACTTCGAGGTAATGAATAATTAACAGATATCGACATCGTCTAGTAATCATATTTTAATAGAGGAGACCGGAAATGAAGTTAAGAGCTGTTGTATTGTTCCGCTGTACTTTACGTACAATTTAAGTACAACTTAAAAAAAGTTAAACTTAAATAAAATTTTTAATTGAATAATAAATACAGATTTTTTATTTTAGGTGTCCCTATGCCTCTGAAAAGTAATATGGTTACCAGAAACAAATGCAGGTTACCAGAAGCAAATGTCTACAGGTATATAGGTAGCTGTGTTCATTTTTTGAATTTTTTGTAGTAATATACTTTAGTAAAACCTAAACCATTTTTAATGTAATATTTTATGTCTTATTTAACCTATGCCATAGGGTAACATAAACGGTTTTCGTTCAAAATATCACTATAAGTCAAATATATCGACTGGTCACTGTGGTTGTAAAGGACTTAAAACATATATTATAAATGATTCTTGCAAACAGATTTTCACGAGTCTGGACCTAGCAGATAGTAATCTATATTCACCTGTGCCTATAAATATTTGTTTGCTTAGAGCCCGACTTCCTACATAATTATTTAGAATAAATATAAAAAAAGTACGCGGTCTTAATTACATATGATTCAGAAAGTAATGAAAGGTTTTTAAATGCATTTGCCTTTAAAAAGTTTTCAAAATTGCAAATACGAAGAATTCAAACTGAAAAAGCTCTCCAATAAATGTGGTTATGAACCATATGCATTGACTGAAAAAATATATAATTTTACGAAGGATTGTCTGCTTCTAGGTTTTGGTGGCTACTATATAATATTCAAGCATCACTGATGATGGACGGTCTGTAGGTGAGTGGTCAAAGTGCTCGACTCCTAATAGAGGGGATGTGGGTTCGAATCCTGTCACTGTATGATAATTTTTCTTATTTTAAATGGTACGAGCTGTCATGGCAAAGTTTGGAATATATATATAATAAACATTTTTAAAATCGATTTTGCATTAAAAATACATTAAAATACATTTTACTGTATTTCTTTTTAATTTGGCATTTTTCAAATGATAAATAAATTTTAATAAAATAATTCTAATTATTTATGAATTCATCGACTGCTAGATCTATGATTGTTTTAACAAGGTTGCATAGCAGTTTGAGCGATTACGGTAAGTTCATGTGCACTTGTCTCGGGGGGGGGGGGGTAATTTACAGTGACCGCCTGCCATAACAGATGTCTGTCTGCCTCGCGTGTCTGCTGGTGTATGTGTGGATGCGTGGCTACAAGGCTAGACGACCTAATCTTTTTTTTTCGTACAACAGTATAAACCAAGAATAGAGAAAATATTAGAAAAATATCAATTGAACTGATTTATAAAAAAGTTCTAACATTCGAATATTTCTTACAGAGTCCTACCTGGAATTCACTTTACAATAATTCTTATATACCTTCTCGTGTATGGAAAATAACATCTCTTGTAATTCATAAATAAATATACACACTGGCGATTCGCGCACTCTAGCAGGCGATGAATGAAAACTATGAAGACTGCAAGGTCGAACGAAAGTGAGAAACAGCCTACCGAGAAGACGACAACAGAGAAAGTAAAGAGAGAAAGAGATTGAATGAGAAAGACAAGAAGAGAAAGGAAAGAGAGAAAGAGATGGAATGAGAGAGAGACAAGAGAGAAAGGAAAGAGATGAAATGAGAGAGACAAAAGAGAAAGGAAAGAGAGAAAGAGATGGAATGAGAGGGATACAAGAAAGAAAGGAAAGAGATGAAATGAGAGAGACAAGAGAGAAAAAAAGAGATGGAATGAGAGAGAGACAGAAAGGAAAGAGATGGGATGTGAGATAACAAGGAATGACAGAACATGAAAAAAGAACATGGAATGATAGAGCATGAAAATATAAGATGGAATGATGACCTACAAGTACGAAACGAGCCACCCAAATCACCAGAATTGGCTCGTTAAAAAAAAGAGACTCAAGAGAGGCTGTTTTTTTGCAATTCTGGCACGTGGCTTTTTTCTTTAGATAAAGACAGGACATTTTTAAGGGAAAAAGGGACATTTTGAGTGAAAAAGACTTATTTTTGGGGTCAAATGAGAGATTTTGAGAGAAAATATGAAATTCAAGATGGTGGACGTGCATCTCAGTATATCTGCCTGAAGCCTGAATGTGCCAACAGCCCTATACCTATACTTCTTCTGTTCCAAATTTTCCCTCTTTTTTTAGCCTATTTTATCAAAAAATCATTCGTCAAGGCAGACTATTTTAATAATTACACTGGTTTTATATAATAAAATTGATAATAAAGATTACATATATCTTCAGTAATTAATACTTGTGCAGATAAGTTTTGGATATTAAAAAGGAGACTTTCTTAATTTACGGCAAAATACTTTTAAAGTATCAAAAATATTATATTAACTGAACCGCACATAGAGCCCAGGAGTTAATGTCAATAATGTATAAACATTTACAGGGCGCGTAATTTCACATTTTGTGGACATCAACTGGCCAACGATGTCCCCGGACATAACAGCACCCAACTTTTTCCTTTGGGGATATTCTATTCTACAAACTCCCGCAATATCCAATAACTTAAGGAATGCATTCTTGCTGAAGCGAGGGACATTAATGGTAATTTACTGGAGCCAGTCGTTGATGATTTTGTGCGCAGAATACATAATGTGTTCGAAGCCAGAGTGGCAACTTAAATTATGCCTTTAAAAAAAAGTGAGACTTACATACCATATTGAAAGTACACAGTTTTATAGTATGGCATAGTTTTTGTTTTCTTGCTACATAGGTGTGAAAACAGTTACATCCTACTGCGTCATTGTGTACATCCTTGTTATAGTTAAATATACTCATAACATGTGAGACAAGTGTCTGAAACAGCTTCAGTGAAACCTTACAGTGTGACAGTCTGTACCCGGCCGCGGAGGCCTTGTGCAGGAACTTGACCTGGAAAGTTGGCCGCACTGTGTGGATCGCAAGGTCTACTAGGTGTTGACCTCGCGACATCGGAGAGCAAGGACGATTGACCCCTCGACCAGCCTGCAACCTTCCCTGCTTCATTTGCATAGAAAGTCCACGCGACCTCACAGTGCTTATTTTTAGTTCTACAGGTTCGGATGCTCTCTAGGAAAAAAGGAAAAAAAGTTGATTCAAACTTGAAATTTGTCACACTCGTCGAGTCAAACATAGGGAACAAGGTATAAACAATCACCTCTAATAGACTTCATTCACTGAGAGAATTGCTTGTTCCACACAACAATATACTAGTTTGTACAGGAGTAGAGAGGGAGCACCTGCGTTCTAGAGTGCTAGGGAGCATCAGCAGCCATAATGCAATTTGATTAACCTGGAAATTGGTGTCGGAGAGAGGCACATTAATTGGAGCCATCCTTTAACATGTGAAGCTGTTATTCCCCTACATCCGTCAAAAGGTGTGTTTTGGTTGCTTAATGGGTTCCCCTGCCCTTCCGATGTGCAGGATGGTTGAGGAGTCAGTCAGCCCCTGGTTCGAGGCCCATTGAGGGTAATTAATGCATAATTAGGAGTAATTAAAGTGTAATGAGTAATTGTGTAACAAATAAATGAATATTGAATAAGTATATCTACTGAGACTAAGTGCACGTATTGAGACTAAGTACATGTACAGAGAGAGTAAGTGCACACAAAGTACACATGTTAGTCCATCGGCTGACAAAACACAACTGACTAGGTGGTGAGTGAAGGTAGGGTGCTCCATGGTTCAACACCTGTAGAGGGTAATTAATAGAGTCCCGAGTATTTCGCAGTTTGAGTTTGCAGCAAGCTAGACTGGACAGCTCTCTATACACTCGAGGCATTATTGTTTGCTTATTGGTTGCTGTGATCAAGTGAGGCCTCTGTACAGGACTGTTAAACACTCACTCACAAAGCAGCTTCCTCCTTATTACTGGCTCGCAGTTAAAAGGGGCGTGTCTAAAGAACTGTCGTCTAATCACAACACTAGGAGAAAAGAACAAGTGTTTGGAGTGTACCTCGCCTCCGAATGAATTCACGAAATACTCGTGGTTCTGGTACTTAGGTATAATTTAAGCATATTGGACAGTTCTGTAATGAGTAATTGCATAATGAGTAAGTATATGTGCCAAGAATAATGACATACCAAGAGTAATATATGTACTGAGACTAAGTACATATACCGAGAGAGTAATTACACACTAAGTACACATCCTACCTTGACCTCTGCTCACTCGCAACTGATGTGTACATTGACAATATGTTTGTGTTATACATCCACCATATTGGATTCCCATCATCAAACTACCATTCATATCAGCTAGAGTGTAACATCAATGAGATAGGGCCAAGAACGCCTTACACCTTCATATAAGCATAGTCGGACACCATTTATGATCCATTTAAGATATAGCCACCAAAATCGTATCACAAGTGTCAACACTTATAACGAATAGGGTGGTAGTCAATAACACCTTAAGCTCTCTTATAAACATAGTTAGTCAACATTTCCCATTCACAAAAGATATAACCACCAAATTCACAACATAGACATCACCCCAGACAACAAACAGAATTTCATGGTCAAACACTCCCTAAGTACTCATATAATCATAGTTAGCCGACATTTCCCATCCACCGACGCTAAAAACACCAAATTCATGAACATTGACATCACCCCCAACAGCAAACAACTACAAAGTAAAACAAAACTTAAACCCTCTTATAAACATAGTTGGCTGCAATTTCCCATCTATTGAAGATATTGTCACCAAATTCATAAATAGACATCGCCCTTGACATCAAACAGGACTGCAAGATCAAGTACATGTTAAGCCCTCTTATAAGCATAGTTGGCTGCAATTTCTCATGCCTCGATGATATAGTTACCAAATTCACAACATAGACATCACCCAATACAAAGAACAGAACCACAGGATCAGGTACAAGTCAAGTCCTCTCATAAGCATAGTCGGCCAACATTTCCGAACTGTTTAAGATACAGACACAAAATAAGATATAACCCACAATGACGAACAGGGTTGCAGGATCAAGAAACATTATAAATTCTTATAAACATAGTTGTCTATCGTATTCGAATGGTTTAAGATGTAACCACCAAATTCATATAATAAACATCACCCCCAATGACTAACATGCCCGCAAGTTCAAGTACACCTTAAGCCCCCCTAATAACCATCGTTGCCCAACATTTCCCATTCACTGAATCTATGATCGCCAAATACATAATATAGGCAACACCCCTGGTGACGAACAGTGTGGAGGGGACAATTACGACTGAAAGTTACCCTATAAGCATAGTAAACCACCATCACCTATCCACCAAAGCTTTAGCTACCATATCATAAGCATCGCCCCGACAACGAGTAGCACAACTATGCTTATAATATGAATTTAAGTTGTAAACATTAAACTTATTTTATAAGCATAGTTTACCAACACTTCCTATCTGCCGAAGCTACAATCACCAAACACTTACTCCCTTTTAATATTCGTAAACGATGCACAACTGATAATGACATCTTGGGAGACACACCCTCTCATAATGTAGGTTCGCAAAGATGTTGTTTAACATATAAGTCAATACCTAGCTAGCTGCAGTGTTAAGTGAGTAAAATATATGTTTGTATAAGTGTGTGTGCATGCGAGTATGACCACATTTTTTCTAAAGATTATTGAAGCTGCAAGACTCACCTAACTAAGGAACACCCGTCAGGGAGGGTGTAGGTAGAGTGGTCATACACTTCGAAACTCCACTTATAGACAGCACCACGATCTTCCAAACGGTTCCAGTACAAAACGAACTTCCATTAAGAACACCACATCGTGCGTACATATCCATTCGGTAAGACCAAAATGCCCATGCATCACTTTTTAAATAAAAGAGAGAATCCCACTATTATTAAAAATATTATTTAAAAAGTTCCTTTATACACAGTACCACTTTTCAAACCCAACGAACAATACGTTACATACCAAATAAAACAACCATTATTAGCAACATACATACCTCTATTACAGCATCTGGATGCTGGGTTGAGATCGAATGGGCTGGCGAGCATATTGTATCTGTGCACCATCCTGTTTCCGTCCAACCATAATGTGTCTGGAAATAAACTAGATCACTGGTCGCAGGTGGAGACCAAAAAGCAAATCAAGTGATACACACACTTTACCATACTCTCCTGCAAAGCGGCTGTTAAGACTTCGTTATTAAAAGCCATCTGTATGTTGGCTAAGAGAATATACAATTCTTGTTTGGAATGAATAATTACGTGCCTGTAATCCTCTGCAAAACCCAGCACCTTATCTTACCCATTTTCGATTTATAAAAGCAGCTTATATCAACACAAATAACCCAGAACTTCATTCTCTTCCCGACATTCTAGCAGCCAAAAATCTATCAGATATCGTGACCTATGTGAAGCTTAAATCATACACAACACTCCACAAAGAGATCGAGCTTGTATACCTGCCTAAAGAATTACTTTTCGCCTATGCACATCACGAAATATAATCTGTCTATAAACGACCACATGCCTATCCACAACAGAACAAAGAGATTCCTGGTTGTTTCCAGTGCTCAGAGTGTTTCCAAGGAAGTACTACTAGAACAAATGCAGCACATCAAAGGAGCTCGTGTAAGACACATCGCAAGAGTGCTGTGGATAAGGAAAAGGCACCTCCAGTGCTAAAATAAGTAAAACTGTAAAGAATAATGGTTACATGATGAATGACACCGCGGGTTAGACTGCGATAGGGTTAATTAGCTCTCGTATTACACTCAATCACCCATTCTGTTTTGCAGATTCATAAGATACATAGCAGCAAACATCCACTGAGACACTTGAGATGGTCAACATAAACCATTTGTTGTATAGTGTTAATACAATATATACATGTATTATGCAAGAAGGTTTTCACTTCAATGACGGATGTTGCGGAAGGCAAATCCTCACCTTATACATCTACTGTGTAAGCTGTTATAATATAATAAAGAATCTGTGTGTAAGGACATGTCGACGTGGGCAATGGTACCGCGAAAGCCTGCGAACTCAGGGGGTCGAAGTTACGCAGCAGTAGCGATCGACTGCAAATATTGTGGCGAGATAGTCATGAATATCTCTAACACCAGGCGACACGAAGATAGTAACTGCTTATTCAGAGCTTCATAGGAGATATACCCATGTGATAACTGTGGTGTGGTATATGTTAATAGGAGGGTGGGGGGGGGGATGCTCCACAGCAGGGTTTGTTCTATAAAATAAACATCAACATAAGTGTTTTGCCCATGCGGAATGAGTTAAGAGTGTGTTGCAATTATTATGTATAAGTTTCTGTTGTGTCAATTGTGAAAAATAAAGTTAAATTTTATAAAGTATCAATTTAGCCCACATGTTTAATTTGCTTTCATCATCAATTGCAGTATGTTTTAAAACTGCTTGATTGCTGCAGGTTTCGTGTCAACTCGTGTTTTTGTAAGTTATTAATATACAATCTGGCTATTAAACTTAATTTAAAACTATATGGTATTGAGGAACATCAAAAAGATTTGTGAAGATATCGAATATGTATCCAATGCACGCTTTTTTCAAAATCAACATGAGGTAGATCAATTGATGCATTATTTTTACAATCGTTTTCACTACATGCCTAATCCATTTTACTGGTAATGAGGTTACTACATTATGTTGTTTGCTAACTCACAAGTTAAATTATGTAGAAAACCAGTAAGAATAACAATTTTTCACTAATTATACTTCATGTGGTATTTAGAATTTCATTTTAAGAGAAAATTCCGATTGTGTTTTGCTTCTACTGGGTTTAGGTTGACGCATATTTGATTGGAGAGCATTTTAAATTAGTATAATCAAGACATCCAAATCTTCTCCAACTAGTTACTTATTTGTGAGTTTCAAACACATTAATGTGTTTCGGTGTATCGGAATGATCAGTGGCTGGATAGACTGCCATTCACACATTTCCCACTATTATTTAAGCAATGAAATAAATTCCAACTTTGTTTTCGTATTTTTTAAGAAATATCTCTTGCTTTTTTGTTGGGGTCATTTCTGTATCAAAGAATATATCACTTTGTTCTTGCAAAGCAACATAGTATTTGTTCACAGGTGTTCATTTGTTTGTATAGGGCCAACAATATATTTAGCTGTCTCGACAACATATATTGTTAAGTAAACAGAACTTGAAAAGCAACAGATAAAATAATTTTTTCCTCTAAAAAACTACACATTTGAATAAGTAAAACCTCTGCGATTGGCCAAACACCACCTATATTTTAAAAACTTAAACGAATATGACTGACACCTGGTAGCTAAATTTGGCAGTTCGCCTTGTGGCAAAATAGAATTTTAATACACTAGCTCCACCTAGGTTTTGTAAATGAAAATATCAAATCCAAGATGGTGGCTTCCAGCAATGTATACACAAATGACTAACGAAAAAATCCATGATGACTGCATTCCATTGAATGAAAGCTGGAAGAGGGTGTTGGGGAATGGAATCATAAAGTAATATGGTTGTAAGGGAATATGGGGCGGGGGGAACAGACAAATTATTTATCAGAATCATTTTTTTTAAGTTTTTTTTTAACATTTTAAATTTTTTTGGAGAATTTTGCGATATTTTCGGTTGACGGTAATTCAAGTTCATGGGCATAGGTTCAAGGTCAAGGTTATGGGTTAGGTCACTTGGACCCAATATGGTGGTTTGGTGACTACATACAATGGCTGGTCTGCTCTGGTTCTCCTTCCTCTTTAAGCCTAAACGTTCGAAATTCTAATTCTATAAATTTTTAAATTTAATTTAAAAAAATATTTTTTTTTTAGAAATATTTAAAAATCATTTTCAAGAATTTATATATATACATATACATACACACATACATATACATACACACATACGTATATAATTGTTTATTGTTTGGGAAGTTTTGGGTTTTCAAGGTTAAAGGTCACCAGGTAAATGTCAAAGGTCACCAGCGGTCAACATGGCAGACAAGATGGCCGCTGGCTTCGACACCGATCCCCCATCCCCTTGTGCCAGACTCATAATCATTCTGTTATCGGTCTCAACTATAGTAGCAGGAAAAAGACAAAAAAAAAGTTATGTTTACTGTGTAGAATTCCTACTGGTGTAAAGTTAGCGTGGATAGTTGGATTGGTAACACTTTCGCATGTAGTGCCAAGGGTTCTGGGTTCCAACTCTGACCCACAATCGGAATTTTTGCAATCCATAAAAATGTCTAAATTTGAGAATGTTTTATTTTGTACTATTCCAGTCAAGTTTAACACATTAACAATAGAGCTGAAACTAATATATTTTTTTAATCTCATTACAATCAATAAAATCTGCAATTTTGCCTATTAATGCACAAAGTTATAAATTCAATTTTTTTACTGCTATTTTGATGTTCAGCATAACAAATCAGTTTGGAATCATATGCCACGTGTTGATTTCCACGGCCACAATATAAACTCCAAAGTTGTCCCTCTTTCCAACTTTGCTCCCTCCGCAAGATTTGGTTCCGGTCGGAATCGTGGAGACTTTTTGTGTGTTATTGGAGTCACCTCAGGAAATATTTACCCGCAGAAACACTATTACGAGTGAAATAGATTCTAATTCAATAACTCTATTGACTGATCTAATAGTGTAAATCCAGTAGGAGTGAATCGTATACGGAAAACTGCAAGGTGTGCGTAGCATAAGTGCACTTTTACTCGGTGATAGTGTTTTTGGCAGCATTGAAGAGCATAACAAAAGTGGCGCAGTTGCTGTGAACTTGACAAATAGTCAGGTGATCGTCTCTTCTACATTAGCCACATTCCACTTGGCACTGAAAGAGCTGACCAGTACTGACGAGCGTTCCTTTAGGTACTGATTCTGCTGATCAGTAAGGGAGGAATGGTGTTGTGGCGTCTGGGTTGGAGGCTATACTTCCGGCTGAAACTACTGACGTGCAGAAGGTCAGGCAGTCTCAGTAAAAGAAGACGACGCAACATGGCGGCGATGTATACGAGCAAGTTACGTTGTTGTTTTATGCAGAAGATGCACGTGGAAAGTATATTTTCACATTCTTTGATCTCATCATCATTGATGAGTCTGGATCAGACGAAAATAAAAGAAAAAATATCCACCCCTATTTACAACATGTTTAAGCCTATCATTGATACATCGCGTATAGCAGACGCCATTATTCCGGCTGAAAACTGCTGACGAATGTTCCACCTGGTTCCAGTACTGAGTGCTACCGTAGTGCGAATTTTTACTGATAGCGTTCCTTTTGGCATGCTACTGGTCAGTGCTTTCAGTGCCAAGTGGCATGTAGCCAGTATCTTCGTGTTTCGTGTGTGTCAGTGGCGTTTACTCCATAGACACAAGGTAAGCAATGCCTACCCTATACATATTGGAAACGTTTCACCCTTTATAGTTTTCGCTTTAACTTTAAACACATTTAATTCTAATTTTCCCGTTTCCGATTCGAGAAACAGAGTTTTCGTGCAAACGTATAGTGCTGCTATCTAGTATTTATTTCCACAAACGGTAGCAACTAGCGATAAATCGAACTCGCAAGCAACAACACGGGTACACAGGCATTCTGTTTGCATCCTCCAGTCCTACATTTTTCTTTGGAAAGTGGATGAAATTGTTCGGGAAAACGGGAGTTTCTTATAATTTGTAACATGCTCTCTAAATAATATTCATTAAAAATATTATTACATCAATTTCGTTTCCGTTTTTATAACTGATGTTATGTATTATAAAATGGTAAATACATGTGGAGGTTAAGCAAAGTTGGAAGTTGCGTTTGTTAGTAGAAATTGAACATGGAACCACAGCCCGGCACTAGCAAATGTTATCTAAAACACTCAAATACGTGGGGCTATTATATTGCTTACCCTATAAAAAAAAAAAACCCCACTACACGCCACTGGCGTGTATCTGTGTGTGTGCGCGCGCAATACTACCAACTCCGCACCACTGCTGCATCAGTGATGTCAACATGCCTCCGCAGCCATACTGTTCTTTTATCATGGATCTGTGGGTTGGCAAAGGGCTAGACGTCAAACAAGTACGCCAGTGTTGTGTGTGTCATCGGCTATCCGTTCATTCGAGATGTATCGCAGTCGCAGATCCCTGAATCAACAGGTAACATTTATTACTCCAAACGTTTTGTTCCGTGTGGCCGAGTTGAACAGGAGAATGAATTGCGACTGTGGCAGTTGCCAGTGAACAGATGACCTCTACTAGGCCTTAATCAGTTTTTTTTTTTTTTAATTTGTATGTTATTCACATGCAATTTTTCGCTTGTTAAACACGTATATTGCTTAGTTAAACATGCACTTCATAAATGGAAAATATAATTAGCGTCCGTGAAGTATACTACCGCCATATATTCCACTTAATAATATAATGATTAGCCGACCTCCAGTGGCGCAGTCGGTTGGTGTGCCACCGATATGGGGTTCGGGAGGCTATGGGTTAGAATTCCAGGTAAGGCATAGCTCTTAATTTAAGTTGGGTTATAAGTTAGTCTGTAAGCCATCCCCTGCTGAGCCTTCAAGCATAAAACCGGGGGAAGTTAAAAAGCCCTTTACAATACAATAAACAATAGAATGACTATGGGAAAAAATGTGACAGGAAATTAGACACTGGCTCGAAACAGTACAGATTCCTGTGCCTGTGGTAATTTGCTTGCATTATTTTGTGAACTCGAGTGACTGTAGTGAGTGAGTTCTAAATTCCATAGTTAAAAAAATATTCACGTGCATTTGGATTTCTAAATTTAGTTTTCACTGTTTAACTGTACAGTGTATCTTAACAATGGATCAGCTGAACTCGTCAATTCTTGAACACATGCAACTTGCTAAATTTATTTCCCTCTTCTACAAATAGCATTTTGAAAATGTGTACATTCTTTAGCACCGCAACTTTCAGATTAAAAAACGTAAACAGGACGTAATATAAATACGGATCCAACACACTTTTCTAGCACTTAATATAAATGTTAATGCAGTGTACCCACAGCATCCTGCCCAATACTTCAATGAACTTTATGCCCATCCTGTGAGTCCAGTGAAAATATAAGATATTTCCATGCATTTTGCGTGTTGCATACATTCGAACTAAAGGGAACTGCTGTTCACAAAGTACATTTCCTATAAAAAAAATATTTTCTCTAAAATGTATTTGGTAATATGTGCATGTACTTGTCAGTGTGACAATAGGTATTTAAAGGAGCACTGAACACAAGGAATGCTACACACTGAAAGGTAAATATGACTTTCCCTGCCGTTTGAAGATCTAGATTGCCTACACGAAACACAAGCAACTTTGTAATCGCCTCCGTTATGCCAAGCATACATTGGGGCGCAGGATGTGCTTCGTGGACGCAGTGCAGCGTAGTTCAGGCCTGCTCCACACGCACGAGCGAGTACGCACATTGAAGCGCAGTATTCGCATTTAGTATAGACGCGGTAGGCATGATGAACACATGATTGCTCTTAGATTTCAGTTCAGAATCATATTTAGATTTCGAAATGGAAACCGTAAAGCTACTGTATGATAATTGCAGAAGAAGAAAAGTATTTTGGTGTAGTGAATATATAGAAAAGAGAGGTACACATGGAGAGTTTGTCTTAACAAATTAATTATCCGATTCGATATTCAGAAACTACTGTCATCTTACTAGACACCAATTCGAGGAAGTGCATAGTATGATTGAAGAAGAGATCGGTTCGGGTGCTGCAACGCACAAAAACCAATTGGGACCAGAGAGAAACTAGTAGTTTTCTTAAGGTAAGATCATATAGCAAAATAAAATAGTATGTAATTAAATTAAGAGAATGTGTATGTAACATTACATAATGCAGTAAAAACCTATGTAGTACACATTTTGACTGATTTAATGCAATGTTGTGACTAGTAATAAACAAATATTAATACAGAATTAAATGCATTTTATATATTTTAGAGATTGAAGTTATATGAACTTAGCAAACGTAGGTTAATTGCAACAATTATTCCACATGTGTATACAAGAAAACGTAAAACAGCCTGGACAGGGTTCTTGTTGTACTGTGTGGCCAGAAAAAGGATATTATGGATGTCAGTTTTACATCCCACAACGAAGTCATATTGCTGCACGTTTTCACTGCACATATTACACACACTTGAGAGAGCACTAGAAGAAGTTCCTGGTACACTTGCCGTTGACATGGTGGTAGGAGATGCGTAGAATTGTGCTCCTTCTTCTGTAGATACAGCCTCGAAAAGCTTTCTCCTGATAACAAATTGTGATTGTTGCGGCAGTTTGGAAGTTGAATTATACATAGATATGAAAAACAGATACGACACATCGTTCTCTTCAGTCATTCTTTCATAAACTTATTGCCTAAGTTGCCTCATTCATGTATTCGCTCATTAAGTTTTTCTATAGCTTCCTGCATTAATGTAGAGACATTAAAGTTTTTCGCGTAGGGACCCTCTGATAACCATTTATTTTTTATGTTTACATCTTCTAACTAATAACATCGTTTATTTGCATTGGCAACACTTATATGTGGGTGGAAGAGTTACTGTGGACACATTCTCTGCCGCATTTGTTTCAAGGTTTGTGTCCTCTTGAGTTTGTACAATACTATGTTCCAAATATTCATCCATGTTATCGTCCTGGCTGTGGACGACGTTTGATGAAGTTAGTCTGTTTGCCACGGACGGCTATAAAAATTCCATATTTGTTTGGTACTTCCATGGTTTGATGTGAATGTGACCAGAGCCGCTTTTAGGTTACAGTTTCTTTTGCCTTCGTAAAGCATCCCGATGACACTGCCTCAGTTTTTCACACGTCTCCTTAATAGTTTTATTGCAAATGAAATAATAATTCTGTTTGTATGTTATAAAGTCGTGTCTACAATAGGCCTTGGCCACCGACATGCTCCCAGACATTTAAATGGTGATTGGTGCACGTGACACAGTGGTGTTATGGTCCGCGCCCGCAAGTACGTACAAATGTCCCAGGTCTGAACTGTATTACAAAGAAAACCTTTCAAATTAGTTTATAATAGCCACAGAATGTTACATAAATGGTTTCGCATTGAAGATTCCTTTCATCTTTGCATATCTTAACTGAAGAATGTGTACAAACAATATGTACCAATTGGTGTGCCTAACATGCTCTCTTGGGAATTTCTCAATGGTTTGTTGAATATACATTACTTTTCGATTGGATTAGGCTGTGTCCTTGTGATGCTTGTTGACAAGTCCAATTAAAGATATGACTGAACACAATATATTTGGCCCGAGAGTGACAGGATGGAAACATTTTTGTTTAATTGATTCACAGCACAGTGTGTCTTAGTGTATAGGTATTCGTGAACATTAGTCCCACATATTGTAAATTGTATGTATTCAGTTCTTATGATAAAGTTCACCCTTTAAGGAAAAAGGTTTATTTTCTAATTAGAAAATAACTCCCATCCTACCTCCTCGGACATATTTGATTTCGTTCGTATTCACATGGAATTATTATACACATATTGTTGCAGTTTTTCAGGTACCTTGCTCCCGAGGAGTCTTGCTTACAGTTACAGAATGGGAGGTCGGATGGTATCAAAAATGGTGAATCAAGTATCTGCTGCGGTATGGAATTGTATGCAACCAGTTTATTTACTTCAGCCAACAGTTCACATTTGGGAGAGAGCTGCGCAGGAGTTCAGGCAAAAATTGCAATTTTCGCACTGTATTGGGTCTGTGGACGGCAGACATATCGTCATGAAAAACGTGTCGAACGCAGGTTCGGCGTTTTTTAATTACAAAGGCATTTTTTCCACAGTTTTAATGGCTACTGTTGATGCGAACTATAAATTCACTTCTATAGATGTGGGTTCGTATGGTCGCTTAAATGACAGTACCATATTTCGTAGCAGTGTTTTAAGATCTGCTCTACATTGCAAGACTTTGCCCATTCCACCACCTGCAGAATGTTCTGGATTTACAGATTTACTACCTTATGTATTTGTTGGTGATGAGGCATTTCCCTTGATGGAGAATCTAATGCGACCTTATCCAAGATGTAGAGTTACTGACAATATGGACAATAAGGTATTTAATTATAGACTTTCTAGGGCGCGCCAAACAGTAGAATGTGCTTTCGGAATCATGGCTTCAAAATTCCGAGTTTTTAAGAAACCATTCGAGATAAAGCTTGAAACCATAGATTCTGTTGTTAAGGCAGGTTGTGTTTTGCATAACTATTCACGAGCGCATACCACGTCTTGTGAGGCACATGATGATAACACAGAAGATATGCCTGCATACCAACTGTTGTCCTTATCATCACAAATTGTGAGACCCACTACCCTATGTGAGAGAGAACTTTACCCACTACTTCAATACTTCAGGAGCTGTCCCTTGGCAATGTGATTTTATTTTGCGTGGCAAATATTGATACAAATTTGTGTATTACAAATCATATTTGTTTACTTGTATATTTCACAATTCATTATTTCATACACAATCAAACATGTATGTCTTGAGTACTCATTATATACTACTATAACCATTCCGCGTTTACTGCTCAAATTAACAGTGTTTATTTATTGTGCTCTCCTGATGTCAGCAGTATAATATATGTTGAATGTGAATATAGAACTAAGAGCAATGTGTGTATACAGCACTAATCGAATAAAGTGGTAATCAATAGCATTTACTCTCCATCCTTCAATCCAGTTTCTCTTGCAATGTTATCTCATATATCATCATTTGCTTTGCTCTTCACGTAATCTGGGTATGACGCATCGTACATAATCCTACAGGGTCTCACAACTTCTATAAGTTCCTCTGACGTGCTTGGCACTCCAAAATAAACGTCCGAACAACTTATTTTCCACTACTTCGGTAGTAAATACTGCACACTCACAGGCTTCCAAACGTGGACTGCGTGCAGGAAACTACATACATTGTCTATGGCACGCAGACCCGTGCAGGCATGAACCTGCGCTGCACGCCAATGTGCGACTTTCAACCTACACCTACTGTTTGCATTTTCCTGCTCTACGCTGTGCTACATAGAACTACACAACTACGTCCCAATGTGCGGTCGGCCTTAGTCCGTCACGCCATTTTAGGACGACTCAAGTAACTTACTCTAGCTTTTTTTTATTTTCTCTTTCTACTCCGGCACTCCGTAGTAGAGCTTATGTAAAGTGTGTGGAGAAGAGCTAGCACTAATGCTAGCGTAACTTGACTCGTCGTAAGATGGCGCCACGGGCAGATGGAAAGGAGAGCTCTTGTAGCCAACTTGTTTTGTCCACAAACTTCTCCAAAAGCACGGAGAAGTTCTCTACTGGCTTCGCTCCTGTGCTAGTTTTCTTTATGTTGATTGCTGGAAGTGACGAGATCTGCTGTCGGGCTTACCAGGGATGTCCTCTCTTGTGCTTGCAGGACATCTGTACTGTTCGTATCCATCTCCTTCATCGTCCTCATGGTCATCTCGCTGGCATGGCTCGTCTTCTACTATGTGCAGAGATTCCAGTACATCCACGCCAAGGACAGGCTCTCTGTACGTAAATATTACTAACTTTTGTGTCTGCATGCTGCTCTCTCTGTTTCACATGAGTAGGATGATTACTGAGCTCATGTCTATTTTACATACTGTAAAATTAAATATTACATTTATTGGATAGTAGTATGTTTTGGGGGATACGGGGAGAGGCTGCAGACTTAGGAGCCAAGGAGCCGGTCGTCACCATCTTGTTTCCGATCACCATATATTTTCCCAATTACTCACATTCGTTCGTCCCTTCCACCTTGGATTTGAAATACTCGTGCTCTCATTCCACCCTGATGTCCACGTTCTTGGATTTTATTTTGTGATGCGCGATCATTCCACCTTCACATCTACTATCTCGGATTTTATTTTAATATGCTATTTCATTTTCCTTAGACACTTTTGTTCTACCCAATGCTTAGTCGTCCACTGAATACTCATTCTGTCGCTTGTTTTTCTCTCTCATACCGCCATATTGGATTCCAATTCCTCATGCTCTATCATTACACCTGCAATTATTCATTCTGTTGCCTTCGCTCCACCCCACAATCATGAATTTCGTCTACTGCTGTATTTGTTGGACTTAATTACTCGTGTAAGGACTTGTAAAAATTAACCACTCATGTAGGGACTTGTACAGATTTTCCCTTGTGTAGGAACTTAGAATATTTTATGTGTTTAGGACTTGTATATTTTACCACTCACATTGAACTTACAAAATTACACATGTTGTACTAACCTAAACCAACTCAGCATAACAACCTGACCTGACCTAACCTAACCTAACCTTTTTTTACCTTGACGTGTTCTAACTTGACTTAGTCAACCATATCTACAACTTAACCAAATCGCTGTATATTCCTTACAATATTTTCACCACTTATGTAGCACTCTGAGTATTTAGCCACATTCGTTCCACCCTCATGTAGGACTTAAATAAATTCATTTAGTCACTTTTTTCCGCCTTCATGTAGGATTTAGACAAATTCATTTTGTCACTTTTGTTCCACCATTGTGTAGAACATTAAATGTTTCCCACTCTGTGTAAGACATATCACCTGTGTTGGAACTTGTAAAAATTTTCTCCACTCATTCAGGAAATTTTTTGTTAATTCCACCCCATGTCAGGACTTTGGATATTTTACCACTAACATTGAACTTAGAAAAAAGTATACCTTGTGTATGACTTACAAATATATGTTCACCTAACCTAACCTGACACAATCTAACCTGACCAAACCTAACTTAACCGTCATGTAAGATGCATGTAGTCACCTCGTGTAGGACTTAGATAATATTATTCCTTGCACAAGACTTTAAATATTTTACCACTCACTTTGAACGTAGAAAAAGTTTATACCTCTTGTAGGACTTAGAAATACATGTTAACCTAACCTGACAACCAAACCTAAAAAACCCTAACATGACATAACCTAACCTAAAAAACCCTAATAAGACTTAACCTAACCTAATATAACCTGACATAGCCTAACTATCATATAAGAACTCGTTTAGACACATATTTTAGGACTTGGACAACTTCTCACTTTCATTCCTTCTCGATTTGCAGTAGTCACCTGTTGATTACTCAGCCCCCTGTAACCATAATATTGTTTCGTCTGCCAACGACTGCATTTGTTTTAGGCCATCATGTGGGATTCCATTTTTCTTAGCAACCAGGCAAGCTCATTGTAGGTCACCATTTTTGTAGGGCTTAATCACTTGTGTAATACTTATATTTTTTATATGTTGTATGCCTTTCGCCTTATACATTACTTCTTTTTTCATTCATGTAGGGCTTTTCCCCTTGTGCATAATACTTATCCACCCATATAAAAACATTCAAATGTATTCACATATTCCTTTAGTCCTTTCTTCACACTACAATAAAGTCGAATTAACAGAGTTTAGAGAAAATGAAACTTAACCCTACCTCACAAACCTACTCTACAGTCTAGAAAAAACATCAAATCCATCACAATATAGAAAAATCATAACTAACCTAACCAATAAGAAAGTACATACAATAAACGAACTATGGCTGCATGTCTCACAACATACCGACCAACCATACCATTCACTGTAACCTAATAAAATCTCCGCCATACAAACCAACCACGCCATTCTCTATAGCCCAAGATCAAAACTCGGCCACACTAATACGCCATATTGCCTACCCAAGCAATTATACTTACCGGGTCGACCCATAACACACAGAATAACACAAAACCTATCAAAACCCAGAAAAATCAAACCTAATCTAACCTACCATAGCCCAGTAAAAACCATTCATTTATTTTTCACATGCCTCATATCGTAATGTGAGCCACTTTAGAAAATTGTGTAAGATCAGACATTAGAAGTGCACGTCATTCAGACTTTGGGTAACATTCGCCTTACACTTACACATGAATGGTTGAAGAAAGCAGAATTATAATTTAAATCCAAAAATAGTCGAAGAGAAAGTCAGACACCGTAAAATCCTCTCTCCCCCCCCCCCCTTCGTCAGTCATACTTTTAAGGCCAGCCCATGTCACAATCATTCCTACCATCTGTCAACCTAACATAACGGAGTGATACCAGACTATCCAACATACCAACAAGCCATACCATTCCCTATAACCCAAGAAAAAATTAAGTCATTGCTATTCATCCATACCACCCAACATAACATCTATATCATCTGCTATTATTCAAGAACTATTCTGTACCAAGCAACTATACATTCTAAGCCAGTCAACAGCACAATCATTTCTATCATCCATGAAAAAACTGATACGAGGCCACACAATGTCCCATATTCTATAAACCAAGACAAAGTCAGTCATTACTAATCAACCATACCATCCAACTCATCATCTATATTCTACCATAACTCAAGTGTACCAAACAACAATACAGGTCAGGCGAGCCCCTAACCTAACACCCATTACATCTGCTCTGCCAATTGATACTAGACAAAATATACTATTCACAATATCACCTAATAATACTAAAAAAATACACCAGCCATACCAAGCAAACATACAATCCATAGCCATTTCAAACACCTTGACACAATCAACTTCTTCTCATACCATACACCTTACCGACTAACACCAGCCAAATACACTGACCAGCCATACCAACCTCTTTGCATCTTAATCATGCTTTAGCATTACAGGACTTGCCTGCGCACACATTCTGTCCATGACATTTGGCATGCGCCGACAATCACCAGACAGATATACTGGAAACCATACCATGCAAATTACCAGCCGTACCATCCATCATAACCCAAGTGTACCAAATGTTCTGTAAGTCCAGACCAACCCATAACATAACTATTCCTACCTTTTGTCAAACCCAACCATCTTAACATCATGCTCTGTCATTCCACCTTAGTCACCTGCAATTACTCAGACTGTCGACTTCGCTCCACCCCACCATTTTGAATTTCGTTTACTGCAGTATTTATTGGACTTAACCACTCGTGTAGGGACTTATTTCACCACTCACATTGAACTTATAAAATCACACATATTGTCTTTACCTAACCCAGCATATACTAGTCACAATATCACCCAATAATACTAAAAAAATTCACCAGCTATATCAGTCAAATATACAAAGCAATTTCAAACACCGCGACATAATCAACTTCTTTCCATGTCATATACCTTAATGACTAACATCAGCCAAATACACTGACCGCCCATACCAACCACTTTAATTTCAGCATACTTAAATATTAGAGGACTCGTCAACGCACACATACTCTTCATTCAATTTCACATGCACCGACAATCACTAGACAGATACACTGGAAACCATTCCACACAACGTACCATCCATACTACCCATCATATCCCAAGTGTATCTCGCCACCTTACAGTCAAGACCAGCCACTAACACAAACATTCCTACCTTCTGTCAAACTATCAGTAACGACTGATACCAGACCAAACCAACATACCATCTCGTATAGTCCATGAAATTACTCAGCCATACCAATCAACTATACCACTTGACACACCAACCATACCGTCCATCATATATCGAGCAACTATAGAGTTGTGACCAACCCATAACTTAACACCCATTCCATTTTCGCTACCGACCAATACCAATCAAATGTACAAGTCACCATACCATCCAATAGTACTTAAGCATACTCCAACCATTCAGTCCGCACAGTACTTGCCTAAATAAAATGTACTTTTTACTCATACCATCTGTCCTACCGTCCACGCGCGACATTTGCACCGCTCTGACTGACTTGACCTCTGCAGTGGTACCTAGGAGTACAGCTACACAGTGCTGGTATCGTGGCCACCTAAGTGAATAGTTTACAGCGCTCTCCGCAGAAATGATATTTTCCCACCACATTTGTGAACAGTACATAACATAGCAGAATGTTCGCTAATAATATGATTGGTTGGAACTTTGATTTACCCCTTGGTTGGAAGGAGAGTGGAGTGGTAAAATTTAGTATATAAGGCTAGGAGTTTTGCTGTCTCGAGGAGAACGGCAGCTCCTGGGCCTAGATGTTAAAAAAAAGTTAGGTATGTTTTCAAATGAGAATGACCCTTTAGGTCATGATGGGGGAAACATTCAAGGGGGGGGGGGGCGCAGGCCTGACCTCTTTTATATGCGGCGAACAACCTTGCCCTGGATTCTTCTTGCAGCTGTTATTAAACCACCTGTGGTCACCGCCATAAAGCCTCGCATCGCCGGGGAACTCCTCCAGCTCGCCCCCCGGCATAGCCCACAACAGTAAGCAACGACCCTATCCACTACGCTACAGCGCACAAGTAGCTTACACACAACTCTGCGACATAACGGCTTGAAAATATACATACTAATTTTAAAAACAACTATCAGTTTCTTCTGTAACCTTAAACTAATTTGGAAATTTAAATTAGTACTTTAATATACGGGAGATGTTGTTTCTAAGCACCATTATTTCATTATAACAGTTTTTGTTCACGAAGTTACGACCACTCATGGGAAATGTCCGCAATTTTCTCCTGCAGCGTGAGACACAAAGTGGCTTGTGCGGTGTATGCCTCCAGTCTTAAGTTTGCGACCTTTTTTTTTTATCGTCGACACAAATTTTGCGTTTGTAAACTGAGCGGTCGTAATCAGAATTAACGCAAAGTATGGTTTTGCATCGTGATCAAACGCAAAACCACTTTTCGTTTCGTATCGTGGCGGTCATAGTTTCAACTCCAGCGAGTCTAACATCTCCGCACATCGCAAATTTTTCTGTGGGCCACGCCCTTTTTGCCCGATTTACAGTGGATATGGGAAAATTATGTTGTTTTATCTTGAATGAGGATGCAGTTAAACGGGCCTATGTACCAGTGGCGTTTATTCCATACACTCAAGTTAAGCAATGCTTACACTATACATATTGGAAATGTTTGACTCTTTATAGTTTTCGCCTTATCTTTAAATGTAAACACATCTAAACTTGAGTTTCCCGTTTCCAATTCGAGAAACAGAGTTTTCGTAACTCCCGTACTGTACACGCATAGTGCTGCTATCTAGTATTTATTTCCACAAACGGGAGCGACTAGCGATGAATCGAACTCGCAAGCGAGTTACCCTGCCGCGTTCCTTCGGCAGGGTAAGCAGTCGTTCTGTTTGCGTCCTCCAGTCCTACATTTTCCTTGGAACGTGGATGAAAGTGTTAGGGATAAAACGGAAGTTTTCTTATAATTTGTAATATGCTTTCTCAATAAAATTCAGTTTAATTATTATTACATTCATTTCGTTTCTGTTTTTATAACTAATGTTTGGTTTTATAAATCGGTAAATGCATTGGGGGATAAGCAAAGTTGGATGTTGTGTTTGTTAGTAGAAATTGAAAATGGAACCGCAGCCCGGTATTAGCAAATGTTATCTAAAACACTAAAATATGTGGGATTATTATATTGCTTACCCTGCAAAAAAACTCACTACACGCCACTTCTATGTGCCGACACGGTTTTGATGCGCCAGCTTATTCATCCCCGCTTGAGCCCTCTATATGTTTAAATGGCTTGCGTGCTGCCAGCCTTCGCGTCTACTTGTCCTTCTTGTGAGGGGCTGACGACACTTGCAAAGATTGTCGGGGAATTTGTATTACTGACCAAATGGCAAGTTAAGTACGCTACTGTTGACGTCACCAGCTGGCGAGGACTTGTATTGCCTCAGGGGTGCGAGGAAAGGAACAAAATATACTTTTTTCAGGCTGCATCAGTGGACTTAGTCAAAAACTTCATAAAGGCTGTTCACGATAAAGTGAGCACTTTTGAAACCAACCTTTGAAAAAAGGCACTGCTCCTACCTGCATATATTTTAACAGGCGCACTGAGGGACATGCGCCCATTTAAGTTGGTAATGATGGAAGGTAAGTAGTTCCATACCTTAGTGTAAAATAAAAAGTGCTATGTAATCATTTGTGATAACTTAAATTATTTCTTTCGCTTTCTGTTTTTTTTTAATGTATCAAAGTGTAAAAACGAGCATATTGTTAAAATAATTATTTTTCTAATTATTTCAGTTTCACTTTACCGCCGCATGAATAAATTGACGAGGCCAATTGCAGTGTTAATTTTACATAAGGTGGAAGAATACACAACGTGCTTATAAGTAGATCTCAAGAAGGACTTGCAAAAGTGCTCACTTTATCGTGAATAGGCTATACTATTAAATGTAAAGGAAGGCTTTCCGTACATGGTTATTGGTAGGAAGGGAGATACGTGATCGTTTTCAAGATAACATAATGTGCCATGCTGAATTCAGGACATTTTTACACAGAATAGCGTGGTAAGAATGAAAATGCCAGTGCGATTGACAGAGATTTCAATGTTAGTCAGGCCAGCTGTTCCTCCCAGTGCGTATGCTTCGTCTGTATATGACTTTACGAATTATTACAATTATTGATAAAGCCGGTTGTTGCACGTAACCTCGCTATGTAGCAAACGAGTTGGCGCATGCAGTGACTTAAGGCCTGGCTACAAACTCCGTAAGAAATATCAATTAAAAATTGAACCCACACTAGTATATGGGACCAGCTACAACACAACATAACGGCGTAAGATGGTGACCTTTTCGCGGTAGCGGCGTAAAAAGGTTTGAATATTTTAAATTCTCTACGTCGAGTTCTACGTCGGCCAATCACGAGACAACATTTCCACCCACGAGAATAAGTGCAGTGCAAGTTTATAACAAGAATATAGTTATAAAATGAACTTTGCGGTACAGTTACAATTTCCGTTTATTTAAATAGTCAACGCAATTATTAACATGTATACCACACTTTAAATATCCCGAGACACGATTCCCGCGAAACTTTTTTCATCGCAAGTAGATAAACAAAAATAAATATCAGGTTAGCCAACACACTGTTTGTAAATATCTGCGATACATGTACATTGTACAGCCTGTCTTTTTTTTTTGTGCTTGTTTCTTATTAGTCATGTAACAGTTTTCTTACTGCGGTCGTAGCTTCATACTTCCACGGTAACGCCACTGATATTTTGTTACGGGAACGCTACGGTGATTGTAGCGTAGGCTTTAGTTCGGAGCTCGTATTCGGGAGCCCCTGACTTGGATTTTGGTTCACCATCGTTTCCTCGCTCTCATCTGAAGTGAGTGCAGTCCCACTTTTGCCGGAGAGAACCACTAGTTTGTGTGTGCTAGTCCGGCCACATTTCCTGTGCATCCCTTCTATGCGCCTATACGCGTATCTCTACACATTTGTTTACTGGGAGTACAAATTTTTGCCAGATAAGATAGCAACCAGTTGTCTTATCCCGCACGGTTTTCTATTTATGGTAGTAAGTGTATTGGAAAAAAAAGTCTCGAAAATGGTAATTAAAATCGCATTTTTAGAGCTAACCAAAGCTGTTACCTTAAGAGATATGAGAAAAGTAAAATCGCATATAGGCTGTTCACAGTAAAATTAGCACTTTTGAAAGTCCTAGTTAAGATCTATTTGTATGTAAGTTGTGTATTCTTCCACCGCATGTAAAATTAACATTGCCATAGACCTCATCACTTTATTCATGCGTCGGTAATTGCAAAAATATTAAGAAAGTAAATACGTAACATATCTGCTCAATTTTACATTTAGATGCATTAAAAAAAGCAGAAAGCGAAAGAAATAATTTTAAGTTATCACAAATGGTTACCTAACACTTTTTATTCAACGTTAAGATATGGAACTACTTTCCATCCATCGTTATCAACTTTATTGTTCGAATGTCACAGAGTGCGCCTATTAAAATATATGTTTGCAGGGGTGGTGACTTTTTTCTAAGGTTCATTTCTAAAGTGTTCACTTTATCGTGAACAGCCTGTACTTGTAGTCACATCACGTTAGCACTCCAGCCAACGGCCCTGTGGTGGCGCGCTGGGCGCTCATATTATTGTCAGCTTGAAGTAGGTGTGGGAAAAATGGGGAACTATCCCTTGCTCTGCAAATTAGGGTTCCTATAGCAACACGCAAAGGGCGCCAGTGTAGTGTTTCATTGGGAAAAATTCGCTTTTTAGAAACATAATGTGGAAATGTGTAGAAGAAAGAGATATATGTAAACCAGAATATGTGTAGGAGAATGCGTGTTTGATCTGTTTATCTTACTATCCAACCTCGTGCTGGTCATCTCGGGAACTCTGCGCTCTTCAAGGGCATTTGCATGCACTGGCATTCACGACACACAAAACTTTCAAACTTTTCAAGAAGCACTTCATTTATATTATTATTCCTGTAAAAGAAAATCTGATAGGTGTGGTGCAACATTGCCAATAACAGAAATCAAAATGTTAATAATTACCTTTAATTTAAAGAAGATAAATGCAAATTAAAATCAAAATAAAACTGTTTAACTGTGTATGGAAAATTCAATCAATTAATTTAAGTTTTGTTCTGCAATTAATTTAAACTTATTAAAATATTACCACCATTCGAAAACAAGAATTACTTAAATTGAAAAATAAAATAATATTTAATGTCTTTAAGCTGCTTTCAAAATAATTAGGAAACTGTAGATTTATTAAACTGTGCTCAGATTAAAAGTGCTTGTAGTTGAGTGGTTCTTAAACAAGTTCTATGAAGTGAGCTCCATTAAATCATAGCATTACACATTCTGATCCTTAGCCCACATATCTAACTTAAGATCGTCGTCTCTTCAAAAATTATCAGTGTATTGATGTTCTCCAACAAAGTTAAGTTCCAATCAAAATTAGTAAACTAAGTTCTTCACTCCCAATTTAAGATGAAATCAAATGTAAAGTTCAAATAGTTTTTGCTCCTGTGACTAGCTCAAATTGGTTAGCGTAGGACAACTGGGCTGAATTAATAAGTGATATCTGTGCTGCAACTAAATATTCCAAAAATAATATTATCTACCGTCAACATTTTGGGAGCAATGATGAATTTGCAAAAGACGCTACCAAACATAAGTCTATATGCCCAAAAATGATGTGGCGTCACCTTAATCTGTAGTTAGCTTGACGTTACCAGCATGGCGTCGTGGCGTCTGTGTAGGCTCTCCTCGTCGAAAGCGTCCACTAATAAAATTAACTAACGCAGCTAGACTTTGGCCTCTTCTTTATTTGCCAAGCTAGCCTGTATATTATACTCACTTCAGGGTACCAAAACACTGTCCTATATTATGATGATGCCGGGGATTTCGCCCAATAAATCCCAGCTCTCAAAACCACGTCTCTGGGTCGTCAGATCCGTACCCAGAAGCCCCTGACTTCCGGTAACTTCGTTGTCAAGTCCTATCAATGGAGCTCAGCTACTTCCGGTTCTAAGTCACTAAAATAGCTTAACACAAAAGACATTTAAAACTGTAAATAAAAGAAATTAAACAATGTTAAAAATAATAAATTCTGAGATTTGAAAAACCCTGAAAAATCATTAAGTCACTTACTTGATTAAGCAGCTAAAATACTCAGAATAATATCCTGGCTTACCATACAGTAAACTACATTAACATACAAACATTGAAAAAGATTGGTGGGTTCTGACTTAAATTGCACATTTAAAAATAATAAAACCAAATATGTAAAACTGCAGTATTATTGCAATTGTAATAAATACGTGTTTAAACATAGACAAAAATATGTAGGTGCTATACATAAAGTACCAAACAACACACGTGTTAATTTGCATACTAGCTGTGTGATATGTAAATGAGCGTATATGAATTTGTCACAAGCTGTGCCTGTAGCGCGAGGGAAGCATCTCGGAGCCATGTTTTGTGAGGAGCCGCGATGTACGACACGTGGGGAGGGAGTGCTGTGGTTAGTTACGAAGGTGGAGAGTTCGGCAGGTGGCCGGCGCGGTGCCAAGAATGTGAAGGGGTATTTCGGACGGCGCAGCTGTCGCCAGCATTATTGTTTGTTGAACAAGAGACGGCCAGGGGCAGAGCAAGTATTTCTGACCGGCTGGCGCCTCTGCCAACCTCCCCAGCTACACAACCTACCTCATAATTCCCCTTCCTTCGAGGGCCTGCGTCAGGGGCTTTCGCTGTTCTTATGGAGCACTAACAATAATTCCGTTTGTACCAACATCGAAAAGGTATTTAATTGTAAAATAATTTGTTCGTCGGATTGGCGAACAAACAGAGTTACGCTTTTTTACGTTTAAGATCAAATCAACTTTAATTGTACACACGTTAAGCATTAAGCAAACAATTTAATAAAATATCTTCAATTGCCTATGTTGTAATTATTCCATAAAGTTGGCGTTCTTGACAAAGTTGTTTACAAGCTTCGTACGTGAATTGAATTGAATTCCAACTTTGAAATGGGGAAAATAATAAGAAATGTGTAACAAGATGTTGGGTTCCTCATTGTGAAAATTCGAAGCCAAACACTCTTGTGAAATACTTCACCTTTCCCAGTAATCCATAAATGTAAGTTTCTAAACCAATTTTTTTTTTTTTTTTTTTTACTTGTAACTATAGTCCATCTCCGATTGGAAGCAACTTATGAATGTCAACCTTTGAAAAAACACTCCAGGAATAACATGTCAACCTGTTTTTCCAATAACATGTATTCCACAAATATATAACACTGTGGTTAACTTTAGAGTACTGTATTATTGAATAAATGAAACTTCAACTTAATATCTTCTATAACTTGTAATATTTATTTATTTTTAAATATGAATTAACAACAGCGAGCGCAGCGACGTGTTGGCAACGGCCGGTAAGAAATAGTTCACAGTTAAAATACAGTTTTAACCTGGTGTTTTAGTATACTATATATAAATTAAACGGCGCCTATAGAAATATTTAAATATTTAGTTAGCCCCAATGGCAACATGTCTCATTTTTACATTTTAAAATAACAGCGGAAAATATCGTGAGTAGGCCGTAATGGTACTGTGTTGTTTATAGAGAGAGAGAGAGAGAGAGAGAGAGAGAGAGAGAGAGAGAGAGAGAGAGAGAGAGAGAGAGAGAGGAGAGAGAGAGAGAGAGAGAGAGAGAGAGAGAGAGAGAGAGAGAGAGAGAGAGAGGAGAGAGAGAGAGAGAGAGAGAGAGAGAGAGAGAGAGAGAGAGAGAGAGAGCAACTTTAAAGCAACTGTCTGCTGAGCGAGTTTAGTCGCTCTCTATCTCTCTCGGTCATTGTCTCTTTCACACTCGGAAAGTTTCACTTCGCTTGTACGTGCCAAAATTGTACATGTTTTCAATTGTAGCATATTTCATACTTATTACAGCAAAATAATTTTTGAATTTGTAACTTACAACTGAAAAGAGATTTTAATGATTGAATACTTATTTTAATATATTTAGATATGATGGCGGGGCGGATACAAAGTGAAGTTGGCAGACGTGGCAAGCCATGGCATGGCGTGTTGCTGTTTTACCAAACGAAGCGTAAATTATACTCCGAAAAATACTTCAAATTACCACATCACGTTTGTAGACGTTGTGTTTTTTAAACCTACCTAGGCAAGTTATGGTGGTGTGATAAATCTGTATTTCCGCGGCAGTAATAAATATACTGTGACATGTGTTTCGTTAATCATTGCGGCTGTAAAATGGCGTGCCTTTGTGCATCTTCGTCGATACGCTGTATCTGTGTGTGCGTAATTTCAAATATTTGATATTAACTATTTATACGTTGCAAATGTGAACTGTTTTTATGACAGGAGTTATTTATTTACATCCACGTCTGTTTATTTATCACAACGTTGTACCTTTGCCCTGGTGGGTGTTTGAAACACAATCGTGTAACGTGATTTACTATCAGTCAACAAAATAACCAAGCCCAGCTCCAATAAATCTCAATAAACCTAATACACAGTAAGTAGCAATACATATAAATATGAGTGGAATAAAAGTTACGGTAGGCTTATGTGTGTGCATGTTCACAGCTATATTTTAAGTTTCTATAACAAAAAATGAGCGACACGAGTTGCGTGCTTGATTTTAATGTCGCTTTTTCGTTGGACTGTCTATTCCTTCGTTATTCGAACTGAGGCTGTCCTTTTAAAGAAATAACCCAACACATATTAATAACAAACGAATAAATACTACTGTTCATTACCCCGCAGTTGTAACAGTGTTTAACACAGTCGCGGCAATATGTGATTAACGTGCATTACGTGTAATGTACTATGTCGTGAAAAACAATTATGTTACTGTAACGTAACCGTAAGAACTATCGTTAATTCAGGCATTTTTAAAACGTCATAAAGCTGACTTAAATAATGTTATAGGCCTAAACTGTGAATATTTGAACGAAATTGTTTTTGAAATAGACGTAAGACAGAATTCTTTGAAAAGCTGTAAACAGTAAACAACACATTTGACAGGTATAAAAGTAGAAGTCATTTCAATGTTTATTTTTAGGTTTAGCGAAAGTATACGAACACGTGTACACACACACACACACACACACACACACACACAAACACACACACAATGGCATGTAAACTGATTTTGACAGATGCTACGTGGCAGTTACATGGCAATGTTTGTTTACATTTGGCGGAAGTATAAGAAACGGGCCTGCAAGTAGATATTTAGCAGGGCTCCGAGAAAGTTACTTCCAATGGGGAATGGACTATAGGTTTGGTCCGTTTATGTGGTTACTGACTTTAAATTATTTCCTATAATAATATATAATTTGCCTAAATACTTGTCTCTTTTATTCAAATACTACAGTTAACTGCAAAACTAACAAAATTGGTTTTGAAACTTAGCTTTTTGGATTGCTTGGAATATCTGATATAAAAGTACCGCCCTGCAAAGCAAAAATAATACAAACCAATTTAATTACCGTACATATGTTTAGTAATTGTTAATGCTAAAATGTCCTTACCATGCACTCTAAAAATATATTTGATCAATCTTAATGTTATAAAATAGCCATGACAAAATAATGATTTGTTTTTATGTTGGTCACAAGAGAAGTAAGCGTTAGTGGCCCGATCGTAGAGAGGTAATAAGCAAAGACGTTCAGCCTGCCAGTGAAATATCTTCTTCCCTTCAATACTCTTTGGCCTGCATTCCTCTAGCCGAGTCATTTCTATTTCGTCGTTTGCGATATCTCATCTCAAGAGGTCAGCTAACGTCTTCGTGGCATATGTTCGCATACATGCAGCTACATCGTGAGTCTTTTAAAAGACGACCCGTGGGACATGTGTGTAATGGAGCGAGGGAATGAGGAAATACAGTCCAGTGTGACAACAAAATACCTAGTGTGAGGTGCTGGAAGTGGCCGCTATTGACCTCTAAGTACTCAAAAAACAAACATACAAATACGTAACCGAAATTAATCGATATATCAAAATATAAATTGCATATAAAGCAAGATTTTATTATTTTTACTATTGCACAAAAGGAGATCATGTTTCCAAACGCAAGTGTCAATCTGCAGGAAAGATATCGTCACATAAACAAACACATGAAAACAAAACACAGCCAAAACAAAACACTGCTCATCCCACACAGCCTTGTAAATAACTCGGGATGAACGAGTTACAAAACACGCAAGTTTAGAAGGCTGTAATTTCATCCGTCCGTCCGTCAGAAGATGAAGCTTGCCAAGGTTTTGACGTACGGACGGAGAGAATTAAGGGGAATGGTGCCCTAAAACCTTATATTTACACAATTTTTGTCACAACTTGTTTCACAGAAGATTTTTCGAAATTTTCTGCTTGACAAAACGTAAATAACAGTCTTTAACACCCTCTTACATTGTTACGAATTCACTGCGTTTGTTATTCTCTGAGCACTGATTGAATGTCCCACGGGGCCTCTTTTAAACGACTCACCTGTATTTGCGCGTTCCAGGCCTCGAAACGCGACAATTGTAAGGCCGACTTTTGCTCTCTCACCACCTGCCTCATCGCCTCTATGTGCAAGGCGGTAGACTGGCGTGCAGTCTTTCCATCGGCTACTCACCTGAACATGACTTTAAACGGCGACCCTATAATTGTAGGACACGTTAATAAAGATAAAAGTATGATGTGTGTTTGATACTTCTATAAAAATAACTATGCAGTTTCTGTATGTATCATTTAGTCCCTAAAGGGCTGCGGTGGCTGAGCGATTAGCATGCTCGCCTCCAACCAAGGCAAACCGGGTTCAATCCCCGGCCGGGCCACCGGATCTTCGCAAGTGGGAATCGTGCCGGACGATGCCGTTGGTCAGCGGGTTTTCTCGAGGATCTCCAGTTTTCCCCCCGCCCCTTCATTCCGGCGCCGCTCCATATTCACTTCAATCACCCTCATAGGCTCTCAAGACCTCGTTGTTAAGAGCCGCCCAAATCTCTTCACATTTAGTTCCTAAAACTGATTCTGGAAATATCCGTTTCGATTGTATTCACGCCCAAAAATATAATACTTGTATCTGAAATGAGTACTTGTGACATGTCTTTGGACTCGAAGATTTTCTTAAATGCTTTTGGTGCTAAGACAATACTAGAAAATATGCAATTGTTTTTGCCTCACGAGTTTTTTAAGCCATTCAACGCGCTTGGACCCTTCTGACTGCGCACATACAATCTTCTTTCCTATTTTAGGCACGGTTAACATTGCCTCCCGCCCGATCACTTTGTATTCACTCGTTGATCGACTTGAACTAAGATGTTAGTATAAAAATACCATACTAATGTCGCAATTCTTATACTCAAGTAAACGAAAGTACCATGAACTAATATAAGTTTCAATTTCAACATATTTAAAGAGTACACTTTTAATACGACATGAAAATATGGATATATATTTTTCCCCTTCGTCGTCGTTATTTTTACTGAGAGCATGTCAGCCAGTGTGTGCGTGTGTGTGCGTGCGTGTGTGTGTGTGTGCGTGCGTGTGCGTGTGTCATAATACTCGTATATACAGCAACATACAGGTATATTTTTAAAGTTTGATTTTAACCGTCCTAATTTTATTCTGGCCAGCTACAATAATACACTGGTTGAAGATTGAAAGTGAACACCCGGACGCAATGATCCCACAGAATGAAGGTTTTATTGAATAACTAAACAAGTTGTAAACTGTATATGATAATGACCACAGGGTCGTACATCTATGGACGGAAACTACAGTGGCTTGAACAATAATGTCAGTATATTGTGTAACCTTTAGAGACTATGGAGTCCTGCAGTCATGCGTAGAGACGATCATACAGGTGTCGGATGTCATCTTGGGGAATAATGTTCCACGCTAATCCCACCTGGTGGTGCAGTTGGTGGAGGTTTGTTACCGGTATTGCATACGGCACCAAACACCATCCCATCATGTCACACACATGTTCGATGGGGGACAAGTCAGGTGATCGAGCTGGTCTGGGGAGTTGGACACCTTCCAGAGCGCGTTCGGTTACACTAGACGTGTGTGCACGGCCATTGTCCTTCTGGATGTAGCTTTGTTCCCTCAACAAACACCAGAAGCGTACAGTCTTTGCAGGCTATTGCTCTCCAGACCACGATGCTAGGAGTTGGTCCTGTATGTCGCTGCCGTATACACTCTGGATGTAGCTTTGTTCCCTCAACAAACACCAGAAGCGTGCAGTCTTTGCAGGCTATTGCTCCCCAGACCACGATGCTAGGAGTTGGTCCTGTATGTCGCTGCCGTATACACTCTGGTTGTAGCTTTGTTCCCTCAACAAACACCAGAAGCGTACAGTCTTTGCAGGCTATTGCTCCCCAGACCACGATGCTAGGAGTTGGTCCTGTATGTCGCTGCCGTATACACTCTGGATGTAGCTTTGTTCCCTCAACAAACACCAGAAGCGTGCAGTCTTTGCAGGCTATTGCTCCCCAGACCACGATGCCAGGAGTTGGTCCCGTATGTCGCTGCCGTATACACTCTGGTTGTTGCCGCTCTCCTGGTCGACGCCGCACTTGCAACAGGCGCGGATTCAGAGCCCCCCCCCCCCCCCCTCACAAACCCCCGACTTAATCATAATAATTTTATTTAAACCACGTAAATTTATGATCTGTAATACTGCACTGTTTTTTTAAAGAAACTACGGCCTATAAAAAGGGATTATATCACGACTACATAGTCACACTAATCGCCAAAATGTGTCTGAAAATCAAGATAGTTACCCAATTTATTTTATTTGTTACTTGTTACGATTATGGGTATTTTTATGCCAACATTGTTGGCTGATTAATGCTTATTTATGTCACCTGTTATAAGGCAGGTGTGCCAAAGGTGGTCCACTTAAGCTTCAACAACGTATCAAAACTTTCCATAACAAATAAAAATCCGAAAAATTATTTACACACTCTACCACTAATGTACAAGGAATATCAAGTACACTGTCATTAAAAATAAACCTCTTTTGTCTTTATTGTTAGTTTTAAAAAAAAGGGAAATTTTGGGCACCTTAGGAACACCTGATCCAAATGTGGCTCACTGGGCAGAAATGTCTTGAAACAGACTTTACATGAACTGTATTTCTAGATAAAAATGCTAAATGGTGCGATAAAATATATAGTTTGTTTGCACAATAAAATGTGAAAAATAAACAACAACAAAATAGACTAAAGATGAAATAATGTAAGTTGCTTAAAAACAAAAAATGAAAAATGTCCAAAATCAATAATAATAAATGACCAGTTCAGTCTGGGTCCTGGAAGTGTGAGCTCACGAATAGTGGGATCTTATTCTGTCCAGTGAGTCACTCACATTCCTCATATACATAGCGAAGACAATGATTATAAAACCTCATATCGAGCTGTTTATCAGTCTTACACGACTGGTAATACCAGCTTTCACTTTTCATTGGAAATTTTTGGAGCCCACAGTTGCCTGCCTCAGTAATGCTTTATTCGTGCTGGCTTTTGAATTGCTTCTTGCCTGGTTAACCCTATTCTTTCTTGTATTGCTGGGTTTAATCACAAAGTTCTTGTTGTTCTAGAATAGAGAAGCTACCATTTTTTCAGGCGCTATTGTTAATGGCTTTCGTTCTCGTAGTTCCACATTTCTTCGCTGGTGCTTCTTGTGTCCTCAATAGTTAACTCATTGATGTAGTGTGAGTATCAATAATGTTGTTTACAGATGAGAACTGATGTTTATCTTCAAAGGTGCAATCTTTGTCCGACTGAATGGAAAAATCCTCAGTGTACAAAATGGTTGTATTTTTGGTACATTTCTTATTAGGGATGTCCTCTGGAGATCGAACTGACGTGGCTACAGGTGCTCATATTACACTTCGATTCTTGATTGCCGAGTTATGTTACTGAACACATATGCTTCATTGATAATCTTATTCGGACTAAGTGGGTAAACACCTGTTGCTTTAAATCCAGAGCGTACATTCTCTGTGTCACAGTCCTGTTCCATGCTGGGGTAAGTATTTTCCCAATTTCACTTCTTCTAATCGTGTGTTCCAGTTTATTCACATATACTTCTTTGCTTGATGTCTTTTTTTTTGTCCAAATCAACATGACTTCTTCATCCCAGTAGGATTCAAATGGTTTGAAGTCTGACTTATCCAATGGATAAAGCTCGTACATAGTGCCACTGGGTAAACAGTACAATGTTACGCCATGGGCTTCAGCTGCAGTGACAATGTTCACATCCAAATGGGAATGAGCTCTATAAAATATCTGTAGCAGTGGTCCTGGTGATTTGAATTTAACAAAATGGTCGAGCCATTTTACTAAAATCTGTGAAGTCGCCGATGCTTTAGGAATCATGAAAACTTCACTTCTAGGAGGCATGTTCTCTCCTTCCATATTTGTTTCATTTTATCTCCCTTGAAGAGGATAACAGGAGGGCTGACATTTCCTAACGAATTGCTGCAGGCCACGATCGTCACATTTTCGCCATGTTCTGGCGCAATATTATGAACTCGTTTGGTTCCTGTTTAGTCAAAATAACTGGTTGCTCGTGTAGGCCGAAAAGAGTCCCCTGAATGAAATACACGCGGAGTGAACGCTTAAAGATAAATCATTTTTATTGAGGTGCACTATACTTGCATCTAACTTTTGTCAAAACTCAGTCAAGATATTTAATGATATTTCTGTTATTCACGGTAACCACTGTACTCTATGAACAGAGAAATGTATTGATTCTACTGCGTTTAAACACACATGCACACCGTATTGCAGCATAAGCTGTGATGTCAAAAGTAAAACTGGATTAACAATAGAAATATTTAAGCATTTCATTATGCGTTAAGATGTGTGCAGAAGAAAATAATATGTGTGTTCTCTTATGTTTTGTTTCCCAGTGGAACGTATCAGGTCGTGTGCGTTAGTGGGATTTCCTTAAGCATTGAAATAAATAGTTGTAGTTTATATCCTTAGAAAATAATTTGAGGCTACGACCAATCAGTACAGAGCAGTCGGTGTTGTTGGCGGGAAACTGTTATTTACAGTAATGTAGGAACTAAACAATATGACAAAGGTGTGTATGTGCACATGTTGACGATTATATTTGTTCACATATAATAAGCTCCTGTGAAATTGCAAATACAGAAGACGTGTTTCTGTACGACAGATAAGCACCTACTGCATTATTCTAAATGCATTAGTTTTTGTACCGTAAATGTAGGCCGTATCCGAAATGGCAGATTGTGTTGACAAAATGATCACGTAGCCCGATTTTGTATACAAACGTTGTGACGTATTTGGTAAATTGATATTTCGTATTTTGTATATAGCGGATGTTAGCAAAAATACCAAATTATAAAATCAGCGCCATGTGGGTTTTGACATTCAAAATACATTCGCGAATGCGTACTTAAAACGTATTTTAAAACAAATAACTGGTTATAAAATTCACTAGACATGTTTTTAAAAGCAAGTAAATGTTGTGCTTTGCTTATATATTTCGCAACACATATTTTATTTTAAGTTATTATATATTATATCATTTTCTTGTTTATTGCCATATTCGCAGCATTCTAGTGATGATTGTAGAAATATTACGTCAATTTTAAGCATTTAATTTATATAAAACATATTTTCACTGTTAAAGTAAGTGTGTTGCTGCGAGTGCTAAACAAGTGACTGTCGACAACGTCCGGATTGAAACCTACGAAATGACAAATTACAAAATAACTAATTGGTCCTTACGACACGGCCTTAGCTTGACTATTAGTGATTGGCACCGAGTCATTGCATTCAACCGATGTTTAGTGCAGAAATAGTTATATTTTGTAATGTACGTAGTCTGAAGTAGAATACTGCGACTCTCTTTGTTATGTATAGTTTATATTCGTTCGTTAGTGTTAACACTACTAATAAACACTTCAATGTCAACGTTTCTCGCATTGTTATAAGTCCGAGGTTTCAGTGTACAATATACAATGGTGCACTGTGTTACACTCGTGCAAATGTAAACACATACAGTTGCCAACTTTTCAGACAATATCCACTAATGCACATCATTATTGTAAACGTGGATCTTACAGAGACGACAGTTGTATTTTCGCTTTAAAACAAACATCTGTTAGAGTTGAGCCTTAAACGTTATCATTAATGTCCTTTTCCCGCATTGTCCATAAGGTTTTCTGCTTAATGAGATACACGCTCATACATCGTTCGCATTCGTCTACGTATGTAAATGTTTTACATATTTCGGGAAATGACGTACGCACGTACACGGGTAAACGAATGTGTGTACGTCTCGCGCCCTTACATCCCATAATCTATTATTTTGACAATCGATTTGTATGCAGTTCATAACTTTTATTCCTAATATTTATTCTTATAAAGAGTAGAATGGAGGCATTGCCTTTTGAGAAACGCCACTGAGCAAAGTTCTTAACAATATGTGCTCTTTAACCTTTAATGGTCTAGAAGAGCGGGGATAAACATAATCAGTTTTCGTCGTGATTTGCTATAAACCGGGCGTGGTATTGAATTTATAGTTAATATGCAGAGCAGTGAGAATAATGCCAATGTTTTTACAAAGCAAGGCATGCATGAGTGAAAACGTTGTACTAATATCAGACATCCAATTTTTATTAATACCAATATTAGTGTTAAAAGGAAATTGACCTATAGTTGTTAACAGTTTTAATGATACATTATCGATAACTGCATTTACTGATTCAAATATAAATTAATTCCTTTCTTGTAAAAAGTCTATGATTGGTTAATAGGAACACTTCCATTGTCATGCGCTTTCCAGCTTCAACTCCTAATAGGTTGATAATTATAAATATGTGCACCTACGTTCCAGCACATATTCAGTATGTGTTTTCCGTCAAAATGCTTGTTCAGAATCTTATCAGCTAACTAGTTGCTGCAAAGGATGCAAATACTTATGCCTATCGGAATGTAGACCTATCACGTATCGAGCAGAGTGGAGTATGCTTATATACATAGCAAGTGCATTCCTAGGTTCGGACACAGCCTTAATGACACTCGAATCGACATATTGAATGTACTGATTATTTGTAAGGACAGTCGCCTTTTTAACAGGGCCGGATTTCGAAGTTTGGCGCCCCTAGGCACATTATTGTGCCCCCCTCCCCCCAAAGAAAAAAATCATAATTTTTGAGTCCACAATCCCGTCTTCGGCGACGAATGTCAATGTGTAACTCTCTCTTTCCTTGGAATGTCACTTACTTTCAATGGATTTGTACACGATTTTGTCGTTACGGTACAGTCGGCACTTAAGAGTTTACAGGAAGGTACGTGTATATGTTTGCAACTTATGAAGTAAATTCATTACTCTTGTAGATGAACACATTATTTTGAAACACTTGTCTAGAATAACATGACTTGCACACTGTTGCACATCAGAACATGCACTATAAAAGAATTGCGCAGATAGAGAGCGAGCCGCTGACGCTAGTCGCTAGATGTCTCGCCACAGACAAACAATACACAACGGCTGCCAACCCACCTTAATGGATATCCCTCAATCGCAGAACGTATCGCTCCCTCTTATTAAATTAATGGCCTTAAAATCAGACGTACGTATGTAACTCTTACGTGTCAGTGTTTAGATTTTACTGTAAAATAATGTTATAATATAATACTTAAGTAATGTTTGATAAATAATTTTTGTTGGCAGTATTAAAACAAACACTCCCCCCCCCCCCAAGAAATAAATATTTACGGAACTACTATTACGTACAATTGGAAAAACTGCCGGGGCGGCAGTTTCGCCCTTGTCTAGTGGACCTAGTTAGTAGATCACAACCCCAAACTGTAACATTGTGTTCAATTGTAGACCATCGTGCGTCTGGCATATACTTAATCATTATTGAACAACGTATTTCCTGTTCATTTTCTTTCACGTAAAAACGCAACGAAAAGTTTACTATGATGTATGGCATCATTCATGATTAATATACGTTTGTAATTGTAAGTGCTAACAGTACTCTTATTTTATCATGAACACCTAAACTAATTATGGTAAAATAATAAATTATAATTAGAACCAATGATCGTTATATACAGTAGTTTATATCGCTGTAAATTTCTGCAAACACGTAATTCTACGACATAAATTAAACACATGCCATGGTCGCCACTAGTAAATCATGAGTTGGGTATTCACAGCTGCAACGATTGCTGGTAACTCGCGTGTGACAGGTTCGCCTCTGGCAGAACTTTAACGAACACGTGGGTGAGCCGAGGCCAGGGTTATGACATACTCTTACCGGCTGCGGAACTGGCAACACCGCGCGGATGACGTCGTCGAGAACACTAGCGCTCCTCTGGATCAACAGCGGAACTAACACATAAAACTGGTCAGACTTTGTCCTATCCCATGGCCACTCTAGTGTATATCTTTACTCAATGGTGCAACTGTATTGCCGCCATCTTGAATAAATTAAGTCCATTGCCCCTACCTGCCCCTACTACAGTCAGCTGTGCTAGTTTTTAACGACCTTACTATGGTTTATTTGCAATAGACAATAAAGTGATATATGTATAGCATAACTGTATTCACGTAAAGAGGGCATAAATAATATAGGATACTGAACCAGTATATTCCACGGACATAATTAATATGACTTCATTTTGACGTCTTAAAAGAAATGAACTGAGAATTAGGTTTAGTAGAATTCTCTATATTTATACGACACTCCCAGTAAAAATACAATAGAAAAATTTGAAACAAGATTTTGTTTTTACCAGGGAAATTACTTTTGAAAGTGCAGTTGTGTCGATATTACTTTACTATAATTTCACATGTATTATAACATTTAAACATAGTATTAAGATATCACATGTGAAATTCGATAGTTAACATTTTCGTAGCAATACCTATAACCTTAACTATGACATACATTTGAACGCATTGTTACGTAATTTTTTTGTTTTTCGTGCATTTACTACTTTCAGGAATCAATAAGTTGTTTAATGAAAATTACGAAACGTATCACCTTCTGGTTAAATAAGTTTAAGAATTTTATCATTTCTCGAAATTTTCTCCACAATGAACCCAAGTTGTCTCTTGAAACAAAAAAAAAAAAAAAATTCATCTTTTTGCCAATTTTGTTTGGTAATTTTCTTTGAAACTTTGCAACCTACTACAGATTTTTTTTTTTTTTAGAAATCATTATTTACACTTCAGTAAATATATCTTACTTCGTCATAGTTATCAAAGAGTCAAGAAATAACACAAATTATTTCAAAGGATTCCGTCGATTAGTTTGTGCGCCATGACTGATTGGATTTAAAAAATTTTCGGAGCGCGTGATAACCGCTAGACGACATCACTCGTTCTGCGCACATGCGGTTCTGTTATTAGTACACAGCTGTCCTGTATTTCTCACTATAGCGTATTAGCGTTAACCTAAATAGCCGAGCGCCACACCTGGCATAGCACGCCTCTCCCTTGTAGTTCCCGCTGGCCGACGTTCACCGGCGAAATCACATTTTTGACCATTTTAATGAACGATTCTTCGATTACTATTGTTTTGTGTTGCATAGGTAGATTTCACATCTCTGCCTGCGTTACATCTAAGACATACTGAAGTACCGTGATTCCATAAGACAGATGCCTTGTACTTAGACCGGCCAATATGTCAATATGTCCTCGAGTCCAGTAACGTACGGAAAATTTCTGCAAAGACGTTTACACGTACAGTCAAGCCACCTTCATACGGCTTCCTGATATTTCTAGGCGCAGATTCGCGAGTGTAAATTGACCTCTCCAGCAAGTGTCATAAATGCTTAGTTGGGTCCATTTCGGGAAACACGATGGCCGTGCCATTTGTTGAAAATCTGTAGAATGCTCCTCGAACCAATCCTGAGCTACATCAGCCCGATGACACACTGCGCGTTATTCTGTTGGAATTCCCATCTCTGTAGGCGTACATCAAGTCAATGAAGAGCTGCAAATAGGCAGGAACCAGTATAATGGTCATCTTTCAAGAACATTTTCAGGCAGGCAAGAATGTCTGCACTGTTACCTGATGTCGTTGGTCTCAGTAGTTATGCAGTTGTAGCCAGCGGTCCCGCTGAATCGTAATACCTGTCACGAGTTATTCCTCTTATAGGCTGTTCATGATAAAGTCAGCACTCCTCAAATCAACCTGAGAAAAAGTCACTGCCCCTAGCTGCATATATTTTAATGGGCGCACTGAGTGACATACATCCAGTAAAGTTGGTAACGATGGATGGAAAGTAGTTCCATATCTTAACGTCAAATAAAAAAGGCGGGGTAACCATTTGTGGAAACTTAAATTATTTATTCCCTTTTATCTCTCTTTTATAACGCATTAAAGTGTATATTTGACCAGATTTGTAAAATATTTACTTTTTCAATTATTTCATAGTTTCACTCTGGCCGACGCATGAATAAAGTGATGAAGCCCATAAAATGTTAATTTTACACAAGGCGGAAAAATACACAAAGTGCATACAAGTATATCTCAAGCAGGGCTTTCAAAAGTGCTCACTTTACCGTGAACAGCCTATATACGTGTGACACGTGAGGGTTGAAGGGGTTTTGAATGTCCGTACAACCACGGAAATGGAACGTCCCATCATGTACCTTTCCAACTCCTGTCACTTGCCTCACCTTGCCATGAGAGACCTAGACGATGTCCAGACTGGCTTTTGTTCATGGTCGCGACCATAGAGTACGAAAAGTGGCAAAAGCAATGTTATTGAGCGGTCGCTAATATTTTTTTGGCCATCTCCACGCATAACAACTAAGTCGGCACAACTACTGCATTACTTCGAACTACAAAGTTGGCGCTACTGAGTACTTACAGCGCTCCTGGCGGATATACCTTGAACTTCTTAAAACTGCAGTACAAATGTTATTATAATCACACGTACCGTTCAATATCTTTAGGAAATCTGAACACTCGTGGACCACCTTCAACAGAGGAATACAATTTATTATGTGTGGGATCAGAAGATTACGGTCTTCTGGCAAGAACTGCAACGCATTTCAGAAATTCAAACTTATCCTGGCGTTATGCTATCGTTAGCAAAATTATGGCCAGGCAACATAATACATATTAAGAGGCAAACTTTTTTTTTTGCGTAAATCTGTGAGAATGCAATTTGTTTTTAAACATATAAAATAATTAAGCTCCCGCAGTATAACAACTAGGGAACAATTTGTAATTGCTTTAACGGGTATCAAAAGATTTCACTATAATGCCGGTATGCGGGGAGAGGGCCTGAAAAAAATAAGCGACCTTTTGTTCGCTATGCTGTGAACACCCGACGTGGAGCACACAGAATGCTCACTGTCACGTTGCTGGGATTTCGATATTCCATATCGTGAAGTTAATTATAAAATCACGCTTGCGATCACGCCTGCTACGTTCGCGCATTTGGGGAAATAAATGTAATTTGTTGCACAGCTCGTCATTTTAGAGAGATACAAAAAAATTCACATTTGTTGCCAGTTTATATGTGAAGAATGGATACTCTCTGCGCTGAAAAAGGCTGTGACTTCTGCTTGGCTTACTATTTTATTGTTATTCGGAAAGAAACTTTTCTAATGCTTGCAATTGTTGAACTTTACTTTGGTTTGTGGAACTATCAAACTTTACAGAGATTTTCTGTTGATATAACCTATACAGAAACACGCACACACGCACGCACACGCACACACACATACACACACACACACACATATATATAACAATTTTTTAACCAACTGCATATAAGTGGTGTTTATTTACAGTGAGTTTTATTAATTTCATTTTTCGCCGATGTAAGGTTATTAATAATGTATTTTTTTTTGCAGAAGCGCCTCTCCAATGCAGCCAAGAAAGCACTGTCAAAAATACCAACAAAGAACCTCAAGTCCGGAGACAGGGTAAAGTAGCAGTTTTATCACTGATTAAGCAACTATTGTAAAACTATCTAGGAAATGCCCCAGAACTTTTTTAGTAGTATAAAACTCTCTTAAGAATACTCACTTGTCCAACTTTTTTGGTTTTAATTTGCTATTTTGCATTTTTATAGCATGTTATAACAGGTCTCCTTGAAATATGCAAGAAATAAGACTGCATATTAAAAAAAACCCCTAACGAGTATTTTGACTTTAAATCTTATGCAAATAATTTTGATTTCATTTAAGTTGAAGTATCAGTTCAAAGCTTAGGAATGCAATGAAGTTATTTATTTGAATTTTGACACTTGGTTCGTATATAATTAAGTTTTAATTACCATCTTTCTTAGATTGCAATTTGATTGCAAAACTGAACTAAAAGGCTAATAAATTTCTTTGTAGTATTCTGGTATAGGCTATTCACGGTAAAGTGAGCACTTTTTAAGGCCATTCTCATTTTTTCTTTTCATCCAGTTTCCATCTTCCTGCTGCTTTTTAATATACACATTGCAATGTGATCAATAAACACATTGTATATATTTCACTACCCTCAAAATTTAATGCCCGAGGCTACAATAAGATACATTTATTAGCGGTTAATGCCTTTTGGAAGGGTCTTAAAAAGTGCTCACTTTACCGTGAACAGCCTATAAGAGCAATAACTATTTTTAGCTGTAACCGAATGTATTACTTGTGTATCTTAAAAATTTTATTTGACACTAGATATAAAATATAATTCCCTCAGTTACAATACGCTTAGTATTTTATATCGTATCAAAAATAAGTTTTATATGCTAAAAATAAAATATACATTTTCGACGCATTACTCGAGAAATGTGTTTCAATTACTGAAATTACTTGCAGCCAGCTTTCTTCCATAACATGTCAGTAACATTCCCTACAATTTATACATGAACCTAGAACTACTAAAGTTAGATTTATTACACCGCAACTACGCGAAGATTCTTCTGTCGTCGGTAGATTAGATGCAAGAACATTGTGTAGGTACCTATAATTTATTTTTATGTAGAATGCTAGTTTGCATGCTAAATTTATGTTAAGTTAATGGTATTATAATACTCTATTATTTATATTGAATGGTATCAATTCATCATCATATTGAATGGCTGTTGTCATGTTCATGAGGCAATTAAGACACTAGATTACACAATAATATCCATCTCCCGGCCCCACATACTGGTGAACAATTTTGAGTTTACAACTTTTTTTTTTAAGAAAGCATGTGGAAAGATGCGAGAAAAATTACAATGCAGGGAATTTTAAATTCACGCCAAAACGTTCCAGTTATATTAGTGAATCAGTGCAGATTATGCGAGTTCTTCTAGACAGGCTCAAAAAAATGTCTTATGTTGAAAATTATTTGTCACTATTTTCCCTGGTTGTTTGAAGAAGTGATGTAAGTTTACGGCATTACTGGTAATGATTTAGATTATTTTTGGTGGTCCCCATATATACTTAGCTACCTCGTATCTAAACATAAATTTTTAATTATTTATGTATAAAAAAAACTATTTTCGTAATACACTAATTTTTTGCAAAAACAATCGTTCGAAAATTTTCCTATTGGCTATCGTGGTTCGCACGCAAAACACTCTTAGGGCGCGTTTACATGGCGATAGAAATTCGTGATAGTCGCTATCGCGATAGCCACTGTCGCGGTACTATCGCCGTGTAAACTGCACGACGTTTAATGTCGCACCATCGCGATAGCAGCACGAACAGAATTAATTTAATTCAGTAATATTTGTCACGGTTCTTACACTATGTGGCGGTATGACAGGCCGTATATTATCATATAGATATGATATGACAGTATTGACAGCATATTTACTGTCGTATAATAAACCACGGGAACATGTCATTCATATCCTGTCACGATATTTAACTACCCAACAAAATCAACCTTTTGACAAAAGGATATAAATGTAGGGTCTATCAATGTATTTACACAAGTGTTGTCGGACATGTCCCTTTTGAGGTTAACTATCACAGCATGTCTCGACCGTGTGTCTAAACAGGACCTATAGCGGCAGTGACTGTCACACACTTTCGTGATAGCTACTATCACCGTGTAAACGCGCCCTTATAGTGCAGAGTAGTGGTGGTTGAACTTTGTGCTGTAATATTGTGTTGGTAACATGGGAAGCATGGGTCGCACTCTCGATGATGACTTTATAATAATGGTGAAAGGAGCAGTTTGAGGGGTGAAAGGACACAGTGCCAACTCGTGTTATGATAGAAGTGTATCTTTCTTTTGAAATGCTGGGTCAGTAATTGTGCAAGAATCTGTGGGTGATTGGTGGATGGTATGGTTGGTTTGGTAAGATTGCAGTGAGTGAAAAGTGGTGCAAATAATGATTTCTAGCATGTTGTGATCGTGGTTTTGAAGGCTGTCAGAGATGTAAAACGCTAAAAGATTTGTAATAAGTGCTTGTTAAGGGAATGATATTATCGAGAGTGCCGATGCGAGGGAAATTGTTGTAGGTAGTGTCCTTTTATTTATCCTAGTTCTCTGGTAACACAGGTGATTTTATTTGGTAAAGGCTGTTCACGGTAAAGTGAGCACTTTTGAAATCAACCTTAGAAAAAGTTGCTGTTCCTACCTGCATATATTTCAACGGGCGTGCCGAGTAACATGCGCCCAGTAAAGATGGTAACGATGGATGGGAAGTAGTTCCATATATTAACGTCGCACAAAAAGTGTTAGTTAACCATTTGTGACAACTGAAATTATTAATTCACTTTTTGTTTTTCTTTCATGCATTGAAATGTAAAAGTGAGTAGATTTGTAATATATTTACTTTTATAATAATTTTATAGTCTCAATTGATCAACGTACGAATAAAGCGATGAGGCCCACGACAATGTTAATTCTACATAAGGTGAACGACTACACAAAGTGCATATAAGTAAATCTTAAGCAAGGCTTTCAAAAGTACTCATTTTGCCGCGAACAGCCTATAGCATGGATTCACTGGCGGGTGCTGACTACTTCGATTGAAACGATATTTATGATTTTGTGCATGATTTTTTTTGAGATGAAGTGGCAAAATCGTTGGAATTATTGGGCATAAAAATGAGCCAAGAAATCAATTGATCACAATTGATCATGTGAAAATCGTATTTTACTCGAGTGCAACATAATTGAAGCGCATGACCGTGATATGGGCGTAATCTCAGTAATCAGATGTTGTCTTTGCTGGACGACTGGTTTGTCTGCCGGAGGAGAGATTGGCGTGTGCTTACGAGTTCGGGACGTTATCAGGTAGCAGTGATCATGTTCTTATATACAGGATGATTGTCAATTTGCTGGACGACTGGTTTGTCTGCCAGAGGAGAGAATGGCGTGTGCTTACGAGTTCGGGACGTTATCAGGTAGCAGTGATCATGTTCTTATATACAGGATGATTGTCAATTTGCTGGACGACTGGTAGGTCTACCAGAGGAGTGAATGGCGTGTGCTTACGTGTTCGGGACGTTATCAGGTAGCAGTGATCATGTTCTTATATACAGGATGATTGTCAATTTGCTGGACGACTGGTTTGTCTGCCAGAGGAGAGAATGGCGTGTACTTACGAGTTCGGGACGTTATCAGGTAGCAGTGATCATGTTCTTATATACAGGATGATTGTCAATTTGCTGGACGACTGGTAGGTCTACCAGAGGAGAGAATGGCGTGTGCTTACGAGTTCGGGACGTTATGAGGTAGCAGTGATCATGTTCTTATATACAAAGTGATTGTCAATTAGACCGACTTCAGGAAGTGATTCTTCACGAGAAAGTAAAAGAAAAACATATGTGACACTTTATACCTAAACTAACAATTAAGGGAGGTATGAACCCTTAAAAAAAAAGAGATTTTTAAGCCGTATTTGTGCAAAATATTGGCTCCTACGTTGAAGGTCCCGATAACATACAATAATGTTCCGAGATATGTCATTGTATTTCACTTCGTTACCGATATTTTGCCCAAATACGGTTTAAAACCTCGTTTTTTAAGGGCTCATCGCTTCCTTAATATTAGGTTTAGGTATAAAGTGTCACATATGTTTTCCTTTTACTTTTTCATGAGAAGAATCACCTCCAGAAGTTTGTCAGTCTAATTGACAATCATACTGTATATAAAATACATTGGTTTCCCCCACCTCTACTTTCGGGTGGAGATTACTTACTTAATGAGTATAAAAGAAGTGGTGGATGTGCTCTGCATACTGTAAGTGTATCACACTTGAGTTTTAACCATCAATTACATTATTGGGTTCGTAGAACTAGGCGCTACAGCTATTTGGACCCGTTTGTTGTAAGGCATAAGCAATTTCATAAATATATTCACGCTTATTACGTGGAACATCTTCGTTCCACTCGAGTTCGCTCTTCGAGCATAGCCTATACCATATTCATAATAATATGTTGGTATAATTCAGTATCAGAATGGCATAACGATTGGATTCAGTTTGGTTACACATATAAAAAGAAGGAACTGTATGTGTGGGGATCTTCTAGCGTAGGTAAAACAAGTTCTTGCAATAGGATTATTCAGGGAGCCAGAATATTTTTTCGTGATGGTAAATTCGCGTTTCAGAACTTAGATGAGAGATATTGTGATGCCATAGTTTTCGAAGAATATTCGCATGAATCTCATTGTGATAGTTTTATTAATAATTATGTAAAATAATGTTACGTCACTGTTAAACACGTCATCACTAGGCAACATATACCATTTTCACATATCTATTACTTTAAGATGTTTCCGCAAAAATGTTAATTTGTCGTAATAGTTACTTTCCTTATCATTTTGAAAGAGCACTGGACAATGCATGATACTGAGGACAAGTACAGCATCACTTTTATGAAAAATATACATGAACGGTCAAAATGACAAATATTCTTGGATAAAATAAGTCGCAAGCCTTTGGATTACGAGAAAAATACCTTACCCCTATACAGTGCCATTTCCACATTAAAGTGTATATTTAAATGTATCCATATTGTTGGAAAATTATATACAGAATGTGTCTCAATTCCCTTTACACATTGTAAGGGCATGTATTGGGGACCAAGACTGTCACGTCTTCCATAGGAACTTATGTGAGGAAATGTACCGTTTCCCTCCGATAAATAAAACACCACCACATCACATGGTGACCTCTCCCACGTCTGCGACATAATGTACGTTGTTTATCTTCTGGGCCCACTTACAAGAAGGGCTCGATGTGATACTAGCGACGTCTACACAAACACGGTACCTACGTACCATCTTCTGGTACACACGATCACCAATACCTGAAAGTCCAAGATCCGCCGCAGCCATAATCCGCGCCAACAGGTCTTCCTCTGATTCCACAGGGGTCTGGTAAATCACGCCCTTCATGTGGTTCCACAGGAAATAGCCTAGTGGAGTCAAGTAGGGTGAACGTAGTACCCTAGTCATTTGCACCCGTATCGTCTTCCACGTACTCTCACCGGTGCCCGATTGCTTGGTCTCCACTACAAGCCCCTACATTGTGTAATGGGAATTTAGACACATCTTGTATAATGTTCATTCATGATTACATCCAACTTTCCTGAGACCTGGCCTGCTGAAGTTATACTTCTAGACTATTCTTCTACCTCATGCAAATAAAACTAAACGAATTCTAGAAATTTACACCAAATATACAACGCGCCGCATTCGTAAGCACTTAATTTAATATATTTCATAAGAACTCGTTGTTACAGGGATCACCAGTTGATCTATTTTCTCTCTGTTTTATTCATGTTTATTATAGACGAAATATAAGTGTAATTAATATTTGTATGTTAACGGGAGTGTGAATTAATTGTGGCACAAGACACATGAAACAACGAAAAACCAAACATGGGATGATTTTTGAAATGTTCGTTTTAAAAAGTTTGAAGACACCGCCCATATAAGGCTCTTTATAGATCATTTAACAAGTGAAACAGTGACATTATGGCAATTGTCTTTCTGCAGTAAATCTCGGGCAATAATTTTTAAATAACGTATAATTATCTGTTGACATATTTTCTGTCTTTCAGCACTTGGGAAGTTGACGCTTTGCTTTTGTATTTATACTTAAGACATCGTTCTAAAAAAAAAAAAAAAGAAGAGAACGTTAGGTCTCAGAATCAGCTATGTTTGTTTTGTTAAATTAGGACACTTAAATTTATCAATGTACATAAATTGCCTAGACATGACAATATCGCCACACTTTCTCATTAAAATGCGCAGGATTTTCGATATTTTTATCTAGTGTTTAAGTGTATTGCACAATGATAGTAGTAATAATAGTAATAATGGAAACATGTTTGTTATTTTGCATCTAAACATCTGCAAATGCTACTTTGCCACATTGTTAAAGGCTGTTCACGATACAGTGAGCACTTTTGAAATCAACCTTAGAAAAAACAGTCACTACCTATGCTTGCATATACTTCAACGGGCGCACTGAGTGACATTCGCCCGGTAAAGTTGGTAACGATATATGGAATGTAGTTCCATATCTTAACGTCGAATTAAAAGTGTTAGGTAACTATTTGTGATAATTTAAATTATTAATTTCGCTTTCTGTTTTTTTAATGCATCAGTGTATAAAAATTAGCAGATTTATGAAATGTTTACTTTTCTAATAATTTCATAGTTTCACTTGACTGACGCATGAATAAAGTGATGAAACCGTGACAATGTTAGTCTTCCGTAAGGCGGAATAATACACAACGAGCATACAAGTAGTTATTAAGCAGGGCTTTCAAAGGACATATTTTACCATGAACAGCCTCTACCAACAGCGTGTGCTGCCCGAGTGGCAAATCATCACACATTGAGAATTGTAAAAAGTGATTATAACTGTGTTTCAGTGATTACCGTACCTGTCATAAATGTAATACGTACTTAATTGCATCGTCTTTGTTTGAAATGACGCTCACACACTCAACAGTTTGAAAAATCCAGAGTTTTATAAACACATAAGAGCATACACATAACTTCAACCAATTGTAAAAGCGTACTGTCCAATAAATGCAGACTAAAATTACTCTGTTGTGTAGAGGATTATGGGAAATATGTAACAAAATATTTGGAAATACTTAAACAGCTTACCTTCATATCTCTTCAAACAACAGATTCCCGTACTATGAGCCATGAATAAAAACTCCTCTACTAGGGCCTAAACAGAGCACGAACTCTAGATCCCATCAAGAACTCGGTATTTTGTGCATCACAACGCTCTCGCTTAAAGTAGCCTTGTAAAATTATGTAAATTAATTTTATAGAATTATCGTACATAATTCTAGGATTGTTTGTGAATAAGTGTGTTTGGTATAAATAATTTCTGTATTTTCAGAGATAGGCGTATGAAAAATTAGTTATACATAATCATAAGATTCAATAACTACACACGCCAATGTTTTACGCACGGGGGAAAAAAAAATTAAATAAGGCGTGTATTAAAATGAAGTCACATTCAGACATTTGAATGAGCAGACTTTCAATTTTCAAAATTCTGTACAACAACACTTACACGCCTTTTATCTCGAAACACTCTAATGAAATTGAAAGACAGTAATATACCATAAACTACATACACTATGTTTCCAATTATCTCGTGTCGCTCGGCAAATGGTATCGCAACCAGTTTTAAATAAAATATTCCACACATTACATGCTATATTCCACACATTACATGCTGTATTCCACACGTTACATGCTATATTCCACACATTACATGCTATATTCCACACATTACATGCTATATTCCACACGTTACATGCTCTATTCCACACATTACATGCTGTATTCCACACATTACATGCTATATTCCACACATTACATGCTATATTCCACACGTTACATGCTATATTCCACACATTACATGCTGTATTCCACACATTACATGCTATATTCCACACATTACATGCTATATTCCACACATTACATGCTATTATTCCACACATTACATGCTATATTCCACACGTTACATGCTCTATTCCACACATTACATGCTATAATCCACACATTACATGCTATATTCCACACATTACATGCTATATTCCACACATTAAATGCTATATTACACACATTACATGTTATATTTCACACGTTACATGCTATATTCCACACATTACATGCTATATTCCACACATTACATGCTATATATTCCACACATTACATGCTATATTCCACACATTACATGCTATATTCCACACGTTACATGCTATATTCCACACATTACATGCTATATATTCCACACATTACATCTAATTCCAATTATATTCCACACATTACATGCTATATTCCACACATTACATGCTATATTCCACACATTACATGCTATATTCCACACGTTACATGCTATATTCCACACATTACATGCTATATATTCCACACATTACATGCTATATATTCCACACATTACATGCTATATATTCCACACGTTACATGCTATATTCCACACAGTTACATGCTAATATTCCACACAGTTACATGCATTATATTCCACACTTACATGCTTATATTCCACACTTACATGCTATTATTCCACACATTACATGCTATATTCCACACTTACATGCTATATATCCACACGTTACATGCTATATTCCACACATTACATGCTATATTCCACACGTTACATGCTATATTCCACACGTTACATGCTATATTCCACACGTTACATGCTATATTCCACACATTACATGCTATATTCCACACGTTACATGCTATACTATTTCCACACGTTACATGCTATATTCCACACGATTACATGCTTATATTCCACACATTACATGCTTATATTCCACACGTTACATGCTATATTCCACACGTTACATGCTATATTCCACACGTTACATGCTATATTCCACACTTACATGCTATATATCCACACGTTACATGTATATTCCACACGTTACATGCTTATATTCCACACATTACATGCTATATTCCACACGTTACATGCTAATATTCCACAGTTACATGCATATATTCAACTACTGCTAATTACATATGCATATATTCCAACATTACATGCTATATTCCACACTTACATGCTATATTCCACACTTACATGCTATATTCCACACGTTACATGCTATATTCCACACGTTACATGTATTTCCACCTTACATGCTATATCCACATTACATGCTATATTCCACACGTTACATGCTATATTCCACACGTTACATGCTATATTCCACACATTACATGCTATATATTCCACACTTACATGCTTATATTCCACAAGTTACATGCTATATTCCACACTTACATGCTATATATTCACCACACATACATTGCTATATTCCACAATTACATGCTTATATATTCCACAACATTACATGTTAATTCACAACTGTATTACATGCATCTATTCCACACAGTTACATGCTTATTCCACACATTACTGCTATATTCCACACGTTACATGCTATATTCCACACGTTACAGCTTATATTCCACACATTACATGCTATATTCACACACTTACATGCTTTATTTCCACATTACATGCTATATATTCCACACATTACATGTATTTTATTCCAACATTACATGCTATATATTCCAACATTACATGTATATATTCCACACATTACATGTATTATTCCACAATTACTTATGCTATATTTCCACACATTACATGCTATATATTCCACACTTACATGTATTGATTCCACACATACATGTATATTCACACGATTACTATGCTTATTCCACGTATGTAATGTCCACGTTACATGCTATATTCAACACGTTACATGCTATATTCCACACGTTACATGCTATTATTCCACACGTTACATGCTTATTCCACACATTACATGCTATATATCCACACATTACATGCTATATTCCACACATTACTGCTTATATTCCACACATTTACATGCTATAATTCCACACATTACATGCTTATTTTCCACACTTACATGCTATATTCCACACATTACATGCTATATATTCCACACATTACATGATATATATTCCACACATTACATGTTATATTCCACACTTACATGTATATTCCACACTTACATGCTTATTCCACACATTTACATGCTATATTCACACGTTACATGCTATATTCCACACGTTACATGCTATATTCAACATTACATGCTACATTCCACACGTTACATGCTATATTTCCATCACGTTACATGCTATATTCCACACGTTACATGCTATATTCCACACGTTACATGCTATATTCCACACGTTACATGCTATATTCCACACGTTACATGCTTATTCCACTCTTACATGCTATATTCCACACATTACATGCTATATTCCACACGTTACATGCTATATTCCACAAGTTACATGCTATATTCCACACGTTACGTGCTATATTCCACACGTTACATGCTATATTCCACACGTTACATGCTATATTCCACACGTTACATGCTATATTCCACACGTTACATGCTATATTCCACACGTTACATCGCTATATTCCACACGTTACATGCTATATTCCACACGTTACATGCTATTATTCCACACTTACATGCTATATATTCCACACGTTAACTGTATATATTCCACACAGTTACATGCTATATTCCACAGTTACATGCTTATATTCCACACGTTACATGCTATATTCCACACGTTACATGCTATATATTCCACACGTTACATGCTATATTCACACACTTACATGCTATATTCCACGTTACATGCTATATTCCACACATTACATGCTATATATTCCACACATTACATGCTATATATTCCACACATTACATGCTATATATTCCACACATTACATGTTATATTCCACACATTACATGCTATATTCTACACATTACATGTTATATTCCACACATTACATGCTATATTTGAATAGGCATGTAGCAACCTAAAACTGATAAAACTCCTTTTAAATACACAAAATAATCTTACAATTAAGGTATTTAATAAACGATTAGTCTTTTTAGAAAAATTATGAAAATAACTGTAAAACTATTAACGAAATCATCTACTCTCTCTCCAAGTTCTATCTTGCCTCTAAGGGAAACATCATTTTATAATAATGTCCACACGTTCCCTTCTAAAATCACGCCCAACACTTTGTAAAAGACAGAAACACAGGAAAATTCTGAAAATGTAGCACACGTTGGAAATGTTCGTTTTTCGAAATATTTTTGGAGGCTGTGGCTAGATGTATTTGTGTGTTCAATTTTATTTATTAATTTTTTAAAAATTCTACTTGTAAGTGTCCTAAAGATTTATTCCCCTAAAACGGGATATTTCAATTCCATTACAGAATTCTTGAAATGTATAATTTTGGACACTGTCATTTCCCGAAACGGAATTTTTGATTTCTGTATATATTCGGTTCAACCGTACGTAATCAAGTGAAGTATATGTGAGAGTAGTATGGTTCCTCAGGTAAAGGCTGTTCACGATAAAGTGAGCACTTTTGAAATCAACTTTAGAAAAAAGCCACTGCTCCTATCTGCATGTATTTTAACGGGCGCACTGTGTGACATACACCCAGTCAAGTTGGTAACGATGGATGAGAAGTAGGTCCGTATCTTAACGTCGAATAAAATGTGTTAGGTAAACATTTATGATAACTTAAATTATGTATTTTGTTTTCTGTTTGTTTCCGTAACTCACCGAAGTAATAATTTTTCTAATATTTCACAGTTTCACTTGACCGATGTATGAATGAAGTAATGAGGCCCATGGCAATGCTAATCTTACATAAAGTGGAAGAATATGCAACGTGCATGCAATTAGATCTTAAGCAGGGCCTTCAAAAGTGCTCATTTTACCGTGAATAGCTTATAGCGATTCTGCGATGCTGCACACGGCATATTCGATACAGTGACGTATCATTGCCTTGTGCGGCATTGCAGAGGAGCCATACTACATCTAGCCTTCTATCCAGATATAATACTGCGTACGCCTGGGAAAACGCCCCAACCGGGCCGCGAAATTGAACCTACAAGTTAGACTCACGGTTGAAAGCTTTGCGTGTAGATATCAATAATACGTATTTATATAGTAGACATTTTTACCATTAGTAACCAACAAACGTGATATAATTGTCTCCGTCACTGAACAGCAGGTACAACTTCATTGCATGCCAAGGGTTTCTCACTTCAAAGCTTACAACCTTAAAACCTGAAATATCAGAACATTTTCTTACATCCTACACATAAAAGAAACAACCATTTTGTATTATATACTTTGGCTCAAATCCTATGTTAAATAGAAATGAGGAAACAGATTTTTAAATAAACCAAAAATGTTTGAGTACTATTATAAATTCAACACGTCACTTATTCGTTGATTTTGGAAGTACTTAAATGTCAGAATATGAATATTTTGGAATTAAGGTAAATATCGGTTGTTTGGAAGGAGGGGTCTTTATTATCAAAATGTAGGTTACGCCGCGAGGAAAATTAAGGCCACGATCTCCCATTTCTACAGCTTTTGCGAGAATTAATTTTTTGAACCCATATGGGAGCCGATATTGTAAAATCCTCTTACAATTTTGTTACAAATTATTTTTACTATATAGTCTAATTTTTTCAACACAAAAAACGGTATATTTCTATCCAATTAATTAACCAAAATTAATTAAAATCATACAGTTTTTTGTGTTTAAAAACTGGTCTATATAATAATAAGGATTTTACAATATTAGCTCCCGTTTGGGTTCAAAAAATTAATTCTCGCAAAAGCTATAGAAATGGGGAGATCGTACCTTAAACACATTCTCTGTGGCTCTCAGAAAGCTACTCGAAACCATAAGAAACTGAAAAAAAAATAGCAGGTGATAGTAAAATATATTGTTTTTGGAATAATATTGTATATAAATGTAGAGAATCAGGGATATATAAAGTTTAGGCGTAATCGTCCACCAATTTTAGTTAAGCTCGATTCGCTTCAGTGCACAAGTTGTAGCTCAGATTTCAATCCTTTCTCACTTTAAATATATGTCCTTTGCAAAAGTCAACCAAAAACGAACGAGGTTTTAAATGATTGCTTTTGGATTTGAATGCCTGCTCTGAGACTTTCCATGTTTGTTCTCTACTATCATTCCTCTACGGATTGTACATATAATAAGGACCGCCCCTTACCCATTAAACGCCCCATGAGATGCCATTATTGGCGGTTCTGTTTCTGACGCTTATTTACTGTACTATTCACAGGCCGTTTATAAAAAATCCTGCCTTGTTATTTTGCCATAGTTACTCCAATGTGTCATTACTAATATCATATTATCAGTTATTTATTTAGATAATTGTGTACGAGTATTGAACATGTTATGTATTAAATTTCTTACTACAATATACCCCTAGGATGTTTGTTTTCGGTACATTTCGAAGAAAATATGTATAAAGTTCATTTCTACTAACTGAAATAATACTGTTATGTACAAAAAGATTAGTTTTATTTAGTAAATCCATTTGGCCAACACAATTGCGACCATAAGTCTCATCACTACCACTTTGCTAACTTCAGTGTTGATACAGAATGTTATATAATATGTGGCACATACTTTACCAGTGGCCAGTAGACACTAGGAACAATTTAAAAAAAACGTTCATATAAACATGTATAGGCTGTTCACGATAAAATGAGCACTTTTGAAAGTCCTACTTAAGATCTACTTGTATGCATGTTATGTATTCTTCCGCGTTGTGTAAAATTAACATCGCTACGGGCCTCATCACTTTATTCATACGTGAGTCAAGTAGAACTGCGAAATTTTTAGAAAAGCAAATCTTTTACAAACCTACTCATTTTTACACTTCGATAAACAATTTAAAAAAAAAAGCGAATGAAATAATTAAAGTTATCACAGATGGTTACCTAACACTTTTTACTCGACATTAAAATACTATCCATCGTCACCAGCTTTACTAAGCGCATGCCACTCAGTACACTCGTTAAAATATATGCAGGCAAGGGGAGTGACTTTTCTCTAAGGTTGATTTGAAAAGTGTTCACTTTATAGTGACTAGACTATAATGCAAAATTAACGCTGAGGCAGCCAACATCTGAGCGCGTTCTTTCCCTTTTTTCTCAACATTGTTGCGTTACAGCAGCTGAGCCAAATCCGGGGTCAGAGAAATTCTCTAAATTAGCTACATAATTCGCTTTGCAACTAATTCACTGTGTTAAGATGCGTGTTGATATTGTAGGTGGTGGTCTGCCGTGCTGATACTCAGTGCTATAGGATATTCACGGTAAAATGAGCAATTTTGAAAGCCCTGCTTAAGATCTACTTCTATGCACGTTGTGTATTCTTCCGCCTCATGTAAGATTAACATTGTCGTGGGTCTCATAACTTTATTCATGCGTCGGTTAAGAGAAACAGTGACATTTTTATCAAAGTAAATGTTTAACAAATCTGCTCGTTTTTACACTTCGATGCATTAAAAAACACAGAACGCGAAATAAATCATTCAAGTTATCAGAAATCGTTGCTCAACACTTTTTATTCAACGTTAAGATACGGAACTACTTCCCATCAATCGTTACCAACTTTACTGGGCGCATGTCACTCAGTGCGTCCGTTGAAACATATGCCGGTAGGGAGCGGTGACTTTTTTCTAAGGATGATTTCGAAAATGCTCACTTTATCGTGAACATGCTTTAATGTGACATAACTTGTGTTACAGAGTGCAATTATAAATTATACTACACCGCAAAAATAGCGCGTGAAATTACATCGAAGTCAGTTTTATGGTTTGAAATTAGATTTTATAAGACACAAGTGTCCCCGTTTATAAAAACTTAAATACGATTAGAACCAAAGTTGGAGTGAACCAAGCGTGAATATGTTGGTAAATAGATTCTTCTTAAATCAAACGAGTGTAGTTCATTAGTTTGATTTTACTGTGAGTAGGCTAGAAAGATTTAATATTTTGCGGAAAGTAGACCAGAAGTGGTCATGATTTTTTATATTAAGAATCGCGGGTCATTCTAACCCTACAATTTGATAGCCAGTGTCCCGCTGTCAAAAGGTACTACACAACAATCTCAATTACAAACGAAATACTAGTAGTGAGAGCAGAGGCGTTCTGAAACAGGAAGTGATTAATTGGGATTATCTGTTGGATTATCAGATTAATTGAATGGATCATCACACTGGGATTAAATTACCTGTATTAATTAGAGGTAAAGGGTTGATTACAGGTAATCCCATGTAATACCAGGTAAAGTGTTAAGTGTGTGAAGGTAACCCTTTCTTTCTTTATTTTTTTAAATCGGAAATTATCATTGGTGTTGAAAGGGTTCGATGTTCATCTTCGGACGTCTGGAATCTGACTGAGCTCTGAGGGGTGGGCAGCAATATATATATATATATATATATATATATATATATATATATATATATATATATATATATATATATATATATATATATATATAAATATATATATATATATATATATATATATATATATATATATATATATTATATATAATGTGTGTATTGACCTTGGGGCAAGAGTGGCATAAGGGTCAATTTAGATCCATCATAGACAGAGTGTGTGTACTGAGCTCGGATGCTGGGTGAGGGGAATGAGGGTGTGTCGGGAGCATCAGAGGTCTGTTCAGTTCTGAGGTCAGTGGAGGAATGAGCTAGGCGGGTGGGAGAGTGGTGGGAGGGGGTGTGAGGAGGTTCTTCTCGTTTGTCAGTTAACTGAGCTGGGATGCTGGGCAAGGGGATGTCGGGAGCATCAGAGGTCCTTTGTCATCGTTGGAGGCAGAGTTTTAAATTAAGTCGGTGGCTATTTGAGGGGAGGGAGGGGAAGCACCCACCTAGCAGCTGTGATGTCCATTAAAATAACAGAATGCACCAATATATTGTTTGAAGGGAAAGACTACACCCTGAAGCATGAAATAATTATAAATTATGCGACAGTAAATGGGCACTATTAAAAATGTATCAGAGAAACTAAGTATCGAACCAATAAAAAATACTTACTAATTACACACATCGAATCAAACAAATACTGATTGAATTACAAACATGATAAAATTACTAATTATGTTAAACAATAAAACGAATTACAAAAGAAATATAGCATTACAAAATAAATAAAATATATCACTAACAACAGGACAAATCAATTAAAACACAGAATTGTACAAGCAGGTGCAGTGAAATACCACTTAAACACGATCAATTACAAATCCAAAAACATTAAATACAATTACAAACACTGACACAGATAGTACCCACACACAAAGAGACAACTTACCTTTTAATTACATGAAACACTTACTAACCACGATCAACAAAATACAAATGAAACCTAATATAATGCAACAATGCGATCTACCTTTTAATTTCACGACATAAACGCGAACCACAGGAAACGAATGGAACACAAATACGCCCAACAAATGAAGTATATGAATAGAAAAATGCTAAGCAAGCACAAAGTCAGTTTACTGCCTCATCCTGTATAGCTGTTTCCCACCAATATAAATGTTTCCTGTAAAATAACTAATTAAATGACCACTCATGACACAGTTAAGTGCAAACAGGTACGTTAAGTGTAAACAATTACATTACTAACCACACAACACAACTTATGTTTAAACCTAGCGTGCTATGTGTCGGCCCAACCCGCAGCAACTCGATCGGTTCCCGCCTTGCTTCACCGTCATCGGCTCTCATGCCAGTGTTATGTCACAATCCACACGTAATCCGATATTCAAAATGCTAGTACACGATTCTGTTTATAAAAATTAAAGTAGGAAATTAATTTCCATTCCTATGTGTACACACGCAAGTATGACTGTAATGTGTTTGTTATGAATGGGAGCTTAATGGGCCAGATATTTCTGCTATCTGCACCAGCTAGACGGACCATACATTCATATCTGAACAGTTCCAGCCGCTTGTGGTAGACAGCACTCCCTCTCCTTCTCTCTCAATCCCTCGCTCTTACACTGCGTTCGCTTAGGGCGTTGATGAGACAGCTGTTGAAAATTCAAATATCACACCCAAAATGCTATTAAAAATGGAATTACACCCCTTCTAACTTTAACCGACACAATTCGAGGAAAAAAAAAAACTAAATATAGCATTAAAAGTAAAAAAAAATACAAATATACACATTAAATATAGCAACAAAGTAAACAAATATCAATCGCACACTATACCATACTAAACAATGTGTCTATTTTGGTAAACTATAGCTAGTGTTACTAAATTCAATATTGTACATTATAATGGATAGCGCGATTCGTCGCTCACCCTCATTGGCTCTCAGCACCCCATTGTCAAGCCATCACATGTTTTTTTTTACTGTACATCCAAGTAAATTTATCGTACACATCAGTAAAATAACATATACTTTGTAGAACTAACTTTACATAGAATGGTGCAAAATTACTATTACTATGTAGCATAAACTGCAACATTTGTGTATTTTCTCTCAACGGCAAATAAATTTACACAGACATCACTATTATTGTAATTTCGCCACTCTTTAAGTGTATTTAAGTGCATGTTAGTGTATTTTAGAAAAAAAAAAAACATTTATATTAGTGGGAAATGGCTATACAGCATGGGGGCAGTAAACTGACTTTTTGTGTGCGTAATATTTTTCTATTCATATATTTCATTTGTTGGGCATAATTTTAATTCATTCGTTGCTTGCGGTTAATATTTGCATCGTGAAATTAAAAGGTAGATCGTATTGTTGCATTATAGTAGGTTTAATGCGTATTTCGTTACTTGTGGTCAGTACTTTGTTTTGTGTATTTACAAGGTAAGTCATATCTTTGCATGTCTTTAGTAACTGTGTCGGTGTTTGTAATTCTATGTAATGTTTCTGGGATTGTAATTGATCATGTTTAAATGGCATTTCATTGCACCTGGTTGTATATTTCTGGGTTTTAATTTATTTGTCCTGTTGTTTATGATAATTTTTGTTTCTTTGCTTGTAATGCTATATTTCTTTTGTAATTTGTTTTTTGTTGTGCATAATTAGTATTTTTATCATGTTTTTAATTCAATTAGTATTGTTTCTATTCATTGCATGTCGTTAGTAAGTGTTTTGATTGATTTGATACTTAAATTCTATGATACTTTTTTTATGTTGCATATTTACAGTCGCGTGGTTTATAATTATTTCATGTTTCGGAGGGTAGTCTTTCTCTTCAAGCGATATATTTGTATATTTTGTTATTTTAATGGGCATTCACAGCTGCTAAGGTGAGCACTTCCTCTCCCTCCCTTCACCGAGCCACCGACTTCATTTCAAACTCTGCCTCCAATGACGAAGGACCTCTGGTGCTCCCAACATCCCCTTGCCCAACTTCCTAGCTCAATTAACTGGCAAATGAGAAGAACCTCCTCACACCCCCTCCCTCCACTCACCCACCATCCTAGCTCATTCTTCCACTGACCTCAGAACTGAACAGACCTCTGACGCTCCCGAAACACCCTCATTCCCCTCACCCAGCCTCCAAGCTCAGTACACACTCTAACTCCGCCGATGATGGACCTAAATGAACCCTTATGCCACTCTTGCCCCAAGATCAACACACACACACACACATCTTTATATATAAAATCCTTTATGAATGAATAAACTGCATCATCGCTGACAGACCACTGGACGAATTGAGACCATATTCACACCATATGTTACTAAGATTACGAGTAAGGTTTATAGCTATGTTTCATCCTGATAGGTGATAACTTCTATATTTATAGGCTAATTTTACTCATACGTGCAGGAAATGTTTGTTGGTCTAAAAGAGAAAAATGCCAGTGAAACCATGGTCAAACATCAGTCGATATACTAGATGTAATAGAGAGGAAGTATTAAGAAGGCAAAATAGAACCTGAAAGAGGAGGAAGCAATGTTCGCTGGAATAAGCTGTGTTTCGTTCCTATAGGTGGTGCTGGAGTCTAACTTCTATATAGGCCGATTTCGATGATGCTTGCAGGAAATGTTTGTTGATCTAAAAGAGAAAAATTCCAGCGATACAACGGTCAAAAATAGGTTTACGTACCAGATGTAATATAGAGGATGCATTGAGAAGGCAAAATAGAACGTGAAAGAGGCAGAACAAGGTTTGCCGGGATCAGCTACTGCGTGTGTGTGTGTATATATATACACATATATATACATATATAATATATATACATATATAATATATATATTCTGCTGCCCCCACCCCTCAGAGCTCATCGGCTGCTAGTCGTCCAAGGGTGAACGTCTAACCTTTTCAACACCAATAACAATTTTCGATTTAAAAAAAATTATAAAAATTAAAGATTTAACCCTTTACCTTGGTTTACCTGTAATTAACCCTTTACCTGAAACTAATCAAGTTAATTTGATTCGATTGCGATAATCCGTTCAATTAATCCGATAATCCATCAGATAATCCCAATTAATCACTTCCTGTTTCAGAATTCAGCTGCTCATACTACTTGTACTTATGCCGTATTGGAACACGATTCGCGAATACTTTGTGATTAAAATAGGTCGCAAGCGTTCGCGGTCGTTTTCACGGTGAGATGTGGCTGGTTATACCTACGTCTTAACATCACGTCACCTATTTTCTGTCAATGAGACGTTACCCTGTAAGAATGTCTCTTAAATAGGACACATGGAAGAGTGAGGGCCTCAAATACTATATCCCGAATGTGTTGTTGCACAGCTTAAGATAAACGCACGTTTAATTATCTCCATCTACATCGAGAAGATGAATGTACCTTCATTGATTCAAAATGAAGGTCAAAGCTCGCTGTATTTTGTTCACAAACTTGCACAATTTTGTGTGCGGCACTGTGACGTCAGTGAAACAGGGTCACGAACATCGACTGGATAGTTCGCGCATATTGGTTTGTCTACTCGCCATCGATGGTGGTACTTCTTGTGCCGTCTTCAGGGCTGATTATCCCTTTTTTAACTTCACTCATTTCCGTTTATTACTCTTGGTAGAATGAGACTGGCTTCCAATGCACAACCGACTGTACAACATGTACTATTCTTTAATATGCAATATAAATATTACTTTTCTGAACCTTTTGTTAGTGCGTGGGTACTACTTTTTAGTAAGTTCGGATAGTTAAAGGCTGTTCACTATAAAGTGAGCACTTTAGAAATGAACCTTAGAAAAAGTCATTGTCCGTGCATGCGTCTATTTTAATAGGCGCACTGAGTGACATTCGCCCAGTTAAGTTGGTAACGATGTATGGAAAGTAGTTCCATATCTTAACGTCGAATAAAAAGTGTTCACTAACAATTTGTGATAACGTAAATTTTTTTTTTTCGCTTACTGTTTGTTTTAATGCATCGAAATGTAAACATGAGCAGATTTTTAAAGTATATACGTTGTTAATAATTTCACAGTTTAATTTGACCGACGGATGAATAAACTGATGAGCCCCATAGGAATGTTAATTTTACATTAGGCGGAGAAATTCACAGTCAACACAAGTAGATCTTATGCAGGGCTTTCAAAAGTGCTCATTTTACCGTGAACAGCCTATATAAAATTGGGCACAGTGTTCCATAGGCTTTTACGTTAAATGTTATGAAAACTCGTGTGAATGTCGGACAGCCAGCACCCTTAAGTTAGACTTACAATAACCCGATACTCCGACAAAACAGCCCCGACAAAGGCGAAATTTTTTATCAGCCAATCAGGAGCAAGGTCACCCCGACAAACGCAGCCCCGACAAAAGTAGATTCTCTTTCTAACTTCGTCGGGCGTCGGACCGGTCGGCCACACTTGGCAGTAGAAAGGAAACAGAAACATAACGTTACAAAACAAACTGTCGTCCGGATTTCACTTCTGTGTTAAATTTCACATTAAACACGTGTTTTTTACGTATACATCCTGGTTTTCTTGTAACAGAAAGCTAACGAATCGACGAAAATAAATATTCATGGAAAAATAAATGCTCCAAAATTCAAAAAATACTTCGTTTACAAAGTTATCAAAACAAAATGGCGAACAATGATCTGTACTTTCTGGACACTCCATGGCATGTTACTGGCCATTCTAGGAATCATCCGAAAGCCACGCAACACTTGTCGGAAGAAAACGGTCGGCGTATCGTAAATATTGAAGTAATTTTGGTGGCGGGATTTAACGTCGTGTCTGACTGTCAGGAAGACCACGTCGTTCCATCATGTAGGTAATAGATGATGGAGTAGCAACAGCCTATCTTCTCCACGTTTATCAAGTGAAGCCGATGCCTTGTCTGACTTCTTTCAACTGCGCACGCGCAGACCGATTGTTTACGTCAGTCGCCATATTATGAAGTTACATAGTAAGCAATGTAAAACATGCCACTACTAGCCCTGTCCTTGTCTTTCATTTTCGGCTTTACTTTAGTGTCTCGGCTTCCACTCCTTAGCCTTAGACTAATACCTCCATGCGTGGCATTGTAAATCCAGCATTACAGAGAAGGCACGTTGCTATCTGCTTCGAACATGTTCATTACCTGCAACGAAGAAAGAATAGTCTACCTTTACAATAGTTAGTGAGATAAATACTGCACTATTGACATTACTCACATTCAATACTTTCACAGTGATTTTATATTCTAGCATAATGTGAAATGACCAGTAGCGTTTATTCCATAGACGTAAGGTAAGCAATGCGTACCCTATACGTATTGGGAATGTTCCCCCCTTTATAGTTTTCGCATTAAATTTAAATTTAAACACATTTAATTCTGAGTTTTCCGTTTCCGATTAGAGAAACAGTATTTTTGTAACTCCAGTACTGTACAAGCATAGTGCTGCTATCTAGTATTTATTTCCACAAACAGGAGCGACTAGCGATGAATCGAACTCGCAAGCGAGTTACCCTGCCGCGTTCCTTCGGCAGGGTAAGCAGTCGTTCTGTTTGCTTCCTCCAGTCGTACATTTTTCCTTGGAGAGTGGATGAAAGTGTTCGGGAAAACGGGAGTTTTTTTTTGTATTTTGTAATATGCTCTCTAAATAAAATTCAGTTTAATTATTATTACATTCATTTCGTTTCTGTTTCTATAACTAATGTTAGTTATTATAAAATGGTAATATAAAGTATAAACTTATAAAATAGACTCACTACACGCTTATTGGAAATAACTGTCGGTTTAAAAATCACTGTTATTGTTTACGCAGTAGAAACACAGTGTTGTGTTCGGAGAATGCACTTCTATGTTCTATGTTTCTTCTATGTTGCAGGAGCTACAGGGTGACGGAGAGTGCTGTGCAGTGTGCATAGAGCCGTACAAAGTGTCTGATATTCTCCGCATCTTGCCATGTGGGTAAGTCGTCCCCTTCTGCTAGTTATTGTAACAAACCAACGTTGCAATTTAGGGACATTAAATTAATTAATTAATTTTTTTAACTATATCTAGAGTATGTTTTTGAAACTATACTTCTACCTGTTTTCAAATTTAAAAAAAACCTTCTGAGAGTTTGTATGAACTACAAACATGCCACGTGAAATATATAAAATATTCTCAGTATTTTAAATTGTAATACGTGAAAGTATGTTATTATTTTCTTGGGGGTAGCGGTGGCGCAGTGGCTAGGGCGCTCGCCTCCACCACGGCGATCCGGGCTCGAGCCCCGGCGGGTTCACTGCCAGATTTTCGCATGTGGGAATCGTGCTGGACGATGCCACTTGCCGTTGGGTTTTCTCGGGGTACTCCTGTTTCCCCACCCTTACATTCCAGTGCCGCTCCATCATATGGTCTCATTTCACGTCATATTCCTGGGATGACGGGCACCTACGGGTCCCAGCTGGAAAGCCCGTCACTCGGAGAGTGTTGCCTCGCTCTGGGTTCACTCCCCACTCGAGTTTATTTATTTATTTTATATCTTTTTCTTAATATTTCTGGTTTCATTAATGTAAAAAACCGAACAAATAAAATTTTCTTTTGTTGCGTAAACATGCTTCTGTTCTTTATTAGGCCAAAAAATGTCCAAACAATGTTTAATACTTGTCATATTTTGATTCAGGGGGATTGTAGGTGAGTTAGAATAAATGAACACTTGCACCTTAGACAGTTATTTCCCAGAACATGCAACATTTCAGAGGGCAACAAGGATCGTTTCCCCTTTCCCCACCGTAAAATATGTTCTTTGTGAGCACCATGCGTATTGTTGAACATATTATTCGACACTCGAACTTGTAGTGCTTTGCTAATCACAATAAACTTTCATTTGAATATTATGTTTGCGGGTTATGTACACTGTAAAAAAATTGTGTAATTTTACACGAATTCACTTGGCAGCTCAACCTCCGCACATGTTCGTGTATTTTTACATGTACATGTGTAGGTGTACTTTTACTGTGTCTCCCATGTATATTTACAAATACAATGCCAGTGTAATTTTACTATACTTGTTATTTTTCTTACTAATTAATATGTTCAATCACACGTACTCTGTATGTCATTTTACTTTTTTTGTTACCAATATCAAGCCACATAATGTAAAAACTACACAAACTTTGTTAGTGTAAATTTATCATACCTGTAAATTTCTTCTACTAATCATCACATTAAATCACATGTACTCTGTACATGTTATTTTACTATACTTGCTACTAATTTTCTACCACACATTGTAAATTAACACAATCATTATGGTAATTTTACTGCGCCTGTCTGTTACTGTTTAATGTTCATCATACCCAATTACATGTAAACTGTAGGTGTTATGTTACCATATTAGTCAGTAATTTTCACTTATTATGATGTTAAATAATATTTTGTATGTGTACTTTCGGATTTATAATTTTACACCCTTGTTAATGTCAATATACCAGCACATTTGCGCTTTTTTCTACTGTAAGACTGTACAAATTTTGAGTGAAATAGGAAAATATGTAATTTACACTGGTGTACGAGTTGATACAACATTTGCATGGTTGTAAAAACACACAGACTTGGTGTTTTAATGCCATAAGTAAGTGTACTTTTACACATGCTTTCGCATTTATAATGTTAGGCCCTTTTTAATGTCAATATACCAGTACGTTAGTGTTTTTTTGCAGTAAGATTGTACTACCTAGTGAGTGAAATAGAAAAATATGTACTTTTACACTGATCTACATGTTTCAATACAACACTGACGTAGTTGTAAAAAACACAGATTTGGGTTTTAATACTTCATGTTCGTGGATTTTTACACGTACTTTCACATTCATAAATTTACATCCCTCTTATTGTTAATATACCAATACATTTGCGTTTTTTTTATAATATCATTTTACTATGTTATGAATAAAGCTGTACTTTACTGTAAATTTACACGTACTCTAGGTCTACTTGTTTTTACAAATTACACACAGAAAATGTAAAATTACCATAAGTTTGTACGTGTATTTTTACACTTTTTTACAGTGTAATGTAGACATTATGTTTGGTATTGTGTAATGTCACGCTAATGAAACGCATTTTTTTACAGCCACGAATTTCACAAGTCGTGTATAGACCCATGGCTGCTTGAACATCGCACATGTCCTATGTGCAAGATGGACATCTTGAAACATTATGGATTTGTGGTGAGTGTAGGTGCATGTAGGAACAGCATGTAGCTTACTGTACTATTCGCATGAGCACTTCTGTACTCATACACTGTTGCTTTCTATAGATCTAGTGTGAGCACACAGTACGCTAGTTGGAACAACGTCAATTGGGGTACTTTTCTTCAACTATAGGCCCTTCACGGTAAAGTGAGCACTTTTGAAGCCCTGGTTACATTTTTCTTCCAACCAATTTGTATCTTTCTATAACTTGTTAATGTAAATCCGGTCATATGAGTAATAAACACAGTGTATGCATGCACTGTACCCAAAACCAAAAGTCCACGACCACAATGAAATGTATTTATTGGTTATTATGTCTGTTGAAACAGCTTCAAAAGTGCTCACTTTACCGTGAAGTAGGATTTTTCATATCTAGTGCTTTTTGTGTACGTATACCGAAGCAGACCAACATATGATCAAATCAACATGATAGCTCTTCAGTTCTGGTTTTATTTCTGCCATCAAATGTCTTCGGAGGCGTGGAAAATTTTCATGAATAAACTCTTGCCCGATACACTAAGTTGTTGTTAAAAACTACAGAGCATGCGGTTTATTTTTCTGTAGCCTAAACACTACGCATGCGCAGAACGTACAATACTTTGCCGGTAGCGGACTGCAGAACGTTCATCCATAATACCATATCAAATATGTTCCAGATCGTTATACCACGCAATGTATTTATTATCAAAAAGTGGGAAACCACAAAAGTTTATTTATATTGAAAATAGTATTTAATGTCGGGCAATAATGCTACATTTTATGTAGGGCACATTTTACAGGCTCCAATTATTATAAACAAAGCAAGATATATGTAAAATCATGACAAAAATTGTATTAGCGTTTGTGCAAGACTGCTTAACATGCTCTGTTGGCTATAGTGGTTATCAAAATTGAGTTCAAATTCTCGTTGGTGCAAATTTATAAATGTTTTTTAAACTAATTGATTTACTACGCTCGAATTGTTAAATATTTATTTATTATACACTCTTATTTAGGTATGAAAATGCGTAATTATTTGTTTTTAGCGACACAATATAATAGTGTAAATATTGTATGATACTGTCACTTGAAGTAATTACATTTATCCGTAGAATGCCTTCGAAAAGAACCACCATGCGCATAATGCATTTTCAAATTATTTTTCACTTATTTCCAGATCTTACAGAAATAAACCTGGGTACAGAAATAAGTTTATCTGTGAGCCCACTTGCTAAAACGCTAAAAGCATGCATATGTTGAGTGGTGGATGGAGTTATAACATATAAGTTATATAAAAAATATTGACATTGTTCTTGGTGTTGGATGGCCCCAGTGTGTTTGTTAAGAGTATCCTTCATGTACACATCTTGAATTGTGTTAGTAAGATTATTATAGTTGCGGTTTAAAGTGTTTGGATAAAGATACAAAGTTGGGTTTCCAGTGTCTCGATGCTTCGTGGAGACTTACATGTAGTTTGGCGAGTGTCATGTCGATTGTAAAATTGATGTTCATACGAAACGTCGTTTGTTCCATGGGGTAGCCATTATTTTTGTTGCTTATGTGATAGCAAAATTATATTCATATGCTTTTTTAATTTTTGAATGACTCTTGAATGTAGCAATTTTTTTTAAGGCCATGCCTGTAAACGTCACAATCTTGAACATTTCCTTGAATGTTTTAAACAAAAATTAGTTTATTTACCGTGACGTATTTGTGATTTGAACATTTGCGATGCCCTGAACTAGTTGCTGAAAATTCTGAAATATACTCAGAGAACGAAAAATAATTTGTATTAGCCGGGTATAAAATTATGTTACATAATTCACCATGTTATACATTGTACAATTGAAATAGTGCTTTATTGTTCTGTGTTTTCGCATTGACGTTATGAACTTTATTCACATTCCAATTTTTAATCTGGACACTAGCTGGATTCTCTACTTCGAACGAGCGGTAACACTCAGATTAGCAGAACAGTTTACTTTATTTATTTGTATGAAAATATAAATCACGAACTTGAACTTACATTTCGGCTTTCAAATGACGGGACTTGAAAAGATACCAATTATAAAATTTTATCAATGGAGATGTATGGCATAATATTTTCGAATAAAACTACACGTGGGTTTATGATATAAGGAAACTACATGCGGGTTGTATGATGTAAGAATCTTACACGTGGGTGTATGATGTAAGAAACTTACACATGGGTGTATGATGTAAGAAACACGTGGCGGTATGATGTCAGAAACTTATAAATCGGCATTCGCTACTTCGCACTATTTTAATGGTGTTCTACAATTGACTCTACTGAGTGCGCACTCACTGAGCCCTAGAAACTATTGAAGTATGATCATAATTTTATTTCCCTAGACGAGTGCTTGTTTATCAGCTATATTTGCATTTAAACTGCAGCACTATCTCTGAAGAAAATACAAAAACAGTTGCATGTGTTGGATCACAGAAAACCACTACACTCGTGCAGCATGCACTGAGATCAGTATAGTGGAGTCCAATGGCTGTAGCTAAATAAGTTGTCTGTCATTACGCAATAATGAATATATCACGCCTGGCAATAACTGATTTTATAATAATTTTATATTATAGCATGCATGGATATTTCTGGTTTATTAGTAGTAGGGGCGTAGGGGTTCTGTACCACTAGGCGAATGACATGCGGATGGAACGGATTAATTAGCAGATTAATGGTTAATCTGATTAAATGGCTAATCCTAATCAAATTAATCCTAATCCGATTAAATTTCAAATTTCATGAATGGATTAAGCCTTAACCCAATCATGTCATTTTCAATTTAATCGGGTTAGGATTAAACGTTTTGGGAATAACCAGTTAATCAGATTGGCCATAAATCCGCTAATTAATCCGCTCCATCCACATATCATTCACCTAGTGGTCCAGAATCCCCACGCCCCTACTACTTTCATTATAATTGGCAGCATAACATAGTGTATAATAAACGGAAAATGTACATATATTTTTGCAATGGCTATTGCAAATGAACTTACCAGAATAGCAGTTTTTAATATCATTATTGCAGTAGGGAGGCGAATCAGACACTGAGGCTTGCCTGTTAATATCTTAGGATACAAAGAAATACTTTTGTTAGACAATTACTGGGTATTGTTTCTCAAACACTCCATTTAGTAACATATGTAATGCAAAATTGAATGTTCTGGAATATTGGCCTAAGTGGACATACGCTATGAAATTGGGTAAAAATAATTAAAGAAAATCTTCACAGAAGTTCACATTACTGCCAAAAATCTTAGCTCGAATCACTACTATTGTGAATAAAAAACTTTAATTGAAACAAATCCGAAGAAACATTGTAACCGAAATCAAATTTATACTGCAGGTGGTCTAAAGAGTAACATGTGGGTGAAAGGGATACTTTTGTCGCAAGAAAATTGCTGAAGTTTATGTCAAGTTGCGTTTATATACTGGTGAAGGGCTGCTCCCAGACTACGTTAAGACTCGAGAACGAAGACAACTACGTACATTCTTCAGACACACTCAGAAAGGGAAGTGGGTGAGCTCCTTAGAGAAGAGGAGCGATAACTAGCACAACTTGGCTCGCTGAGTGATGGCACCATGGCCAAAACGATGCCACTTCAGAGATACCTTGTGTCGGACAAGGAACTAACTCGAGAACCACGGGCAAATTCTTTAATTGCTGCTTTACTTGTATAGTGTAATTTATACTCAATGCTAACCTTGGGCATCATCAACTGCAGTCTGCCATTTTTTCAGTTTTCAGAAAGAGTCACAGTTTTCTACAACTACTGAAGTAGGTTAAAGCACAAAATTCTCTTTATTGGTGTTTGAATCAGACACTAGGTTCCAGTGGCATTGAATGTACTAATACATAAGCTTGTTAAAGATTGTTCACGATAAAATGAGCACTTTTGAAAGCCCTGCTTAAGATCTTCTTGTTTGTACAATGTGTCTTCTTCTGCCTTATGTAAAATTAACATTGCCATGGGCCTCATCACTTTATTCATGCATATGTCAGGTGAAAATGGGAAATTTTAAAAAAAGGGAATACTTTACAAATCTGCTAAGTTTTACACTTCGATGCATAAAATAAACAGAAAGCAATAGAAATAATAGAAATTATATCAGATGGTTACCTACCACGTTAAGATATGGAACTACTTTCCATGCATCGTTACCAACTTTACGGGCTGCATGTCACTCAGTGTGCCCGTTAAATTATATGCAGTCAGGGGGCAGTAACTTTTTTCTAAGGTTGATTTCAAAAGTGCTCACTTTATCGTGAACAGCATTTAATGTAATTAACTATTCACATCTACACTCAATGCCAAACAATTTCTGCACCAAAAAGTAAATGTTGGGTTCAAACTAAATTTTACAAGCGAGATTGTACAGACAAAAAGGGGTGATTATAATACCGCTGCATCATGTTAGTGTTTCGCCCACCTGTTGCACAGATGAATGGAACCTTTAACACCTTGTCCTGCATAGTTATATCTGAAAAAACTGTAGCACAGATATATTCCCACTGGATGGTTCTAACTGCTACACATCTTCCTGCGAATCACAGACATACAGGCTGTGTGACTTAGTTCTGATATGCTTAGTCAAATAAAACAGTGTCTTCCCACAATTATGTGCTGGCAATAACTAGAGGAAAACTGCAGTTGTGCACTTAGAGTATTGAAGTATAATCTGGGAGGAGTTCTTTATGTGGAAATCAAGTAATTTCATACAATGCTCCATCCACGTGCAACTTGCTGTAGTTAAATTTTGTCACACAAATGTTTGACATGGCAGACCACAGAATTGTGTGTTGATGATGGAAATACTTCAGTTGTAGTTTTTTTTGTCAGACAAATGTTTAACGTGGCAGATCGCAGAATTGTGTGCTGATGATGGAAATACTTCTGAAATTGTGCACGGGCGAGTGTTGTCTAGCTGTAAACTGACTGCTGGGATTTGAGCCAAAAGAGTTAGCACATGCTGATGTAGGATGCCCTCAACATATCGCTGGGCATTCAATGAGCCTCGTATCACTACAAGTGACGAGCGACAAATGCAGTAAGGACATGTGAGGCAGGGACTTCATCCACTTTGAGTGCCCGCCCAAACTATGGCGAGGTTGTCATCAATTCTCAAAGCAAAGTGTTACTTTTCGAAGAATACAATACATCGCAAGTCATTGTATCCCGCATTGCTTTCTACTGAAAGTTAGATGGGTTGAAATGGCAGTCAATATTGTTGACTGTTATTATTGATCAGTAAGTCTGAGGTATGGTGGTTGATATGGTCTGTATTGTTAATAGCATGACTGAGGTATGCTTGGGTTAGAGTGAATGATATGGTTTGAGCTGTAAATTTAAGTTGGCATGACTATCGCTATGGTGATTCATTGATAAATTCAAATGGTATAGTATGTTGGAATAGTGGGTGTATGGCTTTAGACATTCCATGTCTGAGGCAAGTTAATGCAATGGTGAAAGTTATTGTATATTTGTTTTAATACTTGGTACCAATAGGTTATCAAAATGTTTGCTAAGAATTCTGGAGGTATGTTACCTGGTAGGTTTTGTAAGAACAGCTATTAGTATGGATGGTTGGCTTAATGAACTGATTAGTTGATTGATAGAGGTGATTTATATTAATATCTAGTATGCTGGATGTTGTCACCTATAATTTTTTGGTTAGTGGGGTTAATGTATGGCATAGGAGTGGCATGGAATGAGTAGTTATGTTACATATACAATGTGATCTTGGCATAACTGAAGTGTATTGGTGCAGGTCAGTGCAGGTTGAGGTCTGCTTGAATTCTGGTTTGAGTGGTATTTATATTTCGTCTGATGACAGTTGGTAGAGCAGATAGTATGGGTGGTATGGTTGAATTGAGTTTTTCTTTGGCTATAGGGGATGGCATGTTGGTTGGTCTGGCATGACTTAGGTTATAAAGTTTGGTATGGTGGTATAGTGACTAGTATATATTTGGCTAGTGTCTTATAGTAATGATGCTATGACATACATGTTGAAGTTATAATTTTTCGTATGTTTTAGTGGGTGTGGGCTGAGATATATTTGAATTCTAGTGGATAGTATGAGTTGTGAGTGTATTGAGTCCAGTGATGGTTGGTATAACCAAGTAGTATATTTGATAGGTGGTATGATATTTGGCCGATGTATGATGGTAATTTCAAACATGTTAGGGTTACGATTTTTTGTATATTTTAAATGGTGTGGGCTGAGGCATGCTCTAATTATAGTGGATGGTATGAGTGTTGAGTATATTTAGTCTGCTAGTTGGCAGAGCAGATGGTATGGGTGGTAAGAGCTATGTATCTATAGTGCTAGATAATTTGAAGAGACATTCTGTAACATGCTTAATGTCATCAAGAAGCTTGTTTATGCTAACTCCTCCTCCTCCCTTATGTTTGGGTTATAATGTATGGTATGTTGGGTAATATGTTTTCCAGATTATCTGCCTTGCGATTGTTGTTGTCGAATGGCATGGACATTATGTGTGTGTTGGTGAATCCTGTAATGCTACGGTATACTTGAGTTAAAAGTGTTTGGTATGGGTGGTTATTGTATTTTGACTGGTGTCACCCAGCATGGTGGATGGTATGAGCTGAATTTGATTCACTGGTACGGGTTGCATGTTTGCTTTGTATGGTCTGTGTGGACGAGTGGTTGAAGAATGCTAGAATTATAGTGGTTGGTATGGCTGGTTGGTATATGCAGTGTTGGTTGGTATAACAGGTAGAATGGGTGTTAGGTTATGGGCTGGTCTCAGCTGTATAGTTGCTCGAGTTATGATGGATATTGTGCTTGGTTCATTGGGTGGTGCATTTGAATTGAATTTTTCTTTGGTTATAGGAGATGGGGTGTGGGGTGGCGTGGTATGACTACTAAAACCAGTGTATAAAGTTAAAAACGTTTTGGATCATCGCAAACCAAAAGCTAAATTTGACGATGTTATGCGCATAAGTAGATGGGGGGATATTTAACAAGGGATATGCAGGTAAATGGTATACAGAGCTCTTCCATTCTGTGCACATACACCATTACTATCCTCGCACACATTATTTGGACGATATGGATCATGTCCCTATATGTGGGGCCTTCTACTCAGAAGAAATAAAGGTCACAAATTTCCAGATACACATTTGGTTGAGGTCTTACATCGCAAGAAAGGAAAATTACTGGCAAGATGGCTGGGGCTACCAAAATCTAATTACATCTGGGTAGATATGAAAGATATAAGGGAACAAGTAGCTTTGTTATCTCTATGTTTGACCGTTGTGCTGATTTTCACTGAAGGGAGGGGGTCAAGAGAGCAGGGGCAATTATTTCGCAATGTTATTCTTATGTTCATCATCATCGTGGCAAGGTTTTTGATAGAGATATGACTCAGTTCCTAAGCTAAGTGGTTCGTGCAGAAGCAGAGGCAGCAGCAGAGTCACCAGTGACATCACCTTCAACATTTGAATCGTTGCCTCGAATCTCGTTTAAGCTATTGGATCGACTACATATACCCGAAAACCTACCCACTTGAGATTCGGTATCGTAGATACTGTCATCGAGCAATGGTGCTGTATGCGGTGTGTGGGAATCACCGGGTCTCTCAATACCAAGAAGTCCTGACAACTATCAGTGCAACCTGGAAATATGTCACATAAGGCATGTGACAGAACAGCAAGCTACTATGATGGATGGCATTCTATAGGAGTTGCATGGGCTGCAAGAGACCATTGCTACATTAATTATACTAAATGGATGTCAAATACATGTGTTGTGGGGACAATGTTTTGCAAATAATATTACACATGGTGGACATGAACCACAACAATAGACATGTGTTTGTGATTTATGTACAATAAAAACATTTTTTGTTCCTTATAGTATGTGTTTTATTATGTAGTTGCAGGTCCTATGATGTTCATAAGGTCGATCAGAATATATAAATTGGGTGACGATTTTTTGTTTTAAAATATTTTTTAATATGTTGTTTGAGAATATTTCGTGACAACATAAATTTGAGTATATTGTTTGAAGTATTTTGGTTTTAAAATAATTACTCCCATGCTTTTTAAATGGGGTTTATGTTTTAAAAAATGATGAAATTGCTATTAAAAACTTTCGATACACTTTAAAAGAACTTTGGTTTATATTAAAAACTTTCAATACACAAAAAGCACCCTTATAATCATCCTGGTTACTTTTAAATATTTTTTGAAGAAATATGATCGAATTCTGAACTACTTGATAACAAAGATTTATTCATATAGAATATGGTAACTTAATGGTAAGTAATCTAGTTGTAAGGCTGGGTGATGTGGGTTCGAATCCCACCGGTTCCAAACACAGTTTTACAAATAGCGAGCCTGTACTGAGAGGGCCTTACTATCTTGGGACGACATGCAAGTCGCGATAGACTAGTGGCGACAGTAAGTCTGGGTCGTGACGACCTGTCCGAACCTGCAATATCCACCAATGAAGAGTTTGTGACATCAGGTGAGAGAGGTGGAGCAGGGAAAAATGACTACAGAGGGTAATAAGTCCAAAAGTTGGCTAGCGGAATTCTTGTCGGAGCATAAATCCAATATGGTTTCGCTGGATATTTTTTTGGTGGCAAATTTGCATTTTTAAGATGGTTGTGGAGCAGAGCAACTAATCGAGCGACTGTTACTAATTGGGAAACGAGATGGCCACCGTAAATGATGCCATACAAGATGGCAGTCGGAAACGATGCAAACTAAGATGGCGGTGGCGCGACTAATTGAACAAAGGTGAGTAATCAGTGGAGCAAATGCGACTAATCGAACAAATTTGAGAGAAAGAGAGAAAGCAAAATAGGAAATAATTAGAGGCAAGGAAGGAAGAGAGGAAATAAGGAAAGAGTAGGAGATAATGCAAGAGAAAAAATGAAAGTGCTCGGAGAAAACACTCGGAATGCTAGAGAGGCAGCATAGAATGATAGAGCATGAAGTGCAAAAACAAAATGGCAGTTGAATGAATGTGACAAGATGTCGGCATACTGGCTACCAATATAGTGGAATCCAACATGGCGGAATCAAACATGGCGGTCGCATGACCAGAATGACAGGGTTGGAAGTCTGGGAATCCAATATGGCGGCCGAAAATGTCATAATCCAAGATGGTGGTGGTCGGAGACGTGAGGTGGCACTTGGCTCCTGCTCCTGTAGCCCCTATTTCCATCTACTGTGGTGCATTTACATTTATTTAAGCCATTATTTGTGCTTTTCTATAAATAAACTGAAATCGAAAATATTTTATCGCATTTTTTCCCGTGTGTAAATATTCAAAAAGAAGCACATCTGTTTTACATGTATTTTTGTTTCACCTAACATCAGTGATTTAAATTTGTTATAATTTTTGAGCATGTATGTAATAATTTTTTCGTTGTGCCCTGCATTCTTTGAAGTACTGAATACTTTATTAGTGCATTGTTGTTTGTTCAGATTATTGCAGTAGGCCCTATATGCCAAATAATCAGAAAAGGCCTTGTTCCTATATTGAAAATTCTTTACATATTTTTTTATATCTATTTAACATGGTAAAACATTCTGAAACAAGCACACAAATTTTTCATTAGTAAATATTAACTGAAATATAGTGTATGAAACCCGGAATAATTTGCATTAAAGTGTAACAAATTAGAAGATAATTATTTGGTAAATTAGCTTTACTTAACTATGTTAGCTTTCTAGAAATGAAAAATTATAATGTTTTTACTAATTATAAAACACGTTAACAAAAATAATGTTCTTGGGATTTGCCACAAAAAATTTTTTTTTGTCCTATATACTTACTGGAGCATACCACACTTTGAAGATTAACGATATCACACGTCTTTGCATCTTTGTTAACGGCTCAACTGTCTAGTGGTCTGCTACGTTGTTTGTTTATTATCATTTGTAGTTCTTACCAAATGCCGCTAGTCGCGATCATTACTCGCTTATTGTTAACCACTCCATCTCACACTGAGGAGGAAGGGATGGGAAAGGGCACAACACCTGCAAAGACGTATTTCCCACATGTGACACACTAAACAGATGAATACTGAATGTGTGAGGAACGTACAAGGAAATTGAATATGTTTTCCATGTGGTACTTACCCTCGAGAGTTGCGACACTTTCAATTGCCACTCGTGTGCATTGGATTGATCAATAGCAGCCTGGGTGTTGGTCAACCTGACTCGCAAGATGACATACAACAGCTACAGGTCCGGACATATCAATATATCGTGACACTATAGTGACAATGCTTACCTTTAATAGTGCTATACAATGACTGAGAAATAGAGTGCATCTACCACTGTGTAGGTTCACAGTGTTCTGACAGTTGGATATTACTCCAGTACGATTTAAGTCGGATGTTTATAATATTTACTATTTGCTGTGAGTAAAATGTAATTCACCTCTGTCTGTGACTCACACTAATCCTTTCAAGAAGGGTTGTTGTAATGTGAACAAAGATGTAGCATCTTTTTTCCAGTGCAAATTTTCGCTTTGTGTATCTGCTTATCTACCACTGTGCCCTGGCGAGTATTTAGCTTCATTTAACTCCAGTTCAGTAGCTTAGTTAAGTGGTAATCAGTATGCTGGTTTTCGTTTTAAACTTTCAGAAAATAATGATTTTTATTTTGGAATGTTGAGAACGAGGTTGTTGTAAGGTGACGTCAGAGCAGAATATCCCCGTAAGTCTTGGTATGCAGATTGTATATATTTTTTGCTTCTTCCATTGCTCTAGTCACACTTTAATTTTCAGTTCGTTTAAAATAATTTAATTTTGTGGATTTTGGAAGAAGTGTAAAATGTAAACTACGTATACTGATCTCCATTGGGATTTTTTGGAAGTGATGCAGTTATTACCACTGAACAAGTAACCAAGCTATCATTCTAATACTATTAAGTAAATTGGCGACATCTGAATTAGCCAAATTGGTATATTTACATCGGGGAATTTATGGAATTGTTAGAATTGAAAAACCACTGAATGTGGCATTCTGCAGTACCAGCAAGTGGTTATTTGTACAGAACCCTTTAAGGAAAAGAGCTTTCAGAATTATTTCCTTGACGACCTGACATAGTATTTAAATTGCACTTAGTTATAATGAAAACCAGTATAATTATTTACTGTGACAAAAACTTAACGGTAAAAAGGTGGAGAGCTGAAAGGACTAAAACATTGTTTGCATCGTTTTGAAACCTGATAACAGACACAGAAAGGACATCTTGATGTAATTTGATAGCAGACACAGAACAGACATCTTGATGTAACTTGATAGCATACATAGAAAATACATCTTGATTTAACTTGATAGCATACGCAAAAATACATCTTGATGTAACTTGATATCAGACACAGACATCTTGATGTAACTTGATAGCAGACACAGAAAAGACATATTGATGTAACTTGATAGTAGACACAGAAAATACATTTTGATGTAACTTGATATTGTGTGTCTCACTCCTAGACTGCAGTGGGTAGCTAAACAAACAATTTTATATTTATTTGCTACTATACAATTTGACAATTTTTGTTACTTAATTTTGTACGTATGAACTTATTCTGCCAACACAGCATAACCTCTTGGCTGTTGATAACTGTTATCTGGAAAAAGTGCGTATCATGCACACTTTACTGCAATCTAAGAGTGAGAAACACTAGAGCAGACACACAAAAGACATCTTGATGTAACTTATAGCAGACACACAAAAGACATATTGATGTAACTTTATTGCATATGCAAGAAAATACATCTTGATGTAACTTGATAGCAGAAAAAGAAAAGACATCTTGATGTAACTTGATAGCAGACACAGAAATACATCTTTCTGTAACTTGTTAGCAGACACAGAAAAGACATCTTGATGTAACTTCCGGGCTTTGCAAATGGTGATAACATTAGAAATAGTGTTGTGTACATAGGCAGTAGAGTGAACAGCTGAACTGATGTGATGGGTTGGGGCGTGGGGTTGTTCTGTTAAAGGCGAAGTGGCGGCACAGAGAGGCACACATACATTCCTTTCATGTAAGTGTGTTGTATTGTCATATTGCATGGTAGCTCGCAGTGGTGGTGGTGGTGAGACGTGAGCACGACGCTTGTTTCAGCATCTCTGCATGATCTTTTTCTTTACAGGCATACTTCATCTTTCCTGTCGCCTTTAATTTTTTTTTCCCCTGTGGTGCATGGCTGACTGCGTTGGCAAAATGGGTTTCTGCATCTTAGAGCTACTCTACTTAAACCATGTCATATGAACCCCTACATTTTGAAGATTTTCTGTTTCTAATATTTGCAGTCTGTTACGCTCTGTAAATTCGCAACTTAATAACCTCGCCTTTCTGTTTTAACAGTGCTACAATAGTATTGTGGTTATGGTGACTGATGATGCAGTATTAGTAATTTGTATATTTTCGCTGTCTTTGTCTTCAATCTTTAGAAATATCTAATTTAAATTATACTTTGTTAGTACAATTTTTTTTAAACTAGTTATCATAACAGAGACTGCAGACCAACTTTTATTGTATGTCTCTCCTTTTACTGTATTTCAAAGTATGAATTAAAATGTTATAGGCCGTTCACGGTAAAGTGAGCACTTTTGAAGCCCTAGTTACTTTTTTTCTTTCAACCAATTTATACCCTTCCACCACTTGTTAATGTAAACCCTGCCATGTGAGTATTAGACACAGCATGCATTCACCATACCTAAAACCAAAAGTCCAAGACCACAATGAAATGTAATTATTGCTTATTATGTCTGATGAAACAGCTTCAAAATGTGCTCACTTTACCGTGAACAGCCTATACCAAATGTTATTATATACATACGAAAATTTTGATTTTTTATAAATTGTTCAGGTGCAAATGGTTTATGTAAATTGATTTTAAAAGTTAATGAAACTAATTGCGTATTCTTTGTACTGGTACTAATTACTTGACTTTTGAATGTAAGAAATTGTTTTTTTTTTATTTTATTAAATATGTATTTTCATGGTTATTACTGATTTTTTTTTGTAAATATCTATCATAAAACTGTTTTATCATTCTTTCAGAAATAATTTCAAGGATATTTTTGTAGTGAGTCTCATGCGATGCGGCTGTTTATTTGGTAAAATATGTTTCTCACAAGTGCTATGCACAGGTAGTAAATGAATGATGTTGTGTGGACAGTTCACCGGCAGCCAGGAGAGTATCCTGCATATGGACATAGAGGAGGTGGTAAATCCAGACAATCTGGAAACCATACAGCACCGCGGTGTGTCTGCACAGACTCCGTCCATGCATCAGGTAACTTGTGATATAATTACATGACATTTTGTGTCTACTACCAAATGTTTTCCTTATTCCAGCCCACTCCATAAAGATATAACTCGTATTAATTCTCATTTAAAAAAGGATATCAATTTCTGTATTGCTGTTTGAGAACTTACATTTTTTACCTGACGATCATCTTTCTTGTATTTTTATCCATGGAAAAATGCTCACTGTTTTCACGTCGTTTACCTAATTTCTCAATACAACACATTTTCTGTAGTGGTGGAAAGATAGTACGTTTGATGCATTTTAGACTCGCTATAACTATCTGCCATTACTATCGAAGTGATGCGAGAATTAAAGTACACATAGAAAATAATATAATTAATACGAGTACGTATCAGTTGCTTTAACTTTAATAAAATACATGAGAGCTGTTCGAAAGTTATTTTGTATATTTGCAAGATCGTAATTCATGGTTAGCTATAATCTTTAACTTAAGTTAACAAGCCAGAACAGTAATATCAATGTCAGACTAATGGCAGTGCAGTAACATTTCAAAGTGTTTATTTAAAATTTCGAATAAATGCGAACAGAATGAAAAAATTGGTAAAATAGCTCTGTCCATTTCGGGTTGAACAAAGTTTGCTAGGAAGCTAAAATAAAGCCAGTGTGTTAAACAACTCAGCTTCAGGTTCAGCTTCAGTTGTTTACCTTGGAGAAATAGTAAGTAGGCCAGTAAGATGCTATTAAAGAAAAATTGAGGAAATTTTAACAGTAAAAGTGGCACTCACAGTTTCGCTGGATGGTTATCCTGCTGATGGTTTCACAAATAATATTTATCTTCAAGCATGCGAAACCATAACTGAGAAATGGTAATGAAAGTTGAAATTATTACAGCTGCAGAAGATAGGTTACCAAAGGAAGTCAGATGGATATTACCATAACTGCAGAAGAAGCTATTTTAAAAAATGTGTGACCAACAGTGGTTGGAACAAAGAAATGAAGTTAGTTTTAAGAAATCGTCTGTTTTGGGATGGTAAAACAAAAATAAATGAAAACATTGGTTGCCAAACTGTCGGGCAAAATTTGTGGGGTGTGCTTAATATTGTCGCACTGCCCTATGAGGCAAAATAAGTTTTGGAAGAGATATTGGAGTAGTAGGGGCGTAGAGGTTTCACATCACCTGGCATTAATTGATGGATAATCGATTTAATTTATTGGATTAACCCTTAATCCGATCTTAATTCGATCAAATGTTTTAATCAAAATTTTACGAATATATTTAACACATGAGAGAAATTCAGTGTGTTCAAACGATTTCTAAGAGTGGCCTATGTGAAAATGTTATGTTTTTTGGGTGGATATAGCTCATAGATAGGCGACTTTGAAAGATGTGATTTACGTGTTAAACAATCTGTTTTCAGAATGCAATTAAACATTTGAGAATTTTGGTCTTGTATGTAAGAAAAAATTAAATGCATCGAATTGCAAATTTTCAAGCGACTACATGAATAATTACAAGTAGAAATACATGAGGGAGAATTTTAACTATGTGAATAACATCCAATGTCGACAAGTGCAAACTCACTAAATGAAATCCAGCTATTCAGTATAAATAAATAAAGATTTCCAAACTCGCATTTAAATTTTAAAGACAATCGCATAATAGAAATACACATACTGTCTTAATGCCATTCGCACATACCTTGAGTATTTTTTAAAACACATCCATTTGATATGGAGTCCAGCTTAGCAATTACGTCGTCTTATAAGCTGTTTTTGTGGAGAGCCTGATTATATACTTGTAGTGAAGCTGATAGACAAATGAGTTGAAATTTAAGAGGAAAACTCTGCATTCGCCCTACAACAGACAATGAAACAATAATTTTTTAACTAAAGTTTCAATATTTTCAGAATATTTCACTTATAACACTAATTATTTCCATCGAAGTTTAGGGACACTTGGATGACGCGAAGAAGTACTTAATCCCACAAAGTGTAACCATGTAACACTTTATAAAGGCGTACTACAAATTCCCATTAAATCTGTGAAATTCACATCACTTAGTAACAAAAATCGCAAGTTGTTAACGCAAATGGTATTTTCATCTACCAAACACATAAATCAATTTCTTATCACAAACACAGTATATCGATCCAAAATATAAGTTAATACATGAAAATTTAAATTTTTCTGAAAAAATACTATGTAAATTACCACGATTTATATAGTATTTTAGAGATAAAGGTAGGTGCGATGCTCGCCGGTGCAGTAATCCCCTATTGTAAGCTCATCGGTCGCCAAGTGTGTAGAGGTCCAGTGTTTATGAAGGAGATGACAAGTAGCACATCCGTCTCCTCCAAGCATTTCATGAGCGACTTAAGATGGCGCCGAGTGGGATAGCTGAGGTTCATTTGCACCCTGCACACCTTCCCTGTCTCTCACTAGTGCGCACTACTTTGAGCTGGCTGCAATCATCAAATGTTTTCAGCACTAAGGCAAGATGGTGACAACTGATTAGTTGTGTTCCAATTGGAGGAGACCTGCCTGCTACCCCCTCACCACAACTCCACAATGCCAGCAACCCCTACCACCCCTCCTCTGCAAGATTCTGGGGGTCAGTCACCTGTCTGCCCTAGATTCTCACTTGTCACAACTGATTCAAGATGGCGTCATCTGCCTACTTGTGCTCCGATCGGGTCCTGCTCGCTCATAACCACCCCCTCCCATGCTACCCTGCACCCCTCAGAACCAATCAGAGTCCAAATGCATGTGACCCCATCTAAACACCCCTGCACCTCCCATCTTCATCTTCAGAGCTGCGCCAACTCCACAATGATAACCACCCCCTGCCCTCCAAGATGTGTCCAGAGGTATGTGCCCCATACCACCCCCACTCTTGAATGCGACTTTCTCTGAAGACCTCCACTATCGATCAAGCCTGAAACTAGCAAAAACCAGTTTATGCACCCTAGTTTCAGCCCTGGGAATGCTTTTTCGTATTTTTGTTTGTGTGTTGGCATCCCTACAGTATTTGTTTCACGACAAAGCCCCCTCCTTACTACAGTATTCAGATCATGTTTTTCTAGTGGTGGCTCCCCTGCTTCATGTCGCTGACCCTCTGAATGCCCCCCCCCCAAGAGATTTCGCCCGACTCGCTGTCCCTTCAACCTTACACAACAGGTTGAGTATATGTACAGTGAAAAAATATTACAAGACCCTGAAATAAAGTTCCCAGTATAAGTCCTAGATTTAACATTTCAACAAACAACAAATGTATATTTGAATAAAGTAAACTATGATTTTTAAAATCACACAGAAACACAAGACTTATTTTACAAGTATTCAAACTAGATATATTGTATTTACTCATTAAGAAGGGTTGTTGCTATCAATTCAACATATATGAGAGAAAAAAATATTGGGCGAGATTTAAATGGCTCTTAACGTTGATGTCTTTAGAGCCGATGAGGGTGAAGGGAGGGGAGAAGCGCCGAGTCGCGCACATGTGAGACTAGGAAATCAAGAGAGATAACCGATAAAAACCATTTTATGAATGGCAATGTTTAACACAACATATGAAAAGAAAAATTGTTTTTATGCCATGACCTGTCCGGGGAGGCGAGCGTGCTAACCAATGTGTTCCCTCTCTTTTTATGTCTAACCAAAAACTGTCCAACAGCAAAAATATATTCCACATAACATAAAATGTATATATTTTAATTTATTTAATATTTTAACAGTTTCCAGCTTAGTTTAATGAAACACTATGAATACAGGTGGAAATCAGGTTTTTTGGTTTTGGAAAATATCGATTTCAATGTTATTCGTACTTTACTAAAAGTACAAATTTTTGTAAGTTTATGGGAAAATGGAGGCAATTTTGAATCCTTACAGTATATAAGGAGGAATGAATGAATTTTTCTCAGCCTTAACTTGGTATCTCCCAAGTTAACTTCGTGTGTGTGCATGTACATTGCATTAGCATAGATAACAATGTTCAGCTTCTACTATAGGTGTCCAAGAAGTGTCGTCATCAAGTGCAAGCATTGATAATGTAAATGCAGCCAGGTGTTAACAACAACAACAACAGATACTCACTACAATGTATACTACAGCTCCAGACATCCATTAAGATTACTATACTTCCAGGCATCCACTACAATGCCAGATGTCTACTACTTCATCTAGAATACCAATGCAGAATCTACAAGGCATTTCATCAGGTACAATGCATCAAGGTCACTGCTGTGACAATTGCGATTCTGAATGCACTGAACTGTTCAATGCTATTTTAGCTTAGGGACAGGTGAAAACCTTATTAAGTCTAGAGTGTTCCCAACTGCAAGTGTTGCCGAAAGAATTCATAATTTGTTTTGCTGGTCACAAAATTAAATTAGTGTATCCATTCCTGCATGAACATTTAAAAGCCGATGAGGATATCGTATCTTATTTACCTTGTGAAGACTGTTCTTACAGCATGCCTGCCTTTGCTAATGATGAGAACTTACAGCATATGCGGAGGGATTGTATGTCGCGCAGGCTGGAACAGATACTTGAAGCTAGAATCATTCCAGATATAGTAATGGACGATTTCAGTTGATGGAGTAGATTCTGAGGCAAGCACTATCATCTTATAAAATTACATATCAGAGATAGAGAGAGAGAGAGAAAGAGACTTTTTGTAAATAGTGTATAAAAAAATTACGTAAAAATTACGTGCTATGCTCAGGGTTTCGAAAACGACCAAGACAACTCCTTGTAATTAAGGAGCTTGCTATTTCTTATGCAGCCAATGCTAATGACTCTAAAGTATTATGCCTTAAATCTCTCCGACCTTGGTATAGTTTAAAACTTGAACTTAAAAATAATGTTTTGGGAACAGACTTATGAGATACGTAACCTGAAATTGGACTCTGGGTTGATATAGCTTGTAGAAAAAAGTTTTCAATATGTAAATTATGTGTTACTCAAAGACTATCCCATATGCGTACTTGGAACAAGACAAAAGGAAATTTTAAAATCTTTAATAACAAATCCAGAAGTAATAAATATTAGAAGACACCATGACTGCTCAGGTATTAATTCATTAGTCAAATGCTATAATACAAATCACTGTGAGGAAAAATATTCTACTCCATATGTAAAAGCGAAGCTATGAGAGAATATTTGTACCAACATCCTACCTACGTATAAAGATATTAATTTTTCCAAAAATGTATTGTTCCAGGTAGCGTAACATTTCGAAAAAAATGGAAAAATTCCAGCCAGAGAAGATGTACTCTACTATTTTTCGAGGACACAAGAAAGTATGGCTCCAGTTTCTAGGCAACATATACTTTCAAACCCAGATGTGTAACGGAAATCAACATTGGAATTTTGCAAAAAGGTCGGAGTCAGCCTTTATATAGAATGTGTCCTGTGCGATGAAGGAGGCTGTCCTGTTTTTAATATGAGACCAGACAGCGAACTGCCCTGTTCTTCTTGGGGCCTATGTTTTAAAAATTGCAGCACAGAAATAACCAAAGAGCCAGGTTTTAATCAAATCAAATATAAATAGATTGCAGAATTTTACGACACCACCACAACCTTATGGACTGAAACATGTAATAATGAGGAACACATCATGCAAATACAAGGCAATAGCAGACTATTAAGGTCACCATGTTGAACGTGGGATTATGAGGTATGGAACAGTATTGTTTGTGTCTGTAAATTTGATCTAAAAAAGTTGTAGTTGAAGTAACTTTAACTGGGAGAATATCTGTCTATATAAAGAGAGAGACAGAAAGAATCGTACAGCAGAGATTCAGTTAAGATGGAGAGGTTCAATGCATCACTTCAGTATGCTAGTGTTACTCCAGGATTCAGGCGAGTGTGGTTTCGAAATGAAGATGATGATAGTCCACTACAGATACAGATGTGCAATGGAGATGAACATTAGAAAATTAGTATGGGACATGGATGGTGAAGAAATCACTAAATATCCATCATTTAGTAAAATTAAATATAAGTTGTGAAGGGAGTATTATTCTGAATGTATTGTTTGGACAGAAGAATGCAATAACAAGCATCATTATATATACATCGGTGACCAAGAATTGTATTCTTCCTGTGGCATGTGGGAATGTAATGTTTTCAAAGCAATAACATCTCGCAAACTATATAAAGGCGTGTGCCTAGTATAAAATCGTCAGTCATGACTAGGATCTTCAAGGCTACACACGTATACGAGGTCCTACAAATTGGATATAGAAGAGCGTTCTTTAAACCGTATGACGTATTCTACAAGTTCATGTCTGCAACAATATAGAACATTGGTGCTACATTTTCGACAACAGTTTCGCCATTCAATATTTACGTGTGGACACTTGTTTGCTAGCTGATGTTTTTGAGAAATGCAGGACTATATGTTTCTTTCATGGCATGCTTTATTGTCAATGATGCGCGCGGCTAGAGCTGTTGACTGATCCTGACATGTATCTTTTTGTAGAACGCAGGGTTAGGGGTGGTATTACCCAGGTTTCAAAAAGATATGCAGAAGCCAACAATATTTACATGGGTGTGGACTACGAACTCAGTGTGGCATCAAAATATATGTGCTATTTCGATGTCAACAGGCTGTACAGTCATACAGTGCCGTCGAAGCTTCCAATTGGTAATTTCGAGTGGGTTGAGGCTGATGTGTTCTCTTCATAGGATTTTGCAAACACTGTGAATGATGGTGACACTTGTTTTTTTGCGGAAGTGGATCTATCATTTCCAGACGAGTGTCATGATAAACTATCTGATCTGCCTTTGGCCCCAGAAAATGGCATACCCCCTAAGATTCGCATGAGTATACTTTTTAACACTCGTGCTGTGCAAGAAATATGTTATACACGGGGAAACACTGAGGCAGTGCTTGATGCACGGGGCCAAACTTGATTCTGTTCATCGCGTTTTGCACTTTGAGCAGAAGGCATGGATGGCTCCTTACATCGACTTTAACACTGAGAAACATGCCCAGGCTGTGAGCGCAATCGAAAAATCGTTTTTCAAGTTGATGAATAATTCAGGTTATGGAAAAACATTGCAGAATGTCCACCGGGAACGGGACATCAGAGTCGTAATGAGGTATGACACGGTCTATGGGGCTGCAGAGCTGATAGCATGTCCGACATTCCAGGCATGGTAGATCATCGATGAAAACTTAGTCCTCATCGAAATATCAAAGAGTTCAATTGCGTTCAACGAACCTTTGTACACTGGTGTTGCCATTCGCGAACTTTCAAAATTAAAACTCTATGAATTTCACTATTAGTACATGTGTACAAAATTTCTTCCGCCAGCTTTGCACCTCCCGTATTGTGACAACGATTCCTTAGTATACTCTATTGCTTGTGATGATGTATATAAAGCAATTACCCCAGATTTAATGGCACAATTTGATACATCCAACTATGTGCTTGATAATCTGCAAGGATTCCCTCAGAGGAACTAAGGCCATACCGGGGTGATGAAAGATGAATGTGCCGATCACATAATCACACACTTTGTGGGTTTACATCCTCAGCTTTACTCATTCTCTATCATTTCCAGACGAGTGTCATGATAAACTATCTGATCTGCCTTTGGCCCCAGAAAATGGCATACCCCTAAGATTCGCATGAGTATACTTTTTAACACTCGTGCTGTGCAAGAAATATGTTATACACGGGGAAACACTGAGGCAGTGCACTTCAGGGGCACTATCGAATAACTGAATGATTGTTTTCCTCAATATAACAGTTTCAATGCCACAATAAATTTATAGACCTCCCAACATCACACAACACCAAGGATACCAATCTGCTGACATCACATGCACCTCCTGTTCCACAGTCATCGCAGCTAGCTACAATCATCATCGCAGCTGACTACACCAACTACTTTTCACCCATTGAATCATCATCAATGCTGTTGTTTCCTGTTTGCCTACCTGTAAGGCATTACATGACTTCAATAATAGCTCTCTTGATACAAGTGCCTTCGATCCAATTTCCCTCGTCAAAGAAGAAGAAAACCAAAATGGCATCTTCATTATTTACATTTGGGAACTGCATGCATGTGAGTGTTTTGCCTCAGTCACTTGATGTGTGTGTGCGTGTTTGGGAAAAACAAATACCCGGATGTGACAAAAGAACGTCCCTCTGTGCGTCTTTACAAAAACCCCACCAGTGCATCATTTAATGTACATAATAAATGTACATAGGTAGGAAAGAGACAACCAACAGTTTCTTTGTTACATATTATGTAAAGAAAATTGTTTGTTGTACATAGATTTCTTCAATTGTGTTTTAGTTTGTTTATATACTTTTTTTATCTTGTAATATATGTCAAACACTTTTGTACTAGTAGTAATATGAACAGTAAAGTAGCAATAGTAATAATAATTTTATTAACAGTAGTTGTAGTGTTAAGTTCCAGATGTAATATTTTTAAAATGTTGATGAAATGTTATTGATGAAGTCTTTTTAGTTTGTAAGTCGTAAAATGATATTGATGAGATATATTGTTTTTGTAAAAAAAATGGTTTATAATTTAGAATAATGTTTGTTGTACATAAAATCTCTTCAATTGTGTTTCAGTATGTGTAATTAATAACATAATTTAATGGAAAACAATGTGTTTTTTTTTTTTTAAGAAAAAGAGAAAAATGTCTAAACTCAATGCTTGTAATTAGGTGTTGCAGCTTTTTTGTATATAAATGAGAAAATGTCTTTTAGTATGTGTATAGGCATTTCATGGTAAAGTGAGCACTTTTTAAGGCCCTCCCAACAGACATGAACAACTAATAAATATATATTATTGCAGCTTCAGGCATTAAATTTTGAAGGTGGTGAAGTGTATACACTGTGTTTATTGGTCACATTGCAATGCTTATATTAAAAAGCAGTAGGAAGTTGGAAATTGTATGAAAGGAAAAATTTAGAATCGCCTTAAAAAGTGCTCACTTTACTGTGAACAGTCTATAAAAAGTGATTGTTTGATGACTGTTACTGTGAATAATGAATTGTTTGTTATAAATTCAATCATTTTTTGTATGATATTGTAAATACACAGGTTTAAGGAGAATTTTCGAGAAAAGAATATTTTATAATAAAATGTTAAAAATAATACTAGTATGTGTCTTATTTTTATTTATTTATTTTTAAATACCTTATGTCACTAATTTTTTTCAATAATATCTTATGTAAAACGAGAAAACAATTCTAAGAGTATTGGTATTGCTGATTACTTGTATTTAAATTTATTAATTTTTTGCTTATTTTCACAAAGAAGAAAATGTACTTTTGTTAACTTTCAATACTTGCATAGACTTTGAAGGGCTGAGGGGAAATTACTAGAAATCATGGAGAAAATCTAACATAGCTGAATGAATGAATGAATGAATTAAGTTTTGCAAAGAAATGAGGCAATAGGTAAGTACCTTGATAAGACCTTGGTCCGTTCCGGCTATTCAACTTGAAAGTTGGAGCAGGACATGATGATCGGCTGGCCAACTTTTGTGACAACCCATGGGAATCTATTGAAATGAAGCCCCACATATTGTCACAGAGGTAGGTAGCAAAAACTTCTGTCCCTCCTTGCTTTCAATCTACGACTGCACCCAACAGAAATAAGCAAACACACTCCAGCAAACACAAAAAAAAATATTTAATTTTACATATACACAGATTACAAGAGTTCCTGTTCAAGATACAACACGATGATGTCTGGAGAAGAAGAAAAAACATAATAATTTAAACTAGTTTTTAAACAAAATCAACTCAGTTATGTAATAATACGAATATTTTTTTCTGATCGATATACTGCGTTTGTGATAAGTAATTGATTTATGTGTTCGGTAGCCGAAAATACTGTTTGAGTTAACAACTCGCGTTTTTTGTTACCAAGTGATGTGAATTTCACAGATTTAACAGACATGTGTAGTATGTCTTTATAAATTGTTGCACGAGTACGCTCTGCGGACTTAAGTACTTCTTCATGTCATCCAAGTGTCCCTACACTTAGACGAAAATAATTAGTGTTAAAAGTGAATTATTCTGAAAATATTGAAACTTAAGTTAAAAAATTATTGTTTTGTTGTCTTTTATAGGACGAATGCAGAGTTTTTCTCTTAAATTTCAACTCATTTGTCTAATGGCTTCGCTACACATATATAATCAGGCTCTCCACACACACAGCTTATAAGACGACGTAATTGCTACGCTGGACTCCACATCAAATGGATATGTTTTAAAAAATACTCAATGTATGTGTGAGAGGCGTTAAGTAGTATACGTGTATTTCTATTACACGATTGTGTCTGTTGAAAATTTCAATGTGAGTTTGGAAATCCTTATTTATTCATACTGACTAGCTGGATTTCGTTTAGTGAGTTTTCACTTGTGGACATCAGATTGTTATTCACGTAGTTAAAATGCTTTCTCATGTAAATTATATTTCTAAGCTCGAGACTCACGTTACTTTTAAGACTCGCATAATTCCACTTATTATTATTTACGCAGTTGTATGAAAATTTGCTATTCGATGCGTGTAATTTATTTATATGTGCAACACTCTGAAATTCTCAAACGTTTAATTGCATTCTGAAAACAGATCATTTAACATGTAAATCGCATCTATTAAAGTCGCCTATCTACGAGCTATATCCACCCAAAAAACATAACATTTACACTTAGGCCACTCTTAGAAATCGATTATACACTCTGAATTTCTGTCGTGTGTTAAATATATTAGTAAAAATTACCTATCTGCCACCTACATCCCTCCAAACACCTCAAAATTTGAAAAATTAGAAAAAATTAGCCTTAGCCCACACTTGCAACTCGACTCTACACTTATATAAGACATTGCAACCCACCACTTTGGTCACTTGACTTCCAGAGCTCCAAGGGTGAGGATGTGCCAGAGCTCTTGCTACCCCACCCATCACCCAAAAAAAATAAAGAAGTACAGTAAAAATAGTAACCCTTTCAAATTTAACACTTTCAATAAATTTAACCCTGTCAGTAAATTTAATCCTTCCTATCAATTTAATAATTTGTGATTAACCCTTTCAATTAATTTAATTATCCCTTTGACATCAATTTAACCCTTTCAATTAATCAAAAGTGAAGTGAAACTCCATACGGGGCGTGAAATGTGTTTCTAGGTGAGATATGTCAAAATAAAAAAGAGAATATTTCAGCGAAAACTCCATCATGCCATGCTGACTCTTGCTTAGACAGATGAGGAACCATATAGGAAGTATTATTACTACTTTAAGTCTTTTAACAAAATTGTTTGACCTAATAATGCTAGTTTAAAATATTTTAAGAGAAGAATGCATCTATAAAGGATCGTGTTGACAACGCAGAGTGAAACAGGCAGAGTCGTTGGCCAAGTACCAGAATGCTATGTTATCCACAGTATTCACACTATAAAAATAGTTAGCTTAATACATGTTGCTTATCAGACATAACCGCTTCAAAACGCATGGGTAGTGTCATTTAAACAGATAGTGAAAGGCCGTTCACTATAAAATGAGGACTTTAGAATTGTACCTTAGAAAAAAAGTCACTGCCCCTGTGTGCATATATTTTAACAGGCACACTGAGTGACATTCGCCCAGTAAAGTTGGTAACGATGAATAGAAAATAGTTTCATATCTTAATGTCGAATAAAAGTGTTAGGAAACCATTTGTGATAACTTTATTATTTCTTTCGCAGTTTTTTATGCATCGAAGTGTATAAATGAGCAAATTTGTAATATATTTACTTTTCTAATAATTTCACAATTTCACTTGACCGACGCATAAATAAAGTGATGAGGCCCATGTCAATGTTAATTTGACATAAGGCGGAGGAATACACAATGTGTATAAAAGTATATCTTAAACAGGGCTTTCAAAACTGCTCATTTTACTATGAACAGTCTATACCTATCTTTATAGACTGTGGAAATAAACACTGCCAGCAAGTGCTGCAATGCATTGTCGGAGGGTTATTGGAATTGGCCCAACAAAAGATGGAACAAAAAGATAAAAATGTTGATTGGGTCGGGTGTGGAGAGTGCGACTAACGCTCGGACCATCAGCTCCGAGTGATATGTCTTACTACATAGGCGTTATAATGAGGTCATTCTCCCAGTCACGTGCTATTCCAGCGACAGATAAGAGCATGATGAATGGAAGTGGAATAGTTAGCTGGCAATAATATGCTACTTGTCCTGGAGGTAATGCACATAACCAAACAGCCAAATAAGTGCACTAGATGGAGATTTTTGGACAATCGTCATTGCGATGCAGATGTTTGTCATGGAAAACAAAACATGACAAACATCTGCATCGCAATAACGAATGTCCAAAAATATGCATCTAGTCATTCACCTTAATTGCACTATTCATTCAAAGATCACAAATAACTGCAGTATAAAGTTAAGATCTATGCATATAGAAACGGGGAATCACTCTGTGAATGACAGCTGTGGACAAACATATATTTCTGAATAGTTCGCAGGCTTTCGTGGCCATTGTTGTCAATTTCTAGGCTTCTGGGTTTGAGCCGCATCGTGGATTTCTTCTCCAACATTTCGGCAATCGTTGCAGCTGCCATCATCAGGGAACATTACCTGACCAATAGAGGACAGTCGAAGGAAGAGGCCCTAGTATATTATGATTTCTGGAGGGCAGTTTCCTGATTGGCTGGGCTCTTCGGCCAATCACAGACTATCTTCCTCCTGATTGGCTGAGGTGGTTGGCCAATCCTTGAGAGGATGTAGTCTCTGCCCTGATTAGCTGGACACTCTGGCGAATTGCATTCTGTCTTCCTCCTGATTGACTGAGGTGGTCAGCCAATCCTGGCAAGTCTGTGTTCTCTGCTCTCGCATCACAGAATTTCAGGTCGTCTATGAAGAGATCAACAGAGAAGATGGATACAAGTTAAACAAAATAAAACTAGTGGTAAGGCAGCCAAGAGTCTCGCAATGTGCAGCATCGCCACCCGACCTCTGTTCTGTAACAGTCAGCTTAACTGCGTCCTCCCGATCGACTACCGGATGATGTGGAGATGTTGCAGCCCACTGACAACAGGTTCTCACCTTTGACTCTCTACGATGACAGCTCCGACCCCGTACAGCACACCTACAGTCTCACTGAGACTTCTACTATTCTGCTCACAGCTTGGGAGGATCCTCCTCCCTTGCTGCAGCCTCAATCGATCTGTAAGAACCCCAAGAGCCCGTTCTCTGCTGAGTTTTTTTCAGCTTCTTATGAAGCATTCTGGGCACTTCCAGGTCCTCTTACAGTCCAACCGTGCCCGCTTTGACCCGGACACCGATGTCACGTATGCCGCCCTCATGTGCTACCTTGCGTCTTCGGGATATGAGCCCTACACATAAGCCCCACGCTCTACCAACCCGCCGCTCTATGTGGTGGTTCGACAGTTTCCTTCTGGGACCTCGCCCGATGATGTTGCCCGCGACCTGGAGGAACAGGGGTTTCTACATCATTCTGTTCGGGTCCTCGGGAAACCAGGCATCGCCCGGCCTGCATGACTTCCCGACGCCTCGCAACGCCAGAAGCTTCTTAGTCTACGCCATGTGCTCTACTCGGTGGTCGAGTCGAGCCCTACCGCTCCCTGGCTCTTTCGAAGAGGTGCCTTCGTTGCCAGTGCTTCGGCTATGTTGCTGCGAACTGCCGCCGCACCCCTGCTTGCCGCAAGTGTGCCAAACCTCACCCAACGTCTGAGTGCGACCTTTTGAAATCTGACCAGCGCACCTGCCCGAACTGTGGGGGAGACCATGAAGGGGCAGCCTCGGTCTGTCCTCGCCGACAGCAGAAGGTGGCGCTCCTGGCCAGCCAGCGCTGTCTTCCTCGCACCTCACGGCTTGTTGCCGCCTCTCAACAGCCCCGAGTCTTCACTGCAGACGCCTTGGCATTCCCCGCGCTGTCATCTCTGCCTCCCTGCAGTGCCTCCCAGCTCCCGTCTCCTCTAGTACAGAGGTAGTATGCTGCAGATTCTTCTGGAGCTCCTGGCCTTTCCAGCTCTTCCCCAGGGTCCATCATTCCTCACTTGACCCCTGTTTTGCAATCCATTCTCCAGCAGCTTGGCGAATTCCTTGCTGCTCTTCAATCCCTACTTCCCATTCTCCAAAGTCTTGCCGCCTCTCTCGCGCCGCAACCCTCGCCCCCTTAGGCTTGGGTAACTTGTTGTCCTGGTTTATCCTTTAGATTACTGTTCCTCCTTCTCGGAAGCCGGCACATCTCTCCTGGTATGATTGCCTGCCTCTGGTCCTCCTACAGTCCCCGACACTCACGCAATAGCTACATACAAAAAACAAAAAAACAACTGCTGAAACGTTGGAGTAGAAATCCACGACGTGCCTCAAACCCAGAAGCCTAGAAATTTATATATTTCTAACTCGATATGTCTGGAGGACAAATCTACAAGGTGCACTGAAAGCGATACCTGACACCCGCCAGGAATTAGCTACCAGAAAACTGTACTTACACTTACTGTAACAGACATTTGCATTCTCCCCGATTGCATTAGTTCTAAAAATTGTCTTACTAGCCCCAAAGACTCTGCACTCAAACTTGTGGTAATGTGAATTTGCACATATTTCTGACCGTTGTTGAATGCATTATTATTTATGATCATACATGCCACACATACTTTTCTTCACGCAAATTACACGAGAAGTTTCATTTAGCACATCACTGCTTGGTCCTCTTGGTCATCATTTGCACAGTTTGAAATTTTCACAGGATAGCTGCACTTACTGCCAAGTGAAATTAATCACTGAGACTTAGAATTATATTCTTGATATAGTTTTATAAAACTAGAGAGAGAATTTTGTTTCCTTTTCGTTATATTCTTGTCATTTAGTTTGGAAATGTTTTTATATTCACACACACTTTGCATTTGCCTTTGTCTGTGGAGCCCAATTTGGGGTAATTTTGGTGGAAGCATCTAGGTTTCGACCCTGCCACTTGCAGACATATTGTGTATTTCTAACTCATTAAATTTATAATTTTTTTAGCCTGCCAAAAATACGCATTTTAAAGTATTATGCCTAGGCGAAGAATTCAACAAAAGTGATTGTAATAATTATTTCCCCCATTATTAGCTATTGCGGGAATATATATATTTTTTAATTTTATTTATTTTTACATACATACTAATTACATCACAATGTGTACGATGGCCTCTTATCTTGGCTTAAGTGTCTAAAATTCTTTGGTACTACTTCTAGATCATAGCACTGAATCAGTAAAAAAATAAGTTTAGTATTTTTGTGTATTATCCACTGTTATTTTATTTCCTCAATGTCTGTCACTTCTTCATTATATAACTGTTACACCAATACAACAGTGTATATTTTTCGAAGCTCGCGAATTTTGCTAATTTTTAGCAGAAATGTGCCAAAATTTAGGTTAGGGAGCTGAAAGAATTTCATATTCGGGTTCAATTAACGTACGAGTATAATATAAGTGTGTATATTATTATCCGTGCAGTAAGTTTAAGGTAGGTATGTTACATGCAACAGCTTGAAGATATTTGAAATAAGTTTAAAATCTATCAGTTTTTTCCTCACATGCTGTGGAATATTGGTGCTGTTGTGATCTGAGCACGAAGTGTGTGTGTGTGTGTGTGTGTGTGTGCCAGGGCTTGGCGACCTCTCCAGAGAGCCGCAGCAGTAGGGCGTCGACACCCAGTCCGTGCGGCGAGCAGTACTTCCTGCCCCCTGGGACGTCGAGGGACTGCAACAGCGTCAAGTCCTCTGCCACCGGTCAGTACCTATATATATATATATACATCTCTCTATCTCTATCGATAACTATCTATCTATATCTGTCTATCGTGATCTATCTATATCTATCGCTCTCGTCACCACACACACACACGACAGTAACTATGCACTTTACACGCCAACCTTTCAAATATTTCGCTCTCCCCCATCCATGTTTATATTTTAATAGCCACGCTGACTCGCATATGCCCACTCAAGTTGGTATCTTAGCGTAAATTTGTTAAGAGAATATTTTATGGGCCACGGTGTGGTAGTGGTTAGACTACTCTCCTCCCACCTAGGCGAACCAGTTTCGATTCCCAGCGGGGTAGTTTCCCGACTTTTGCATGTGGGAAACATGCTAGATGATGCCGCCGGTCGGCAGGCTTTCTCGGGATCTCTCCCCCCCCCCCCATACATTACGACCCTGCTCCATACTCACCTCGCTTCACCCTCATCGGCTCTCAAGACTACTTCGATGTTAAGAGCCGCCCAAATCTCGTCACTCACTCATTCTTTATGGTTTTACTCGAAATTTGTAAAGTACACACCTAAAATTTTTTTTAGCGCCATATGTAATTGGTAGGGGCATATCAAAATTTGCATTATCTTTCGGTGACAGGATAGACGCCACTCCCTTGTATACAAGTGAGAGTAGTAGGCCTATGTGGTTTCATTGGCCGCTGAACCTTAATTAACATCACCTACCTGCTTACTCTTCTTAAAAGAGATTGGCTCAAGAGTTTTTTAAGCATGACAGTCATATTTCCGGCCAATGGCTGTAGTCGGTCAAATGCACAGTAACTTGGAGTTTAGTTTGTCCATGAATAATAACGCGAATTTTGCATATCTCTAGTAATTGGTTGCACTTGAAGAATATTCTCTGGGAAAGTAGGTGCATTACGAAAAAGTATGGGTCAAGTCTTGTGTACAGACTTACTTTCTGTTGGGCTGCGAGCTATTTGGTAACGAACAAGTTCCGGCGGTGTACAACATGTTTGCTAGGTGCGTATTTACTTTACAATAATTTCAGTTACACTTGACCAAAACATGAATTAAGTGACCAAACACATGGCAATGCTAATTATATACATTCTGGAAGGATATACAATGTATGTATTAGTAGATTTGAAGCAGGTTTTTCAAAAGTGCTCACTTTGTCAGCCTATAAATGCATGAATATGTGGGAAAAATTAACTTGAAGGAATGTTTGAACATTTCGAATGTGTTACTTTTCACATTGTGACAGTGGAAAGTGGCATACAAAAATGAAATAAGCATGGCTCTCAATAATAGTGTGAGCGTGCCATTTTTTTAGCACAGAAGTGCAAGAATGACCTAAGTGCCATTTCATAAAAGTGAGGTTGTCGTGTCCCCCTCCCCCGAGCCCTGCATGTCCTCATCCCTGAGGTGTATTGTGATTGGTTAAAGTGGGTACAAAGTGGATCAATATAGCTACACTAAAGATAACATTATCGAAAACACAGATTCCATCAAATCAGTTACGGAAAAGTAAATTAATATATGCATAGTGGCTACAGATAATAACAAGTGAATGAAAGAATGATGAAGTGAATCAATGATAAAGTACCCTGAATGATGCAGAGAATGAGCGACGAAATGTCTGGTTAAATCTTCTATGCATACATATAACATATGTGTTCACGTCACAAAAAAATGAAATGAGTTTTTTGTATCCTGATTCACTTGCTCTGTTGGTCAATTACTTGTGTTGGTTTAAATACTTGTTGCATTTTTCTTCTGCGACCTGTCATAAGAGTAAAGTTTACATTTTACATAAGCGAGTATAGTTGTATTCATAACACATTGTTTGTTTCGTTGTTATATTTATGTGCATATTGATTAGGTATGTAGTTGGTGATTATTTATATTTTTTTAATTAATATTTATTATCGTGCTAAGGAAACGAACTCGCTAGTATGGATTCTTAACTATGGAACTTTTTTTTAATGGAAATGCATACGTGCCTCATGGCGACCTTTTGGCTTTGCCAGAGAGGGAAAGTTTTCTGGAGAGCACTAAGGTGGAGTTCTAATGGTAAAATCACCGTGGAAGAAAGTAATGTTTAGTGATGCCATGCGACAACTTTGCCTGCCCTTTAACATTAGTTGATGGTGTGCGACGACCTCCCCATCATCAGTCTTTATTCAAATAAAAACATCTTATGAATCAGTTTCCATACACAAGTTGGGAAATATTATAAGAGTTGAGGAACATGAAGGAACATAAACTAGGTTCGTGAGTACAATATGTGTATTAACAGGAAACATGTGACATAGCTTGGCGTCGGCCAGCAACCGGTAGGTAACCACCAGTCCATGCTGGTGCTCGCCGATAAAGCACATGTGGTGGTAAACATGTGTTTTATAATAGAACAGTCCTTACTTCTAATGCAGTCATAACCAGTGTTTTGTTTAAATTATTGATTTCAAGGGTCAGATGTAAAAACGTATTTTTTTTCAGGGTTGTGTGTGTGTTCATGTTTTAATTAAAAAAATTCGCTCTGCAAAAGTGAGAGACAGTTATTCATACGAAAACGCCTACGAGAGACAAATTTATATTTAATGGAAAATGCTAATTTTAATTGTACACTTAAATACTGCTTAATATTGGCTTGGTGCCATTGCCATTTAAGGTCAATACATATATGCTGCTGGCCACACACCTCACAGCTCATTTGACTGTAAGGCGTCCAAGGGTGAACACCTATGCTGCTCTCCAAAAATAAACACTATGACACCAATTAAAAAATTACATAATTAATTTTTTAAAGGTTTAAGGATTTATCCTTAATACCATGCGTCAGATAATCCACTAATTAATCCACATCAGATTATCCTATAAATTAATCCAATAATCAATTAATTAATCAATTAAACAGAAAGTCTATTTTTATACAATCCCCATTCCTGTCATTCTAGTAGTGGTACATAGGTCTAATGTACAAGCCCCTAATACTACACTTAAAACGAATATATGGGAAATTATGTTAGCTATAGCAAATCCAATCATTTTTTAATGAATAATGTGTTTGGCTAGAAATAATGATTAACTTTGCATTTACATACAATCCCTGCTTGTTTGCCTTGCTGTAAAGTCGCCAAGAGCATTACGTGTCTGGGGGAAAATGTTATGGTGGAGAGAGAGAGAGATAGAAGTAGAGATGACTATGGTGCTCCATTGTGGCAGGAACATGAACTATGCACTTCAGTTCAGTAGCAGAGATTGGTAGATGGCTGCTTACTCGCGTGTTCCCCCTCTGTAGAGGAATGACAAGCGTGATGAGCGGGAAAGAAAATCATATTTGTTTATATCTCCCCAGTTGTATTTGTGCTCATAAGAGATCTTACAATAAAACACAAATGTAGTTTTAATATCAACATTCAATTTTTTTTAAGATGTTATAAAGTGACAAGGAACATAACAAATTAGTGGAAAATAAATATTGGTGATGGCAATATTTTAACACGTAACATGATAATAAAAGTTAAAATACCTAATAGAAACTTACGCGACTACATGCAACTGAACTCTAATGCTGGCTTTACATTGGCGCGACTGGCGCGATGCTACAGATGCGACACGACAGGTGTGACATCACTGTATTTTGTGGTTGTTATGAAAAGACTGTGATGCGACACGACATCAAAAACACTATTTTGACTACTCATGGCTGAAAATATGAAAATGTTCCAGAAGGCCATCTGGGTATTTACGAGAAGAAATGAAGAAGAACAATATTTACTAGAAACAAAAACCACCTCTGTGCAAACAACCACATTAATGTTTTATGTTTTATAGTTTTGCAGTTGGAAAAAATTGTATGGGTCTAACCATATCAATGTAGGATATTATAGATAGGTTGGCATTCCAACCTGTTTTCCTTTTGACGAGTTATGTTTGCATGCCGCTGCACCTCAGAGGTAAGGGGTCGTAACTCCAAATGTGGGTGTTTTTAGTTATTTATATCGTTGTATTCAAAATTCAATGCTCTATTCAGAGGTATACTGTAGTGTGTCCTGTGCTGTACAGCAATAATCTATTGTTATCGTATCTCGTACAAACTGTTAAAGCATATCATAATTATATTGGTTTAGTAAAAAGTAAGTAAATATACGATTTACTATTAAATGATTTATTTAAAAAGCACAACACTGTGATGTAGGGTTACAGTGCATCCATTTCAGACATTAAGCTAGATAATAATAATTATGTTTACCAAATGCCGACAATTGTGGAAGTTAATGTACTGTTTACATGGGTAATAACTCATTGCACAAAGCTATAATACATATTGTAATTACATAATTGTAATAATTCATCTGTATCTACTAAAATATCATTCTCTGGATGTTTTAGGGTATCTCAAAGGCTTAACGCTAGAAACTACGCCAAGCTGTGTGTCTACCAGTGCTGCCACTGTGGGTGAACTTGTACACACAAGTAATGCAATACTCACTAATGGAGATCTTAATAAAGGACTAGTGAATGGTAATACATCACATAATTCGTCATTAGAGCATCGTGAGCTTAAGAATTTTACGAACAACACAGGTAATTGTGTTTTGTATGATGAGAGACTATCAGAGGCTTGTGCAACATCATCATTTACACAGTCTACACCAGTGCCCTATAGTGACAGTACCGTTTCTGGACCACTCTCAGGTAGTAATCTTTACATGCGTACATCACAACCGTTATGGAACGTGCAGGTGGCTGCATCAAATTGTTCTTTAGAATACATAATGAAAGACTATAAAGGTGATAGTGATAGAGATCCAGACTTTGTGCCTGAGGATATGTCTACAACTGACTTGGTACCCAGTGTGATGGAAAAATCCCCCCCCCCCAAAAAAAAACAAATAGAAAACGAATACTAGATGAATACTTGGATGAAGAAAGTGATATCCCTCAAGAACCTAAACAAGAGAGAGGAAGGACTCGTTCGAGATGTATTAAAAGATGGAAAAGTAGTATTCGTAAAACAAATGCCATTTCTGGGAAAGAGTAGGTGTCAAAAAAGGGTAGATAGTTGCAGCAAAATGAATGAAGTCACCATGTAAAAGGTGCAGAATGATATGCACAGAGAATATCTCAGAAGAAGATCGCTTAAGAATATTTAACTATTACTGGAGTTAAGAAAGGTCTTGGAACATGGAAAGGCAGTTTTTGGTTTTGGGAATTAAGGAGAAAGCTGTTCAACGAAAACGACCAGTACTTGGTAGTAAATCACGAAACAAGACCCTTGAGTATAGTTTTGAAATCCATAACAAGTCTGTTGCGGTTTGTAAAAAAATTTTCTTGGCTACTCTGGCAATCTCTGATTCAACAGATACAACAGCATTAAAGAAGAAAGAAGTAGGCAGTGTTCAATTTAATAAAAGAGGAAGACAAACACTACCAAATAAGCTGAATGCAATTGTTCGCAACGGAATAATACACTATCGACCAAACAGTAATTGAGCACCTGTTCACAATGTTTGCTCGGTGGTTGTCACCCCGTTAGAATCTCGTAGGGCCACCTCTGGCGGCTATGACAGCAGCCACCCTGTCTGGCATGCTCTCTACGAGTGTTTGCAGGACATCCATGGGAATTCGTCGCTATTCCTCTTGTAACCATTCCATAAGTTGAGCAATGGATTTAGGCCGCGCCTGGCGAGCCCTCACCCGGCTATCCAATTCGTCCCAAAGATGTTCTTTAGGGTTGAGGTCGGGGCTCTGGGCGGGCCAGTCCAATCGGCGAACATTGTTGTCGGCGTACCTCAGCATAGTAGCCCTTGAAACATGGCATCTGGCAATGTCATCCTGGAAGTAACGTGGGTCCATTCCGTAAAAACACCACAATGTTGGGAGCATTTCATTATCCAGAATGTTACAATAGGCCTCTGTGTCCATGCTACCACGTACAAACATCAGTGACCCTATGCCAAAGGCCGTGAAACAGCCCCACACCATCACTCCACCACCACCGAATTTCCTAGTTGGAACTATACACTCAGGCAGAAGCCGTTTCCCATGTAGACGCCACACCTATACACGTCCATCGGACCGGAATAATGTAAACCTCGACTCATCACTCCACAGAACCGATTTCCACTGCTCCATTATCCAGTTGCGATGGTCCAAACACCACCTGAGTCGCCGAGCTTTATTGCTTGTCATGATATGGGGCTTATGTGCAGCTGCTCTTCCGAAATATCCAAGTCGTTGGGCCTCTGTACGCAATGTTTCAATGGAAACAGATACTCCTGTTGCTGCATGACACTCCTGTCGGATGGTAGCCATGGGTCGTGCCCTATTTTTGACAATTTCACTTTTCAGGGTTCTGCGATTTCTGTTGGTCAAGATTGGAGGTCGCCCAGTGTGTAAAATCGGCACAGTGCCCATCGACCTTCCACTTACACAAGACGAATGCGACCATTGATTTGGGCCTGTTTACTATATGTGCAATCGCCCGGCTAGACAGCTCACAATCACACACTTATCGACATCCAATAGCTCTGTACCTCGTACAATCTCCTTGTCATTTGGTCCCACACTGACTGCAGCGTATGGCGGCCACACAAGTCAACTGACATACTGCATTACCTATCTTCACGGGTGCCTAATTACTTTTTGGTCTATAGTGTAGATCATATAGCAAAGTTCCCAACTTACTTTAGTCACTACACATGTGAACGTTTACAGCGAAAGTGTTTTGGAAGCCATTTATCTATTGAAATAATGCATCGTCTGTATTTGCAAGAATGCAAAGACAAAAATATTCCTGAAAATGACATAGGCAAAAGTTGGTTGTATAGTGATATTTTTAATACTGAATTCAACCTAGCATTCCATCAACCTGGTGTTGATACCTGTAATGATTGTCACAGATATCATCTCATCAAAGAAACCACATCTGAAGAAGACATTACCAAAGTGAAGGAAAGACAAAAATGTCACTTATCTCAAGCAAGTTTGTGGTGTGACATAAAGAAAACAGACAAAGGAATAGCAACGAATGATTGCAAGAAAAAAGTTTTGACTGTGGGTCTACATAAATGCTTTGCTACACCACTTCTAACAAATGGAGATTCATTCTATTTAAGAAAGCTTTGGACTCTGAATTACACTATATATGATTCATCGACTAAGAAAGATTCATGTGTAATGTGGGACGAAACTAAAGGGGACAGAAGAGGAAATTAGGTGGCTTCAGGAATGTTGAAATGGGCGATGCAAGAACTTCCAAACTCATATATTGAAGAGAGAACTGATAACTGCACTGGACAGAACAGAAAGGTTATGATGATTGCTTGTTACCTTTGGCTCTTGCACACTTTTAAGTCACTGAAGGTAATAAATAAATCATAAATATCTCTTGAAAGGCCACACCCACATGGAAGTCGACACCATACACTCCATAATCGAGCGAGCAAATAAAAAACAGCCATAGATATATATTGTGACACCTAGGGATTGGCAACAGATGATCAGGAACTGTGGTGTAAAAGCTAATGTAGAGGTTCTTAGCATGAAAGTTCATAATATCGTGAAATTTCACAATCTGTTCGTTGGCCCTTCTGCTCCCTTTATTTCCAGCAAGTACTGATATCTACAATGACCTACATTCAGCTGAGGACAGAAAGTTTTGGTACACTGTTTTACAAAACCTTATTCCACCAAGAAAAGTTTCAGGAAGTTGGCCTTAGGCGAAAGCCTCGACGTAGCTTGAATATGCCCCACATTGTGTGGCCGGTGCGGGATTCATTGAAAGAAATAAGTTCTCTGAAATATAAAGATCTGATGAAGCTACTCCAGTGGATTCCACAACAGTTTCATGATTACCACATAAACTTGCTGCAATCTTCCTCTGTCGGTGACTTTCCAGATATCACTGAAACTGCTTAGGCAGGATCTGTACAATAGTACTAATTTTGTAGGAAATGTTGTATGTTTAAAAAGGGAATGACAGTAGTTAATATGATTTAAAAGCCAAACTTTGTATGTTTCTGAGTGTTATTCCTACAAAACATTGTATTTTGGCCAACATAATATGTTTATGAGAGCAATTTAATTAGAAATTTAGTGCTTACACAGCTTAATTAATGTTACTGTTTTAAGACACGAGTAAATATTATTGCGTTATTTTGAACTTGCGTGGACTAATATTCATACACCTATGTGGTTAGGGGTACACTGCCATAACTCCATTTTCTGTTAAAAAAAAACTTAAATTTTTAAGTATGCATTACGATATATGTAAAAGCAAGCTAAGTACATTTCCCGAGTGTATAACATTCACATTTAAAAATGAAATTGTGTAATTTACACAAAATATTTACGAAATTGTCACCTGTTTTCTTGTACTACTCAATAAATTACTTCATGGAGTTATGACACCTTACCTCCGAGGTACTAAATTTTCAACTTCAATAAAAAAAAGGCGATACATTCGCCACTATTCGAATTTATACAGATGCAGCAATACAAACACACACACACACACCTTGTCCGAAGTTAACCTTACACTCGTTGATTTCACGATACAGGTAAACAAAAAAATAATAGTCACACACTACAAGTGTTGGAAGTTCAGCTCTTTCAGGCAATGTTTGTAAAATTCATTGCCTTTTTACACGTATTTTACTATGAAAATCCTCAAAAGTTCACTTCACTAAAATCACCTTTGTTCGTCAATAGCATTAAATAATTTATTTACAGAATCGTTCAGTAAAAGCAACACTGGGCACGTTTCCTGAAATCACAGTTTTAAGAAGTGTTAAACACTTTCCGATTAATATTGCATTTCACTAAAGAAAAAACACTACAGCGGTACCTACAACCAACTATGCTTAAAGAAAGCAAATTGAAAATAATTAACTACAGATAAAATATTCCGACACCACCTACAAAATAATACCTTCGCAAGTTATTACAATTGTGACCAACTTAACATTGCTACCACTCTTGCAACAAGAAATTACACTCGTTTATTGATGCTTGTCGCGTCTGCGACGTAACAAAATTATAAATTATTTCTATTCAGCAAATCTGTCGCGCCGGAGATTTCAGTCGCATTGACGTCACAAAATACTCATCTGTGATTGGGTGAAGCATTGCTTCCGCCGCGTCGTGCCTGTCGCGCCAATGTAAATCGAGCATAAGACAATTTGGAACACATTTGAACAGTAATAGTTGATTTTATTTGTAAATTTAATTTTTTATTATTTTAAATTTTAAAAAAGTAAATGTAGCTTTTAAATTTATTTGACATTAAAGTATGTTGCTTGTACAGTAAATAATAAGTAAAAAGTGTACAAGATTATTAAAAAAGATAGTTTGGTTTGCACGTGATGAGGGAGCGAGTAGGTCGCCGAAACAGCACAGGTCGACGAAGAGCTGAGGAGGGCACCGTACCAGTTCACTGCGGTTTTACATACATGAGCTGTTATCTTGCTCCTTACGTTACAATACGAGTACTGTAATATATTTATACGTAATATTTAAATGTTAACACGAAGGAAAATGCCAGACAGTCATTCTAAATTTTTTAAATAATATTTTGTGAGGCGACATAGGATGAAAATTAGGCAACGGTAAATAATAGTTTACTGAAATAGTGGTAAGAGATGTAACTAAGTATAGGTTTGTATAGCAAGAACAAAGCCAGGCAGGTCACCAGGTGTCTTGTTTGGCTGCAGTATTTAGCCGGTGGTCGGGAATGGAAACTTTGGTAGTCGGCGCACTAGACAAGTAGTAGTTACGCATTTCAATCTGTAGTATACTTTAATTCTTAATAATAAAATTATAACTTCAGTGTGTGAGTAGTTGCAACTGAAGATGTACTTCAGTCGGCATGGCATGTATCGCTTTCAGTGTTAGTTGTTGTAGGAATATACAACACACTTCACTGAACTATAGTTTAATTTATAGTAAGAAATGTAAAATTACACACTAGAATACTTTACTGAAATGTTGGGAAAACACAAAGGAACATACTTATTTTATTAAAATGAAAAATTGACTTGCACAAAGTAATACTTAACTGAAGTGCTGGGAGACATTCATTTTATATAGTAAAACTTTCAATTAACAGTGGAGGGTAACATGTTACTTTACTGAAATGATTGAACAGACTTTTTTTAAGAGTCTTTGCTTACACAAGGTGGGAAATATTATGAGAAGTGAAGTAAAATAAAAAACGGTCTTCTGAATTAGAGTTTCCAAACACAAAAGACCTGCCTTTATTCAAATAATAATATGTTACATTACTGAAATTGTTATGAAACAGTATTTTTACATTAAAATGTAAACTTAACAGTAGGGCTTACAAGATACTTTACTGAAAATTCTGTTGCGTGTAAGAGGGGGGGGGGGGGTTATAGTAAAAATGTTTACACAATCTGAGTTCAAGCAGTGGAGGCAGCAATCTCCATGTGTTTGCAACATAGCAGTTCAGCTACCTAGTGCCAGCATGTGTTTACTTGCGCGCTACAACACGACTATAATATACAGTTACACATAATTTTAACAAGTGGGAACAGTCTTTGGTTACACTAGTTGGGAAATAATATGAGACATAGTATTAACTTATACTTTACTGGGAATTCACGCACTTCATTTATTATTTTAAAATAACAGGTGTTGTGATCGTGGGACTGCCAGTGATGGTTGGGATAGCTGAATGGCGGTTGGGCCTGAGCGGCAGTTAGGCTGGGAGGTAAAAGCTATTGATGTACATGATCTGAGTTCAGTCTGCAATCGGAAGTGTCAGGGTGTGGACGTACAATTAGGGTCTCTATAAGGATACTTGCTGTATAATTACTCTCGGTAGTTGTTCAATTGATAATTATTCTGTTGGTACTTAATGATTGTGGAATTGTTTAATTAATGTCTCTTTGTGTGTGCTTAGTGTGTAATTAGAATCGATAAATACTCCTGGTACCTATACTTTATTTGTAATTGTTAATTAACCCATTATTTATTAGACGATAAAAGTATACTTACATCCGACGGTTTTCGAACCAAGGCTATCTCTGTACTCCTACTTGTTTAACTGGTTATTGTAATTTGTGTCGGTAACTGTTCAATACATAGTACTTATTCATTGCTTTATTTGTAGCAATCTTTATTTGTGTGTTAATTAGTCAATTCGTTATTATTATTGTTATTATTATTCAAATGTAATAGTTGTAATGGTATTTCTCTAATTGCACAATTATAAGCTCAGTCACTCGTCACAGAACTCAGTGGTGTGCCAGAGTTCAAGGGAGCAATCCATGTGCAGCTCCAGACACCCTAGCCCCTTCCCCTCACACTATCACATCTCAATCGCGTATTAGACAGCGAGCAGGCAAGACCTTCGCAGCTCGCCGACGCCCTCCCCCTCTCCGCATACACCAACACAGCTCAGTCCCTCATTAGACTCCGACCAGGTAAGACCCTCTGTTGCTCCCGACACCCTCCCCTTCTCCTCGTCCACCATCAGACCTCAGTCATCCGCCAGACACGAAACAGTCAATCCCTAAAAGTCCCCTTGGGCCTTTATTGCTCCAAGAACCAATCGACCAACCACAGCACACCTCCAGGGGATGGAGGGGTAGCTTCGCCCACATCCACCAGCAGGAGGGTAACACCAATCACATAAGACCTTGTGGGTAAAGGGGGAGGGGGAAGGGGTGTAACCCACTTTGGCCAATCACAACATACCTCAGGAGAGAGGCGGTAAACACTCGCAGGGGTATGTTGTGGGAGGGGGAGAAGGATACGACATAACCTCACTTTTGTGTAATGGCACTTTGGCCATTCTTGCACTGCTGTGCTAAAACCAGTATGTTCACACTACTTTCAGCTAAGCCCTAAACAGCCTCATCATAAAGTCCAAGTGCTGCTTAAAAACGATTGGCTATATCTGCTGATAGTCTGTTGTGCTATTGTCAAAAACAGATCTTAAAAAAAAAAAAAATGGGAGTTCAAAACAAGTATCTACAGTTTACCTGCAGGGTTGTATTATATTCCAGAATAAATATTTTGTGTTGATTTATGCAGTTGTATGTAATATTCATTATGTAATTGTATGCAATATTTAAACTCAACCAGTAACATAACCTCATTAAAGTACATCATATAATTGAAGTAAGGAAATTGGAAACCTAGGTATTATGAAACAAAATTGAATATCAGGCATATAAGATTTAAAAAGAAATAAATTGATTACTTGCTCACTTAATCCTCATACTTTTGACTGAGTAAATTCATCACAGATATAAATTCCTGTAACAATATTTTCGTAGAAAATGGAACAAGTATTTTTTCTGGTATAAGGCTGTTTGACAAGTTGGAATGGACGGCAGAAACACCTAGGATAGAAGTTATTGTGAGAAATTGCCATGGCAAGCCTGTAAACTTAAATCAAGCTTGCTACGACAAACCATTAAGCTGGAATCAAGCTTGAATAAAGCTAACTAGTCACCACGTGGCAAACTTGCACCAAGCTTGCCCACATAGAAGCAGCGTGCCAAGCATTTTCAAAGCCAAAATATAATTATGTTTCACCCCAAATAGTATTGATTAATTCCCCATATTCATATACGTTATCTTTAGCATTTTACCACAGTTATTAAATATTTTTGTAAGAATCTGGAATCGAACTCGCAAACTTCTCATTCACAGCCTATAATGCTAACAACTACTCTACCACATATTCATGTAAAATAAAATTATTTTACGTGTATGTTTTACAAGAATTCTAATGCCAATCGGTTAATACAAATTCATATGTATATTTCCCGTCGTTTATCTTCACTTTTGTTTTTAAGATTCTTACATATATTAGTGTAAAAGGAAGGATAACCTTGTCATTATCACGATTCGCGTATCGGGCTATTAGGTACCTAATTAACTATTAAAATACACTAGATGAAACATGATATTTATGAATGTATAATTGCCATATTTAAAAGGCTTGCTAACCACGCAAACAACAAATTCAAATACAGAATATAGATTAGCCCATATAAAGAGGCTATTAAGTATCTGTTCCGCAGAGTCTCTCCCTAGCCGCAGCAAGTTAAATTCAAGCTTTCGGCAAGTTTGCCGAAGACAAGTAATCACAAGGCCTTCAAATCTAGGCTTGAGACAAGCTTGAATCAAACTTGTAACACAAGCTTGCACAGCAAGTCTAAATCAATTCGATTGGTAAGCTTTCGCAAGCGTGCATGCTGTGTAATAAGTGTCATTCCACGTAATCTGCCTGGACAATGTGCAATGTGGCTGGCCTCACTTTGCTGTGGAGAGAAAATGAGAGAGAAAATCACAGCACTTTCAGAGAGTATGTTGAGTGGCTGTCTTGCAGGCGCAACCAGCCTTCACTCCTCACAGAGCACTGCTCAGGATGTGGAGAGTAGCATTACATCAGATGCGGAAAGATGAAAAAAATTGAAGAGATGAGATTCCCAGATTACCGTTTCTTGGATCCGATGTTATCCATTCGGCCATTATTTGATTTACACATCGAGTGTCTGAAAGACATGTGGACTCACCAGTCCCGTTGTTCATATCTTTTCTACATGATAAACCTGAAGTAGGATGCGATTTGCAGCATTAGTGATGCACAAAGGCAGCACACTAAGAGTCAGGGTGGGATGCCACATCTATGCACTTTGCAGTGACTGTGATGCGAAGTGGCAGAACACTAGGGTCTGGTGGGATACCATTCCAATGCGCTTTCAGTGACAGTGACGTGCAGTGGCAGCGCACTAGGGTAAGAGAGGGATACCCAATCTATGTGCTTTGCAGCGACAGTGATATGCAGTGGCAGTGCACTAGGGCAGAGTGGGATGCCCCATCTATGCACTTTGCAGTGACAGTGACGTGCAGTGGCAGGACACTAGGGTCAGAGTAGGATGCCACAACTATGCTCTTTGCAGCGACAGTGACGTGCAGTGGCAACACACTAGGGTCAAAGTGGGATGTCCCATCTATTTCTATGCGCATTGGAGCGACAGTGACGTTCAGTGGCAGCACACTAGGGTCAGCGTGGGATACCCCATCTATGTCTATGCGCATTGGAGCGACAGTGACGTGCAGTGGCAGCACATTAGGTAGCCAAGTTTGGTTCCCAGTCCAGTTGCTCTTATGTTGGTTTTTCATTGTTATCCTAAATCACTCTTTGCAAATGCTATTGTTAGTATGCTTATAGATAAACACAAGCCACTGCTTACTCCTTCGCTGCAGTTGACAGTCCCTGCTACTGTTTCTCTATGTAACTACACTTCTGTCAGTGTAGAGCAGGGGTTCCCAAACATTAGGTTACTTTGAATTATCACGCCTCCCTTTCTGCAAAAGAAAATAACTACCCCCCCCCCCCCCAAGTGTCGAAACTTCATTATTATAATGGTAAAACAAAGACGAATAAAAGTCTCAAAGGTTTTATTTAATCATTAAATTCTAATGCCTATTGAACAGAAATGGTGGAGAACAAATCTATCAATGATATGGAAAAACTTGCGTATTTTTAGCAAAATTCCCAATTCTCAGTTGAATAGAATAATTTGCCCAAAGTAAATCACTGGCAATCTCGAGTTTGTTTCTATACTTTGGTGCCCGTGCCCCCCTTAGCATGGCGTCACACCTCCCTTGGGGAGCGGCCCCCCCCCCCCAACTTTGAAACACTCTGGTGCATAGGGTTGAGAGGAACATGAGAAAGAAGGGGATTGAGATGATGTGTGACTGTTGACAGGCTCGGCGGCAGAGGGGGGCGGCGACGAGCTGTCGAACGCCCGGGACTGCGAGCTGGAGAGCTGTAGTTCGACTCCGAGCCACCGGCCAGTGTCTGCGAGTACGCCGCGACGTAGCAAGAGGTGTTGATGTCGGTGTCGCTGCCGCCGCCACTCCCCACAGCATGGCCCCACCTCGTCTCGCCGAGGGAGATGAAGCCGCCGCTGGAGTTCCTCTCAGCTCGCGTCGAGGTGTGGGCATGTCTCCCCCCTGCAGTGGTCCTGCCTGCTCCTGTACATACCCCAGACTCTTGGCAGGCAGCACCTGCCTCTCACGCTCTGCATCCGTGTGTGTGTGTATGTGTCAGTATTAAGCAATTGTTCATCACTAAAATAGTTGTCGTGTCTTTCAATATTAAAGATGGTGTCATCTGTGATGTTAGTGTTAACTACGTTGAGGACAAGCTTTGGCTCATGGAGAAGAGCAGCTGATTTACAGAAACAGTCGCTGTGTTTTTGCGAAGAACATAAATTATGATACTTTGATATGTAAACAGAAATAAAGTTCTTTCATTTTGAAAATTAGTTTCTGTTTTTAAAGTAGTAAAGTTTTTACTTTCAATATTATTAATTGTATTTACAAATGCACTTTAAAACTTTAAAAGGTTAACACTTAAAAATTATAAATGCAATATTTAAAAAAAATTGGGCTATGTAATTTTCTGAAATACTTCATAATAATACTTTTCTCATAACAGTGTTGTGTTTATATCTTCGGTAGCCATGAGTTAAAAAACTCCTTACATATAAAGTTAAATGTTATCTGGTATGCAGACACTTATGCTTTTAACGATTCAACAAATTTCAGACATGTTGAAGTAAGGACAGTTACAGAAATAGTTATGCAAATCTCCTAGATTCTTATCCCTAACTTTTACTAAATACTTTTAATAAAATTGTTTTATCACAAGTATTTGCAGTTCCAGGCAAAATATATTTTGCTAAAACTGTAGATAAGACTTCTGACAGTAATATTTTTCTTGGATCTACTTACGAGTTCTTATCTCTAATAAGAAAAGTGTTCTTTAGAAATAAATATACTATGTTTGAAATGCTGTTGTTTAATACTGACATAATAAATACCCTATAATTAAATACTGTGTAGTGTCGTAGCTGCTGAGATATTTCCACTGTGTAAATATTTTAAAACCTGTTTTTTCAATGATAAAATAAGTACCGTGGTTCACTTGTTCATCATGACTGACTACGTGAGAGTGTAACATACAGCTTATGACATAAAATTTGTGTTACTAGATTACAGAAAATTCGTTTCCGGTTTTTGGCTTTCATCAGTGCATGCATTTTTATTTCTGTTCCATTACATTTCTAGATCATCGAGGAATACTTTTCTAACTTTATTTTTTCATGGTGTTTTGATATGTATTGTAACGTGATGTGATAAATTGTTTTCCCAGTATGATATTGCAATGTATTCCCTTTGTGGCATTGAAAAAATGCCATATTTTAAGGCAGGTTTTTTAATAACAAGTTTTGGTTATGAATGTGTTTCTGCAGTCCACGACTTAGTTTTTGTAGTTTGTGGTCATCACTCGTGACAGTACAAGGAGAAATGAGAGTCGTTATTGTTATGCTTATGAGAGGCGTCTCCTTTATTTAGTTTGGTACACTGCAGTCTATAATATTTCTCAATAGTACAATACGAAAGCATGTAATGTATAAATATTATTTGCAATAAATCAAAATGAATGACTTTGGTGACTTAATACTATAAACTAGATTTTTGGATGTGAGTCATACATGGAGAAAGGGAGGGGGAGGCAAGGGAGTAGGTTTTCGCTACTTTTAAGCCAGCACAGGCAACATAGAATAAAAGAGAGCGGGAGAAGGGGGGAGAGAGAGGATGTAAATGAACATGGGCGCTATCAGAAAAATGTTTGATACTAGCCCCTTCTGGACACAATAAATCAGCACCTATGTTGTAACGTATGTGCATTATTGAAATTTTCAAGTGTCTGTTAAATTTTCAATATTAACACTATAGTAAAGGACACTTTTTCACCCTAGAAAGTTTGAACAACTGAAATCTTGCCAATTCAGGTAATTGGTCATGGCTTAAGTAAAACAAAGTACAAATTTAATTTCTCAGGAATTAAAATTCTATACCTAGGGTATGTGTTTTCATGAAGTTTCAAAATAGTTTTCCTTATTTGGGCTGGCTGCAAGAGCCACAGGAAAGTTGCACTCCTAGAAATTCTGAATATCTTATAGGTTTCTTGTGTTTGCACACTAAGTGGCTCACAGATAACAAAAATAGAAAAAAATTGCCAAGAGAATAATTTGGTTGTGCAATACATGTATTGTAACAGCCAAAAAATTGTAATGAATCAGAAATTAGTAATTTCTGATTTCTCTTTCTTAATGCCTTGACAGTGTGTTATATAATGACAGACATCAGCGTATAAATGTCGGCGGGAATTTGAGAAATATGGGACGTGCGATATTTTCGGTACACTGTAAATATGCTGCCGTTACGACGTGTGTTCAAAACAAAAGACAAATTCTACTCAGCAATATCCCCAACAGAAAGTAAACTTGTCCGACAATTTTCTCTTGTACTTACAGTATCTTTCAGTGAGAGCTAAAGTTTAGCAGAATCGCATTCAAAACCTAAATAAAAACTTATGAATTTTTAAAACAAATTATACAGTACTGGGAGAGGCGTTTAATTTGTGTTACAGAAGTATGTCAGTATTGTTATTAGAATTGTAAGTGCCAGTTTTTACTTTAACTCACAATGTTTAAATTGTGTTGTATATGTCGTATAAATGTGCATAGAATTTTTGTTATTTTATAATGAAGCGTGTTTTGTTGGTATGCAGGACAAATGTAGCGTGCTGTACGTGGATGTAATAAAAAATGCTGTTGATGCTTATAATAAATTAGGCATGCCTGTATCTATTACTACAATGTGGGATACTGGAGACTGCATGAGAGGTATGGATATAATTAATTGAACTAGTAATTTAATTTTAAAAAAATGGAATATATTTTTCTTGCTAGCATTGTCAAAAAGTAAGATAACATGGGCTTTAGGTTTATGGAGAAATTCAGATTCTATTGAGCGTGGAGTAAATTTTAATCATTGCTATGAAATAATTGTTGTGTTTATGCTCGTCCTTATGGAGACAAACACAACGAAAGTCCTGATAACAACCGTACCTCAGCTGCATTTCATACTCGACCCTTGCGCTCACAATCATGGTGCATGATTGCAAAATGAAATGTTTAGAAAACTAGAGTGAGTCTCCTGACACTGGGTCAACAGACTTGATACAGATACTTCAAGTTTTGTTGGTAAATGTACTATTTCCATAGCTTTTCTTATTAGCGCGGGTTGTGCAGGCTATTGGTACAGCAGACTCCGGCTTCTTCTGGAGCAGGGTTGCCAGATTGTTTTTGTTGAAGTCGCCTAAATGGCCAATCTTTTTTCGCCATAATGTCGCCCAATTTGATTACACTTCATATTAAATTATTTTTTATAATATATTGTAAATTTTTTATGTAATATTTTATATGTAGGAAGCACAAATTTTTGATAATTTAAAAATGATATAGGCCTACACAAAATTTAAAAAAATATATCAAACACATAAACAATAGCGTGATATTCAATTCGCCTATTCACAGAAACTTGAAAAATTCACGAGTTCAACATCCTGCAGGCTATATTTTACAGTCTTATGTACAAATTTGTCGATGCCACAGTGGAAGACGACGATTGGGTCAGCGTTCTCCAGAAGGTGTCAGACATTTGGACCAATGGCTAATGTTATACAAACACACATGTTTTGAATTATGACTTGTCTCAAAATGAATCCGCGAATTCTTCAGGTCTCTACTTATTTATTGTCCGCAGAAAATTAACAAGAGTCTGAACAAGAGACCCTCTACAATAGTATCCACGGTGGTTATCGTTTAAAAAACTGATCTTACTTATGAGAATTAACTATCTTGTTCACAATTAAAAAATATACCAATACTAAGTAAACAATTCCAAGTTTTCCCAAATATCGCAAATTCATTACAAAAATCGGCCAAATTGAGATAGTCGCATTTTCGTGATTTTTGGTCGCAAATTTTGCCTTGAAGTAGCCCAAAGGATGACAAATGGCCAAATCTGGCAACCCTGTTCTGGAGAGCTTTCACTTTTATTTGTACTTCATGTAGTCATGGGGAAATGTGCACTGTTGAGTGAGTTCTTCCTCGAGTTGACCACACTCTTAGTGCCAGGTTGTCAACTGGTGTTACGATCTTTTGGTAAATTTCACATTGCTCGGTGGTGGTACTGTGCTACAGAGTTATCTACGGTCTGAGATACGCAGTGTGAAGTTCTAATTCCAGCTGTGAACACAAGCAGCTTGCTTCCCAACCCTTTACCAGTGGCGTTTATTCCATAGACGCAAGGTAAGCAATGCATATCCTATACATCTTGGAAATGTTTCACCCTTTATAGTTTTCGCCTTAACTTTAAACACATTTAATTCTGTGTTTCCCGTTTCCTATTCGAGAAACAGAGTTTTCGTAACTCCGATACTGTATATGCATAATGCTGCTATCTAGTAGTTATTTCCACTAACGGAAGCGACTAGCAATTAATCGAACTCGCAAGCAACAACACGCCAGCGCGTTCCTTCAGCAGGGTAAGCAGTCGTTCTGTTTGCGTCCTCCAGTCCTACATTTTCCTTGGAAAGTGGATGAAAGTGTTCGGGAAAACGGGAGTTTTCTTATAATTTTTAATATGCTCTCTAAATAATATTCTGTTTAATTATTATTGCACTCATTTCGTTTCCTTTTTTATAACTAATGTTAGGTATTACAAAACCGTAAATACATGTGGAGGATAAGCAAAGATGGAAGTGGCGTTTGTTAGTAGAAATTGCTTACCCTGTAAAAAAAATTCACTACATGCCACTGCCCTTTACACTCAGACTTTCTCACTGCTATGCCATTGAACGAACATTGTGCAAAACACACAGCATTTGCGTGTTGTATTTTAAAGTGTAGTGCATTCCATGGGGAGTTAACATAATGGAAAACACTATGCAACAAGTACAGCACAGAACAACAACCAGGTAAAATGTCTTGCCTACTTTCCCGGGCGCGTGTACGAGTACATACATGCACATCATGCATTCCTTGCAACTTTCCGCCGCGAAACCAGTGTAAATGAAATATGTTTGAGGGAAGTCGAGTGGTATTCACATAAAAAATTTTAATTTATTTTGTGTGTTTAGTTAGTTTAATAAAATCTAAAATTTCAGCAACTCTGGAAACGTGTCTGATAAAACACTAAGATGAGAATCATATAATTTTGACTGTTGGTAGTATATGTTCATAATTTAAAAATATTTTCGGTACATTTATTTTTAAAACCCTTAATAAATTTTTGTTTATTCAATACTATTACATATGCTTATTTAAATTGTGGACACGTTTATTCACCAATAATAATATATTTAAACCTTAAATTAGATAAGTGAATTTAATAATTTGTGTGACAACTCAACGTACGACTGTGGCCAAAATACATGTTGCGGAAAGTATCATCAATTTTATTTTAAACAATATATTATAATATAGTAAAATATTCGAGTTGATAAAATGTCACACATGTCCTACGCGGCAAATACTATATTATAACTCAGAAAATATGGAAGGTCAGTGGACTTTTTCCTGAATATTACTGAAGCTATGGTCAGTGTTTCATGGGATAAACCACTTTTGTTTTTTCATCTGAACTTCATATGATTACACGCTAACTTTCGCCTTAGGGTTTTTTATATTGTCGATAGTAATTCTGCCAACTAAATAACACGTAATGAGTTGTGTTTGTTTTTTTAATGTAGCTTATTACCAATTAAAATTGAGACTAGCAAATATTGGTGATTATTTAGAATTTAGCCAGGAAGTGATGCAATAAGTAAAAGTTTTTACGAACAGGAATTTTAAAAGTATATCTTCATAATCATTTGATGAACATGCATATGTTGGCTGCAATGGGGAGAACTTCTCTGTATTGTGCGTGTGCTGTCATTTATTATTCTTGCGTAAACAATCAAAAATTATTGCATGCATTTTTGACCTAAAAATTATGGATCCATGGAATGTTAACAATATATTACTTTGTTCGATTTTTATTTCTGCTAAATATTATGTTCCTAAATGTGTAGCTTCTAAAACTAATGAAGTTTAAGGAACACACATTTCAAACACCATGTAGCTGGGTCATCTTTATATATAATCTCTTCTACTCCACCGTGATGACAGCTTTCTAGCTCCATGAATTAAAACTAAGAACAATACATACAAACTGATCACATAGTTAAATTACCAGTGTTACGAGCCTACGGTTCAGCCGTAGTCTATCGAAATAGAAAGAGTTATCCTGAATGTTCCATTATTTTGTATTTAAAATTACTATGAAAAGCCATATACGTCACGAATTTACGTGATAGATTGGCAACTTTAAAAGCTAGTGCGTAAGTGCAATAGCACTTGGATAAATAGTGCATGCCTCTGGTTAATTAAGTTAAAAAGAAATTTTTAAAATTGAGGAAAACTGACGAACAATGTAAATAGGAGACTTCGAAGACTGTACTGAACGAGAAGCTAGTTGGTTGTTATATTTGTACATTTCTCAGTAGTATGAGGAATAGTTTTCAAAATATTAGCATTATTTTTTAAGTCAATGCCATAGTGTTTGATTTTCTACTTTCTTGAAACTCCACAAGCAGTTGTAATGTAAAAATGCCAAGTTTTCCTTTTCTCAGTGTTTGAATGCATAGTAGTAAGATTGTACTGTACGAGGCATTATCAAATGCTTACTTTTGTTACTCTCTACTCATATAAATAGATACAGACATCATGTTACTTCATTCGGTGTAAATAAATTGTCAGTGGAGGTGTAGATAAACCTTTGAAGAAAAATGACAATGCCAGGTTAAAAATTAAATAAAAGTGTTGTTGAGATTGTTTTTTGACCAAGAAAGTGCGGTAGAGTAAAGCCAGTATTGCAACACACAAACTGAACTGCTTACTGTATTCAATGTGATGGCAGGGTTTGGACCATATACTTTCGTCCAGTTACTTTCAGCACAGGGGCTAGATGGAACACCAGTAGTATAATCATTGGCTCCTTTACTAATTGTAACGTACTAACTAGTTATCTGGTGGATATTTATATCACTGCTATTGCAAAACACAAATTATCATAGATACAAATAGAGCAGGAATTGTTTCGAAATCTACCCCAAGTTTTGAAAGTAACCATTCGTGGTTGCAAATGATGTTATAAATGAACTGTCACTATATTTGTAAAAAAAAAAATAACTATGTTTTATATATACTGTATTTATTTCAAATGAATTAATGTACTTAAGCTGTAAAATACATTTTATAAGGAAAGTTGTTGTTTTTTTCCCCAAAGATTGTGCAAAATTTATGACTTGTTTGTGGAGAAAATAAATAAGCAGAATACACTCTGTTATAAGTTTTATTTTCTAACACGTATAAAGTGATAGCAAAACAAAGTTTCCCTTCTTACGAGTTTCTTACAAAATTTTTCCAAAAAATAACAAGGAATGGGGGAGACCCATACCATACGTTATATTAGCAATTAAATATTATCTGATAAAATAATTTAAATACTGATTTACTTCAATGATATTTCCGTTACCATCAGTAAGTAATTTCACAATGTATGATGACCAAGAGTTCCGGATATTGTTAAACGATTTCGTAGAACGATCAGTGCATCCAGACATAACTTATTTATTTAAAATTTTATTCGGGATGCTGTCCGCCATGTTTTATTTCGCCTCAAAATGGCCGCCCAACCCTAAAAATTGTGTATTTTACTCTCCAAAAGGCCTGTTTGACATTCGAAAATGCCTGCTTTGTCATCATATTCTCCTCTCAATATTTCGAAAAATGTGTGAAAAGCAATCCTTGCTGTTAAATGTGGCTGGGAGACTGTTCAGTGTGGCTGAATACCTACAATAGTTGTTCAAACATCAGCTACAATGATCAGTCAATAAAATAAAATAATTCAAAAATTATTTCAATATTTATTTTTAGTTTATGAAGTAAACAATTGAAAATATAAGTATACCATGTTATACATCACTTGACTCGTATTTTCTTGACGAATACGAACGTGAAATCTTAACTATTATGTAACCCAGTCATGACTGCCCTACTGGACTTAATATGCGTGCGTGTCCCCCCTCACTCTCTCACCATCACCGCAACGATTATCCAGTTTCACCGCCACTCTTTATCACCACTCTTCCCCCTCAACCCCCTCCCAGCTACATATATCCCTTTTTTTACATAGATGTGTTTGAAAATAGTGATTAATATACCACTGCGTCATGCATCGTCCCAAGCATGGGAAATGCACTGAAGGAATCAACAGATCAATATACATCCACTCCCCCCCCAAATACCATCCCATCCCCACAACACAGGTTTTATATTATACCATAACAATAAAACTCTACCCCCTCGCAACACCGCCGCAAATTGCATCGAACTGCCACTCGACCCTTGTCAACCACATCTTCACACTCCACTGGCGAGTCAGGCCCACCAGGTAGGTAGCCAGCCTTGACAAAAATCAATTCATCCACACACAATTTATTTTATTTTATTAAATTCTTATTTAACATGTCGAAAATGTCTAAATTATTTCAAAAATATATTTTCAATGCAAGATAGATTTTTAAATTTGAAAATATGTAAAACTTGAGCTTTACCATGACAGTTGGTAACATTTGAAAAGGAGAAAATTTCACACTGCAGCAGGTGGATTCGAACCAATGATGCTTTGGTTCCAATTTGCTGAATGAGCGAACAGCAGTGAATGGTGCTACTTAAATGTTGTATACCGTTTTTGATAGCAGCACATTTTCGCAAGCCGGGTTGTAAGAATGGTAGCTACAAAACCTCAGCTTCTATGGATATTTATAGACATGCGAACACTATAATTGGCAAACCCTTAAGACCAGTACTACGACATTCAGTTCGCAAGTATTATTTCTAGCTCCGAGAATGTATGTGTGTATGGCTGGAATAAGTTCTTTGTAGGCATACTGTTAGCGAAAGTTTCAAAAATTTTTTTTTGCAATATGGTGCTTTTTTAACGAAATTATAGCAATGTGGTAACGTTATAAGGCTAGTATAAAAATAAAGTGTTGATTTTTTTTTTAGTTTTTAAATTTATTTATTATAATACCTCACAAGCACTCAAAAAATTATTCATGCTCGTACATGTTCGTCCCTGATATATCACCTGCAGTCCATTAAAACAAATTCAAAATTTCGCACATTTGTAAACTTAATGCCGACGTGCAGTAACTCTTTGCAACAGATACAATGGTAAAATTGATGCACTGGTTAGCCACCGTTACCTCGTATGAAGCAGCAAAACAGGGATTCTACTGACTGTGGTTGGGAGTCTTCATACAACCATGGATTTCACGCTGTTGTGTGACGTGTAGGTGCGAAAATACCATGTCGCAGTAGCTGCAGTGATAAGTTTTCTCTGGCAGAGAAAACATCACTTATCGGCCCTATAACTCTGCCAGAGATGACACGGCCAAAGAATTGGATGTTACAGTCGAAGTAACAGATGTTGCAAGTGGTGCTGTAAGTTGATCCGAAAGTGCGGTCGACTCCGTCGAAAATGGAGAAGACATCTCAACCACGGATAATGGTGTTACTGCGGTACCTCGAAGCTGTCATTTTGCACAGTATAGTCCTGTATGAAAGTGAGCAGTAATATCAAGCATGGCGATACTGGTGGTGTGCTGGACGTATGACGAAATGGAATGCAATTTACCAATTCCCATGTTAGTATTTTCTCCTCTGTGTGTATCATAGCTTTCTGGCTCAGAGAGCAGTTGGAGTCTTCCTTCAGCAACAGAAACATCAGCGAGTGATGCGTGATCCATAAACCGCAGATGGTGTGAAATATTTTCCTGGACTTTGACGAAATGCATTTGTGGGAGAAAGGGAGGCATACAGAGGGAGCTTGTCGACTTAGAACATCCTCGCATGTTTCTCATGTATGGAGATCTTGAGTGCTCTGCAGGGAATCGAACCTGGTTCTCTGTGTAAGAGACGAATAGCCTGGTCATTGCACAGAAGCTCTAGGTTTTAGAGTTAATAAGGCTACAAAAAATATTTATCCGGAGTGGGGGCTAGAGATGGATACTGCCAGATTGATAAATAGAATAAAAAAATTGAGGCCTTCTTAACTTAATATCAAGTCAACTTGTTTTGTCAGTTGTATGTCCTCGACTACGAAGCCAGTTAATGTTCCTAGGAAAATGTGCAGAAGAAGGGAATTTGGTTAATTTCGAAGTATGATGAAAATCTTCCCGATTTGGAGTTCTGAGGCACGATTGTGGCCTGGCCATTCGTTCAGCATAAACATAGTAGCCACAGCATTACCCAACCTGTGTTTGGCCACCAGGCATTGAACGAATGTATGTCAGATTTGCCATGACAATATTTATGAATGTGTCATGTCCTGTCACTCAATCGTGTAATTATGGTATTGGAATAATGTCTACATACACACACACACGTGTGAAGTGATGATAGTAGTAAGAAATAGAGAAGTTGGGCACCTGGGCATCGGGCATAGGATTGTAGGATTCGCCCGGCCGCCATCTTGTCGTTTGCTATATTGGATGACCTTGACCCCAGTAACCTCTGGTCCCAAAAGTCCAAAAAATTGCGAAAAAAATTCTAAAATATGTTTAAAAAATTAGAGTAGCAATTTAATTAAAAATAGTTAAAAATAAAATCGTTAAAGAATTTATTTAAGAAATTATTATTAAAAAAATTAATTAAAAATCGTTTTAAAAAATTTGATAAAAATTGTTTTAAAATTATTTTTATAAAATTTTATGTAAAAAAATTCTTTATTGAAAAGTTGTTAACCCTGGCAGCCATTTTTTCCCTCGAAATTTCCCCTTTTCCTTAGAAATTTTGCTTACGAAATTTTTATTTAAGAAATTATTTTGAAAAAATATTTCATTAAAAAACTTACATTTCCAGAGGTTCCCCCCGCACCACAAATTGCTCACTTCTGTTCGAATCCAGCAGACGACTGACTCCCTCGCCTCCACTCCCCTCCTAAATACTCATTCCGCCATCTTGATTTTCATTTGTCATTTGTTTACATACTACTGGAGATTGACTCATCTTTGCTCGACTGCCATCTTTGTTTACATACTACTAGAGGTAGCCATCTTTGTTTATATGTTACTGAAGGCCACCATATCTGTGTTTGTTACTGGAGGTGGCCATATTGGTTTTTTCTTGCATCATTTGTTTATATACGTTACTAGATGTGGCCATATTTGTTTTTTTTTTTCGTACATCATTTGTTTATATGTTACTGGAGGCTGCCATGTTGTGAGGCAGCCATCTTGGTAGGTGTAGTCCTCCATGTTTTTTAATTGTCATTTGTTTTATAGTTTGTGTGTCACCTTTGTGCGACAACCCAATTATGCCACCTGATATAGGCCTGTACCGAATTGTGACATTGACCATTCCTGCAAAGTACTTAAATTTATTTATTATTTGTTATTATTATATATTAAGCAGGAAAGGTTTTTTGAAATAAAACACACCATATCTTTTTTTACATAAAATTTACTGTACACATAGTAAAATATACAGGTTTATTAATCTTCCTAGACATTCACTGCTCGATGTCTGCCTTGGCGACCCAGGAATTGTAGCAGGCAGGTAAACCCCACCACTTGAAGTAGGCCCTTCCATTACACCATTTCAGCACCTTTTCCACCAAATACACGTCTGAAAACTTCGTGGACCGGTTCTCCTCTGTGTAGAAACTGCCATAGATGGGTACGTTGTTCAAATCTTCGAGATAGTAGGTCCTTGGAGCATAGTTACGTATACATCGCACACGAAATAATTCGGTGCTCCAATTCGCTGTGAACCCTTTGTCGAAGACACCTTTCTGTTTTGAGATGCGCACAAGGTCACCGATTTTGGCTTTAGGCTTGCGCAGGTTCTTTCTCTTCGGAATAGCATACACAGTCCGAACCAAGGGAGTCGTCCTTGACATCTTCGGGCTTTATGCGAGTGGTCGAGTGTACTGTAGAATTATACTCGAGCACAAGTTTCGACAGTAGCTCAAGCCACGTGTAGCTACCATTTGCTGTGAAATGCTTCCACATCTTACACTTCAGAGTCCTGTTGAACCTCTCGACAATTAAAGCTTTGAGATTACTGTATGTGGAATAATGATTTATGTTATGTTTCTTTGTTAGGGCCTTGAACTTTGCATTGTAGAATTCCTTGCCATGGTCGGTTTGCAAATTGGCCAGTATGTGTCCTTTGCTCAATACATCTGCGATGGCCTTGGTGACATCACTTGCATTCTTCGACTTGACCGGCCTGCCCCAGGCGAATTTGCTATAGGTGTCGATGCTGTCAACATATATTTGTAGCCTTTGTAGATTTGAGCATATGGTATCATCTCGACAAGGTCGGCTTGAAACAGATCATTTATCCCACAAATCATGACCTTGTGCTGGTGGTAGTTGCACCTGGGAGCCGCATGCAGTTCATTGGCTATACCCAATCGATTCATAGTATGTAGCCCATCTCCTTAAGTTTTTCTATGATTGAAACTATCTCGTTGGTATGGGAGTAATTTCCAACACTTTGCGAAGCAAGCATTATCTGCAGCCTATCAACCAGTTCGTTCGGATCATCTCAGAATACATAATCAATGTTCTTGCCATAGTCTATCTTCTTCAGACCTTCACCGCTTTTCACTGCTAGGCCGCTGAAGAGGTCTGCGAGAATGTCGATTTTTTCATCATCTTCATCCTTATATACACCGGTCTCAGGATCGTTGTCTTGGTAAAGTGCATGTGTGAGTTCAAGTAAAGTCGTGTATTCCAGCAGGTCGGATTCTGTGAACTCCCTGGGCTCCTTGCAAAATAAAAGTTCATATAGTCCGGGGGTTTGTTGTACCATGTAATTGCCAAATCGGATGCTCCCACCTGGTAGAAACTATTTCATCAGCACTGAGAAACCATTTATCATTATGCCTGTATACACTGTACGTCGTATCATTATTATGAGGTGTGTACAATAGTAGGTACCATAGAGCCAAAACATTAGATTTCAGAGGTCTCTTCCATACTTTCTTCTTCTGGGCAAATCCACATCTGATCCATCATCCTGATCCGACTGTACTTCATCCTCCTTTTGCTTCTGCAAAGGCCTAGTGGTATTGTCGCTTTCGGACTTTAAAGCTACAGGTGCTCCATAACTCTACCCGAGTACATCGAGACAATGAGTAATGGACTTAAAAATTTCTTCATTTATATGGTAGCATGAAATTTTGGCTCTCTTGGTGAGCAAATACTTTGAGCGGACAGACTGAGTCACCCGACGTAGTTCGCTAGTAATGTCTGCCATCACACTGAATAAAAATTATCACTGTCACTCTCTTTTATAGGTTTAGTCGCGAGTCTCCGCCAACATACTTTCGATCTTGTTCAGAAGTTCGCTGTAATTTTGAATATCTGTTTATGTGGCGAGGTGGGAAATCGAGTTATCGAATGTATGTGTCATTTATACTTCCAGGTTTTTCAGATTCTCTTCATTTTGTGCAGATGCTACTTTCAATCTGTCGATAATTTGCCTTTGAACACTCGTCACATGCTCGTCCATGGCCACCATATCATGGACACTCCGTTTTCATATGCCCCATCTTCGCACCGAGCTCGGACAGGTAGTTTCGAAAGAACATGTTTTGTTCAGCCAATATTCTGTGCATTTCCGAGATTATATTACCAGTTTCGTGGACGAAATTTTTAGTAGCATCCCCAGGTCGTTTGGGTTCACCAACATTTGGAATTATTCTTCTACCAGCATCACAAATTCCATCACCCCCTGGTACGAGATAACTGCCATCGTTGTCTTTATGATGGCATATCTTGAGGATACTCTGCCCAAATTTCGATATGCAGTAACTCATTCTCGATGGCTGGCGATGAACTGATCGAACCTGCGCCTGTACCTCCCATTATATAGGGGCCAGTCCTTTACGATAGTAAAAAATCTGTATTCGTCTTTCCAGCACAAAGCACACATGTGTTTGAAATCTAATAGTGTCATGTCCATATTTCCATGATCGTCGTAAATGTGACGTCAATTAGTGTCGTCCATGCGAAACTACACCAACACATTAGCACTATCGCAAAGCATCTGTTTGGGTATGCGCCAATAAGTCTGGCCGAGGTACATGCAGTCCACACATGCATGCCACCCCATGCTTAAGTATTCTTGAATGCAAGTTTGTTTCTTGAAGGCAATGTCGTCGAAGACAAATATCGGGTTTCACAGTGCTTCATTCGGAGGTACGATGGCTTCGTTATCGCTGCATGGGAAACAACCCATGACTTCCATGGCCTGTAGTACTCGTGCCAATCGCTGGTATTTCGGTTGCTGGAGTGATTTTGAGTATAGGTAAATGTTCTCGAACCAGAGACCATTCTCTTCTTCCAGCAGTCTCAGTAGGACGCACGTCTTGCGGCAACCCGATGGCTCTGCGATGATGCACCTCACTGTATTCGGAAATAGGATTCCATGCCACAGTTCGTGGGCGGTACTTTCATTTTCAGCATGAATGCATATGGGTAGAGTAACATCTTGTTTAATTATCTGTATACTGTTTTCGTCTGCTTGGTTATAATCATACATTGGGGGAGGAGGAGGGGAAAGAGGACGAGGGCGAGGACGACATAAAGCACATTTTAGAATGTCTCTGGCAGAAACCGCACTAAAATGGCATATCGCAATATGTGATACGTCCGTACTGTTCCAAGTCTAGAATGATACTGAAACAAAGGGTATAAAAGGGCCGTATTTATACTTTTCTCACTCAGTTCACCACGATGTCTTGAAGAGGTAAGACTGTAGCTGGAACCGGGGTCGTCAATATACTGATCAACAATCTAGCATTCGAGCTGCACATTCCCAGATACAGGTTCTGTGGGCCAGGAACCAAGCTAGCTAAAAGGTTGTCACACAACGAGACAGGCATAAACACCCTGGACGATTCATACAAGCAGCACAGCATTACCTATTCCCAGCACAAGGATATGCAAGACAGACACCAGGCAGACAAGATACTTGCACAGAAGGTAGGCGAAATAAGAAAATCATCAGATGCTGGCTTGGAGAAAAAAATAGCAGTGTAGAATGTTTTTAACTTGATGAATGCCAACATGAAGGTGGGCATGGGTGATAAGAGCAAAAGAAAGGCACAAGTGAAAAGAGAAGCACTTACAAAAAGAATAAAAGCCACCAAGACTTATTGGCGTATACCCAAACAATATCTACCAGTCGGTTTTATCCATTGCTTTTGCCTGCACTCACAGCCCTTGGAGGCCTAATCGGGGCCACTAGTGGTATCTCCCTAGCCGTCAACACAGCATCGAACGAACAGAAGCAGTTGACCGAGGCCCAAAGACAAAATGCAAGTATGGAAGCTATCGCCATGGATAAAAAAATGGACAAGGCCTCTACGTAAGACCATAACCAGTAGGAAGCAGAAGTGGCAAAAGCGATACAGCAGGAAGAAACCATAATTAAATCTTTACCAAATGAGCACTCACGAATGTAGATTTGGGACTGTTTGCACACAAATTGAAAATATCTAATTTTGCGCGAATGTTTATGAGGGATGGTTTGTCCACTAACATCAGGAGAGAATAATGCACCATAATTAATCTGGATACAACAGCAGTGCCTAGCACACACTGGGTAGCCTACATAAAAAGGGTTAACACGCTGACTATTATGATAGTTTTGGGAATTTGCATCCGCCCGAATTGCACAAGTACCTCGAAAATTGTAATCTAACTTACAATTACGAAATGGAGTAGCTGCCTAACATGTGGAACTGCGGACATTTGTGCCTTCACTTCCTTGTTCACTCATATAAGTAATTGTATAAAAAGGCTATACACCGCAAGGAAAGCATCAGTTATGTCCATAACGCTTACCTTGACGGTTCGTAGCTCTGAGCTGCGTGCGGTACATTTTCAACCACTCGACCTGGAGGGAGAATGGAGCATAGGCCTTGTCAATTTTCAAACTTACGATGCGATACCGGACATTGATGGAAAAAAACTGCAAGCTGTACCTCGTAAAAAGTGGTAATGTTTCCCATGAAATTTCGCTACCCGTTGGCTCTTATCAAATAGACGATATTGCAAGGTGCATTGAAGATTCGCTGCCCCCTGACACTGAATTCGAACTTTGTGGGAATCCCAATACTCTAAAGAGTGTCATCAGATGCAACGAATATATCGACTTTAGGAAACCGGATACCATCGGACCGATGCTGGGGTTCGAGCTGCTCATCTATGACGTTGTTAAAACACACATGACGTCGCAGCCTGTAAATATTTTGCCAGTCAATGTGATACGAATAACTTGCATTTGATCCCTCCAGGTTATAAACTGGTCGTGGCACTGCAAAGCTTCATTTACGTTCCGGTCGTCGTGAATGGAGCACACGAGGTGGTCGTGACAGTGGTCGACCAGCATGGAGTGTTGGTGAACTTTCGAAATGAAGAAATCACCCAACGCCTGCATTTGAGAAGATGGGTATAAGATTTATGCCTACCAGAAGCTATAAAGGAACACATCGTGCAAAACCTACCATTAATATGTACCAGGTCTTCAAGGAGTTAATGTGTGCAAAACCTACCATCAGGACATCACAGGTCTCCAAGGCGTTAACACATGCTAGCGAGATTATCCTCTGCAATCTCGGCTACAAGGTCGACCACCATGGAAGAGTTCCTAAACTACAAAGAGTGAACCGTTTTCGAAGACAGCATAAAGAAGATGGAACTTCATGCGTACCAGCCGTTCCTGATCGGGTCGTAGACACTACCATCGGAGGTTCGGATAGCAGTCCAACACCAAGGTATCTGCACTCTTACTTGCCAGTCTTTCCTTAGAATCAGGGGGACTCTGGCAAAAGATGATAAGGCCAATCCAGAATCGACCAAAATAATTAGCAATGGAATTTTTCACCTGATCGATCACATCGCCTACTTTCTCAACGGTGCCAAGGTGGACCAGTCGCGAGATGTGGGCTTAACCTCAGGGATAAAAATTACCTTTCGCTCATGCCGAATGAGCTACCTGCAGCCAAGATGGCAGGCTGGGGAATCGAAGATGACTACAGTGTTCCCATTTATGCCGAAGGAAGGTTCGAAGTACGTGTTCCACTCTCCATGCTATCGGGATTTGCCGAAGACTACAAATGAATTATCTACGATTCGAAGCAGGAGCTGGTGATAATGCTCACCAATATGCATTTGGATACCATATTGGGTACAGGAGAAAACTTGGAGGCAGTGGACCTGAACCTACAGTCTATCGAATGGATGCTGCCTTGTGTGCAGTTGAGCACTGCAGAATGCCTATACATGTTGCAGAATGTGTAAGATTGTAAAAACATCGATTGCCAGCAAGCCAGCATTTCAATTGGATGGTGAAGTTCAGCTTTGCTTCTGAGAAACAGAGGAACATCATTGTTGGGCTACAGACCGGAAGATAGCACAATGTAAGAGTGAGCCATTCGCAGTTCGACACATGCCAAATAGAAAATGTGAACATATTTTTGAATAGCGAGAGCTATCCATACGTAGACATGAACACGAACTTTGTAAATGGCCAGTACCTGCTGGTATATGAAATGTACGCTCAGTTCCAAACTGCATATTATGGACGCACCCAATCACCGATAAGGAGCCCTGATACGTTCAAGAGTTTGGCCCCGCTCATGGTATTCGATTTGAGTTAACAGGAAGAGCGTATTACCTCCAATGTGTTCGACTGCAAAATCAAATTCACTACACATGGAAATATTCCTGCCAACACGTACACATTATACCTGATATTTCACGACCGGCTTGTATCTTACAATTGCCGAGACAGAACCGTCAAAATACTGTGATGAGCGCAGCTGACTGTTCGCACACCGTAACAGTTTACTCGTCTTCGAGCATCGCCAGCTTCGAGTGGTGGTGTTTCCCTGTCCGCTACAATTCCTGGGTCGTCGAGGCGGACAGCATTGAAAAATGAAGAATGCGCACCACGTCAGGCACGCTGGAAATTTAAAACGAGTCTCACACAAGTATTAGGGAATCAGTAAAGTAAACTACATAAAGTATTGCTGCGAAATTACAGTTGATATAAATTCTATCCAGTCCATACTTAAAGTCACAAGTCCAAACAAAAGTCATTATGGAGTTATTTTTGAGTCACTTTGAAGTTATTTGTGATCATTTTGCAGTCAGTTTGGGGACATTTTGGAGTCATTTGAGTTAATTTGTAGTCTTTTGGGGTCATTTTAGGGTCATTTTGGGATAATTTTGGGTTTATTTGAAGGTCATTTTGGGGACAGTTTGGGAAAAATTTGGACTCATTTTGGTGTCATTTTGCAGTTTTTTTGAGTCATTTTGAAGTCATTCTGAAGTAATTTTTAGGTTAATTTTGAATAATTTTGGAGTAAATGGGTCATTTTGGGGACACTTTAGAGTAATTTTATTTGGTTTAGGGCTGAATTGGGATAATTTCAAGTCATTTTGAACTCATTTTAGTCATTTGAAGGTAATTTTGAAATGATTTTGAAAATAATTTTGGAGTATTTTTGAAGTGATTTTTAGTTGTTATGGAGTCAATTTTGAGTTATTTTTGGGAACATTTTGGGGGAATTTTGGAATCGTTTTGGTGTAATTTTTGGGATCATTTTGAAGTCCATTGTAGTCATTAGAGTGATTTTCGAGTCCTTTGGGGGACTTTTGAGGATCGTGTTGGGATCTTTTTGGGAGCATTTTGAATTTGTTTTTGGGCTAATTTTGTAATCATTTTGGTGTCATTTTGAAAACATTTTCAGGTCATTTCTAAATAATTTTCATGCGATTTTGGGATCATTTTGGGTCTGTTAGAGTCACTTTGGAGTTATTTTTCTATCATTTAGGAGTAGTTTAGAAAGAAATTTTTAAGTGTTGTTATTTTGAAGTTATTTTCTAGTCACTTTGAAATTTTTTGTACATTTTGGAGTAATTTTGTGGTAGTTTTGGAGTAATTTGTCATTTTGAGGTAATTTTGGGGTCAGTGGTAGGAAATAGCATGTTGATGCACAAGGGATTGGGGAATGAGATTCGGATTCGGTGGAGCCGCCATATTGTTATGACACCTGACCACCATATTGGATGTCATTGACTTCTAACTCCTGGCCCATGTGACCTTTGACCTTGTACTTGATACCAAGAACCTTTGACCTCAAGGAAATACTAAAAAAAACCTTTAAGAAGTCCAAAAACTAATCCAAAGATTCCAAAAAAAAAAATTACTAAAATTATAAAAAAATTATTTTAAATATTATTAAAAGTATTCTCAAAAATGACCTTTTTTTTTTTCAGAAATGCTGACAGGGATCAGCAACCTAGGGTCATACCCAGGTTACCAGGAGACAGGGATCAGTGCCTAAAACTTTTGGCCTTGACATTTGACCTTGAAAATGCAAAAATTCTAAAAATAATTATAACGAAAAATCTAATTAAATATTTGTTTTAAAATTTATGAAAAATTATTATAAAAATAATAAGTTTATTATCTAAAATTTAATTAAAATATAATTTCAAGATTTTTAAAAATCATTTAAAAATTTATATTTATGTAATTTTATTTTAAGAATTTCGTAATTAAGAAGTCTTTAACACCTAGTTGCCATTTCCCCCTTCCCCCTTCGAAATTTCCCTTTTTCCCTTAAAAAATTTCCCTCGACAAATTATAAAAATTGAATTTAAAAAATTGAATTTCCTGAGGTCCCCCCCCCCCCCCCCCCCGACCAATTTCTCATCTCTGATCGAATCCAGCAGATGACTAACTCCCTCGCTCGCACTCCGCTCACCAATACTCATACTGCAATCTTGGTTTTTTCGTTCGTCATTTGTTTATATGCTACTGGAGGCCACCATATTTGTTTTCTTTTTCGTCCGCCGTTTGTTTATACATTACTAGAGGCCGCAGTCTTGGTAGGCGACCACCATCTTGGTAGGCATCTCCCATCCGCCATATTGCAAGTCAATGACCATTACCTTGGCCCCATGACCTTGAATGACCTTGAAAACAAATACTCGAGAAAAATACATAAAAGTCAACAAGCATAATACATTAAAGACTACCACCGCTATATTAGACGCAGATTAACTCGACCTTAACCCCATAACCTTGAGTGATCTTGAAAATAAATAACTCTAGAAACAATACATAAAAGTCAACATTACAGGTTACCATCGCCATATTATATACAGACTATCTAGACCTTGACCCCATGACCTGGAAAATAAAAACTCGAAAAAAATACATAAAAGTCAACACACATAATACATTACAGACTACTACCACCATATCAGATGCCGACTACCTCAACCTTTACCCCATGACCTTGAATGACCTTGAAAATAAAAAGACTCTAGAAATAATACATAAGTCAACAAGCATAATACATTGCAGACTACCACCACTATATTAGATGCTGACCACCTCGACTTTGACCCTATGACCTTGAAAATAAAAAACTTAGAAAAATACATAAAAGTCAACAAGCATAATACACATCAGACTACAACCGTCATATTAGATGCAGACTGTTTTGTCCTTAACACCATGACCTTTAATGACCTAAAAACAAAAATTCAAGAAAAATCTATGTGAAGTGGCAGAAGATAGTCTAGATGATCCACCTTCCACTCAGCTGCTGTCAAACTAAACCTCTCGGCTTACCTCCCTACTGCTTCTAATATACAAGTGTGCAAGCTTTATGGCGTCATATTGACATTGAACCAATCGTACTGCACCATTAATACATTGTGCAGACACCAACCAGCCAATCACCAAGTTACAACATGACTGCAGCTAACAAATCACATGCGAGCATTGAGATATCACACACAGGCAGGTAGGCAGCCTTAGATGCTACTTCCTTGATCACATTAGCATACAGTTATATCTTCAACATTTTCTTCCAGTCAAGTTCTTTGCTTACCTATAAATCATGGTCACATTGACTCCTGGTGTCGGACCGACCCCATCGACCTCATCGACCCCATCGTTCCCATCAACCCCATTTAATCCATTGACCTATAATGACCCATTACCCCTAATGACTCCTGATTGCAGCGGTGGTGGCGGCGACGGCAGCGATGGCGACGGCGGTAATGATTTCTGAAGATTGATAGAAGGATTGGGATTGGTGTGCGCGTGTGCATCTTTATGGGTTGTGAGGTAGATGGAAAAATTGCAATTGCGACTGATGGAAAGACTGACTCCAGCATACTGAATGCATGAAAAGGACTCTTTGTATAAACCATTCTCTCATACCAGCATGCATTTCTTGAACATAAATGAAAACTCGATCGCAGAATATTAAACAGCAACAACCAGTTAGCGATTATGCAGGTCGAGGCTCCGTGATCGACGAGCTCAAAAGACGGCACTTCATATTCGCAATTCATCTTCGTGGTATTGGAGGACTCTGAGAAAACAAAAATACTAGTTTTAGCTTTATTTTGAGGTCATTATGGGGACAATTTGGAGTATTTTGGAGTCCTTATGGTGTCATTTTGGAGTAGTAGTTATGTCCTTTTAAGGCAATATTTGAGTAATTTTCGAGTCGCAATGGGGTCATACTGGGGATATTTTGGTGTCACTAGTTATTTCTGATCATTTTAGAGCACTTTTGGGTCATTTTGGGAAACTTTTGGATTCAGTTCAGGATTATGTTTGAGTCATTTTTATTAATTTTGGAATTAATGTGGAGTAATTTTGGAGTATTTTTTTTGTAATTTCACGGTCATTTCGTAGTCAATTATTAGTCATTTTTGAGATATTTTAGAGTCATTTTGGTTTCTTTTGATTGCATTTTGACCACATTTTTTAATATAATTTTGACATCATTTTCAAACAATTTTGAGGTCTGTTGGAGTCATTTTGGAGTCATATTGGAGTCATTTCGTATTCAATTTGAAGTCTTTTGGGGTTATTTTGAAGAAGAAATGTCATTTTGAAGCGAATTTGGAGTTACTTTGAGTCACTTGAAAGTCTTTTGGAGTAATTTTTGAGTCGTTAGTGGGAATTTTAGAGTCGTGTTAAGGTCCTTTTGGTTAAATTTTTATGTCATTTTACAACATTTTGAGGTAATTTTAGAGTCTTTAAAAGAAATTGTTGTCATTTTGGAGTTTGAGCCACATTTGAAGTCTTTTGTGGCCTTTTTGGACTCAATTTAGTTATATTGTAGTCATAATGGAGTAAGTTTGGGATCTTTTTTGGCGTGAAATAATGGCAATTTTTGAATTATTTCTGGGTATTTTTTGGGTTATTTCCACGAAATTTTGGGTTGTTTATGGGTAATTTTTGGATAATTTCGATTTAATTTAAGGGGTATTTATGTCAATTTGAAGTTATTTTGTGATTATTTGGTATCATTTTTAGTAATTTTGGATTCATTTAGGTAACATTTTGGGGTATTTTGGAGTTATTTTTGGAATACTTTTTGGTTTATTTGTGTGTCATTCTAGGATCATTTTGGTGTTAATTTGTAGTCATGTTGAGTCAATGTGGGATCATTTTGGAGTATTTTTGGGATTATTTATGGTTATATTGAAAGAATATTGGGGGTTCAATCTGGAGTCATTTGGGATAATTTTTGGATATTTTCGTGTAATTGTTAAGTCATTTTGGAGTCACTTACGTTTCGTTTTGGAGTAATATTGAAATAATTTTGAAGTTATTTTTAAGTCATTTTTGATCATCTTTTGCACATATTATTGAGGTATTTTGGTAGTCTTTTGTCATTTTAGGTGACTTTCAGGGCATTTTGGAATCATTTTGGTTCATATTAGAGAACTTTGGAATTATTTTGATACATTTTTGTGGTCATTTCGGGTCATTATATTTTTTGATTCAATTGGAGTCATTTTTAAACATTTCATGGTTTCGTTGTCATTTTGGGGTCATTTTATGGCCATTTGAGGTAATTTGTGATAATATTTATAGTCAATTAGGGGTAATTTTTGAGTCATTTTGGGGACAATTGTAGGGTAATTTTTGAGACATTTTGGAGTCATTTTGGAGTCATTTTGGGGTTATTTTTAGGGCTTTTAATGTTTTCTTTTATTCAATTTAAGGATTTGGGGGGGGGGGGCATTATCGTGTAATTTGAAGTTCATTTAGTGGTTGTTTTGGGGTCAATTTGGAGTCATCATGGGTCTTTTTGGAGTTAGCTTGAAGTCCTTACGGGTCATTTTGGAATCATTTTGGTGTCATTTTGGGGTAATATTGGAGTCTGTTGAAGTTATATTGGAATCATCTTTTAATTTATTTGTGAGACGTTCTGGGGACTTTTGGTGTCTTATTGGGCTCGTTTTAAGATAATTTTAAGATTGTTTTAGGTTCTTTTTTGTGGTCATTTTGGAATAATTTTAGTCATTTTGAGGGTTATTTTGGAGTCTTTTGAAGGTGTTTTTTCGGCTTAATTTGAATCATTTTTCAGTAATTTAGGAGTGATTTTGTATTCATTTTCGGTCTTTGTGGAGTTTTTTTTAAAGCCATTTTGGGGTTTTTTGGAGTCGTTTTGTAGTCATTTTGAGACATATAGGTGTAAATTCGAGTCATTTTGCGGAACTTTTAGGAATCATTTTGGGATCATTTTGACGTTGTTTCGGAAAATTTTGCAGACATTTTGAAAGAATTCTGGATCATTTTGGAGTCATTTCGAGACTTTTCAAACATTTTGGATTCATTTAGATATATTTTAGGGTCATTCGTGTGTAAATTTGTAGTCATTTTGGGGTCATTTTTGGAATGATTTCAATTTGATTTTGGGGTCATTTAGATTTATTTTAGGGTCATTTGTGTGTCAATTTGTATTCATTTTGGATTATTTGGGGACTGTTGGAATCATTTTGGAATTTATTTTTCAATCAGTTTGGAATAGTTTAGAAGGAATATATTCGTTTTTATGGAGTTATTTTAGAGTCATTTTACAGTCCTTTGCAGTCATTTTGGAGTCATTTCGAGGTCGTATTGTAGTAATCTTGGAATCACTTTGGGATCCTCTAGGGCCATATTGGCGTTGTTTTGGTGTCATTTTGGGTAATTCTGGGGTTATTTCTGTATCATATTGGTGATATTTTGCAGTCATTTTAAATCATATGGAGTATTTTGGATGAATTTTGGAGCTATTTTACTTATTTTTGAGTCAATTTGCATTTTGTGGTCATTTAAAAAACATTTTAGGTTGTTTTGGAGTACTTTTGGGCAAATTTTGGTGTAGTTTGGAGGCCATTTTAGGTCATGTTGGGTAAATTTGCCATCATTTTGGATTCAATTTGAGTCATTTTGGTTTCATTTTGGCTTACCTTGGGGGATTTCGAGATTATTTAATATCATTTTGGGGTCATGTTCGAGTAATATTATGTAATTTGGGAAATATTTTGTGGTCATTTTGAAACCATATTGGAATCATTTTGGGGTCATTTTGGGGATAGTTTTGATGTTATTTTAGGGTAATTTTAGGTCATTTTGGTGATGTTTTCGAGTTATTGTGGAGTCATTTTGGGGCCTTGGTTGCATCATTTTGAAACTAATCTGGGTATTTGGGGTTACTGTGGAGTAATTTAGGGTAATTTTGTGTTTATTTTGGATAATTTGTACCTGGTGTTATTTCGTGGAATTTTCGAAGTCATTCAGAGGTCATTTTTGAGTCATTCTGGAGTTTTTTGGATTAATTTTGTGGTCATTTTGGAGTCGATTTGGAATCATTTTATGGTCCTTTTGGAGTCATTTTGCAAAAATAATGGATTCATTTTTGGTCATTTTCTAGTCATTTTGGGGACTTTTGGGGTCTTACTGGGTCCTTTTGGGTCCTTTTTAGATCTTTGGAGGTATTTGTAGGGTAACTTTGGATGTTTTTGAGTCACTCTAAAGTCTTCTGGAGTCCTTTAGGAGTCGTGTTGTGATCTTTTAGTGTCATTTTAATTTTAGTTGAGTCATTTCGGAGTAGTTTTAGGGTCATGTAAGTGCCTTTTGGTTATTTAGGGATAAATTGCGTGTTGTTTTGAGGTCATGTTAGGTATATATTTGTAATTTAGGGTAAGTTTGTATTTATTTCGGATTATTTATGTTTTATTTGGGTCGTTTTGTGATAATTTTGTGTACATTCATTGTCATTTGGAGGCCATTTAAGAGTCATTTTGGAAACATTTCAGGTTGTTTTGGAGTCATTTAATGTAATTTTTTAGGTCAATTACACGTCTAAGGGGTAATTTCGGGGTAATTTTGTTGTCATTTTCAAATCATTTTGGGGTCATTTTCAAGTCATTTTGGAGCCATTTTGGGTTATTTTTAGTGGTCACTTTGGAGTAATTTTGTAGTAGTAATAAATTCGTTTTTAGGCCATATTTCGGTCATTCTGGTGTCATATTTGGGTCATTTACAGTAATTTTGGACTCGTTTTAGTCAACCTGGGAATATTGCTGTGATTTAGGTGTCAGTCTTGGGTCCTATTCGTTCATTTTGAAATAATTTTGGAATGGTTTAAATTTTTTCGGAGTTACTTTTGAGACATTTTGGAGTCATTTCGTAGTCCATTTTGAGATATTTTGGGGTAATTTTGTATTTATTACGAGGTTGTTTTGGGGTCATTTGAAGTCATTTTAAGTCCTTTTTGGAGTATTTTGGGGTCAAAATGATGTCATTCTGGAGTCATTATGGGTCATATTTGAGTAATTATAAAAGCAATATTTTTTTTAGGTTATTTTGGGGTAATTTCCTTTCATTTTAGAGTTACTTTGGGTCATTTTGTTTTCATTTTTGGGTCTATTATGGTCATTTAGGAATCATTATATAATATTTTGGATTAATTTTCCAGTCATTTTGGTGTCATTTTGAAGTAATTTTTTTTATCATAAAGAACCCAGAAGCCTAGTATTTGATAGGGAACCATTTTGGAGTGCATTTGGTGACATTTTGGAGTTATATTGTCATTTTGACGACATACTTTGTGTTATTAGAGCATTTTGACGGCATTTTGGAATATTTTGAGTCATTTGAGGGACCTATAGGGATCATTTTGTTGTCGTTTTAATTCCATTTTTGGTTCGTTCTGACGGCATTTTGAACACTTTTTGGAGTCATTTTGGGGTTACTTTGTGTCATTTAGTGTAAATTTGATGTCATTTTAAGTGTATTTTGGAGTCATTTGGGAATCAATTTGGGGTAATTTATGGTCACTTTTTGGAGTCAATTTTGATTCATTTTGAGGGATTTCGGGATTATTAATATTATTTTGGTGTCATTTAGGAGATTTTTTTGGGTTATTTGGAATTAAATCTAGGGTTATTTTGGTTTAATTCTGGGGGTAATTTTTGAGGTCCATGTAGGGACATTTGGGAGCATTTTCGAGTCATTATGGAGAAATTTTGGAATATTTTGGGTCGTTTTGTGTTATTTTGAAGTCATTTTCGATCAATTTTGTTTTTGGGTCATAAGGAGTTATTTTGGGATTATTGTGGGTTCATTTTGGACTAAGTTAAGTCGTTTTGGGGAATTTGGAAGTAATTTTGTGTTTTTGGGGAAGTTTGGAATCATTTTGTACTAATTTGGTATAATTTTGAGTTATTTTGGACTAGTTTTTATTCCTTTGTGGGTAATTTTAGAATAATTTTAATGTCACTTTGGGGAAATTTTGAGGTCTTTTGATAATCATTTAGTAGCGATATTGGAGTAATTTTTTTTTAGTAATTTTAGGTATTTTTGTTGGGGTTATTTTGGGTTTATTTTGTAGTAATTTTCAAAAATAATTTCTCAGTTTGAAACCATTTTGGAGTTATTTCTGAGCCACTTCGAGTCTCATTTGTCATTTTGGAGTCAAGTTGCAGTCATTTTGAAGTAATTCTTGAGTTATATTTGAGTCATTTTTGAAGTTATTTTTGTGTATATTTGTCTTATTGGGGTCCTTACGGTACTTTTGTGATCATTTTGGGATTGTTTGGGGGTCATTTTGATAGCAATTTTTGCCATTTTGGAGTAAGTTTAAGTCACTTTGGAGTCTTTTGTGTTAATTTTGGAGTCATTTTGGGGTCGCTAAGGTGTCAGTTGAGTCATTTTGGAGTAATTTTTGGGGTCTTGTTAGCATCATTTTCGCATTATTTAGAGATCATTTGGGGGGGGGTTATTTTGAAGCTATTTTAGGGATATTATTTGTCATTTTGGGTCAATTTTAAGTTTTTTTAGTCGTTACGATATATATATTTTGGTCATTTTGTGATCATTTTTGGGTCATTTGGGGCCATTCTGGGGTCACATAGGAGTCATTTTATAACATTTTGGAGTCATTTTGTGGTACTTTAGGAGTTACTTTAAAGCTATTTTGGATTCATTCAGGAGTCATTTTGGATAAATTTTGCGGTCACAAATTTTGGTGAATTCTTGGGCTCATTTTGGGGTCATTTGAGTTCATTTAAGGCGATTTTGGGATTATTTTAGTATCCGTTTGGGGCCATTTTTGAGCTACTTATGGGTCATTTGGGGTTATTTTGGTTTCGTTATGAAGTCATTCAGGGTCTTTTGGAGTTATTAAAAAATATATTTGGTTGTTTAAGAATACATTTTGGGGTCATTTTGGTATACTATTTGGGGAATGTTGGGGTCATTTTTAAGCAATTTTGTGTTCATTTTAGGGTCACTTTGTTTTTGGTCATTTGAACCATTTTTGACACATTTTGGGTGTATTTTCGAGTCGAGTCGAGTACTTTCGAATTCTTTATGGGTCATTTCGTGGTCATATTTACACATTTCGTGTAATTTTGAGGTTAATTAGGTTCCATTTTTTAGTTATTTTGGAATCATTATGAAGATGTCTTGGGGCATTTTGAATACTTTTGGGGTGACTGTATGTTGTGTCTTTTCGTGTAAATGTGATGTTTTGGGGTCATATTGGTGTCATTTTTAAGTTATTTTTAACATTTTTGGAGTATTTTGGTTTCATTTTGGAATCATTTAGCAGTTTTTTGTCTTTTAAGATATTTTGTAGTCATTTCGTAATCATAGTGGTGTCATTTTGTAGCAATCTGTTGTAATTTCTGTTCATTTGCGGGGAATTTTGATATTTGGTATCATTTTGCATTTCTTTGGATCATTTTAGAGTAATTTGGATTTGCTTTAGTCATCTTGGAGCTATTTTCGAGTAATTTCGAGTCTTTTTGGTTCCAATATATCATTTTAAATAATTTCGGAGTCATTTTAATTCATTTTTAATAATTACCGAGTCAGGTTGGTGTCATTTTGGAGACTTTTTAGTATAATTTTGAAGTAAATTTGAAGTAATTGTGGTTTCAAGACATGGAGTCATTTTGGAGTCATTTTTGGGTCTGTTGAGTGTCGATTTGAGTAATTTCGAATCTTTTAGGGACATTTTGGAGCAATTTTGTGTCTTTTTCAATCATTTTGATTCATTAGGGTGTCATTTGTGATATTTTTCTAATCATTTTTGAGTAGTTTGGATTGATTTAGGTGTAATTTGGAGTAATTTTGAGCGTTTAGGAATCATTTGGTTCATTTTGGTATAATTTTTATTCATTTTTAAGTCATTCAAAGTAATATTGCTGTCATTCTGGAGTCCTTTGGAGTGATTTTGAAGTCATTTTAAGTTATTTGGAATCATATTGCAGTAATTTTCTAGTCCTTTGGAGTCATTTGGATTCCTTTGTAGTGATTTTGTTATAATTCGATGTCATTTGAAGTCATTTTGGAGTAATATAGGGAATTTTTTCATTTTGATATCATTTTATGTAATTTTTGTCATTCTGGGTTATCACACTTGTGTCATTTTGCAGTCATTTCGGAGTTATTTTGGTATCATTAAATTTAATTTTGGAGTCTTTGGTGTCATTTTAGAGTCATTATGGAGTTTGTATGGAGTAATTTTGAAGTCATTCGAAATAATTTTTAAGCAATTTTGAAGTCATTTTATGTCATTTTGGAATCATTTTGGTTTCAATTTGGAGTTATTTGGAGAAATTTTCAAATCCTTGGGAGTATTTTATGTATATTGGAGTAACTTTGGTATCACTTTGGTGTCATTTTTGGAGCCATCATGGAGTCATTTTGGAGTGAATATGGTGCATATTGTAGACTTTTGGAGTCATTTTGGAGTCAAATGAAGTCAATTTTACTCATTTTGGAGTTATTTAGTATAATTTGTTGTCATTTTAGAGTCATTTTACAGTCATTTTGGAAGTACTTGGAGTAACTTTGGTTTCAATTTGGAGTCATATGTTGTCATATTGAAATCTTTTCGGTATAATTTTGGAGTCAATTTGGAGTCGTTTTGGAGTCATTTTGGATTACTTTGTAGCCATTTTAGTCATTTTTTAATTAATTAGGAAGAATTTTTTATTTTGGTATCAATTTGATGTCATTTTTGTAATTCTTGATTAGTTTTGTCATCGAACTCCAATCATCTTGGAGTCATTTTGGAGGTAATACATAGTTATTTTGGAGTCTTTCAGAATCATTTTAGAACTTTTTGTATGCATTTTGGAGTAATTGAAGTAATTTTGGAGTCATTTGGAATCATATTGTAGTCATTTTGGAGTCGTTCTAGAACAGTTTTCGAGTCATTTTGGTATAATTTTAGTGCCATTATAAAGTCATTTGGAGACATTTTCTACTCGTTTTGGAGTAATTTTGGTATCACGTCATTCTCGAGTCATTTCGGTATGATTTTGAAGACATTTTTTAGTCATTTGGAGTAATTTTATGGTCATTTGTAAGTCATTATGGAGTATATTTGTAGTCATTTGGAGTCGTCTTGGAATCATTTTGGTGTCATTTGGAGTCATTTGTGTCAATTTTTCAGTCATTTTGAATAATTTTGAACCATTTGGAGTCATTTGTGACTAATCTGAATTCATGTTGAAGTCATGTTGGAGCTATTTCTTAGTCCTTTGGAGTCATTTTGCATTCATTATGATATAATTTTTAATTATATTATAGCCATTTTAATTCATTTGAATAATTTTGAAGTCATTTGGTGTCGTTTTGAGTAATTTTAGTATCATTATGGAGTCATTTTGAAGTCATTTGGGGTCATTTTATAGTTATTGTGTAGTCATTTCGAGTCATTTTCAAACTATTTGAAGTCTTTGCAGTCACATTGAAGACATTTGGAGTTATTTCGGAGTCATTTTAAGTAATTTTGGTTAATTTGGGTTAATTTTGTAGCTATTTTGGAGTCATTTGGAGTCATTAAATTTCAATATACATATTTAATCATTTTGGATTCATTAAAAATCATTTTTGTTGTCATTTTGGAGTCACCTATGTATCATGAATGAGTCATTTTTAAGTCATTTTGGAGTCTTTTATAGTCATGTGGAGTCCTTTGGATTCATCTGGGCCATTTTTAGTCATTATAGAGTCATTTAGAGTATTTTTTAGTCTTTTGGGATTGTTTTGAGTTATTTTGGTGTCATTTAGGATATTTTTGGAGTCACTTTGAAGTAATTTTGAATTCTTTTAGTAGCCATTTTTGAGTCATTTGGAGTCATTGCACAGTCATTTGGTGTTATTTGGTGTCATTTTAGTGTCCTTTGTAGTCTTTTTAGGGTAATTTTGGAGTAATTTAGAAAAAAATATTGGTATAAATTTTATGACATTTTTGTCGTTCTGGATTACATTTGGTATCATACTGGAGACATTTGATTCATTTTACAGTTATTTCGGAGGAATTTTGGAACTTTTTGTATCAATTTTGGAGTCATTTTCAAGTCATTGGAGTAATTGTGGAATCATTTTGGAGTCTTTTGGTGTCATTATGGTCATTTTGGAATCATTGGGAATCATATTGTAGTCAATTTGGAGTCGTTTTTGAGTCATTTGGTGTCATTTGTAATAATTTTGGAGTCACTTTAAAGCCTTTTGAAGGAATTTATCGTTATTTTGAGTAATTTTGGTGTCACTTTGTGTCATTTTGGAATGATTTCGGTATAATATTGAAGTCATTTTAGAGTCATTTGGTGTCCATTTGAAGTTATTGTGGAGTCATTATGGAGTCATTTTTGAGTAATTTTGTTTCATTTTCGAATCATTTGAGTAACTTGGCGTGATTTTTAAGTTATATATAGTCTATTTTCTAGTCCATTTTCTAATATTTTTTGGAGCCATTTTGAAGACATTATGGAATCTTTTTGGAGTCAATTGGAGTCACTTTGGAGTCATTTTATAGTTGTTTGGATTCATTATGGAGCAATTTTGGAGTCATTTTGGAGTTATTATAGAGTCATTTTCGGATCTTTCGGGAGTCATTTGGATGGAGTCCTTCTAGAGACATTTTGGAGTCCTTTTGGAGTAATTTAGTGTCTTTCTAAAATAATCTTGAGACATTATGGTGTAATTTGCAGTCTTTTTGAACCATTTTGGAGTAATTTTCATTCATCTTGGAGTAATTTGCATTCATCTCGGAATAATTGGAGTCCTTTGGATTCATTTGTAGTGATTTGGAGCCATTTTAGAGTCATTTGGAGTCATTATGAAGTCATTATGGAGTCTTTTTGGAGTCATTAGGAGACATTTGAGAGTAATTTTGGAGTAATTTCGTGTTATTTTTTTAATTGTTTCGATATTATCGTGGAATAATTTGGAGTCACTTTGTAGCCATCTGGAGTCATTTTAGACTAATTTGAATACATTTTGGTGTAACCTGGAAGATATTTTAGATTCATTTTGGATTAATTATGATATAATTTTTAATCATTTTGGAGCCATATGAAATTATTTCGAATAATTTTTTTGGAGTCATTTTGTTGTCATTGTGTGCCATTTTGGAGTCATTTTGGTATCATTACGTTGTCATTTTGAAGTCATTTCGGAGTCACTTTGTAGTCATTTTCGTGGTTTCTGGAGTCATTTAAGAAATTTTTTGGTGTCATATTGGAGTCACATTGGAGTCATTTGAAGTAATTTGGGTTCATTTTGGATTAATTTTGGTGCTATTTTGTAGTTATTTTACATTGATTATGATATTTTTAATCATTTCGGCGTCATTTTAATTCATTTTGAGTATTTTTGGAGTAATTATGATGTAATTTCGTGTCATTTCGGAGTCACTTCGGTATCATTACCTTAAGGAGTGATTTTGGAGTTTTTATGGAGTCTTTAGACATTTGGAGTCATTATATAGTCATTTTGGATTATTTTCAGTTCTTTTGGGAATAGTTTTGAGTTATTTGGAGTATTTTAGAGACATTTTGGAGTAATTTCGTGCTTTATAAAAAATAATTTATTTTCATTGTGTGCACCTCACCGGCCCTGGACTCCTCGTGCACGTCAGGCTGCTTGTTAGCGCTGCCACTACCAAGAGTAATGCGGCTCTGGTAGTCTATAGATCTTGGGTATAAACACCACCAACATGATGTTTCACCATCTCTCGTAACTGATGTTTGTAGTTGAAGTTTCGCGTCGAATCTTAGGTTTCGTGCACGGTGTAAACAATAAAACTTTGGTTTCGTTTGTGTATATTATATGGTACGAAATGTACAACTAGGATCTGTTTAAGTGTAAAATAAGATGTTCAATTTGTTTAAAGTTGTGTGTGTTTATGCAGAGGTATTACATAATTTGGCTGTATGCAACTACAATAACTAATAAATAATAAATACGCTGCATCCTAAAAAAAAGCTACGATATACCAATTTTTGATTAGGAATGTTCTATCATGCAATGTATGCACTCTAAAAAACATTTTTTGTCTTATATATGATTTTCTGTTAAATGTATTTCCTTTTTGTATCACCATAACATAAAGGATTAATTTATTTTCATTAGTTTGATACAAATGCTCTCCAGCATGTAATAACACACGAAACTCAAGTTTCCCAAACAGCGTTTCCTATGACTGTAAAAACACTTCACTATAACCTTTGTTCGAAAAGTGAAATTATGTTTTATGTTTTGATGGCCGTACCATTCGCGTAAGATTTATTTAAATATTGGTAACTATGACTTTTAACCAGTGTTGATTGATTGGAGGGTTTACCAAATTTGGGGTATTTTTTTTCACTTGAGGGGAATTTTTTTTGTTGATTTGGGGGGGGGGGGGTTGAGATTTTTGGGGAGATTTTTGGGGGATTTTGAAAAGTTCATTGGGGTTTTCGAGGGTTTTGCTTACTGCTTTAGGGATTGTTCATAATTATGTATTGCTGTTACATAAACAACTAAATCACCAATTATTATTTGTAAATAAAAAACATTGACTCATCTAATATAAGCTAAAGGCTTTGAATAAGGAACGATGCACTCGTGGCTACACTATCTTACAGTACAAATGATAACATGTAGTAATTACTAGTTTGTAATGTTACTGCAATTTATGAATATCACTAACATCCATAGAAGTTTTTCTAATTTGAAGTTAGGCAACTTAATGTGATTGTAATTTATTGTTGCTCACTGATCGGCACATTGAAATTACATAATTTTTGTCTAATTGATATCAAACTGATAAGACAGCCTACATTCACTATTTTTCTGTTACTTTAAAGTGCTTTCCTTTCTAAAAATATCTATGTCGGTATAATTTAATTTTAATAGCCAGTATTTAAGGTGGGTTTACGATTAAATACTGAAGATTTAAGAATTGTACTTAATGACTGACTCGACAAGCACACGAAAAATGAACAATAAGAATATTTGCAGTTTATGATTGAATTAGTAACTGTTAAGTCTAGCCAATCAAAATCGTAGGAGACGTAAGAAATCGAGATAATCTAGGAAAATGGATAATTCACATATATTTAATTATTTGTGGTTACATACTGCTCGTGTAATCAGTTTGAAAAACTCGTGAAATCTTATAGAAGGGGAAGCCGATGCCAACATTAGGCATTCACATCAATAAATCTGGAAAAGTTAATTAAATAGGATTCAATAACCTCTTCCACGACAGAAAATATGACCATGAACTATTCTTTAAATTAAGAGGATACTGTATCTCGATTAAAATAATTACTTTCATACGATTTTACAATATGACATAACCTAAATACAAGTTGTAAATACAGTTTCCCGCCAACAACAACTGTCGCTGTGCTCTGATTGGCTACTTCTTCTTTAATTGTACCTAAGATATGATATATAACGATCTCTTAAGTCACGCCAAGAACACACACGATCCGTCACAACTCGCACACGACAGCCATAAACTAATACCCTCGAACACATAGGGCCTTATTCCTGTCGTTTTTAGTTCGGACTGAGGGTAGGATTAACGAGGTATTGAGGTCAAAAAGAAACATGGCGAACATAAAATACGTCAGTTTCGTAAATATCACATGCCAGTGAAAGCTAGATAAAGTTTACGAAACATAAAAATTACTTTTAAAGTCGATTCTGTCAATCTGTATGCAAAAATATACCGACCTAATGAATGAAATTTTCCGTGAATAATAATTCAAAGGAAGTATACCTTATAAGCTTAATAAAACATGAGTTTGTAGCTACAGCTATGCCTTTCTATTCTTGTGTCAATCAACCGACGCATGCTCACGATTTGGAGGGGATGGGGGGGGGGGGGGGAGTCGGCTGCCCAGACGCAGGCAATGGACCGTCTTTCCCGGGCTGCATTGTAGTTCTAATAAGAACTACCCACGCTTGTTTACCTTTCATTGCACGAGCAGCTCTGAGAAGAGATACTTGGCCGTGTGTGCTAAGTTTTTGCGCTTTGCAGCTGTCGTCTCGTGGCTCACTGCTCTCCGAATGCCGGATTTTTTTGGTAGCTCCGTCGTATTTATAGCCTCGCGGGGTCGTGTGCTGTGATTGGTCGGCTTCACCGACCAAACAACGGGCGGGCCCATTCCTACTTTCGCAGTGTTCAGATAAGTTTAGGTTTTTTGAATTTTCTTATGCCTGCGGGATCATAGTTACCCAAGTTTTTAATAATTTTATTGTCATGCCCTTCTAAATTATTATACAGATTTTTATTTTTGGCTACAATTATTTCTTTAATGTATTTTGCGGAGAGCAGCTCATGGATAGTTTGATTGGATGTGAATCTGTCTTGGTTAGTTATTACTCTCAAATATTTATTTTGTACAGTTTGCAAATCTTTTAATCTGAATTTTGCGGCATGTCCCCATACCTCACATCCATATAGCATAGCTGGGAGTATTATTTGTTTATATATTAACATTTTTTTTGCTTAGTGGGAGGTTATCTACATTTAAAATGGGGCATGGCAGTTTAAGTTTGCCTAGTGCTGCATTTATTACGTTATTTGTGTGTGACTGCCAAATTAATCTATAGTCCAATGTTATGCCTAAATATTTTGCAGTTTTAACAAACGGGATATTTTGATTAAACAGTATTAGTTCTTTAGATGATATTGGTAACATATGAGTGATTATTATTGTCTCGGATTTTCCAGGGTTAATTTTAATTCTTCATTTGGTGTACCATTTTTCCAGAGTTGTAAGTTGTCTTTGTAGGGCTGCTAAGGCATATTTTACATTATAATGTTGTTTTATTATTGCAGTGTCATCTGCGTACATTTGAATATTAGCGTTAGTTCTGGCATCTGTTATATGGATGTCAGTCGTGTAAATACTGTATAGGAAAGGGGAGAGTGCTGATCTTTATGGAACTCCTGCTGTTGCAAATTTAGCATTAGAGTCTTCTCCGTCCAGTGTTACGTAAAATCGTCTGTTATTTAAGTAATGCGCTAGTAAATTTACTTATGTGGCTGGGAAATTATAGTTTATCACTTTATATATTAATCCTGGTAGCCAGACTTCGTCAAAAGCTTTTTCTGCATCTAATAATGTTATTATCGTGTATCTTTGTTCTTTATTATTAAATCCATCTGTTATATCTTCTACTATTTTAATTAGTGGGTGGATGGTGCCGTGGTGAGCTCTAAATCCATACTGATTATCTGGGATTATTTTGTTTACGTCTGCATGAAACTGTAATCTGTATAAAAGGGCTTTTTCAAAAATTTTGTTCATGCTATTTAGTAAGCTTATAGGCCCTTCTATTTACTGATTTGCTGGGATCCTTTCCAGGTTTTGGTATTGTAATTACTTCAGCTTTCTTCCAGGCCTGTGGGAATCAACATAGTTTAAACATAGAATTATATATTTTTAATAAGAATTCTAGGGCGTTTACAGGTAATTTCTTTAATGTTTCGTATTTTATTCCGTCTGGTCCTCCGGATTTATTATTGGGGCACGTTTTTATTATTTTTAAAAGTTCCTTTGAAGTGATAGGCTCGTATTCAGAGGTTTCTTTTATTTTTAGGTATTCATTTATGTCATTATTTACTTATTGTGTGAATTTCTTATCTTGTATATCTTTATTGGGGGAAAATTGATTATCTAGGCTTTCTGCAATTATGTTGGCTTTATCTCTTTCATTATAAACAAATCCTTGGGGAGTTTATATTGCTGGTGTGTTTAATTTCTTACATTTTCCTGTTAGTCATTTAGTTAATCGCCACATTTCTCTAGGATATTTAGCCGCATTTTTGGTGGCCTTGGTAGAATTTTTAATTCTTCGAACTTACTTTTAACTTGTGTTTTAAGCCTATTGTACTCGGTTTTATTTGCGGGATTTCTATTTCTTTGCCAGTTATTTCGCACCTGTCTTTTAAGGGATATTAAGAAGTCTAATTCTGGGTAATTTACTCTTGTGTACTGACATTTTTCCAAATATTTAGTATTTTGTTTTAATGTTTCTGCTATCGTATCGGTGAATAGCTTTGCTTGTACAATTAGTTCCAATTCATCATTAATTTCAGGTGGGGTTCCCATTTTATCTATCAGGTCTTTCTGAAATCCTTCCCAGTCTGTTGCTGGACGTTTTATAGTATGTTTATTATTAGATCTGTTTGTGTTTAGGGTTAATTTTACAAAGACTGGGAGGTGGTCTGAATCTAATTCGTTTAGTACTTCTGATTCTATGTGTGAGTTGGGAATGTTAGTTAGTACTATTGTCAAATTTATCCGGTCTTTGGCCATTATTCGGTATGTGTGTCGGTTTAGGTGGTGGAAAGATTACATAATTATTATTATTTGCATGTCTGCTTAATTTTCTGCCGTTTGTATTATTATTTAAACAGTCCCATTATTTATTTGTACTGTTAAGATCTCCTGCGATTAAGAAGTGTTCTGTTTACCATAATTTTATATGTCTTCATCATTTATTTTGGATTTCGGGGGACAGTATACTGTGGCCATTTGGATGTGAGTATGGTTGTTTTTAATTTTTATAGCTGTGGCTTCAATTTGTAATGTTTACTGGGTGGTGATGGATATTATATTTAATTATTATAGCTGTTCCGCCCCCTTTGAGGTTCCTGTCTGATCTATATACATTATATCCCGCAAATTTAAGTTTAACTAGGTTATCCAGTCTAGTTTCAGTAATAAATGCTATATCAATTCCATATATTATTAGTTGTTGTTCTAGTTCATATATTTGCGATCTGATCCCGCAGGCATTCCAGTTTAATAGGTTTAGTGTGTGTTCTACTCTAGTGTTAGTCATTACTGCGGGAGAGATGCTAGTGCCGTTAGCAACAGTAATTGCTTGTCCGCAAGGGTTTTCGCTGCCGAAATATGGTCGCAGGTGTGTTATCAGTTCGGTGAAGTGCGTGTCGCGCAGAATGTTCGTAAGTTCCCGGATGTCGTTCATAGTGGCACCTAAGCCTCCATCCAGTGTGGGTGGCTGGTCTGGAGTTGGCAGTAGAGGTATGCTAGCCTGTTGACTTCCGCTCTCGTTGCCCAAGGGCCGGTCCCAGCCAGCACAGCGCCCGGAGCACCCCGAGAAGGCACCGCCGACGCAGCCTTGCTGTTTCCAGCCTGACTGCTCTCAGCTACGCCCTCCCTGGTCATAACTGACACCGGCCAAGCCTGAACCGTTATCTCAGGCCGTGTCTGTATGCGCGGGTGTGTTCGCAGTTCTGGGAACTGATCTGTGTTCGTGATTTGTGGCGCCTGTTGTTTAGTCTACTGCGGACGTGTGTTTTTGTTCATGTTTGCTCTCCTAACGTTTGCTATTGCCTTGTATATTCTACAAGACTTGTCCGCAGAGTGATGACCCTCCTCCTTGCAGTTATTACACCGCAGGGCCTGGGTCTCTTTGTTCAGTAGGCATTTCAGGTGTTCGTGCGGTCCCGCAAAGTTGTGACACTGTCTGCAAGTTGCTATTTTTTTTGTGTGTCCCCACTGACAGCAGTTGCGGCAGTGTGGGACATCTACAGGACGCGGTTTGTACGGCCCTATTCAGCCAGTAGTCCAGTAGAGTCGCTTGACCCTGAGAAAGTCTTGCTTTGTGTTCTTTATTGTAACTGACCAAGTGCTAGTGGAGATGTATTTGGGTTTCTCAGGGGTGTACGCAGGGGATTTCCGTGTGAAGTTGCGGAGGTCGATGATTTCGAACCCACGAGTAGTGAGGGCCTCGATATCGACATCGATCTCGGGCAAGCCTTTAATGATGAACCTCTGGGCCTTCTCATCACGGTGTGGGGTGTGTGGGTGTGGTGTATTTCTTTGAGAAGCACTCGGGCTTTCTCGTAATCTGTCCGTGTGCTGAAAGTAAGTTTTAGTTCTCGCCTCCGAGTGAGAGTATTACGAAAGCTGACATTGCTATTGCAGAGCAGCTTAGCCACTGTTTTCAGTGACCTGCTGTCTGGTATTATTATAGGCACAGGCCTGTATCTCTGTATGTTTGGTGGGTTTTGTTTTGTGAAGAGGGGCGGCTCTCATCCCTTCCTCCGACATTGGTGGGTGTTTTGCTGTCTTTCTGGGGAAATAGAAGCCCTCCTCGTCCGGGACCTGAGGAGAAGAAGCCCGACTTCCAGTGTCAGAGTATTGCGAGTGTTGGGGCGAGACACTGTTTCGTCTGCTTCCCCCACCATCGGTTGACTCGCTGGTGACGTTCACAGACCCCACAGTGCTGTCGTCGCCTTCAGACAGGGACTGACTGGCCTCGCTTACACTCGTGTTTGGGCTAGCGATGTCCTCCAGTCGCCTGTCTTTTGTTGTGTTTGTGTTGTTGACTTTCCCGCTGTTCGGATGTGTGTCCGCGGCACTTCCTTCCGGGATCGTACTTGATTTACTGGGTGCAGGTAGCTTAGACCGTGCTCGTGTCATTACTGTGTTCTCTTGTGTGTTGTGTTGTTGACTTTCCCGCTGTTCGGATGTGTGTCCGCGGCACTTCCTTCCGGGATCGTACTTGATTTACTGGGTGCAGGTAGCTTAGACCGTGCTCGTGTCATTACTGTGTTCTCTTGTGTGTTGTGTTGTTGACTTTCCCGCTGTTCGGATGTGTGTCCGCGGCACTTCCTTCCGGGATCGTACTTGATTTACTGGGTGCAGGTAGCTTAGACCGTGCTCGTGTCATTACTGTGTTCTCTTGTGTGTTGTGTTGTTGGCTTTCCCGCTGTTCGGATGTGTGTCCGCGGCACTTCCTTCCGGGATCGTACTTGATTTACTGGGTGCAGGTAGCTTAGACCGTGCTCGTGTCATTACTGTGTTCTCTTGTGTGTTGTGTTGTTGACTTTCCCGCTGTTCGGATGTGTGTCCGCGACACTTCCTTCCGGGATCGTACTTGATTTACTGGGTGCAGGTAACTTAGACCGTGCTCGTGTCATTACTGTGTTCTCTTGTGTGTTGTGTTGTTGACTTTCCCGCTGTTCGGATGTGTGTCCGCGGCACTTCCTTCCGGGCTCGTACTTGATTTACTGGGTGCAGGTAGCTTAGACCGTGCTCGTGTCATTACTGTGTTCTCTTGTGTGTTGTGTTGTTGACTTTCCCGCTGTTCGGATGTGTGTCCGCGGCACTTCCTTCCGGGCTCGTACTTGATTTACTGGGTGCAGGTAGCTTAGACCGTGCTCGTGTTATTACTGTGTTCTCTTGTGTGTTGTGTTGTTGGCTTTCCCGCTGTTCGGATGTGTGTCCGCGGCACTTCCTTCCGGGATCGTACTTGATTTACTGGGTGCAGGTAGCTTAGACCGTGCTCGTGTCATTACTGTGTTCTCTTGTGTGTTGTGTTGTTGACTTTCCCGCTGTTCGGATGTGTGTCCGCGGCACTTCCTTCCGGGATCGTACTTGATTTACTGGGTGCAGGTAACTTAGACCGTGCTCGTGTGATTACTGTGTTCTCTTGTGTGTTGTGTTGTTGACTTTCCCGCTGTTCGGATGTGTGTCCGCGGCACTTCCTTCCGGGCTCGTACTTGATTTACTGGGTGCAGGTAGCTTAGACCGTGCTCGTGTCATTACTGTGTTCTCTTGTGTGTTGTGCGACATTTTGTCTGTGTTTGTACCTTCAGTTTGCCGGCCGACCTTAGGAATGTCTTCAGAAAGACAGAGCAAGGCTAGTGTTGCTTGTGCGATGTCCAGCCGCTAGCGACTCGCCTACAACCTTACACCTCGATGGCTGACCAGCTCCCTTGAGGAGGGGGACAGGCTAGGCCTTCAAGAGGATATCCTCCCAGCACCGAGGTTCGATGCGAAGTGCGAAGTCGTGTGTAGGGCAAAGATATTTTATATACCCTTTTTATATTTCAAAGATGCTGTGCAAAATATATTTATATTTACGAAGCGTCTACTTTTATTTCCAATTCAACACATAGTATAATAAATTATATATTGTTTCCTGTTGCATATATTCAGATTATTGTAAACTACAATCAAATTTGGAAATAAAAACTAATTTTTATAAGTAACTTATATTATATGTAACGCTATCTATACACGGAAATATGTAATGCGCATCCGTAGTAAACTTGTCCACGATCCTTCTACTAAAGTTAGTCCTACTCTGGTCGGGGTTTATGAATACGATATAGTTAGTCCACCCTTAGTTCGGACTAACCTCGGACCAAAGCTTCTTACACAATAGAAAACTTTAGCATTCGCTTTTACATTTCCTTTCCTCCGACGAAACCACCAGTACACAATACAATTGTAAAATCAGAGTTCAGACAACTGAACATCGGTTCTGCCAGCTTCGTAAAAACGTGTATCTTGTTGTGTAATAATTATTATATTATCCACGAATGCATTTTACGCTCCTTTTATAAATATATGCTTAAAATGTATATTAAAAGTTTATTTCAAAACAAAAATATAGTTTGTTTACTTTTTTAAAATATGTCAATTAATATATTTCCTCTACACATTGTATTTGTTTGCCAATTATTTTATTTAATACGAGCTTTGTTTAATATACCGAGATTAAAATCGCCTTACAGTAAATAACGCACTTTCCACATAGCCTCGGTTATTTTATCGGCAAAATGGCTGCTTGACTTTGACTTAAAATTTCAACTTTTCGAAATCGGAAAGTCAAGAGTGCTTGACTTTACCTTTGACAGTTCCATTGTGTGAAGCTCCATGAGAAACAATATGTCGGAAAGGAAACGTAAAGTCAAACTCCGAGGAAGATCATCTCTGGATCATCCTTGGGCGAAGCTCTGACTATGAATAAGGCTCATATATTCATATCATAAGCACACGGTACACTTATTCTGTTAAGTCCATCGTAAATCCACCTTTAGGGCCGTAATTATAAACGCTTTTGAATGTAAACCTCCCTCCCTCCACCAAAACTGATGTTTATTGTTGATTGTTGCCCTCTTCCGAAGGACAGTTAACCGCCGGCAAACAAATGTCCACCCACCTTCTGGTCATTTCTGGTGGACGAAGTGTTGCGGACAGCTAGCAGTCAACCAGTTTCCAGTTGCTTGCGGGGAAATGGCGTGGGAGTTACCGATATTTGCTGGCATATAGATGAAGTAATTAATTTTTATGACGAAGTTAAAGATTTCAATTTGAATGGGACTGCATGTTCACACATTCCTGTTAAGAGAATGAATTTATGGAACTGGAGAACTATTACATTTTAATTTTTCATACATGCAGTAGTGTATCTCAAACATAAATTGTCATTCATATAATTCACATAATATTTTACACTTATTACTTTAGATTGTTATTTGTTCTAGTATGTAAGTGTTAATTGCTTATATGTAAGACTATATGCAATAATTCATAAAATATAGAGAGATTATCAAAATGTCTAGATTTGAAAAACAAAGTAGTTTTTCGTAACATTAAGCATATTATGTGAGTATAACTATTATTTTTTAAATATATTTACAATATCGTATTATTATAAAAGGTCACGAGTTAAGCTGTTGTGGGATAAACGTCGCACTCGTGGCTGCTCTCTCGCTGGGAACTGTCTGCGACCAGCGAAAGCGAGGTGCAATTGCGAGTGCGATGGGACCATGGCCACTTGGGTGCGGTGACTATACCATTTAAGACCAGTTCATTGGGAACCGTTCTTTTGAACTATATAGGTCACAGTCGAACGATCACGCATACTGGCTAACTGCAGAGCGCAAGTGTAACCTCGGTCCGAGAACTAGATAGGCCCTTCTCTGTTCCATGGAGTTAGGAGTATACAGGAGATGGCATATTGAGAAGTAGGTGAAGCCGCTGGATATAGGTGGTTTTACTATGGACTCTAGCCGCCATCTTGACATAAACCCAAAACATGGTGTTTACATTAGAATGATGTTGAGAGAAAGGTTACATTCGGAACATCTCGTGTTGAACAAATAGCTGATGAATATATATATATATATATATATATATATATATATATATATATATATATATATATATATATATTCAAGTGGGAAGTTTTACTAGTTTGTTATTGGCGTGTGTTAGTTGTGCAATCAAATAATTTCCTCATAAAACTACCGATCTAGTGTGTGTGTGTGTGTGTGTGTGTGTGGGGGGGGGGGGGGTTGGGGGGTCAGTATTGGGTTATGTGCGACAATAAGCACGTGTTTTAAATATAGTGCTCATATATCAGGATTTGTAGAAAACTATTTTTTAAATAAATGATTAAATGAAGTATAACAAGCGTTCTACCGTTGTCTTGTAATGTATTGCAGGTTGCGTATCAGTATTGAGTGCAACAAAACGGCGACTAGCAGCCTAACTGAATTTCTCGTATGCAAAGTTCACATGTTCCTGAGCCACGAATAAATAATTATTTGCTGGCACTTATATTTAAATTCCTAACACTGACAATGACTCGAGAGGTTTGTTTCCAATACGACTACATCTCCTTTATACATATTTAATGTCAACATAGTAAATGGTTTCTGGTAAATAAATTCAAATCTCGTTTTAGTTACTCCCTCTCTTTACATTACATTAGTTTTCTGTTATGAGACAGTTTTATACTTATTTATCCCTTATTATATGGTGCAATTTTATTTCTTGCATCTACAATGTTAGACAGGGTTAAGTTACCCTTGGTACATAATTAAAACACAGAAATTAAAATTTCTACTGAAATGTCTGCACTGGACAATCAATTTTAGAAATTTTCCAGAAGAAAAAAAGGGGGGACGTACAGGAGACATTTATGGATAATTTTGTTCCCTACATCTACAAAAATTGTGTTACATCTTTCTCCAAAAGTGCAATTAAGTACCAAGGGCTTCAGCCCCAGCTACAAACACCGTAAGAATTAACAATAAAAAATCGAATCCACACTTGTTTATGGCACCAGCTACAACACAACATAATGGCGTAAGATGGCGGCCTGCTCGCGGCAGCGGCGTTAAGAGGATTGAATATTTTCAATTATTTTATGCCGAGTTCTACGCCGGCCAATCGCGAGACAACATTTCCGACCACGAGTGTCAGTGCAATGCAAGCTTATAATAAGAACATAGATATTAAATGAGTTTTGTGGTACAGTTCAGATATCCGTTTATTTAAATAGTTAAAGCAATTATTAACATGTGTACCACACTTTAAATATCCCGAGACACGATTCCCGCGAAACTTTTTTTCATCACAAGTAGATTAACAATAAATAAATATCAGGTTAACCAACACACTGTTTGAAAATATCGGCGATACATGTACAGTCTGTCTTATTTTTTTGTGCTTGTTTCTCATTAGTCATGTAACAGTTTTCTTGCTGCGGTTGTGGCCAGTTCATTTTCATACTTCCACGGTAACGTCACTGATATTTTGTTACGGGAACGCTACGGTGATTGTAGCGTATGCTTAAGTCAGTCAGTAGCCATAATTTTAATTCAGCCCAACATGTAGAAAAAAATTTCACATTGTGAGAGAAAACTATAATAGGATATTATTTCTATAAATACACTTTTAGGGATAATCAAGGAACCACCCTATGGTTAGGTTTAAAATGTATGAAAACTTGTTCATCAGCATTTTAGGTTACTTTGGGTATAGGCCGTTCACTGTAAAGTGAGCACTTTTGAAGCTCTAGTTGCTTTTTTCTTTCGACCAATTTATACCCTTCCACCACTTCTAAATGTAAAACCTGCCGTGTGAGTAATAAACACATTGTATATATTCACTATACTCAAAACCAAAAGTTTCTGGCCACAATTAAATGTATTTATTGATTATTAGGTCTGATGAAACAGCTTAAAAAGTGCTCACTTTACCATGAACGGCCTATAGTTTAATTATATTAGGATACATTGTTGAACTACAATGGGTTAAAGACGCATGCACCACAATGATATCGATAACAAGTGCACATGTACTAACCACTGCCAAAGTGATCCACACACACACACACACACACTTGTGACAAAATTTCTTTGTTTTTACCTACCAACTCGTGCAATTATTATTTTTAGTGTGAAATTCTTCTCTGAATACATTAAAAACTATTCAGTTTCAATATTTCAGAACTACGCTGCAGAAACTTGACAAACAAACACTCCTCCAAGAAAAGCATTATCGCTGAAAAATTAGGTTCCTCTCCTCCCTTCCCATGCTGCGGTGGGCATAGTGGTAGGACACTTGCCTTCCACCAATGTGATACATGTTGGTTTCCCTGTGAGGTTACACGTATAGGAATTTTGCTGTTTGATGCTGCTGACTGGTATGTTTTTTCGAGGTTTTCCGGTCCCCCCCCCCCCAAACCCCTGGCATTTTAGTGCTGCTCCATGTCTGCCATATTTCACACTCATTGGCTCTCAATACCTTGGTTGTTACAAACCACCAAACCTCTCTCAACTCCTCCCGTCTTAAGATGATGGGGGCCATGGTGGTTTAGCGGCTAGAGTATTCGCTGTTGCACGAATCACACTTTTTTTTGCATCCCATATACATTCTATACACTTTGGAAAGGACTTGTCAATTATAATTTTTTTTTATAATTTTATAATTTTTGTCATGCAAAATGGATATTTACACACAATTACATTAACATAAAAATTTATAACAGGTAAATGATATAATTTACACACTTGTTATTTCTAGCAGCTTTACAAACATGTAAAGGCTACATTTTGGTTACAGTACAAGTTGTTACAATTCATATACAGATAGATATTAAAGTATAAATATGTAAAGTCTATATTAGATTGAAACACAAGGTATTACATGAAGTTTCCTTATATCAGTCTTGTTCTGCATTATATAAATTTATCTTTATGTAAGTATTCTTCTACGGAATAGAAGGCCTTATTTAAAAAGTATAATTAAACATATAATTTTAATTTCTGTAAAATATTAATTTACTTCAAATGACTGGGAAGGTTATTTATTAGTTTTGCCCCAGCATAGTATGGATTCGATGTAAATTTTGAGGTTCTGTAAGAGAATAGGTTAAGATGATTAGCTGGTCTGGTGTAGTAATGGCGTATATCACTATTTTAATGTTTTCCATGTAAAAAAAAGAATACTACGGTACATATACATGCATGGAAGAGTGAGAATTTTGTTTAGCAGCCTACAATTGCTTCTTTTTCCTCATTACTTATTAATCTCACTATTTTCTTCTGTAATCTAAAAGCCTTTTTTCCATTTTATCGATTTACCCCAAAATATGATTCCATAATGGATTATGGACTGAATATTTGAGAAATAGTATGCAAGTATTGTATTATTATTACAAATCTTTTTTAAGGTATTACCGCAAAACACATTGAACTCTATTTTTTACGGACACTATCAACATGCTCAGTCCATGTTAAATTACTGTCTACAATGAGCCCTAGATATTTAGTACTATTTACTGTCTGTAACCCGTCTTCTTCTATTGTTGTGCATCTTTCATCCTGCATTGTATATTTATTTCTTTGCATGAAACTCATCACACAGATTTGTTTACATTTAATATAAATGTATTATACTGGAACCAACCGGACATCTCAATCACTGTTTGTTTTATATTTCCTTCAAGAACAGCGTTATTTGAACTAGTCACCAAAATGTTTGTGTCATCCGCAAACATTGTAGTTGAGCCGTTAATTATTTGTTCTGTAAAATCATTAATAAATATTAAGAATACAATTAGTCCCAGTATTGATCACTGTAGCTCTCCTACTCGAGTAGTTCTGGTATTCGACGTAACATCTGTAATGTGATTTTTGTCATAATATCTTATGGAGGTGATCTGTTTTCTGTCTTCAAGATATGATTTAAACAGATTATTGGTTACACCTGTTACTCCACACTGTTCAAGTTTCTGCAATAAAATATTGTGGTCGACACAATCAAAAGCTTTTGAAAGATCTGCGAATATACCTGTTGAGAATTGTCTTTTAAAAAGAAGTTGATATTTTTTTCAGCAAAACTGTAAATAGCTTGTTCTGTAGATCTGCCCTCTACAAAGCCACACTGATGCAATGAAATAACCTTGTTTCTTATTAATAATTGTGTCAGTTTATTTGCTAGCAATTTCTGTAAATAGACCTATAATTATCCATCAATGCCTTGTCACTTTTTTATGTATTGGTACTACTTTTGCATATTAAAGTCTGTCAGGAAATATTCCCTGGAGAAGGCATTAATTGAAAATGCAAGTCAAAGGCAGTTTTAATAAATAAGAACACTTTTTTTTTCTTCAGCAGAGCCATAGGTACCTCATCTATTCCACAGGAACTTTTACTTTTGAATTTTTTAATTACATTTATGATGTCTTCTTCAGAGATAGGTGTGAAAAACAGTGTGTTAGCATTCCAAGTGTTAGGTCTTTGGGATATGTGTGCAGGACTAATATTTGTCGCTCTGTGTTGATTTTGCAATTTTAGTGAGATGTGTGTGAAATAGTCTTTAAAACTATTAGATAGTTCCTTGCCATTTTCGATTTTGATACCATCAACTTTTAAGGAAAGGTTAAAATAAGGTTTCAATTCATTATTAATAATGTTACACATTGCTTTTGTTTTATTTGAGGAGGAGGCTATGTCTCCCCTTTTGTATTTCTGCTTTACTACTCCGAGTAACTTGTTATATAATTTTTCGTATTGCTTACAGTATAATCTTTGTTTTTCCCCTGGGTTAGTTCTTAGCATTTGACGCATTGTTTTTAACCTCTGTCATGAGACTGTCATACCTTCACTAATACATTTTATTTTCGAGTTACTGCTACATTTTACAGATTTGAGTGTAAAGGCATGATAAAATGACAAAGAAATATATCCATAAAACTGTTCCAGGCAATGTTTGGTTCAGTTAATGTATAAATGATGTTTGTACTGGAGAGGTTGTTCGTGGTTGTTGTAGAAAATTTTGTTTGCGGTTGTTTTGCAGTGTCCGCGGTTGTTCTGTAAACATCATCGCATTTTTCATCTACAAGTAGACTTTTAAAAAATGTAACATTTTCATCATCAATATCAGAATAAGCTAATCTCCAATTAGTTGCCCTCAAAATTAGAATTTGAGGGAAGCGTGCTGGGTCCTTTGTTATATACCATAATGGTAAATGACATGGGTTTGGGGATTAGGGGAAAAAATAAAGAAAAATTATTAAGAAGGGTGAAATAGAGTTTAAAGAAAATCACATTATGATTATGTTTGTCTATTTTGCAGATGGCGTAGTTATAGGAAAAGATTGGCTTTCTTTATTTTGACTACCTTTGAAAAATGATAAAATGTATAAACATGTAATTTACTGTATTGATTGCAGCTTACCGTTACCATCAGAATGCACAAGTAAACTTTATTTATTTGACTTAACATCTTGTCGACAGCAGGTTCATCAGAGAACGATAAACCAAGAACACAATGAAGGGAATACAAGGAAGGAATTGGTCAAATTGTCTTTATTGAGTCACGCCGGAAATTGAATGGAGTGAGTTCGAGAAACCATGGAAATTGCAGATCATGAAAGCTACATTCAGTATCTATTAAAAATATGAGAACTGATTTGGTTGCAGGCCTATATTCTTGTATTGATAAACAGCTGATTTCTGGTTTGTCACTGCAACTCTGCTGACTTGGGGAGAAAAAAATTGTAAGAGTGGAGTTTTTAAAAGGTGTAGTAGCCTTGTATTGGTTTACGAGATGATTTGCCATTATTAACAAATGAATTCCATTAACTCCTACACTGAAATAGCAAATCGGTATTTAGAAAAATACGCATCTGCAGTTTTATAAAAGTGCCTGTATTTACCTCTAACGAGTCCGCAAATTACAGGTTAGACCTTAAATTCACGGCACGTTAGTAATCGCAACCGCACTTGCAAAAATTAAACACACTGCAAACTTATGCAGATAACATATCCCTATACACACACTAATTGTGTGATATCTTTCACGAATGTATTGTCGGTATATACGAATACACTATAAAAACTGGACTTGCATGGCCCGGCTCCTACGCATTTTCATGCATTATTATTAGTTTTCGTTTGTCGCCGAATAAATCAAAAATAGATTATAGTTTTAAGGCGTGTTTACATGCCAAATTTACATTTCACAAACGCAAGAATAACACAAATCTAGAGAAAATTCAGAACAACTAGTGAGTTCATATAGCACTCGCAATGTAAACAATGTAAACAAAAGTTGTCTCTCTCCCGCATGGCTGCTTCACTTGTAACGCACTCGCAGACGACTTCAATAGCGTATTATATTCGATTTTAGTACCGTTAAAGTTTTATCAAATACTGAAAGGCTCCTATAGTCAGAAAATTATTTCCTGGAATATTTTCAAGGCAAATACATAGGGAATGGGAAGCAAATCAACAAAAACACCGTATACAGCACTTCCATTTAAATGTAAATAATTGATAACTTTGCATATTTAACGGCGAAATTTATATCTAGCTATTTGAGACAAGCACACTCACACTTTATGTATATTATCGTTTAGGTCAAAAACGGTTGTATGTTAATTTATGTCGATTTAAATACTCATCCAAATACACGTGAAAGATAGGCCAATACAATGTTTTTGACTACTGTTGGTCACGTGACCTTCTTTACAGGATAACAACCGTCTAACTCCGCGCTATAGACTGGCTCACTTGTTAAACACTGTACGGTATAGGACATAGCCACCCCTTGCTCTGTACCTCGGTCCGAGAACTAGATAGGTCTTTCTCTGTTTCCTCTTTCGCAGTTCCATTTCCCCTCCCCAGAAGAATCTAAGCAAGCGTGAACGGAAAGAGAAGCAAATAAGCGATGTTTGTAAATTAATTGCTAAAGAATTAGTGCTTTATTGTGTGTAGATGAAATTACTTCTTTTTTATACAGAAGTAAGATAAATGAATAGTGAAAATATCTTTATACTGTGTTAGCCACGCCTATGTTGTGTAATATAACACCAAATTACTTTTGACACTGATAGTAACGACCACAACAATATTATAATAGGCTGTGTTGCGAGAGACAACCAGGTGTAAAGTTAATTTTTCCAAGTCAGGCGTGTACAAACCCAACAAAAATTGTACCGACACACTGGATTTATTCGTACCAGAATTAGAAACATTTAAACAGAACTTTAGTTACAAAAATAACCTAATTTTAATATGATGCAACTAATGTCAAAAAGCTATATCCGTAGTATTAAATGAATATACTAGAAAAAAGCAGTTTTTCACTTCTTTATTGCGAGTGTGTGAAGCTGGACATTACATTAATGAGCGTTTTTCTATATTCTACTGTCGTAGCTATACTCGTATTAGTGCGGCTATCAGATGTATTTTCTTACAGATACGGGAATTTCCGTATATCTGGCAACATCGTATTTATAGTGCGAGTGAGTGGAAGGGTTTTACGACACCGCAACAGCGAGGTTTTGTAGTGCAGATGAGGATGAGGCAAGTTAAATGGACGACACAGGCATCCATGCCCTGACTGGGTTTCGAACCCGGAGCCCCTTGCACCGCAGACCGGCGTGCGACCGACTACGCAATTGGGGTCGGCACGAGAAAGTAAGAAAGAATGAAAGATCGCTGCACGGCCACAGGTCTGCCAACTGTCTCGTGCCGTGTGTCCTGCATTTCCCGACCGATTTCCGACACCTGCCACTATTGAACTAGGTAGGTCTGCGATTCCTACAGTTCAAGGCAGTGCTGAACAAGCGGAAACAAAGATACCGATAGACAGAGGATGCAGATAGATAAGAAGTAAACATGTTGCAATGTGGCAAGTCACGGATTAGGGAAACCTGAAAAAAGGGAGGGGGGGGGGGGAAGCTGCAGGGAGCGACGAACAACGGATTATCTGAGCATGCGCAGAGGCGCACCTGGCGTAGTTACTGCTACTGAGAGAATGACTGACCAATATCACAAGAGACTAGTTCTTTTATGTCACTGTGAACTATGCACCTTGTTCTTTTTCATGACCAGTTCCAAATGAATTGGTAGTTCGTGAACTACCCATTACTACTATACGCAACTCGTCACATCCCTATGTGGCGGATAAGCGATCCTCAGGCTCTGGAATGGCTGGGAATATTCCAATACCAGCCCACGGCCCAAATGGCCAGCTCAGTACAAGATGGTAAAGAATGGTGAAGTGCATCTGCTGGAGGTGGCCCAACAATCAAGGCGAGGAGGGGGGATCTCGAGATGCTGAAAAATGCGAAGTGTAGCAATCCTCACTGCTGGATTCTGCGAGCTGCCGACTGCGAATGCGTGATGAATGGATCGGAATGCATTGAACCTTGGAAGCGCCGCCAGTGTCATCTTTCAAACCTGAGCGATCGGCTCGCCACTGCTGGTAGGTCCCGGATGTCTCGCGTTTCCTAGACCTACGTACTATTTTGGAGGATAGGGAGGGGGTGCCTCCCACGATTGCTGGTCCCCGCCTTCAACCACGGATTGGATATCCTTGTATCAGCGGCTGGAAGATCAAAGATGAAGTAGTTGCCATGATTGAGCTGTCCGGTTTTCCGACGCACTCGACAAGAAGCAGGAGGGCCCTGCATCCACAGTTGCTGTCGGTACTGCATTGCTGGTTCACCAACACGGCAGTGTTGACAGTAGCATCAAACCAACATTAAGTCTTTCTTCCCGAACTAACAAATAACCTACTTTATCCAGTCCTAATCCAGTTAAAGGGAATTATTTTTATCCTTCGCCGACTGTCGCATAGATTTTCCATAGATTTGCTCATGACCCATTCGAAGGTGTATTTTATGCTGCAGTTTTGTGTAAGGCCGCTTTCATGTGCGGTTCACATTGTGACGGAAATTTGCTGATCTCTGGCAAAGTGACTTTAAACAAATAGACTTGCGGTTTTAAAAAATTTTATGATTGGGGCCAAGTGTTATGATCGAGAGGCCTTTTATTTGGCACCAAATGTATTACTGTTTGAGCAGGCCTTAACACTCTTGTCATTACAATTTTGTCCACGAGTTCTCTTTTTACGGCGGTACTGTACGCTGTTTCTAGATTTGATATCACCACTGCACAACCCAGTCTTGATGCGACTTCAATAATTTAGTGGAGTTTAGTGAGATCTTTGTTTGTCAGAATTCCTGATTCCTGTCTATCATCATGGTGTCTGCACTCAGTATTGACGTAAGTTTAGAGAATGTTTGTGATGTGTTATTGGAAATTAATTTGGCTAGGAATGTTGATCACATCTGGCTTATTCTGGCCTGGATTACATACCTGAGTCATAATGATATTTTACGCTGTTTGTACACCATGTCACGCTGTAAACTCAAGTGAAGGGTTGTAAGTTACTACTCTAAATGCAACACAAATAATTTTTGTAAACTTATTCTAGTCAGCGTCCTTAATTTTGGCCTTCTGAGAGCTTGAATATTGTATCATATTTTATAATTTTCTTATATGTGTTTCTGGGCACACCAACATATTATATTATGAAAGCAAGTTTATACTTAGATTTTATCTAATATTTTCATATTGAAAAATTAGTTGAGCTCTGTAAGCCATTGGTGATTCACATAACGATTATCACTGTATGAAAAATTTTGAGAGTACATAATAAATACATAATGTGTGAAAGGATTTCTGATATTTTGCATATTTATTAGGTTTATTTTTAGTGTATCCTGTTGTGTGTCATGTACATTTGTACCCTGAATGGTGCAATTCCATCATCAAGCATCTCCTGAATCTGTGTTTTTATTATCCGCGTCTAAATACCCCTGCGGGCTGGTGTGTACCAGCTTCTTATCTATGAGCAGAACCGCATGCTCGGCGACTGCAGTTCTTTTTAGTACGTCATTCCTGTCGTACACATCGTGCCACCCATTAAGAACATGCTGGAACGTGGCCTGGTACTCGGGTAGTGACCTGATTGTCAAACTCCTTTAATTGCACTTCGGGTAGGCTACCCGCCGGATACACGATCGTGTTTTGCTCTGTAAGTCATGGTATTTCTGAAATAGCCTCCTCGCGAATGCATGGTGCAACAATGACTGCGGTGCTGGTTTCTATGTCATGAACTTGAACTGTCACTACTGCCTGTCCTACAGCCGTACTACAATGCTCGTTCGTTGCCAGCTGAATTACGTGGCTTGTAAGCACAACATCCTGCTTGTGTACAAAGTGCGGTTGAACGAAGTTATGTGAGGCTGCTGTATCAATTAAGGCATGGTATAACTGACCATTAATGGAAACTAAGATGCGGATTAATGGTGCTTGACTGCTGCTAATTTGTTATATCAAAGTTTGTTGTGGGTTTAATTTAAAATCCTGAGTCCCAATTCTAGAGGGCGGGGGGTCAGAAGCATCTAGTCCCTTCACCCCTGCAACCCATTTCCCTGCTGTTTACGTTCTGCTGCTTATCTAATGTGTTCCATATGCGGGTTGTTTGGGCACTTGTTGTGCCAGTGGTATTGTAGGTTCGGGCAGTACCTTCACGGATATCGTGGTGGATAATCCAGGCTCCATTCCCATTGTATATTATTGGCATTATCTGCTGGACACCGGTTTGGTGGTTTCTGACCACTCAACCCCATGGCTCTGCTCCGCTTCTGGTCCTGAATGTACATTTTCTCATGCGACTGTCCACTAAAACTACGTGATTGTTGTGAAAAAGTTGGTGATGTGGTGGTATGGTGGTTTTTGTTTACATTCTCTTCCCACTGCTCATGCTGCCATTTTACTACACTTGCATCACAGCATGGTTGTTCATGCGTTCGTTCCAAATTGATTGCAGCATGAATTAAGTCTTCTAGTGTACCATTAAGCAGAGGCACGAGAGCTGCTCTAAATTCAGGCCTGGCTGTTTCTGCAACTACTTCGAGAACTTCGCGCTCTGGCAAATGTGGGTGGAAATGCTTAATGAGATAATTTTTTATGTGTGATGAAGGCTGTAAGTGACTCACCCAATTGTTGACCTTCTAGCATCAGCCTACTCTGGGCTTGTAAAGAGGTAAAGACCCCTTTAAACTTGCACTGGAACGAGCACCAGAACTCCTCCCACTGAAGTCCGTAATGATTGAGAGATGTTCACCAAGAGCGCACGTCTCCATGGAGTTGCACTGCGACACAATTAGCCCATTCATCACAGCTCACCCCATACCTGGTGAGACATGATACACAATCTTTCAGAAACGTTTCTTGATCCTCTATCGGTGTCCTGGCGAACGTGAGCAAAGTTAGAAACTTTGATAGTGTTTTGGCCGTGATTGGCCCTGGCAGATGTTGAGTTGTGTTGGGCTCTGCGATTTCATTCTGTGTCGCACTTTAATTTCCTTCTGGCTGCGGTGCTACTGTTCCCATGCAGTTTATCATTAATTGGGTTATAGGCAGTAAATTCAGGAAATTCTACGGTAATGTTGGCAGTACTGATGGGTAAACAGGTGTAGAAAACAGGTGAGGTAGTGGCAGGTAAAATGGTGTGAGCGGTTGGAATTAGTATGGTACTTGGTTTCGGGTAGGCTCAGGTGGCGAATGCATTGGCCATGTGCATGGCGGGAGCGCGTGACATCTCGGCTTCACGCTGCATCCCTTCCCATCTCTGTTGCCACACCACTCCTCCGCCTTACGTCACCCCACTCAACATGTGGTTACTGTCCCGTGCCACTATCACTTGTGAAAGATTGCTTTTAACATTTACTGCCACATCGCTTTCCCATTGTTCTAATAAGTCCAACACCAGATCACATGAGGTGTCTGCAGATGCGGATTGCATTCGTTTTACACCCTGCATTATCTGTATTGCTGTTGCATGAGGCCAACACTACAAGGTAACACATCGTGTAAGTGATGCGTGTGCAGTGATGCACCCGTCGCACGGTGCAGGGAGTGCCAAGTGCAAGTTAGGGCACAGAGTGTAAGGTGCATGGAATTGCAGCACCTGACACGTCTGTGCAGATAGAAATATGGCTTAATAAAACCTCTTAATGGCAGGTACTGTGGAACATTCCTGACGGAATATGTAGAAACTTACTCCCTAATGTAAACCCCATTCATTTTGAGTAATAAAAGCAAGTTGTTATTATGTTTCGTAATTTCGTCACATTTGTTTTCACCGTTAATGACATCCATTGCAAGTGTTATGTGTTTTGTTTTGTAGTTAAAATTACTTTTTGAAATTATTATATTTCACATTGAGCAGGTAAGATATTCTTTGATGCAAGGAAGAGAGTTATGTTGTGTACTGTAAGAAGTAATTCTCACTGGGCGTGCTCCCCACCTGGGCGTTGAAGGCACAAAGCCAGCCATGTTAGTAGCATCTGTGACTCGTGAAGGCAGGGCTATGTTGTGCACATCCAGTAGCATTCAACTTTGCAACCGACCATCTTCATTTCAATAGACTTTATTTTATATCAAAAACATTTTCTTTAGTTGCCGGAATGACTGCCCTCTCCCTTTTGGTTTTGCCCAGTGGGGCTTAATAACCACCATAAACCTTGTTGACTGTAAGTCGTTTTTGTCTGTGTAGCCATACTGGCAGGCAGAGTCCAGTGCAATGTAAGTTTTCTTGGACAGATAAGTTAATAAATGGCACTGAGATACATGTGTAACAGTAATTCAGCGTATTCTCATTTGTCTAACCTTAAGGATCTTTAGGGCATGGGCCCTCAGAATACCCGCAGGTTGTCTTTTTATTAATATTGCCAGTTCATAGTGTTTCGGCATGTGATCAGCCGATAGACCACCCGGTAGTACTAGTTAAACATATATAATGTGGTGTGGCACACACCAAGAGGTTGCTGAAAAGAAATTCAGTACAAGTAATTTTCTTAAAGTATCTACATGAGGAAAGCAGCGAATCAGTGTGGAGATTTTTACGCCCTGGGTGAATAGCCCATGGCTCAGAGAACAGAAGAGTAAGCTCTACCAACATTGATACTGCTGGGACAATGTCTGGCGCCCTGTTTAACTACATCAACCTCTTAACATCAACCTTCCCGCCAGCCAATTTCCCTTCACCAGTCCATGGTCTTGCCACATGGAATCATATTGTCAACATTCCATCACGCCGATTCCACGAATTTTATCCCACCAAAATGTGTTCTTTTTCCCAAGTTCGCATTTGTATATCCTTGTTCTAACCCATGAATATGCACAATGGAAGCAACTGTGAAGGAAGGAGCAAACAACAGCATCGTGATGCCTTCAAGATACCTAGGAGATGGCAGGAATCACGACACGTGGGTTTTTGAGGAAAGCGCGCGAAATACAGTAGATGGCCACCACTGCTGCGGAGTCGGTGAGCATCTGCTTAAGACGCAAAAATGTTAGCATGTGACATCACCCCATCCACCTCCCACTCTGTGCAGGACAGTGTAATTATTGATGGGGTGGTCCTACTCCACCCCTCAGTGCATGCGAGAGGGACAGCCATGGGAGGGGAAGGCACTTCCCCTCATCTGCCACGTCTTGCTCCGGTACGTGCATCTGCACTGCACACCACATGGACTTGTGTTTACAAACGTGTCGGACCCCATCCAGTGTAGTTCCCCAGCACTGCTGTGTCTGCAATGCTTGCGTCCGCTACAGCAAGACAAACTACAGCAATATGAACTTGGCACATCACACTGCCAATGCAGCCAAAAAACCCGACCAACCAGCCGTGCCCCGAACAACTGTGGAACCAGCAAGGACAATTTAACAGTGCAACCACCACAATAGTTGGACACAGTGGTGGAAATGCAAAACAGTTCGGGGATTCAAAATTTAACAGTGCCAATTTCAGGTCCAATAGAAATGGGAAGAGCAGCGACTCAAAATTATCACCCGAAAAATTACAACCATCAAAGTGAGTGCAGTAATTTATGGTACACAGGTCAGGGTATACCACAAATCCAGTGTATCCTGTGTCGGCAAACGTACCATGAATGTGTGTTTAAGTGCATCAGACACATCAACCGTATGTGGACAGACTTTTCAGTGCTTTGAATGTTACCATCGCGACAAACCAGCAAACATTTCAATAGCAAACAAAAATCTGTTACGGCCAATTACACTATCCACACCACGAGTACCATCACCAGTGTCACATTTGACACAGTAGGGCGAGAAGGACACAATGCATGCATTGGAACGCGCCAAGGCAGCCACAGCAGACCTGCCAAATGCGGGAAGGGAGCTGTCATGGCTCAGTGCACCACAACTCTCTGCTACGTCCACCTCGGCAGGATTAAACATCGCACCACGTGGCCAGACAGCCGAATCTATACCGGCCATGCCATGGCAGTGCGCCCCTGAGCGCAACAGTGGTTTAACTCGCCACACACAGCACAGTACTGCAGCAGGCAGCGGGACACTGGAGCAACCGTCGCATCTGCCTCATACCTGCAGGTATTGCCCAGTATCACGGTACCACTGGCACAGTGGAAGACATAACCGGTCGAGGGCAGTTCGTCAGGCCCTCAGTCACCAAGGACACGGTAACAGAGGCAGTAACACAGGTTAGTAGAAAAGAGACTATGATGCAAGAAATTTCGGCGTGTTTGTTCTGCACAAACCAAGTGCTCACCTATGGACCAACACCAACTGACCCAGCAACTACTGCTTGTGAAACAACCACATGTCATACCTCACTAGTACCTAGTGTGGACAGGAGTATGGTAAAATCAATATGTCGCTCTTGCGCAATGTCTGTGCAGCATGCGCAAGTGCAGTTACACAAACGCAGACGAAAACTTTCACAGAACCATAGCAGCAAACAGACACATCAACAATTGTGCAAGCTGGCTCGTTGCATCGCCCTGCCGATTTGGGAGTTCAATGTGACCGTATTAATCTGTAAACACTGCTCACGCCATATCACATAGGCACAATGCGCGTGCCCGCAAGTGAAGTCTATACAGATTCTGCTCACCGAGGCCAATCAGAGTGTGAGCAAGTAAAACTTTCAGGGTAAACATTGTCATTTAGCAAGTGTAAATAGTGTGTAACAGGTAAATTTCCAAATGTAAACAATGTGAAATTGTTCCTGTGAAACCTTTGAACACACTGCAAAGAAGCTCATTTCAAGATTCATTCACACCTGTGTGTTTTGGTTTGGCAATGCGTGTATAGAAAGCTATATGTGTTTGTTGACACTCGGCCCACTCATCGTTCGGTCACGCAGCAGGATGCGGGCGGCGAGTCACCTCCCCCCTCCTATCAGCTCGTGTACCCACATCAACACAGTTCGTCATGGTGCGACGGGCGGCGAAGCAAACCACTCACCCTCCACCCCTCTTCACTTCAATCGCTCGGGGCCACGGGTCCGAACCCTCGTCACCCATCACACCGAATGTCACAGTGTTGTGTGCGGGGATCGCGGCACCACCCAGACAGCAGCGCATTCGTCGTTCATCATTTCATCCAAAGGCAGGTCAGCAGAGGAAAACACCCGGACATCCCGGTTGTGAGCAGACAATAAGGAACGTGCACGGGAATTTTTTTTTGCCAGGACTAACATGTGACATGCGCCAGTTTATTAAGTGCTGCATTCCATGCAACCTCTTCAAGGTTAGGCAGTCGGATGGGAGGCAACAACAACAGCCCAGGACCCTCAGAAACTGTTCGAAACAGTTTGTTTGGACCTCATGGGGCCTTATTCTAGGACAGCAAAGGGAAAGCCCTTTATAGTGGTGGTAAAGGACATTTTCTCCCCGTGGGTTGAGGCCTACCCTGTCAGTTGTGCAAGAACAGCCAATATCGTACAAGTACTAAGTGATGACTTTTTCTCCAGATGGGGGTACCCGAAAAAACTTGTTGACTGGCAATGGGTCACAGTTGAGGGGACACAAGTGGAGAGATTTGTGTGCAAGGTGGAGAGTGAGGCAGTTAAAGACAGTGAATTACCACCCTAGGGCCAATCCAACAGAGAAGCATAATCAAAATTTAAAAGTGTAACTCCGCCTATGAGTAGGTGAACAAAATACCACGTGGGCAGACCACCTGTCCGCCGCCCTATTTATGCTATGCTGTCGAGTGAATGCTTCTAACAGAAAATCGCAGGCAGATGTCCTGCTGGGACATAAACTGCAACCGACAGGTGAGGCGCAGTGCCCAGAAATCGGACGAAGCAGCGAGATCCCAGGCAGTGACATGCTGCAAGGAAGACGTCAACAACAGATTCGAGATGACCGGTAGTACCAACAACAGTACACAGCACAATGGCTGCCGATTACCACACGGCCACCACCACCCGTCAGAGTAGTACAGCAAGTCTATGCATAGGCCCATTCGCAAATCCACCACCCGCAAAGACTTTTGTGCGAGGTTTGTGGCGAAGTGGAGTGGGCCGCACCGGGTCCTGGGAAGCCACAGTCGAACCACCTACCCAGTCCGGATGGGAAGAAGGAAAGTCCGGGTACATCGGGATGACACATGATCGGGACGATCATGAGGCTAAGGAGGTCGTACCCGATGTCCCACCGACCCACAACGGAAATGCTCCTGTCGAGCTCCGAGAAGTCGGCAGCGAAGGAACAGGTGGTGAGGCACCTCTTCCGAGAGAGCCTTTAGCGGATCCGCCATGTAGCGTGGAAATCGGCGACCCACTCCTGGCAGGCCTTGACGGTGTCACCATCAACGAGCAGCCCTGGGGGTGTAGCGAAGTGGAAGTTGCGGCAGCACCCCTGGCAAGTTATCCATCAACTGGGACAGAAAACCCGGAATCGGCCAGTGCAACTGCACCTTGCAGGGAGCTTCCGAAGGCTGGCCCGGATGTTGTTGATGGCGCAGCGACAGCGAGCGCTTCCATCACTCCATCAATGCAATCAATGGTGCCAGTACTTCTAGAGGAGCAACAGCAAGGGGACGCCATGATGCACGATATCGTGACACCAAGCACGAAGTAGAGAGAAGCCGTTTCGACAATACCTGCACCAGGTGACTACCCGGGTCCCTCTGCCATTAAGTCGACAGTGTCAGGGCAGCCTGTGGGTACAAGTACTGTGGGAGAATATATGTGCAATTTTGGCGAGCAGCAAGTAAGAGAGGAGTAATCTAGGGGGTCACATGCATCTGGCCATCGGACCCTAGGGGCTGTCTGTCTGGGTCACTCCCAGCGACGAAATATTGCAAGCGACAGTGACAGTGGAGACGAAGCAAGCGCAAGCGATGCAAGCAGTAGCATCGAGTCGGCCGGCTCGTTCTACCCCCACCGAACATGTAGAAGAGTGCAGCCTACACCATCATGCAGCACATACAGGGGCGTCCCGACGCCCTGTACTGCAACAAGACGGCGGCAACAGCATCAGCATCGGTCACCACAGACATGTGCAGCTCTGCAGGGACACCCGTACATGCTGCGAACAACGATGCAGGCAAGAAGACACATATGCTGCCAGTAGTGGCATCAGGCCTGCGAACAGTCTCTGCAGCGAGGGGCATTTGACATGTGCTGCATCTCTCACCTCATAGATGGCTCGCCTGGCCTTGCACCGAGGCCAACACTACAAGGGAACACACCGCGTAAGTGATGCGTGTGTAGTGATGTGCCTGTCGCACGGTGCAGGAGAGTGCCAAGTGCAAGTTAGGGCACAGAGTGTAAGGTGCAAGGGAGACCAGCACCGGGTACGTCAGTGCAGATAAAAACAGGGCCAAATAAAAGGACTTAATGATAGGTACTGTGGAACATTCCTGATAGAATATGTAGAAATTTACACCCTAGTGCAAACCCTATTCATATTGAATAATAAAAGCAAATGCTTTTATGTTTTGTATTTTCATCACATTTGTTTTCACCGTTCACATTAACAATTTGCAAGAGTTATGTGTTTTGTTTTATAGCTGAAAATGTCTTTTAAAATAATTATATTTCGCATTGAGCTGGTAACCTTTACCTCACTCAAGGGACAGAGTTATGTTGTGTACTGTAAGAAGTAGTTCCCACTTGGTGTGCTCCCCCCACCTGGGCGGCGAAGGCCCAAGCTGGATATGTTAGTAGTGTCTGAGGGCAAGCTGTGTCGTGCACGTCCGGTAGCATTCAACTTTGCAACCAACCATCTTCATTTCAATAGACTTTATTTTATATCAGAACCATTTTTTTTTTAGCCGCCAGAATGCCTGCCCTCTCCCCCTTGTGGTTTGCATCGCCCAGTGGGGCTTAATAACCACCGTAAACCTTGTTGAATGTAAGATGTTTTTGTCTGTGTAGCCCTACTGGCGGGCAGAGTCCAGTGCAATGTAAGTTTTCTTGGACGAAAAAGTTAATAAATGGCTCTGAGATACATGTGTAACAGTAATTCAGCATATTCTCATTTGTCTAACCATAAGGATCTTTAGGGCACGGGACCTCAGAATACCTTCTCTTTATCATGAAAGTGTTCAATGTTTAAATATGTCTTTCTATTAATATTGCAAGTTACTAGTATTTTGGCATGTGGTATTCCGATAGTCCGCCCGGTAGTACCAGTTAATTATAAGTAATGTGGTGTGGCACCCGCCGAGATGTTGCCGAAGAGGAATTTATATTCTTAAAGAATCTACATGAGGAATGCAGCGAATCAGTATGGAAATTTTTGCGCTCTGGGTGAACAGCCCGTGGCCCAGGGAACAGAAGAGTCAGCTCAACCAACATTGACACTGCTAGGACAATGTCTGGTGCCGTGGGTAACTACATCATCATTTTAACTTAAATCTTGCTGCCAGCCAATTTCCCTGCACCCATCCATGGTCCTGCCACACAGCATCGGAACGTGTTATTTGGAAATTATTCAGCCCAATTTTAACTTGCATTGTGGGGTATTGAATTTTCTGCATTGTTCCCCTGTCACTGTCTTGCCTTGTTCCGCGGATGTCACAGACATGGTTGTCAACAAAGCTGGTCTTGCAACTGCATTTGGCAAATATCGCAACTCTCATTCACTGATTGGTCACTGCCTGTCATAGGGCTCAAACAGTCCGGACACCACAGTGCCGGTGCGCTGTCAGTCATACCGCCAGCCATGCTTTGTTTGTAGCATAGTTGGCAGTAAGTTCCGAACTACATAAGATATAGTTGTCAAATGCATAACAAAGGCATCACTTAGGTTTTTTTCCTTACTAGCATGCTACTACTACAAGGCGCCCTAGGTGGCCACCATCTTGCAGCCTCACTGACCACCAAACATACACGAACCTTCAATGTTCGAACTTACATCCAGACAGCGTGAACCGTGTACCAAAACATCGATGTATGTATGCATGTATGTAATGAGATAACGCTCGCAATGAATACACAGTTATCGCTAGACAGCCGAGTCCCCACACATACGACAACAAATGGTAGAACGATAAACTTCCTATTACGAAATGAAGTATCCCCTACCTTAACTGGTGTAGCAGTGAATACTTGTAGGCCACGAGCACATCTCGTCATTGTCGACGTCTTTGTCACGATGTAACCTCGCTGGAAGCGGAGACCAATATCTGGTCCTGGCTCTCTTGTGCACTATAAATAGCGACCAAGTACCACATCCCCACCACCTCCCCCTTGACATTGTACTTACCGATATACCGTTTAAAGGAACCAGTGCATGAACCCTCAACCAACCTCGAGGTATCGCAGATTCGATTCGCGAAAAGGTGCATCGCACTGTGTGCTTTCTCACGTCGTCCGTTAGAGTGCACAAAAGGAAAAAAAAAAACCTACCATCCCCTACGTGCGTATTGCACAAGTGATGGATAGACAAGACCATACATCGTATGGTATTCGACAAAATCCATGTATAATAATAACAGGCAGGGATCAGGGAGGGGTCAGGGAGTGTCCAGGGAGTGGTCAGGGAGGGGTTAGGGAGAAGTCAGGGAGAGGTCACCCTGTCCTGTAATACGAGCCCCAAACACACACATGCATACAATGTAAATGATGCGAGGCCACTCTGGTCAAACAACCCACTTACGAACCGACTGAAACGAAACCATCGCCCACGACCAGACTGCGACCTACACACTCATGTACCGAAGCTTGTAATTATAGCCAGTCGTACCTCATATCGAACCTTCAATGTACAACAATCATACTCCAATCCACATGCACGTACTGAACCTTCAATGCTCACATGTAATCTGTCCCCCACCACCCCTCCGTCAATAACAACAACTGAGGACCGACCTGCACTTGTCGTGTATCTAGACTACAATGTACATAATATACTCAACCATCGACGATTCTAGACAACTGAGTACAATCGAATTAGATATGATGAGCAAGGAGATATCACACACATTGCAATTATGTATGTACCCTGTTTGTATAGCAGGGTCGCGACATGAACTCACTGGAAGCTCAGAGCACAATGATTGCTCTGTCTTTCCATGTATGGTATATATTACCAACCAAGAAGGTACATCACAACTACTTTGTGTCAAAATGCACATTACTTGAAAGTAACTATTGTATGTAGCCTGACGACGATGGTGAATGATCCTTGAAAAAAAAAAAGTTGTCAGTATCGAAGGTTCGATTCCCGTTGAGAGTGTATGTTGACATGTCTGTAAACAATCGTTCGTCGTCGGTCCTACTGGTCATGAAGACGAGTATGTAGCTACCATGACAGTCATACTCTGTCCCCTACCTGCACTCGTGTACCGAACCGTTGCAATTACAGATAGTCACACTCTGACGCCCTTACCTGCACTCATGTACCGATCGAACCATTTTACACTTACAGGAAGCCATACTCAGCCAGCCTTGCCCGAACCTTCAATGCATGTACCAATCATGTGCAATTACAAGCAGTCTACCCTTCCCGAACCTTTAATGCATGCACTTAGATGGTTTCCATCCAGCATTACATGTTCAACCATTCCAGTATGATAACTGTGATGATGTGTTTACCCATAGTAACAAGTCTCGAACCCAGGTCCCTACAGACAGCTGCTTGCTCTCCACAGTCGAGTTTCACCCACTAGAATGCACAAAAAGAAAAATAAATGGTCATAAACAAAACTACTAGTAACGAGCACATGTGAAATGTATGTTCATCACAAATACCAGCAGTCATAGGTCACACACAAACTCACACACACACAGTGACAAACCGAGACACGAACCTAGTAAGGAGGTATCACAACACACACACACGCATAACAAGTATGTATGTACTCTGCTCATATATGATGCAGAGCAGAGGTTTTACCTTAACAAGTGTAGCTGTTTCAGAAGACCTGCAGGTAACAAGCACATATCGTCAACTCACTGGAAACAATGACTGCCCTACATTTCTGTACATGCAATACATTACCGATTATATGTTCGCCAGCACCCAATCGTTCGTCGGAGGGGAAAGGAAGGTCCCACTGCCAAAAACATTACGAATAGACATCATCTACAAACCCTAACCATATGATGCTAGCGAAGTGTGTGTACCTTGCATGCACACAGCAGGAAGTGTTCGAAGGAAGAATAAGTTGATCGTGTACGAGTGTAAAGATGCCAACTTCACAACCAGCAGTCGAGATATCGCAAACTAACATGCTGTGTACGTAATTGTAGTCATACGCTGACCTACACTCATGTACTGAGCCTTTACAATTACAGATAATCATACTCTGTCGACCCTGCCTATGCTCGAACCTTCTATGCCAGTACCAAGTCTTTCAAAGTAACCACAGTCATACTCTTGCGACCCTGCAGCTGTTGCAAGTCACGAACTCAGGTCCCTACAGACACCTTCTTGCACACTCACTCCCCAGTCTCCGCTTCCTTGTTGGGGTGTTACCCATGTTAGATAAGGATGGCGTGTGTATGTAAAACGAGAGTATATACGCAATCACATGAGCTCTCTGGCTCATTCACAGTTAGCCAGTCGTTCGATCTCGGACAGACCTGAGAGTATATCATTTCAGGTCAGCAGTTTGTACCATAACTACGCCAAAAACTTGTCTTGAAACACAGTGAAAATGATGACATGTTGTTCTAGTGGTCAGAAGATTCTATCAGCTATTGTGGTATATGGAAAGTATAACTCACTTGCAGCACGCGACAAAGAAACCAAGCTAGCATACTTGCCTAAAGAATTCCTTCTGTCACATGCTCGACATGAAATACGGTATGTTTACAAATATCTAGCGGCATATCTACAACAGGATGAAACATACGCGACTGTTTCCCAGTGTATAGAATGTGTGCAAGGATGTACTGCTGTTATGGGCACACAATATTCCAGAGGGTGGTGTAATGCACATCAGAAGAGTGTTGAAGGAGCATCCAACACTGATTCCTTAACTTTGGAACTCATGAAGGACAGAGAGAGATGTGTACCTGGAGCAGCTGACAAGGACGTCGTCATTGTTCCGATGCAGGTTCGGCTGGCAGTCACCATCAAGCTTGTAGTTCTGTCTCTGAGAACCCTTGGATTAGTTAGTGGTAAAGATGTTCTGGCAGGGTGCGTTCTCGCAGTTCCTCCTCCTGGCTGTGGTTGGCGATAGACATGAATCTCACAGTAGCAATTAAACTACCAATATGATGGTTTTATTATAGAGTTGGCCAGCTCAGTTGTCATCCAGATGTCGAAGAGTGAACATCGACTGTGGATAACATGGTCTTATTCATAGATGGAACAGGAAAGTTATTCGTGTCGATACTGTTAAAAGGTATTTTCTAACAAAAACATCTACAGACAACACGAAGCTGGTTGTTACCAGAATGTAGGTCATAATTTGTTCTGATGTGAAAAGTGAACATCTCAATTTGGTCGTCGAAGTCACTTGAAAAGACATTGTGCGACATGTAAGGGTCACGCTGCACCACCTGTCAAGCGGTTTCTGAAGATATTACCAGTCCAGTGTAAGGGTTCACATCCGCACATAATACGACCTACATTCTGGTAACAACCAGCTTCGTGTTGTCTGTAGATGTTTTTGTTAGAAAATACCTTTTAACAGTATCGACACGAATAACTTTCCTGTTCCATCGATGAATAAGACCATGTTATCCACAGCCGATGTTCACGCTTCGACGTCTTGATGACAACTGAGCTGGCCAACTCTATACTAAAACCATCATATTGGTAGTTTAACTGCTACTGTGAGATTCATGTCTATCGCCAACCACAGCCAGGAGGAGGAATTGCGAGAACGCACCCTGCCAGAACATCTCTACCACTACACTACACCAAGGGCTATCCACAGCTTAAGACCATAGTAGTAGCACATTCGGACATGACTGACCTAGCCTGCACTCATGTACCAAGCCTCGATTGCTCACAATTACAGATAGCCATACTTCATCTCCGGCCTGCACTCTTATACCGACTTCATAGTTACAGATGGTCTCTCTCCAACATACACATGTATACCGTGCTATAATTACAGGTAGAATGTGCATCACGTTCCACTCCAATGTGTGCTATGAAAATTTAACAAATCAATATAGAATAAGATCTTAGTATATTAATTTTATCGTTCACCATCCTGTAGTATTACCATATAAGATAGAGAGTCATGAAAACAAGGTTAAAACGAATAAAGTGATGTTAATGTAGTGAAAATTAAGAAATTCCAATTTATGACCTTTTGAATGGCAATAATCAAATTCAAATAAATGCCGAGACCTTTTATATAAATGTTTGCTTCCAAAATTGGTTTGTATAATATATGTATATTTATAAAACTTCTACTTTTATTTTCAATTCGACACGCAATGTAATTGATTATATTTTGTTTCGTGTTATGCAGACTAATGCTTATTGTAAATTACTCATTGACGTGGTGCCATGGAGCCTCAGTGGGTAGACACAGGATTTAAGGAGCGGTGAAATTTTTAAGGTTATATTACCCGGGGCACCAGATCTCGCTGGACGATGTCGTGTGAGTCGGTAGAGATGAGGTTTCTTCCATAATCGTTCGGCCGACGACCAGTGTTATCCTGGAGTGCTGCTCCTTATAATTTCGCCGTACAATTATGCCAAGTGTGTAGTGCACAATGGCCCTGTTCGGGTCAGCTCACACACCCATGTTACATAATGTTGCGGCTTACAAAAGTTCGCCGATTAAGTTGACAGTGACTTATCGGCTAGTCACACGCCTACATTTGCACACACGATACTTGCACATTAACGCCTAAAGATGATACATATTAATACACTGGGTGAAAATGGTTCGGGTATTCTAAGGAATCGTACCTTGAAGAGCCCGAAGGCCACGAAATAATGTCCACATGAACTGTTTTCAATGCATTAATTATGCCGTTTATTTACCAAGGTACTCAGGCCCACACATTACATATATAATTACACTTCACGGCTTTAACCTGCTAGTGAGGTAACACTGTAAAAATGGTGCGAAGCCGATAAAAATTAATTGCAAGGTTTTAAGCTTCCCCAGGCTCTTCTCACATCATCACGGTTCACCCGGACCAATCTCCTGCCCACTTGGACCAGGTAGGTGATTGGTTGGATACTTCGCACCACCTTGTGCGGGCCGCTCCATCTTGCTGCCAGCCCCACACGAAAGTTATTCATCGCCGTGGATTGTGGGTGCGTTCGCAGATAAACCTGTTGCCCTGCTATCAGTGCCGGTGGTGGTCTCGTCGTTGCCGAGACCCACCCCGCGGCGTACTGCTGTTGGTGGCATAGTTGTTCATGTCGCTCTCAGCATCTCCTTTCCCGCTGTCCTTCTCTACTCTCTGCACTGCTACACGTCGGTTCTTGTGGGCATTGCTCTTCACCCGGCAGGGCCAGGTTATGGCCTTGCAGGTCCTGGGAGGATGTTTGTCCCATGGCCTCGTTAACACACCGGCAAAGGGTGAAGAGTGCAGCGGGCAGGTTTGAGCCCATGTATTGTGCTGCTCACCCACATGGAGCCACAGTTGTACTTTGAACTTCTGGTTATGGCACTCCGTGGGGTTCACGTGGGGATGGTACATCACCGTATTCAGATGGTACATCCCCAACCGGGTGCACTTCTCCTGCCAGCTCCTGCCAGTGAATTGTGTGCCGTTGTCAATGAGCAGTTGTTTCGGGTATCCTCGCTGCACAAAATATTCTTGCTCCAACACCTTGAAAATGTTTTGCAGACACGCACCACTGAGTGGGTAAGCATCCACCCTGCGCGAGAAGTTATCCGTGACCACCAGGATAAACTTCTTGCCATATGTTATGCCCAGATAAGATTCCATTAAGTTGAGACTCACAGTCTCGAACGATCGTGTAGGATATCGTAGCAGTTGTTGTTGCCTTCTATCTGCTCTATGTGATTTAATCCTCTGACACGTCCCACATCTTTGCATGTAGTCATGCGTGTCACGCGACACTCCCGGCCAGTAAAATTTCTCGCATATATTTCTAACTGTATGTGTTGTTTCCGGGTGTCCTGCAGTCTCACTTGTGTGTGTGTGTGTGTTAGCACGAGTGTCCTCTTACTCACCGGTACAAATAACATTCATTTCGTCTGATCTTGTGTGGAACAAGTTTCCAATCGGCCATCCACCACGCGCCAATTCTCCACTTGCTGCGTCTCACACTTTGCCTTCACTTCATTTGTAAACAAACATATTTGCTGTGCTGTCACTACCTCTCTCCATGCGCCACTCATAAGTACATCACCCTCTATTGTGCTCATTGCATTTACATATAACTCGTGTAGGAGATCCTGGCTAATTGGAGGTAGGACGTCGTCCCATTCCATGTTGTCATTCACGATCGTGCTGCTCCGGTTGTCTTATGACAATTGGTCTGCCAGCTGATTTTCTTTTCCAGTGATATGCTCCACCATGTCATATGGTTGGAGGAGCAGCGCCCACCAGGTTAACTTGCTCCTGGCTTCTTTGGTGTTGTGGAGCCATGCAAGATAATGGTTGTCGGTGCGAAGGACAAACTGCCTGTACTCCAGGTAGGCGCGGTACTTCTTCCTGGCCACACTACCGCGAGACACTCACGCTCATTCACATCATATTTCCGCTCTGCTGCTCCCAACTTAGCACAATCGAAGTCTATCACATGTCGAGTGTTGGTCTCTCCACACTGGTCGATGGGAGCTCCAAGTCCCTCTTGGCTTGTGTCTGTTTGTAGGTATAATTGCCAGCTCGTATCATACCTTGCTAATATCGGACAAGAGAGGAAAATGTTCTTAATTTCTTGGAATGCACACTCCTCTTTCTCGTCCCACACAAACCTGTGCTGTGGTGAGAGTAAATCAGTAAGTGGTGCAGTTACTACGGCGAATCGCTCAATGAACTCACACAGCCAATTCACAAGCCCGAATAACTTGCGGACTGGTTTGCGGGTCTTCAGCACGGGGTAGTTGTCGATCACGTGTAGCTGTTCTTGGTTCCGCAGGTTCCCGTTTTTCTGTACTACATGCCATAGGAATTCCAAGCTGCTCTTACCTAGGTGGCATTTATTCACCACACAGGTGAGTCTGTTAATTTACAGTCGTTCGAGGACCATGGACAGGTGGTGCACATGGTCTTCCCAACTATTCGACTAGACCACGACATGGTCCAAGTGCGTTAACGTGCACTCACCAATCAGTCCATCCAGGACTCGATCGATCATGGACTGAAACGTGTCAGGCACACATTTAAGCCCGAATAGCATCATGCAGAACTGATAGTGCCTCCCATCTGGTGTGTTGAATGCTGTTTTCTCCCTGTCCTCTTGCTTGACAGGCACCTGCCAGTACGCGCTGTGCAGGTCCAACAACATAATAATCTTAGCATTTCCCAAGGAACGCAACGCGTCTCTCGCACTCATGTAAAGTGGTAAAGCACTGTGGGTCACCTGATGAATGGAGCGTAAGTCCACACAGAACCTCGAGTTGCCGTCTTTCTTTAGCGCGAGTGTGATTTTGGAGTTGTAGCGTCTCCTAGTCAGCCCTGTGGTGCCATTCTCCAACATTTCTGTCACCTGTTCTCGTATGATTCTGGCCTGGTGGGGTAGGTAGCTTCTTGGTGCATCATAAATCGGCTCATCTTGCGTCAGCTTGATTTCGTGCTCTGCTACAGTCGTGCGTCTAAGTGCATCATGTTCTGCGAAAACTTCGCGATGCTCGCTCAGAAGTCGCTGTAATGCCGCCTGGGGCTGTGGCGGGACTTCGTGGTCGAAATCACTGAGTTTGACAGGTGATAATTGCTCAGGTTTCTTCTGATAGATGGTATACACAGTAAGTCTCTCGGTGGAATCAAAATGGATCCTCCTGACAGCAGGTTCCACAATGGTGTTTTGTTCCTGCATCCATGGTACACCTTTTATTGCATCTTCTCTAATCTCGTCAGTGATCAATACTGTTGTGATAGTTTCCTAGACACGTACCTGCAATGTCACAGTCGCCTGTATCTCCACACTGTGACTGTGATGCCCTGTTGCTAGTCTGATGATGTGATTCGTGGGTGTGACTTCCTTTGCATTTACAAATCTTTTCCAAACGAAATTATGCGAAGCAGCCGTGTCGATATGTGTATGACATAGTTGCCCATTCTGGTGGGCTTGAATTCTGATAAATAATGCACGTTATTGCAGATTATATGCATGAAGGTTTGCTGCGGGGTTGTATCCATGTGCTTCTCTCTAACTAGGATATCGATGGCATCTGGCCACCTTACCCCCACCGGCCGTTTTCCTGATTGCTTCTCGCCGGGCAGCGATAACTGCCCAGGTGAGGGTTGTTAGGGCACCTACTCTACCAGTGGTACACTTCCGCTAGTTGACAGTAACGACACGGAGTTTGGAGTAGGTAGTCCCCTCCCTCTCTGCCATTAGGTCTTCCCTTGTCAGGTCGTATCGCTGAACGGGGTTATCGTGGCAGAGTGTATTCTCCCTTGTGTTGTTCCCTGGTCCCATCGTTCTGTCTCTTTGCTGATCTCCTCCCATTCTTGTTTGCTAGTAGAATTGTTCACATTGTTGTATATGGTCACCGTTCCACAACTCATGCTTCCCTCGGGTAGCATTTGACTTGCGGCACACTTGACGTGAGTTCTGTTCCAGTATAACAGCTGCTCTCAACACCTCCTCGACGTCGCTGTTATTGAACGGCAACAAAGATGCACGGTATTCCGGGAACACTGTTTCTGTGACGATTTCCAATATTTCCCATGTCGGTAAGTGAGGTTGACACCATCGAACTTGCTGCACCTTTTGCGTGATAAACGTCGGCAGTTGATGGTCGTGTTGTTGCTCTTGCCAAAGCAGTTAAATCTGGGCTTGTAACAACGTAAAAGTGTTTCTGTATCTGCATTGGGACGATTTCATGAATTCGACCCAGTTTAGGCCGTAGTAGTTAATTGCAGTTTACCATTTTTGCTGCCCCTCCAGTGAGTTGGTTCGCGATGCAGCTCAACCACTCATCTTCGCATACACCATACCTTTGGAGTCGTGCCGTACACTTCTCCACAAACGCCTTCGGATCCTCATTTGCAGTTCCAGTAAAAGTTGGAAGGTTTTAGAACTTCGTGGACGGTCGTTTTCTGTCGATTTTCCGGGTTTGTTTCTAACTTAATTTTCACTTCAGGCCTCTTTTCAGTTACCGGTTGCCAATTTTGTGTTGAGTTCTGTCCATTGCTGTACCCTTGGAAATTTACTGTGATTGCAGTTGGAAAAGGAGTTGTCAACATGGGTGGTTCATACAGATGCTGTTGGTAGTAGGCAGGGAACGGGGTTAGATATGGCGTGAATGGTTTCATTGGTAGGGGAATCGTGGACAAGGTTGGGATAGGCAGGGCTGACTGAATCTCTGTTGTACTATTTATGTCGGCGACCACACACGTCGAGGTGATGTGTGTTGAGCGCGGGTCCTAACTCTCTCCTCTCTCTTGCAGTCCACGTGCTCTTGCTTGCCCAGTGTTGCCACTTCTCCGCTATTTGTCGCACGCCCTTCCTGTGTATCCTCTTTGCTACTGGTTGGTACTGTGATTTCCTCGTTCGGCTGCTCCAAAATACTGTATAGCAGATCTCCTACATATACTTATTCCAGTTACTTGCAGATGGTCGTGGACCAAAGTTCTGGTTGCAACTGTCACAGGTAAATTTCATTTCCGACTGCATGCTGATCTCCGTTGTGCTAAGACACTCTTGGTAAAAAGTCGTGTGGCACTGCCCACATTTGAGTAGCAGGGTCCCTTGCCCGACGCACAAAAGATTTTAACACCAACTGGTGTGTGCCGAATTTCGATTAGGTTCTATAATTATGGTGGGTTGTTTCGAATGTTCCATTATTTCCTTCACAATTTGTACTTCGAGCGGTTGATCTCGGCACTGTTGATTGATGGGCTAGTCTTACTCTTACAATGGCAGTAGGTTGTACCGAGTTCATATTTGGTGATGAGATTGGTCGGCATCTCTCGCAAACAATGCAGGCAGAGATGCGCCGATGCATTCTCGTCTGACCGGCCAGCCATTGTGTGTTCTACTTGATAACACACCCCCGAGCGTGGAAGCGCGGATGTGAAAGTGCAGATGCAGAAGCACGGATCTGGAAGCGCGAACATGGAAGTTCTGCATTATGCGAATGCGGAAGCGCGGCACGGAAGTTGAGCGAAGGTGATTACGGCAGACCTCCAAGGTGCGGTGTAGTTCAGGGGTCAATGGACGGCGTGGGCGCACAGCTGACCACTAGCATGTGGTGAGCGAATAGTGCAGGAGAGAGTAAGTGGTTTAGTCTCCTTTCTCCTCCATTTGTTTCCTCTCCTCCTTCTTGGCACATGGTGGTGCACGGGCTGTAATGTCATGTGGCGGAGGGGTAGCGCGGGTATGCTCACCATAGTCTTTGTTCCTATTCGTCGGTGACAGGGTGTCTTGCTGGTGACGTCACATCTGCTGCCTCAAGATGGCCACCTCACAACCCTTGTTCGCCCTCGCCAGAGCAATGGCGAGTGCTTTGTTGTTTTGGCACACTTTTGAAGCTGACCACATGCAACTTTTTCTGGTGTCGTGTAAGCATCCTGAAGATGTCGCGATGCTGTCTCTTGCTGTTCCAGTCGCCAAGTTGACCATGCAGCTCCCTCATTGCGGATAAATTTAGGAATTTAAATTCTGGTATACGGTGCTCTCCAGGATTAGCATCTAAGTTGGGTGCCATTTTTACGTGGCACCATGGTGCCTTAGTGGGCAGAGGCAGGATTTAAGGAGCTGTGAAATTTTGAATGTTATTTTACCCGGGGCGCCAGACATCGTTGGACGATGTCATGTTGATTTGGTATAGACTAAGTTTCCTCCAGGGTCGTTCGGCCGACGACCAATGCTATCCTGGACTGCTACACCTTATAAATGCGACATAAAATTATTCCAAATGTGTAGTGCACAGTAGCCTGTTAGGGTCAGCTCACACACCCATGTTACGTAATATTGCAGCATACAAAAGCTCACCGATTAAGTTGGTGCAATAACTTGTCGGCTAGTCACATGCCTACATTTACATACATGATACTTGCACATTAACACCTAAAGAAAATACATAATGATACACTGGGTGAAAAAGTTGCCGGTATTCTAAGGGCCTGTGTACTGAACAGCCCGAAGGCCACGATATACTGTCCACATAAACAGTTTTCAAACCATAAGTTATGCCATCTATTTACCAAGGCTCTCAGGCATATACTTTACATATATAATCACATTTCACGGCTTTAACCTGCCGGTGAAGTAACACTGTAAAAATGGCGCAAAGATGATAAAAATTAATTGCAAGGTTTTAAGCTTCTCCAGGCAATGCAAGCACTGTCGAAAAGGGGGGAGGGGTAGTGTCTCGGGAAGCTATAGAACAACGGTTCTGGTGAATTAAAAACTATCGAAATTGAATGATTGAAAAATAAAAGTTGAAGGCTGCCCGAGTGCACGAAACCTGAGCCGCAGTAAAAACAACCACACCCCTCGAGATGCTCGTAGCTGACTGACTTGCATGCCATCGTCCACAACAATATTTAGGTCGTAATAATTTAATGGAAACGTTATTTTAACATATGCGTACAGGCTAGCACGAACCTGTCTGTTCAGATCTTCACAGAGATACTTGAATGTTATTTAGACAAGCATTTGCATTTAATTTGATTGTGCGCAATGCCTACTAGACAAATTATTATAAACACTTTTTCTTTTAATTTGCAAAATATTGGATTGCGTATGTAAATACAAAACAATGTACTAACTCTAGTGAAGAACTTATACACAGAAAAATTTACAATCGGTAAGTTTGGCACAGCTATCAGTGCGAATTTTTGTTAGCTTACATTAAAACAAGTAATAGTCTTACCTAACTTATTAATTAATTTCGAATTAATTGTTATAATTTTTTTTTTCAACCTTTGCAAGTCAAATCTATATCTGACTGTTAGTGTTTTGCACGTATGCGGATGACAACAAGGGATATATTAAATAAGGAAACATTTCTGCAGCAGTTTGTATGTGAAATCACACATTTCCAGCTGTAAAATTACTTTCAATAAAAGATAAAATATAAGGTTACATTTAGTTTATTTTCCTTTTTTAGTATGCGCCTAAATATGTGTAGTTTACATTAGTAAAAGTTTTCATTGTTTTATTACAACTAACAAAAAAATAAGTATTAAATTTATATAGCGTACATTTATAGAGATAAATTTGTTCTAGCACGTCTGGTCAATTTTCCAAGTTTAAATCTCGGCATTTGAATACACAGCCAAAATAAAGTTTTTTTTTTTTTACTTATAACTGTGAGAAAGAGGTTTTCTTTCAAAGATAAAAAATCCAATGACTGATTTTTTTTCGAACTGCTTTCAGAATTAGGCACATTAAGCATTGTGTTTCATTCAATTTTTGAAAAGAAACATGCTCCAAAAGTAACTGTGTATTTTTACCATAATAACTCGTGAAATTTGACCGTTGTGTAGCAGAGCTGATAAATGTAAATTTTGCTTTATTCAACAAGGAAGAAGCTAGTGGTCCACGCGACAGCTAAGGTTGGCATGTCTACAGTACATCAGAATAGCACACAATAATAATAGCTAGTAAATGGCTACTATTAGTAAATAGAAAATTCGACACCAGGATTCAAACGGTTCATAAATCAGTCCTCAATTTTCATTAATAATTTCTAATTTACTGAAAAATTTACAGATTCGTTTGGGGACAAGCAGGACGTATTATTTATCTGCGTTGCTGTCGCGATTCGGGCAGTTATTTATTTGAAATACCAACCATAGAAGGCTCATGTTCCCTTAGCAGATCCGAAAAGAAAGAAGTGATCAATAACATTCAATCAAAGAAAATGTCATTGACAGCTGGCCTCTGGGCTTCAAAAAACGTACATTCAACTATGAAGTCTAGCCCAAAAGTCTTTGAACCAAGGAGTTGTTGAGGTTTGTATTTCCTTCTAAAAAAAAACCCATTTGCTACAAAACTAATGTGTAATCCTGCTTTAAATTAAAAGTTCCCTTCACAGGTAAACCATGAAACATACCCTATATACACATTAAAATAGAATAACGATATTGCTGTTACTTGTCCTGATTTTCTATGTCCCTCAAAGTAACATAATGTTCATAGTAAACACAACTGCACTAAAATGTACTTAGTTTCAAGACAGTTTTTTCTGCACCGCTTATTTCCATTACATCCAGTAATGAGTAGATTACCACAGCCCAACTGCAGTAGGTGTGTGTGTGTGTGTGTGTGTGTGTGTGTGTGTGTGTGTGTGTGTGTGTATATATATATATATATATATATATATATATATATATATATATATATATATATATATATATATATATATATAACGATCAATAGCATCTTAAAATAAAGGAAAAATTTAATTTACACTATAACACTGAAACTGGTTTTATAAAATGGTTCAACATTTTTAAAAATACTCACGAAAGTGATAACGAAAAAGGCTTCAAAATATAATCCTTTTATACTCAACAGAGAACAGAAAGTATTTTTATATAAATTAATAAAAAATTCAGTTTACGGAAAAAGAATGGAAATCATAAGTGTGTTTATATATAAAATTAATAAATAATGTTAGAAGTAAACTTAATTTTAAATAAAGTTACTAATTTGAGTGAAAAACGTGAAACTATTTTTCTAAATAACACAAAGTAAAATTTATACTGCAATATAGTCAATTTTGAAAATTCGAAAAGAATTAATGTATATAACGATTATTATAAATTCATGAAAATAACATATATAACAGAGGTCCTAAGTTACTGTTTTTAAAAATATAATATTAAAATTGAATATTTTAAATTACATATGAAAAAGTAAATAATGTAGTTTGTACTAGTTGTTATTTGAAAGATAATATATCGAGTATGCCACAAAGCAACAAAACAATAATAGGTAAGATGAAATATGAATGTAATAGTATAATTATGACTGAATTAGTTGATTAGGATTAAACACATTGGTAGTTTAAGTGGACAATTCAAAAGGAGTTAAAATGTTAGTTGTTAAAAATTTAATAATATTTAATTTGGTCTAAAAATATATTTCGGAAAAAGGAAAATTAGAATTATTATTTAAATATGATTTTACAAACCTGAGGTATGTAAATTTCAAATGAATAAAATAGCTTTAAAAAATGAAAATGATAAACATGTAATTTTAGAAAATAAATTTGGCACAGTATTATAAGAACACCACGACATTTAAAATATACTATTAAAATTATATATATATATATATATATATATATATATATATATATATATATATATATATACACATACATACATACATACATATAACATATGTAATTAGAATGCTTTATTCCACAATAATAAACTACCAAAACCAATTTCAATATTTTAAGTTAAATAATGTTTTGTACCATATTCCTGTGTGTGTGTGTGTGTATAAAATTTGCACATTTTAAATATGTTTTTGATTTAGATTGTTGCAATGGTTGGGATTATGTATATACCCAGGAATATGGTACAAATAATTATTTAACTCAAAATTTTAAAATAGTTATTGGGAGTTTATTATTATTGAATAAAACATTCTTATTTGATATGTTATTATATGTGTCTCAATTTAAATTTAAAAACAATAAACAAACTTATCAGAATTTAATCAATATCAATACTATGCAGTTTAATTCTATTGAATATTTACATTTAACAGTACTTGGACACTACTCTGATCTTGAATCATATCTTTGAACCACCATATTTGGCGTCTCAAAATGAAGTTCATTCCCATCTTCAGTCATCCTCTGAACTCGAATGGCGTAACAGTATTCTGTGAAGATCTTAGATAGAGTTCGGACATAATCTCGGATAAAACAATGAACTTCAATGTTGCAACCGGCCTTCGGCCAGGCATTTTTCCCTCGTCTTGAAGACACAGTAATATGAATTCGGTTGCGTTTATGACACTCGCTGCCTGAGCGTCACCCTGACAGGCCTGGTGCGTCTCCTGAGGGTGCGAAACCGACGAAGTGTTTTTGATTAGGCTACTTGCTGGTTGAGAGGTGCACTTACAGGGTAAGAGCGGCTAGTGAGAGCACATTACCCTCGACATTTTTATTATAGCAATTGTACTCTCGCGCTCAACAAGTTGGCCGGATTGGTCCGGTTTCCACGCAAGAAGAGGACCAGATAAGGCGTCGTCGGGAGTCATAAAGGTGACAAATAAGAGCGAATCTCGGAGAGAACCGACTTTCGGTTTTGAACAACCATTAGGAGAAATGTGTGTATCATTCCTAACTTCCACCGCGTAAAGGAATCTTAAAATTTTGAATTAATTACAGACAAAGTGGCAGTATAGGTGTGCATGTCTAACCAAAAACTAGAATCCAGTAACATAAAGGCAGGCAAACATTACATTTCCGGAAATAAAGTGGAGTACCAATGATTTCCTGCCTGAAAGTAGTTTTTCAAGTAGGTGACATTGCCCTCAAAATTCAACAGGCAACTGTAGTTTGTTACAGACACACGAAATAATATGCGCCATAGAGCACCACAGAGCAAAGGCGGAGTCTTTAACACAAGTGTTGTGGGAACTTTATTACTTTTATGGTAATATGTAATATATTTTAATCTGTTTCCAACGCATGTTTCATTTGAGAGAATTTGTTCATTTCGAAATGTTTCTTCATATCTATTTTTGATGTTTCTTTTCTATACAAAAACGTAAGTAGCTGACTAAACAGTTATCAGTGAGCTTACACTAATCCGTTAAACGACCTTCATTTACACCCCCTGCACTGTTCGACTCTCAAGACCTCGCTGTTAAGAGCGGCCCAAATCTCTCCACTCCACTCCGCTCCCTCGGTAATAAACATAAGTTGTAGGAGTATTTTGTATATGCCAGCCGGATAATGATAAGCGAGGGCACTCACATTTAACTTAAAATAATAGTATTCGCGATGCAAGTTATTATTAAATTAACTCATAATTCATATTTTATTTAATGCATATTTCATTTCGCTAACTATAAACTGATAATAATAGCTACGCTTATATAAATATGCATTTTGTAACAGAATTTTGTAATAAATTATGTTAGTTTTATTTTTCCATACAACTGCTATTTTTGATAGGGCAGTTTTATTTATTAAATAATAATTATTCACACCTTTATTTATGACTGTGTACTAATTTCACATCTCTTTAACAAATTTTTGAATAAAAACTAATATATTTCAAAATTGTTTGTAAAAATTATTTGTTTTATTTGTATCTATCAATATAAACTTTAGTACTCATAAAATTATTTTTATGTGTGTAGCAAGTTGGTTTTATTCATTGACAATAGTCAATAAAACGACCTTTGGCTTCCAAAACTTGATGTGCAGGAACAAGTTACAGTTTTGTAGCCATCAATGAAATGAGATAAAAATAAAGCAGTATTTCGTTGAATTTCTGAGCTCACAAGTGGTATTTAAATTCATAAAAAGATTAATTCTAAACCCAGGCCGAGAGCCGAAATGCAGAACATTTTCTTCCTAATTCTTGCAAGCAGACTCCCATTGAAACCACAGTTATTATCCAGCCAGGAGGAGCCTGCAGATCAAGATTCAGTTATCCCTCCCTCCCTGTTCCATCACCAACAAAGGATACGAAAAAGAATCCAGTTTTTATAAAAATTTAACCCTAGACATGTACAATTCATATGGCTCCCATCAGGCAACAGAGGAAGCTTTTGCCTAAACTCACCATGTTCGTGGTAGCATTTAGTGCGACTGACCACCGTCATAATGCTCTACACTTGTAACTCACCCCCATGGCATTTAAAAGGACATGATTAAAAATTCCCGATGATTTATTATGAAAGTTATAGTCATAGCACAGTAATTGATTTGCCTTACATTTCCCACAAAATTGAAATTCTAATATAAATAATATCAATATGTTTACACGGTTTATCCGCGAATTTTCGCGGTTATCGGTAGCAAATAATGTAAAATTAGTGGATTGGTGCTCGTGGTTACTCTGCGTTTGTAAACGCTCTGCAAACAGATTGTTACTGTTTACCAAATTTGGTTACAGTATTCAGAAGGTGCGTAATTCTGTTTGGTAATGGGAAGTTATTTTATATTTGTCACTGTGTTCGTGTTTATTTTCGTACAGTTCAATGTTTCAGTGCTTAGCGTGTTTTTTTTTGTGTTGTGCATAATTTATTTATTATTGTCATTAAATTAATTGTATACCTGAAGTCGGAAATGATTACTTCTTTCCACCATCGGTATAACGGCACCAACAAATTGACGAATATCCGCCTCTACATACAAATAGTCCATTATGTCTCTACATTCCGTTTCTATTTTTGACCGAGCGAGAGTAATTACACAGTTTTAAAGTTGCCGCCCAAAGTCAGCCGTCTATAATTAATAATGTGCACTTTCGCGCTGGTTTGTGAAAGTAAACTGCCGAAAACGCCATCGATTATCTTGTTGCCAATACAACAGATTAGACACATCTATATAGACACATGTAACTAATTGTAAAATAAAGATGTTCTCGCTAGAGTGCAGAACTGGATGCGAGGAAAATGTGCAAGAAAAAAGCCTCACAGAAATCTTTTTAAAATATGTATACTTTCACTTCCCCCACTCTAAGTTATGTGGTTCTGCATTGTGTGTTTCTAAGTTATGATAGTTCTAAGTTGCGTGTTTCTAAGTTATGATTTTATAAGTTACGATGTTTCTAAGTTATGTGATTATAAGTTGAGTGTTTCTAAGTCATGGCCATTTTAAGTTATGCTTTCCTAAGTTATGATAGTTCTAAGTTATGATCGTTCTAAGTTATGCTTTTATAAGTTACTATATTTCTAAGTTATGTGTTTCTAAGTTGCATGTTTTTAAGTTATGACTTTTCTAAGTTATGTATGGTTCCCCGCATTAATCACCAGTCGTCAACTTCATCAGTTAGCGAAATAAGCGGCTCTCCACGTCCAAACGTGGCAGTACAAATGTTACACCCACCAGTTGTTGTTGTTAAGAAGTTTTCACACGATGCATTACGAGTGCCAAACTTGCGCGAGAATCCCGACTTTGCACGAGAATTTCTTGCATAAGTTTGTGTACATCTTGCACGAAATGAGGAGTTAGAGGGAGTATTTTTCTCGTGCAAGGCGATACAAGTTGCGATCCTATTGGTCCGAGTACACTGGTCATGAGACCTGTTGTAAAATCAACCCTAGAGTAAAATAAAATCGTAATATGAGAAGTGCGAAGAGGAATACAGAGAAATAAAACATTGTTGGAAAATAACTCTCAAGCGTGGATTGGAAATTAGATAGTTCGCTGAGAATAAAATAAAACCAATTATATCTTGGAGGTATAGCTTTGAAACAATTACGTTGTCGAAGTAAGCAACTTCATATTTTGTATTATAACACCTTGGCTGTTTGGTGCTCACCTCACCACTGCTATTAACTAATTTAGGTTGTTTCTGAATTCTCAAAAATTGCATATCATAGTCACTGTATTTCATCAGATAGTGGGAGTGAAAATGCGTGGCCAAAAGAGTCCCGCCCACTTGCGTTCGGTGTATTTAATTTCACCCGTGGTTATGGGTGCTTGCGTGGCTGTGTTTTATTTGCTTTGAGTTGCGCCGGTGCAAATGTTAGGTACTTATATAATCGACCCCCCCCCCCCCCTCTTCCAAACCTGATCCAAGGGCAAGCCACCGAACGAATGGCTTCCAACAGTTTGCCGGCTAACCGCTGGATGTTGTTTATAATTACGGCACTTAGAAACTATACAATCCATACATATGTGTCAAGGATTAAGCCATAATTTATAATTTAAATGCAATTAAAAATAATATAGCATCAACAAAATGTTTGGGGGATTTTTTTCCAGAAAAGCCTTTTTAAGGGTATTTTTCATTCCATTGTGGAGAAATTTTGTTTAGGCGTATGAGCTGGCAACACTGGTTATCTTGGGGTACAGTGGAGACGCATGTGCGTGTAGAGGTTAGTTGTTTCAATTTTAAGTTTATTCAAATATTTGATCTATTTCTATGAAGTTGTTATCGTTGCATAACAGGAAATTGGTTTTGTTGGTTCATTATGTTGTCTACTGTTTTTAGTGATTATTGTTGGGTGTCTATTAGGGCGCGTTTACACTGTGGTAGTAGATATTACGATGTTAGCTATCACGATAGTGTGTGACAGTCACTTCCACGATAGGTCCTGTTTACACACGCGATCGAGTCTGATCGAGATATGCTGTGATAGTTAACCTCAAAAGGGCATGTCCTACAACGCTTATGCAAATGCATTGATAAGCCCTTCATTTATATCCTTTTGTCAAGAGAGTGATATTTGTAGGGGTACTAGTTCAATTTCGTAACAGGATATTAATGACATGTAAACATATATTGGTACCGTGGTTTATTATGACAATAATTATTCTGTCAACACTCTTGTGTCATACCTATATATGATAATATACATCCTGTCTTATCGCCACATAGTGTAAGAACCATAACATATATTAACATAGCCTAATCAAAATTATTCTGCAAATTTACTGTTAAGCCTGATCTACAATCGCCATACCGTACACGTTAGCCACATAAGAAACTGAATACCTGAAGGTTAAATGGCAACGCCCACACACAACTGTGACTCGGCTTGACTTACATGGCGTGCATAACGTGAAAGATGGCCATCTCAGGATGCAGAACGTCATAATAACTGTAGTAGTCTAATCACGCTTGCAAGAAACGAAAGTGGATTGTATTTGACTTCAGAATCCTGCAGTCTAGTAAAGTGGTATCTTTGTTATAGTTTTGATTCTTCCCGTAGAGATATGTGGAAATACGTAAGTAAATCTATTCCATGTCATTCATAATAAAAATAAATAGCAAGGTATAGCTTTCCTTGGCGCCTATGTATACAATTCATAACCAGGATAGCCCATGAATGAACGAAAATTATGTTGTGAGAACATCAAATATTTCCCGTTTATGTACTCTAACGTGATTGGTCAGACAAAACTACTGCAAATTACATCAAGGCCAATTGTGGACAGTCAAGATACAGTCGTAACGCCAAGTAAGTAACGCTATGTAATTCATGGCAATTGTAAATGAGGCTTTTAAGTGAACACCTGTACAAATGTTTTGACCTGCACCATCACGATAGTGATAATACATGATTTACACTACAATTGTTGCATGTTCTGTCCAACAGTTACTGTCAACTATCTAGCTTGAGCTGGTATTGCGATAGTGTGACAGTACCTATTGTGTAGTTTACACGGTGACAGTAATGCGAGAGTAGCTCTCGCAATAGGAACTAACACGAATTACTGTCGCAGTGTAAACGCGTCCTTAGCGTCAAAATAATTAAGGAACACGATATACACATTCTATACATTTTTATAAACAATCCTTTGAAAGAAGAACTATTTTTTGATAGAGTTTAAAGTTATTATTGCATTTTGTTGTGCCAAATTTAGGACGACAAAGGCAGTGTGACGAAGTAACCATGACTATACCAGTTAAGTACCACCCACCATGTATTTATCGGGACGGCAAATATTTGGTAAAATTCCAGAATAGGGGCTTTTCTGATAAAATGAAAAAATAAATCTCTGAAAGTGGTATAATTACACAGAACACAAATTTATCAAGTGCATCAACTTCGACCAATAGAAACACCAAAAATGATAGTGGGGAGGGCTGTGATGATCAGGGAAATTGTGGGGTAAAACGAGGGAAGAATATGTACGTAATGTAATATTTTTTCACAAAAATATGTTAATTTGCAAAAAAGACTTAACCGAACATTATCAAAATTGACAGTATTACCAATACAAACTATAAATACGATAGTGGGGTGGGCTATGAAGATCAGGGAAATTGCAGGGTAAAACAAATAGAAAATATGTACCTTTTCATGATAAAATTTTACCCCGCAATTTCCCTCCAGTTCACAGTCCTCTCCACTAGCGTTGTCAACTGTATTGGTAACATTGTCAATTTAGGTAATATTCAGTTCGATCTACTTGTAATTAAACATGTTTTTATGATACAATATTACGATAATAGTACAGACAACACAAAAATACATTAAATTGCAGAACTACCTAACCAAACAATACATACCTAAATTCACAATATTACCAAAACACACAGATTCACACACACACACTTTTCCAGTACGACTGGACTACGCTTGAAATTCATTTCTGAGGAAACTCCAAGCTTCACTGATGTGTGATGCTTCACGGTCCCTTATTGAAAATTTTTCACAAACTCTGAGATAAAATTATGATGCACGAGATGGAACAAGAATTAGCCGTCTTAACGTGGTGATGGTACGGATTTGGTGGTAGCTAACTACGTGGCCATGGGCGATGTAGCTGCAAAACATATTAACATGAAAAAAACCCTCAAATAATGATACAAACACATTACCCTTTATATTGTGCCTTGCAGTTAGCAGAAATTACATTGAAAAGCCCTAGACATGGGCGGATGACATCTGATACACAAATAACGCGGCTGCATGGCCTCTCCGACACCTTTTCCTCTCATCTCGTTAGCATATCAAAAAGCCTGAAAAGGCAGCAAAATAATAAGTTATTTAGAAGGTATTTAGAAGATGTACACACAGAACAATTAGAATGATTCTAAGGTAAAAATCTGTACTTAAACGTCAGCCATTTTGTTTCACTCGATGTTGAGTGTAGTATCTCCTCTGTATATATTTATATGCGAGATGGCCCCAGAGGACCAAGAGATGACTGCATTTTGTGACCAAGGGAAAGGAACCTGGCAGTTCAAAGTTATGCATTTTGGGCTATGTAATGCCCCTACCACCTTCGAATGCCTAATGGAAGAAGTTCTGCCTTTAGATATTGACATTGTTGTGACAGGAAGGACATTTGAAGAGCACCTATCACACCTAGACTCTGTATTCCAGAAAGTAGCCACAACCAACTTGAAACTGGTTCCTAAGAAGTGCTACCTGTTCCAAAAGAAAATTTTTTTTTGAGACGTGTAGTGTCAGCCTATGAAATACGTACAGACCCAGAGAAGACGGAAGTAATAAGAAATTTGCCGACACAAACTGACAAAATTGAAGTACAGAGTTTTCTGTTATTATGTGCTTATTAGGCTACAATCAAGTTGTACCTGGGTTTGCCAAAATTGTCAGTTACTACATGTGACAAAAAGTAGATTTAATTGGGCCATTGAGTGTGAAAATACTCTTAGTAAACTAATGAAAATTTTGATATCCCCTCCAGACCTCGGTTTCCCAAAAAGTGAGGGTGTATTCATTTTGAACACTGATGCTAGTGATGTAGGCATTGGAGTTGTGTGGTCTCAGGTTCAAGATGGGAAAGAAAGTCCACTAGAATACTTCAGTAAGGTATTGCATAAGCCTGAGAGATATTACTGTGTTACCCACAGGAAGCTTCTGGTCATGGTGAAGGTGATTGCACACTTCCACCCGTACCTTTATGGCAGACATTTTATTCCATGAACCTACCATTCTTCATTATGATGGCTACTAAATTTCAAGAACCCTGAAGATCAAATAGCCTAGTGGATACAGCATCTTAAAGAATATGACTTTGAAATACAGCACAGATCTGGACGCACTGCAGATGCACTGTCTAGGAAGCCATGTGAGCCATTTTCTCATCTTTGTGAATGTCAGGAAGAAGAGAGTGGTGAATTGCTGAAGGTATGGAATTCCCTGGTACTGAAGAATGGCGTACTTTACAGAAACTGGGACTGTAATGATGGTAAAACACACACACTTACAGTTGGTCCTTCCAGAATGCAGAGTTCCCAAAGTCTTAAAAGAATTGCATATTACGGCAGCCAGTGGGCATTTTGGTGTTAATAAGACCCTCAAACAGAGTTAGACTGAGATTCTCTGGCTTCATTGTCGAGAGGATATTGAGAAGTGGTGCAGATTATATGACACCTCCACTGCGAGTAAGGGCTCAGAGACCATAGGACAATGTCACCTCTAGAAATACAATATTGGAGCCCCATTCAAGAGGATAGCACTAGATATTCTGGGCTCCTTGCCTCTCACAGAGAGAGGTAATCAATATTTACTGGTGGCCCAAGATTATGTGGCCTGAGGTTACTCCCTCCCAAACCAAGAAGCACGAACTGTGGCAGCTGCACTTATAGATCATGTCTTCTCGAGGTTTGGTGTGCCACTAGAACTCCATTTTGATCAGGGAAGAAACTTTGAAGCAGCGGTCTTCTAGTAGGTGACATAAATTTTGGGGATGAAATAGACTGTGTCTACAGCCTTACACCCTCAGTCGGATGGAATGATCGAGAGGCTTAACTGCACTCTTGAGAAGTACCTGTTGGTCTTCGTGGCAGACAATTGGGGTTCAAAGGTACCATTGTTTATTTTTGGTTACTGCTCAGCAGTTCACAATGGTAACACCTTCAAGGATACTGTTTGGAAGAGAACTACACCTCCCCAGTGACCTGCTGTTGGTCCGACTGACAGAAGAGGAAGCTGCAGCCCCTGATTATGCCAACGAATTACGTAACAAACTGGTTGGCATTCAGAATTTTGCTGGACAGCACCTCAGCATAAATAGTGACAAGATGAAGACGCTGTATGATACAATGTCAGGGTGAGGTATTTCAAGGAGGACAACTGGTGGGGCTGTACAACCCAGAGAGGGGAATAGGTTACTGCCTAACGCTACAGAAATGTTGGGAAGGTCAATTATGTTGTATCTCAGATTTGTCGTCAAGGCTCGGGTAAAGCCGAAGGATGTCCACATTGACCGACTGGCACTCAACGAAGGTCTTGAGGTTGCAGAGTCTGTTTGGGACGAATAGACTTGAGGAGGGTGCAGTGTTATGCGCTTCGCATCCCGTGCAAGCGAGTGGAAGTGAAGGGCAAAGTGTGTATATGATAGCGGTGGCAGTAATTCAATGGAATGTTTTGAATGACAGGTGAATGAACTGCGTTTCTGTTACAAATTGCGAGCTGACATGATATTGCGGCACATGCTTCTGACCGTGGTTGTATTGAGTTTCTCCATTTATCTCAAGAATTTTCTAGTGATTTGCTGCCCTAGTTTCTCTAAGTGTGATTTGGTGTGCGTCAAACCTTCCAGGTCAAAGTCAGGAGAGTATAAATAATGTGACGGGGCTCCGAGTTGTAGTTGAATGGGAGAATGGCTGAGTTTCAGTGACTGATGACAAGCGGCGAGAGAAGTGACCAGTAGAAGGGTAATCAGTAACGGTAAGTTTCAAGCAGAGAAGAGTGCACCTGGCAGGCTGGACTATTGGACTAGATGCATGAGTGAATGACATTACAAATGATTGTAACAGACAGATTGAATGTGTGTTAATGATGAGTATGAGTTGAGTATGACAAAACGGCAACATTGAGAGGGATGTTCATTAAAGTTGAAAACATTCTACATATTGTTACATGTCATGCGACCATGTAACAATATGTAGAATATGGAGTACGTATTTACCATAGAGGCTCTTACGACCATGTAACAATATGTAGAATATGGAGTACGTATTTACCATAGAGGCTCTTACCTACATTGAAATTTGCGTTTTATGTAGTAATGTTAGTTTATATTTTGTTACAACTTTTGGTAACTAGATTTTTTACCAAAATGAAAATGAAATATGTGTGTAATTTTTTGTTTTTGTTGCGGCATACCAATTATTCGCTCAACCCATGAATGTGTGTGTGTGTGTATATATATATATATATATGAGTTACAAGATGCCACTTTGTTATTAGAGACAACTCCTCTATTTTATATGTACCTCTTGTGACTTGCTTCACATCCCTGAAAATGGTCTCAGTATTGAATATACAGAGTTCAAATTTAAAAAATTTAAAATTAAAAAAGTTGTTTGCTTACCACCATACAGTACGAGGATCACGGGAAAGATGCATGTGTGTTTGTAATTGTGTTACTAGTCTTGCATTTGTTTTTGGTTCCACTTTTAATGACATTGCTGCCAATGAGATGTCGACTCACATACCATCTAACATTTTATGAACTTTGTCAAAATGATTTGCATCTATATAGAGGAAAGCTTCATCGATATAAGTTTTGTCAAAAACTTCTTCTTAAATAAGCAGAGATTGAGTTTTATTTTAAGGTGATATTTCACATTTTTTAAATTTGGTTCTCTGAAAGAGTTGTTGAAAAGTGCCCCCTTAATGCAGTTATTAGTTGTCAAATAATTATAGTTTTCAAAATATCACACTCAAAAGTCTTAATTTCCCAAATTCTGAGCATACTAGGCTTTGCTCCTAGTTTTTTATTACAGTCAAATTACATGTAATGCAATCTGTATGGTGTGCAGAATACACTGATTCAGTATGAGTGCGATTTAAAAACAAGCTAGCGAGTATTGGCACTCTGAATTTAGTAGAAAATAGGTGTCAGACTTTGCGTAAATATATTTGTGTTCATTCAAGTGAAACTGTTAACATTCATTTAATAAACAGTTTAAACCATAAACTGTAGAAGAAAAAGTTGTTTTTGTTCCTTTTGTAGCTTGTAACACACATGCAGTGTGCCCCACTTAAACTCAACATTCAACACTTTGAACCTGCCTTGTGTCAGAATGTACCATAGTTAAGCCATTGTTTCATGCATCTAGGTACATGGGACATGGGACCTGGGACAGTAGCGCTCGAGCTGACAGCTACCATGTTCGAATTTCTTTTTTTTTTCCCCTCAAAATTTCCCTTTTTTCCATCAAAATTGACTGAATTTCCCAAAAAATTTCCTTTTTTTCCATACAAATTTACTTATTTCCCTTTTCCCCTAAAATTTCCCTTCTTATCCTAAAAATTTCTCTCTTTTCCATAAAAAAAATTCCCATTTTTCCGAGAGCATGAGAGGTGGATCAGCAACCCAGGGTCAGAGCAGGGAGGCAGATAAATTACCAATGTGACCATGGGTCAGTGCAAGTGGACCGGTCAGGACCTTTGAGCTTGACCTACAACCTCAAAAATATAAAAAAATTCCAAAACATTAAAAAATACCCAAAATTTTAGTATAAAAAATTCTATTAGAAATTTACTATTAAGAAATTACTTTAAAAAAATCATTTTAAAATTTTATGAAAAAAATACTACTAAAATTATTAAAATTGTTAAAAAAATTTATAAAATCAATATTTAAAAAATCCCTTTAAAAATTTCTTATTAAATATTTCGTAAAACAAATATGGAAAATTTATTTAAAAAAAATAAAATTTCCTTAAGTTTCCCCCTACCACCCTCACCAAACCAATAAGTCGGCAGGTCCCCCCCCCCCCCCCCAATTGGCTATATCCAGTCAACAAGCATCTAACATTACTAACTACTACCATTATATTAAATGCAGAGTACCTCGATCTTGACCCCATGACCTTGAATGACCTGGAAAACAAAAAGTAGAGGGAAAATACATAAAAGTCAACAACCATATTAATTACTACCACCATATTAGATGCAGACTACATCGACCTTGACCCCATGACCTTGAAAACAAAGTCGGGAAAAATAGATAAAAGTCAGAAAGTATAATAATTACAGACTACTAGCACCATATTCATAGCAGGTAACCTTGACCCCATGCCATTGAATTACCTTGAAAACAAAACTTGAGAAAAAATTCAATAAAGTCAGCAAGCATAATACATTACACCATATTGAGTACAGGTATAACCTCGACCTTGACCCCATGACCTTGAATGATGACCTTGGAAAAAATTCCAAAATATAATTTAAAAATTTATGAAAGACTTGTTTTTCCATTGATCTTTCCATCAATCTTTAGCAATCCTTCACCTCAAAATCAATCTTTCGATCAATCATGCAATCAGCATCAGTCCACACACCATTATTCACCAATCCTTGTCAAGCCTCACCAGTCCTCCGTGCCAATCCTCCTCAGCAATATTATCATCAGTCCCTTGTTCGATCCTTCAATCAATCCTTCGGTTTGTCCCCACCTATATGTATAGAAATTACATTCATTCCCCAATTGTCTCCAAAAAATTTGTACATGTTGACAGAATTAATTTTTCGTATGCAATCAACTATCCATGCATTTTTATACTAAAGTCTTTATTATTATTCTATATGCAGATCTTTCCATAAGTGAGTGCTCAAAGCACCACTTTAAAGTTATGATACACACAAAATAAAGAAAAAAAATTGGTATATTCTCCATTTCCTCATAAGTCAAACACACACCCACACACACATGTCTACACTCACACAAAAACACACACACACGCACAAATTAAGGTAAGAGAAAACAGACCACAAATTACAGAAATTGGAAAAAAAATTGCCTAGTAACGAACTTAAGATAATACACTTAATTCCCTGAACAGTGCTATATATTTATATTTCTGAATCAAAGTGATATTCTGAGGTGAAAAAACTGTGGTATTTTAAGTTGCAGTCATCTGGAACCTTCAGAGGAAACGTTTAAAATGCCTATGTTTACACTTAGCATTAAAGAGTATAGTGCCCACAAAAGAACTTTCACCATAAAATTTATATGTAAAAATGTGGGAGCATTCTGGGAAAACCCACATACTCTTTTCCCCAAGAAGAAAACACGCAGATACTTATGTATAGGTATATAAATATGGAAATATAAAATTAATTTAAATTTATATAATTATGTATACATTTGCCTACAAGCATACTTAAATAACCTATTGTTATTTAAGTATCTGCATGTTTACACGAAAATACCACACAACTAGTAAAGCTCCTCCCTGTTAACTATCAATAAATATCTGTTACAATATTTAATATCTATCACGTTTTCTTTGTGAATTCACAGTTATTATGGTAGCTGCAGCATTTTAATTATTTCATGTTACCCGGCAATGTTTTTCGTAATACAGATACAATGTGACGCTGGCTAACAGCCAGCGGTGCTAGAGCCCATGATGGCGCTCACGTGTCACGTGTTCCGCACGTGCGCAAAGAGGCCGGTAATGTTGAACTTTCCTATAAATGTTATTTTCAGTATAAAATGTGTTATATTGGCTTTACAGTGTTTAATATGCCTTAAAATATTTTAAAGTGTTTGTACTAATTTTAATAGTTTGGTTATGAATATTCAAAGTGCCCACGGCACTGAGATTAAGAACACTTAATACTCTAGCATGAACGCCATCACAAAGAGACACTAAAATAATATTGAAATTCATAAGAAAATTATAGAAACTTAAAAAATATCTAATTTAATTTGTTCCATTTTATTTTCAATATAAAATATTTCACTCTGTGTGCATAGCACTTCCACTTATGTGAACCATGTAGGCGGCCATGATAGGTCCGTGCGACGCTTGTATCTGGACACTCTGTCGAGGAGAGCTGGTGAGGTAAGACCCTGTGATGGGTATAAATAAGGGACGAAGGGAGGGAGAGAAGAGATTTGGATGGCTCTTAACATTGAGGTCTTGACAGCCGATGAGGGTGATAGAGTTGAGTATGGAGCAGCGCAGGAATGAAAGGGTGGGGAAATGGGAGATCCCCGAGAAAACCTGCTGACCAACAGCATCGTCCGGCACGATTCCCCATGCGAAAATCGAGAGTGATCCGGCCCGGATCGCCTTGGTGGGAGGCGAGCAGGCTAACCGCTCACCTACCGTGGCTGGTGTGGAAGAAGAGCAGCAGAGAGTGGTACACTCATGCCTAAAACATTGTTGGTTAGCAGTATATAGACTTGCTGGTTGGAAATATGGTCTTAAACACACTTGTAGCTGGCTGTTAGATAGATATGAGAGCATTATGTTCATTTGCTCTCTTCTGCCATTAAATTTTACTTATTGATAAACTATTGTGATTGTAACTTATGACAGTTTTAAATTGAGAGTATTAAGTATACTGCCTCATGTGTGTAAATATTTTCCTGAAGCTTGTAGATAAGTTGAAATTTTTTTAAAATTTTAGATAATTGCCTTCATTGGCGTAGTCTTTTTTGTGTTCATAGTTTGTGTTTGTTTTCAGATGGAGTACCCAGAAATTCAGTCTGCTTTTGAAGTCTTCTCATCAAAGGTAACACCGTGTGATCAGCCTATTCAAACTATGGTATTCATCAGTAAATGGTCACGTGACATGCTTTAGTTAATATAGTTTCCTTGTAGCGACATGGTGAAATAGTTATGAACAAAGACAAGATCTTATAGTCAGTTGTGTTATATGTAGTTGTATTTGTAACAGAATGGTGTGGTTAATGAACATTTTAATGAATTTAGTCGTAAGTTCCATTAAATGAAAATTTTTTCCATTAATATGGTGGAAAATTCAGAGTAAAATCGCAAATTTAGTAAAATTTATAATATGTCAGGGAAAATTTTTTAAGTGAACCTATGATGTGTGAAATTTGCATTTTAGTTACAGAATGTGTTCTTTCAGTTATAATATGTGTTGAAAATTTTTGTAATTATTTTCATTTGTTAAGCTCATAATTATCATTAATGAATGTCTGAATAGTTACACTCTCTTAATTGCATTTCTTTGTAAAGTTATTACCATTTATTGTCATTTCTTCATAAGGAATTGAACATCATACATGTCATAGGTTAAAAGGTTTAATTTTAAATTGTTTTTAATCCCGGTCATATTGGAAATTTTTATCTTGGCGTATGTATGTATTACATATATGTATTCGGTTAATGTTCACATCTTAACATTATTATACATGTTCGTTTGAATTTTTTAAATTATTGAGTTGCATTTTTGTGTAAAATTTGTTGAGTTTACATTTAAATTCATGTGCCAAAATCAGTCATACCAAATGTCTACACTGTATGTTGAGGTTCATCAAGGCAAATACACTATACAAGTATAATTTAATCACAATTTCTGTTAGAAAATGCTATAATAGTGACTAATATTTTATGCAGTTTTTATCCGGGAATAAAGTGATACATTTTGACAATGTTGTTTAAATTTTGTGTGTTAGGTATAATGGTGTATATCTTTCTTTTATTTATTTTCTGTAAATATTGTGACCTTGTTAATTGAACCTACTAATCATAAAGTATATCTTTTGTCACTGCTGTTAGGTCGTGATTTGGTATAAGATGTAGATGTATGTCTTGGGTTGTGGTTTATTTTCTTTTATCGCCCTTCAAATGTTCGTAGCAACATAAATTCATATAGATATAAATATTTAAGCTTACAATATTTGAAAACCGGATTATTCTATATTTTTACTTATTACTATGCAATTCAAATTTTAAACTTGTGTAAACAAGTTCACATCAGTTTGTATTGATAAAAAAAGGATGCTAGTTAAATGATTAAATAAATCAATCAGTGAATCAGTCAAAGGTATAATACAAATAAGAAACGTTAACTGCATTGCCAACTTTTCGACACCATATCCATTGTTAAACTTAAAATGTGTACGTGATAAGTGGTGTGTGGTGAAATTTTTTTATGGGTAAGTTGCGAGATGCATGCAAACATGTACATTGCAATGTTTTAATTAACAAATATCAAATTTCTAATTGTGGAAATGTAGGATGTACTTAACACAGCGAGATACACTAAACATCATAACAGACTCCAAAATATCAATTACTATAGGGTAGTGCTATAATATGCAACTAAAAATGTATGACTTGTTTGAAACATACACTTGCAGAAATAAAATACGCATCACATGACACTATGATACAGCCTATAACACGACATTTTGATTTTAAGCATATTTGTTTGCTACTGTACTGTTTAAGAAGAGTGTGCGATTTCAGTGACTGAGGTCTTCAGCGCAGATTATAGAGCAGTGGCGGTATTGAATCGCGGGGGAAATTGAGGTACCCAAAAACCCACCGACCAATGATAATGCCTGCCACATTTCCTGTAAGCTATGCAAAAATTTGGGAAGACCCAACGAAAAATTGAATCCTGTTCACCTTGATGGAAGAATAGTGATCTGATCACTACACAACTGTGGCCCCCTTATGCATATGTAGTAAACATGACATCATATAGGTACTGTAGCATGAATATATTAGTACTCCCGTTACAGATCAGCAATAATATTTAATTATTAGAAAGTTTGATTCTTCAGCCTTTCTTTGAAATCGTAGTGACCAAACTCTTCCAAAGTTTTTTTCATTTAGGATTTCACCCAGCAATTATTTTCTATTGATGATGACTTTTTGATGGTCTGTTGTGTTGTTGCGTGTTGCGGCTGTACATTTTTATTCTTTTCAAGGATAGAAATATTTTTCCTGAGAGGCAATATTTGCAAAAATAGTTAGTATGAATTTATGTTACTTAACTGAAGTTAGTGTCACCACTGACATAATTTTTTTTATCTATCCAAAAGTAAAAGAAACAGTCAGTATGAAAATCAATACGAAAAGTAGAGTGACTGTGCATGGATGGTGTTAGGTTGACTGTCCCGATCCATTCCAGGCAGCATATACTGCGGGAGTCACAGTTTAACTTGCAGAGAGGCACTGATCAGGTACTGTACATTGCAGAGGAAATCACGGTGTCATATATCAAAAACAAAATGAAAAGTAGAGTGACTGTGCATGGATGGTGTTAGGTTGACTGTCCCGATCCATTCCAGGCAGCATATACTGCGGGAGTCACAGTTTAACTTGCAGAGAGGCACTGATCAGGTACTGTACATTGCAGAGGAAATCACGGTGTCATACATCAAAAACTGAAGTTAATGAACAAAAAACTGATACTACCAATGGGGTCTGTATGCATGTTTTGCAATTATGACAGTGTTGAACAAAAGAAACATATTAATTTATTACACACAAATCAGTCTCATACTGCATACATGCACATAGCAAAGGTCAGCTACTCTGCCAACAGTGGGCCTAGCCCGAACATTCCAGATCAGCTCACAAAACTACCCGATCCCTTTCCAAGGGTAATTTTACCATAGCAACTGGGAAAGACAATGAATTAACAACGTGAAATAAAAGACACTGAAACACAGTCAAGTGTAGCAAGATGAAACAAAATGTTTCAATGTATGTAACAGTAGGGAAGTCCGCAGAGTGATAATTCACGTGCGCGGGGAAAAAATGAACTGTTTGTAACAAAGTTTACTCAGCTGTAGTGCTGGGTAAGCAGTGCTTACCTAGCGCCTGTGGAATACATGCCATTGATATGTGTACATACTATCTTCAGGGCTTTTGTTCGCCAGGTAGAATTACAAATTTTTAGTGAAAATCAGGTTGCTGTGTGTAGACATAACATTTTTATTGCCGCTGTATGAACGTTTTTTTTTTTTTTTGTTTTCCACATCACATATACTTTAATTTATGTCATAAGCAGAAATTAAGCTGAAATGAGCCATTGGGAACAAATGCAAATTGGTATTGGAAAACCTAGAAAAGCTAGGGTATTTTGAAACAGAAAATGAGTGGCTAACGTGTGACCTGAAAAAAATGTTTCATTTGCTGTTGAATGTACAACTTTGTCAGCTAAGAGTTTGTAGTTGTAACTAATGGTATCAGTGGTGGATCTAAAGACCCATTAAGGAGGCAATTACTTCTGATAGGTGGGACACTGTGTATTAAGATCTAACCATGTTGTAGCATTGCAATATGTTATAATTTACATATTCGAGAATTATTTTTATTTGTTATATTTTTGTGTTAAGGATGGTAATTCATTTAATGTTTAGGAGATTATGGCAATAATAATTTGTTTGTATTTTGTATATGTTTGTTTTTCCAAATTTATGATTTTATTCAAGTCATTGCACTAGTAGTATAATCATCATAGGATGACAGTGCAACTTTTTCAAGTGTTTAGAAAGCGAGACACGTAGTCGTCGTGTTACCATTTGACAAAACTCAGTGTACTGGTGTTACAGTAGTCCAATGTGACAGCCCACGCGCGCCTCGTAATACTTTGATTTCGAGACCCACGTCAGAGTTCACAGGCTATTTTTAGACATTAGCGCACTTTGCGAATCCACAATTTGACCACGTTTACTTGATTCAATATTTCAGGCATCATAAATAAGGTTGGCACGACTTGCTCGTCTTCACAGTTCACAAGTAATTTAGAGTTTGTCAGTCGTTGCAGTTCATTCGTCGAGTCCAGCGATGCAGTGTTTGTGCAGGCCAACGAGTGACCAGGCTGCCATTTTATCTCTTGCTTCATTTCTTTTTTCTTTTGCGAGTGTCATTTGTTTGTGAAGAGACAGAAATAAACTTCAGTTAACATATAAAATCATCTTTCATTTATTTTCTGTTGGCACTCCTGACAACATACATTCAAGTGTTTGATTTATTTATTTCTATGGGTCTCAAACTTTAACTAAGCGAGTCCGAGCTAGTGTTTTGTGCGAACAAGAAATACATCCAGAAAATGCTACAATTGTTCTAACAAAGAGAGAGGAAACACTACAATTGTCAACCAACAAGAGGGGAAACATTACAATTGTCAACCAATGGGAGGGGAAACACTACAATTGTCAACCAACGAGAGGGGAAACACTACATTTGTCAACCAACGAGAGGGGAAACACTACATTTGTCAACCAATGAGAGGGGAAACACTACAATTATCAACCAATGAGCAGGGAAACACTACATTTGTCAACCAATGAGAGGGGAAACACTACAATTATCAACCAATGAGCAGGGAAACACTACATTTGTCAACCAATGAGAGGGGAAACACTACAATTATCAACCAACGAGAGGGGAAACACTACAATTATCAACCAACGAAAGGGGAAACACTACAATTGTCAACCAACGAGAGGGGAAACACTACAATTATCAACCAACGAGAGGGGAAACACTACAATTATCAACCAACAAGAGGGGAAACACTACAATTGTCAACCAACGAGAGGGGAAACACTACAATTATAACCAACGAGAGGGGAAACACTACATTTGTCAACCAACGAGAGGGGAAACACTACAATTATCAACCAATGAGAGGGGAAACACTACATTTGTCAACCAACGAGAGGGGAAACACTACAATTATCAACCAATGAGAGGGGAAACACTACATTTGTCAACCAACGAGAGGGGAAACACTACAATTATCAATCAATGAAAAGGGAAACACTACAATTGTCAACCAATGAGAGGGGAAACACTAGAATGTGCTGACCAGTAAGCATCATGTTTTAAATTTCAATACAGAGTGGATAGTCCATATAAATAATTTTAATTAATTTATTAATATTGCTTTATTAATACTGCAGTTATTTCACGAGCTTCAAGGGTGGGACACAAGCCCCCTTAGCCCCCACATTTTTTCCCTCTTGGATCTCTCATTGAATGGCATATTCCCATTAACTGTATTTTTGCAGACTCTGTGTGCTCTAAAAATGAGAAAAGTACAATTTTTTTGTGATTGCTTCAAAAAAATATTGTTTGTTGGTCCTATCTCTGGCCATTGCACTGTCTCTGGGGACAGCGTGGAGAAAGTTAGGCTCATTGAATGGTGAGTGAGGAACATGTGCTCTTGGTGTGAGTTCAGTATGGTGGGACATGGAACTATTTTTAATAAAGTATATAGGTGAAATTTGAATAACATGTGATAATGCTTTGCAGCACGTATTGCTTGAACTAGCTAAAGTGGTATTCCGTGGCATGCAGGAATGTGTGGTCACACATGATTTGTTGTGACAGTTACAAGGACTACAGTATTTATACATATGTTGAAAGAGCTAAAGATATTTTCGTATGGTCTACTGTAAATATGGCCATGTACATATGGGGAACCTTGCCTTGCCGTTTTGGGTTCTTGGTTTTTTAAGCTGGTTTACGTTTAATAAAATTTCCAAATATGTGTACCTACCTCTGTACCCAACTACGTAATTATTGACTCTACACAGCAGTATGGAGATAACAACTGAACTACAAGTGGAGTGGAGAGGTATCGGTGGAACTTAACATTGGGGTCGTGAGAGCCAATGAGGGTGAAACAAGGTGAGTATGGAGCAGTGTTGGAGCGTAAGGGGCAGGGAAAAAGGGAGATCCTGACCAGTGGCATCGTCTGGCATGATTCCCACGTGCAAAAATCCGGGGATGACCCTGATGGAAATTGAACCTCATTTGCTTTAGTGGGAGGCAAGTACTCTTAACCACTACACCACTACGGCCACCCGACTGAACTACAAATTGGTGTTTATATTACAATATTGATTTTGCCAAATTTTGGTAAAGTTAAAATTGTGACGTAATTATGAGTTGGTAGTTGCATTATGTGTACTGCAGGTAATGTACGTAGCTAGTTGGGTATAGGGCTACTTTTGGAAATTTCTTTATGAAAACATAAACAAGTTAAAAAAACTTGTAACATAATATTGCAGGCAAGGTTACTAAAGGCTGTTCATAATATAGTGAGCACTTTAGAAATTAATTTTAGGAAAAGGTCACTGCCCTTAACCTTGAATAAAAAGTGTTAGGTAATCATTTGCGATAACTTAAAATTTTTTATTTCGCTTTCTGTTCTTTTAATGCATCAAAGTGTAAAAATCAGCAGATTTGTAAAGTATTTACTTCCTTAATAATTCCACATTTTCACTTGATCGGCGCAAAATAAAGTGATGAGGGCCATGGCAATGCTAATGTTACATAAGGTGGAGGAATACACAACATGTATACTAGTAGATCTTAGTAGGGCTTTCAAAAGTGCTCATTTTACAGTGAACTGCCTATAGTAAGTAGTGAAAGCCATGCTGCCACCACTGCTGTTAGCTTGTAGCCAGACATGTAAGTTGTCATTTTTACCTCCCACTAACTTTCACTGGTTCTCCTGGCTCATGCAGTTGCCATTTTCTCATCATGGTCTGGACAGCTGGACAAGGCCGGACAGTAACTGTAACATTTCACTTCCTCACCCCAGTCGCTATACATATTTATTGCTGGCCTGGCCTTCTCAGTCAGCAAAAGGTGATATAGGAGAAGGTTTTGAATTTAAGTAGTTTCCAGGTTAAAAAAAATAGCATGCAAAAAAATCTTTATACACATTGCAGGCAAATTTCACAGATTATGGAGATTTACGCAACTAGCCATAACTAGTTTAGCAAGTCACCTAGAGTGTAGTTTTTTATTATTCAACAGCGCACATACAATACTATTACACTATATATTTATATAATATAATTCATTTTGTTTTTTTCTATCTGCTTTCAGCATTCAGATGATTGTTTGACCCTACATTATACCCCACCTTTCTTCACCACAGTTACATTTAGAGATCTGATTATTGTGTGTTTAGTGTCTACATAGCAAACCGTAATATTTCAGTACAGTAGAGACTTAATTTTCAAAATGACCGAAATATAAATTTTTAGGTTAGAATGCCATAGATACTAAAGTATGTGACCAATTTCAATCACATTTGGTAGGCTTGCAACATTATTAAGACCATTAAATATGTTGTTTAGCTATTTCTTTTGTCTGCCATTTTGAAAGGAAGCACCATCTGAACAATATATATTTTTGTCCCAGAAAATCACAACCAATTGCCACTAAATGAATAAGTGGAGAGATTTGGGCAGCTCTTAACATCTAGGTCTTGAGAGCAAATGAAGGTGAAGTAAGGTGAGTACGAAGCAGTGCCGGAATGAAGATCCCTGAGAAAACCAACCGAACAGCGGCATCATCTAACACAATTCCCACATGCTAAAATCTGTGAGCAACCCTGCCGGGAATCATACTTGGTTTACCTAGGTGTAAGGTGAGCAGTGTAACCACTACACTAACCAACCGAGCCTCCAATTGTCACTAAATGTAGCATACAAATAGTGCTATGGTAGGTAAACCATGCTATAGGCTATTCACTGTCAAATGAGCACTTTTGGAAGCCCTGCATAAGATCTACTTGTATGCATGTTGTGTATGCCTCCGCCCTATGTAAGATTAAAGTTGTCATGGGCCTCATCACTTTATTCATGCGTCTGTCAAGTAAAACTGTGAAATTATTTTTTTAATGTGCTAATTTTTATACTCTGATGCATCACAAAACCACAGAAAGCGAAACAAATAAGTTTTCAGAAATTGTTGCCTGACACGTTTTATGCGACGTTAAGATATGGAACTACTTCCCATCCATCGTTACCAACTTTACTGGGCACATGTCACTCAGTGCGCCCGTTAAAACATATGGTTGATTTCGAAAGTGCTCACTTTATCATGAACAGCCTTTCAGCACATATGATTTTAGTATAGTAAATTATGGCCATATGAATATTTTATATTAGAAAGTCATTTCTACCAAAGAATGGGACACTAATTTCAAACAAACTTTATAGGATCGTAGTGCCCTTTGCAAAGTGCTAATTCACTGCCTCTTTTGTCCACCACTTTGTGGGAGAGTGCCACTTGAATTAATGTAGTTGTTATATCATATTAGAAAGTCATTTCTACCAAAGAATGGGACACTAATTTCAAACAAACTTTATAGGATCGTAGTGCCCTTTGCAAAGTGCTAATTCACTGCCTCTTTTGTCCACCACTTTGTGGGAGAGTGCCACTTGAATTAATGTAGTTGTTAGATCATATTAGAAAGTCATTTCTACCAAAGAATGGGACACTAATTTCAAACAAACTTTATAGGATCGTAGTGCCCTTTGCAAAGTGCTAATTCACTGCCTCTTTTGTCCACCACTTTGTGGGAGAGTGCCACTTGAATTAATGTAGTTGTTAGATCATATTCCTGGATTAACTGGATTAAAATCTGCCAAATTTGGAACATGGATAGTTTCTGTGGTGCGCTACTGAAACCATATTTGATTTTAGTAGATAAGGCATGGATTTCAAACTGGCTACCATGTAAATATTTCAGTTTAATATATTATTTCTACTGAGCAATTAAATTATTTTCTTCCAAACTTTGCATGAAGATATTGTTCATAATTTTGTAGGCCTAAGGTAGTGCCACGTGGAACACTGAGATTTTTAATAACATACAGAAACTTTGAAAACAAACCCCACTAACAATCATACCAAAGTAGTACTAAAAGCAGCATAAATTAAGTAATTATAACGAGTACATTAATTATTTTTTGGCTCCCAAGACCTTGATGTTAATGGCCAACCAAATCTCTTCACCCTCTCATTATTTATTTTCTAAATGGCTGAGTTTTACAATTTGTGTAGTATACAGGATGGGGCTGAATTGTACCGACAAACTTCATAAGTTGATTCCTTTTGCAAAATCGAGTGGGAAATATATGGGGCACTTTCTACCTAAACTGAATATTAAAGGTGAAACACTTGTGAAATATTTGCAATAAAGCAGAATAAAATTACAATTTTGTGAACATTATTTAATGTTATTTGGATATTCAATCTAAAAGCAAACCCATTTTAATATTGTGGGGGATTCATAATTAAAATAACAGGTGTGGCAATCTTTTTATTGCATACAACTTTTTTACTGTTAGGAATTATGAACATTTGTTGCTTGTTTATTGAGCAGTATGACATAATTAACAACAAATTCTCCATGCAGCTGCCCAGGTCCCACCATTTTCATGTAAAATGTACACAAATTTTCAGCTGCATCGACAAAGTGCCTAGCACATCAACACTACAACCTAGCTGCGTCTGTGCTATGCCGCTGTGCCCATTGTACAGATGATGGTGGAGGACGTTTTTAAAGCTTAGTGTAAACAACATGTACTATACATTAATAAGCTTAAGATTACTACAGCTGCCTGTTCGTTTCTGGTCACAGTTTGTGCGGGAACTATTGGTATGGCCTATGCCCCTGAAACTGTATCGCTGCCACCACCATTTACAAAACTCAATTTTCAAGGACTCTTATCTCCCATCATACTCATTTTAAGTATAAAGTGTACCGTTCATTTCCCACCTGATTTTGTGTAAAGAATCATCTTCCGGAGTTTGTCTAATTCAGCCCCAACCTGTACATATGTGAGTCAGACCTATTTCAACCAAACTTGGCATGCTTGCCGTTGTTATTATTATGTATTTTAAATATACAAATTAATGATTTTGTTAGTGTGTCATGTTGAAAGATGTCACCTGAAATTTAAACTTGAACATCATATCTTGGAAACTTTTCTACAGATTCCTATCACATCTGCATACAAACAGCCATGTGGAAAGTAACTGAACATCTTTACTAAGTTCTGTAGTCTCTTGTTATCAAAGCGACTGTGGTTTTCTAATGGTGGTATTTACCATTAACTGACCTTAACCAATATTGAGCTGGTGTCTTGCCTTCTGTACGTATTAAATTAACTACAAATTGTTTCAGCCACCTCACACTTTTAATGATATTGCCACCAAATCATTATTGTTGTATGAATACAGTACACCTCAGGAATACAGTCACTATCAAATATTTTGGAAAATTTCTTGTGCTTAAACATTTTTAACACATGTTCCTTTTATCAGAGTTTTTGACAGCCTCATTAAAATTGCGTGCAAATATGTGTAAAAGAAAGACTAATTACTTATATTGGCAACTTCTTGTTATTTATGATTGTGCACATTTTTTGTGATTGACAAAGGGGACTGATAGGTTTTAAAATTTGTAACAGATATTGGTTTATTAATTTTATGAAACTTTGTTGCATTTTAAGATGTTGTATGAAAAAGTACATAGGTAATGTGTCTCTAGTATTGTAGAGAAATGCGTTGTTTGCATAGTTTTATTTATTTATTTTTTCAGTTTACAAAAAACAAGAAGGATAACACTTCAAAGACTTCATCTTCACCTGTAGAAAAAGCCCAAATTTCACGAGCAAGACAGGAAAGCGCTAGAGTTAAGGCAACACAAAAAGTGAATGATGCAGGTTTGGTTCGGACTAGTAATGGAGTAGTAGTTAAAACCGGTGTTGCAAAGAAAAAAGGAAGAAAAATTTTTTCAACCAATAATGGACTCGTAGATCAGAAAACAGATGTTATAAATAAAAAAAGAAGAAGTACTTCCGGAACAAATGACATGGATGTGGTTGAGCAGTTGGCTGAAGAAGTTGAAATTGCAAATGTTAAGAAGAAAAATAAGAAAATGGTTTCTTTGAAATTGAAAAGAAAATTAAGTGTTGTAAATGTAAGCCTTGATGAAAGTTATGAAGAATCTGTTGCAGAATTACCAATTGATAAACTTGAAAATGGTAGTGACTTAAATATTTTGACTCCAGCACCAAAGAAAAAGAGAAGAGTTAGTGGTGAAACAATTGGTAGTAACAAGTCAACTCCGACGGTGAAATTAAAGAAAATTAAGAGAGTGTTGGAGAATGGTTTTGTGAAGCAGACAAAGAAACAGAAGAAGGGAAAGAAAGAGATGAAGAGGAAGAGTGCAGATGCTGCGGACCTCACAGAAAGCCCTAGCACATCAGAGTGCAAGTGTCCCGACAGCGTGGAGGAAGGAGAGCAACTTTTTGCATGGCTCATTGACCCCATTACACCTGCAGACTTTTTCAGGTTGGTCCTGAAACTTATCAGAAGTTACTGCAAATATTCCTAGTCAAACTACATCCTATCTGAAATATTTTCAAAATTGAGTGGTTGCTTCACCATTTGATAAATTCTTAATATTTTCTTTAATTGATGAAAATATTATTTCCTTCTTTTATAATATGTTCTTTGAGTTAATGAAAACATTAGTTCTAGGGTGGTGTGAATGTGACTTTTTTTCTCGTGAAACAAAATGTAAGCTATGTTATAAACTTTCGTGAAACTGAAACCAAAATGAAAAATAATATAATTTAGCTTAACGAATTTCAACATTATAACAGGTTATTCATTACAACAAATTCATTGGAAAATCAAACTAAAAATATGTAGGATAATGAGTATTTACCACAGGGGGTTTCTCCTACATTAAAATTTTAATTTTATGTAGTTATTTCACTTATAAAATAATGAAAACAAACAATATTACTTACAGGCAAAAGTTTTCTTTGCTGGTGCACTAAATGAATATTCATTAAACATTCGAAAATTCATCTTAATCGAGAATTTTCGTTTCGGTATGACTTTCGATAACCAAATTTCTTACCAAAACGAACACAAAAGCTGTTATTTTTCGTTTTCATTTTGCTATACCAAATATTCGCACAACCCTAATTATTTCCGCTGTTATTGAAATTCATTGAAAGCAGTGTGACAGTGATTGTCCCACTAGTAGAGTTTCAGTGAAGTTTTTGTTGCTGTCTGCTGTATACTTAGGGCAACAAATTATTTCATAATCACAAATATGTTGTGATTTTTAAGTGTATAAATCCAGAGAGTGAACGGGAGGGGGAGAGGAGAAAAAATGAGAGAGGGAGAGAAACAGATGGAGAGAGATGGCACGAGGGAGTGTGAGTGTGCATGTGCGTGTGGATAAGCACATTGTTGCTTTTCATGTTGCTTTTCATTGTTAGTTAATACTTAATATCTGCAAAACAAACCATTTAATGCTAGCTACAGATATGTACTTAAAAAAGAAAGGATAAATTATTGGTGGTGTATATTACAAGGTAATCCTGTGTTTTTTTATGGCAGGTACGCTGCAGTGCTAGCAGCTTTAACAGAAGCAGTAAAGACTGTTCACCATAAAGTGAGCATTTTTGAAATTAACCTATAAAACTGTCTCTGCCCCTGCCTGCATGTATTTTAGCGGGCGCACTGAGTGGCATGTACCCGATACAGTTGGTAACGATGGATGGAACGTAGTTCCATACGTTAATATTGAATAAAAAGCATTAGGTCACCATTTGTGATAATTTAAATTATTTCTTACGCTTTCTGTTTTCTTTTTTTTTGTGCCTCCATGTGTAAAAATGAGCATATTCATGAAACGTTTACTTTTCTAATAATTTCAAAGTCACACTCGACCGACACATGAATAAAGTGATGAGGCCCATAGCAATGTTTATTTTCCATAAGGTGAAGAATTCACAACATGCCTACAAGTAGATCTTAAGCAGGGCTTCAAAAGTGCTCATTTTATCGTGAACAACCTATAGCAGCTGATGTGATTGAATGGGTGGCCAAGGTTAAGGTTTATTCTACTCACGTTAGGAACAAAAAAAACTTCTTATGGGAAAGTTGTAACATAGGGAAAATTTTCACTGCAAGGTGCATCGGTGTTGTAAAGAGGTTGTTTTCAAGCTGGTGGTAAATAAAGAAATTCTATTTATTTATTTTTGTAAAAGTTTGTGTTTGGCACAAATAGTAATATATACTTGCCCCAGCCAAAAATTTAACTACTAACTTTATTTCGTAATTATTATTGACGCCCTCCAGTGGTGTTTACTGGAGAAGACAGAAAGAAACAACAATGTTTAACACTGAGTGTTCATAAGCAAGCTTATTTCAATGCGAAAATGACACAAAAGTGCAAAATAAATACAGCAGTCATCAAAAGGAACTTTGTAGTTTTGCCAATATTTTGCAAAGTCCATTTTATGACAGAATATTAAGCAATAAGTGAATTTCATTATATTTCCAATATAGTGCGAAGAACAAAGTGTATTTTTAATTCTGTAAGTAAGTTTTAACACAATACAACATGGAAGACTTTACACCATTATAATTGTTTTATGAAAATTTAAATTAACCCACTTAGTGCTTGCATGCAAAATGGAAAAATCCTGTTTACATGCGACACCAGTGCACCCTGGTGGTAGGTTGCCAAACCAAAAGCATTGATTGAGCTTCTTAACCTGAGTAAAATAAACCGTGCCAAGGGTGAATTTTGCAAAATTCTAAACTTGGCATTCTTTCCTCATAATTAATTTTGAAATTCTCTGTGAGACTCAATATGTGTGGTTGGAAAGTAATAATGGGAAAGTAATAGTGTTGCTGCATGTTACCATGAGAGAAGTGAACCAGTTGATGTGTATGAACTTAGGGATACCTGGGAGCAGCGGCCTCTTGTTATCAAGCGGCAGCAGCCAGACTTTTACCAGGCACTCCTGTCTACTGCGATCATCCACAAGATGCTGGAGCGGGACAATGTGCAGTTCAGCAAGAATGTGGATGTGACAACGTACCGAAATGGCACGAGGGAAACGCACAACCCAGATGGGCGGGCATTCCCTGCTGTTGTGTGGAACCATTACAACGCAGGCTGTAGTGTGCGGCTGCTCAATCCGCAGACGTTTGTTCCCAAGCTGCACCTGCTGAATGCCACACTACAGGAGTATTTTGGCTGCCTGGTGGGGGCCAATGCCTACCTCACACCACCTGGCACCCAGGGCTTTGCCCCACACTATGATGACATAGAGGCATTCATCCTGCAGCTCGAGGGACAGAAGTCATGGAAGCTCTATGCCCCAATGTAATTTTACCATAAGCTTTACATAATTTACTTGCAATTTCCAAAAAATAAAACTATAACTGGTTGTGATGGTGATCTCCATGGTTAAGATTGTTGATGATTACTGTTTGATGATGATGATGATGATGATGGTGGTGGATGATTGATGGTGATGATGATGATGATGATGATGATGATGTTTGTATGTTATTTTAAGTTGTGGATGTAGGATAGTTTAGTTTGTAGCTATTCCGTGAATGTCCTATAGGCACAAAAATAATTTCCAATTTTCAGTTTTTCTGTTCACATACTGCAACAGCCATAGTAACGTATTCTTTGTTCCTTACTTTCCCTTGTAGTTGGTAGTACCTGGGGGATTTCATGGGAGTAGATTATGTAATGACTTACCACCTGGATATGAAGATACTACTTATTCCCCTTCCCCTATGGTTCCAGTTAGGCAATGCAGCTAGATTACCATGGGGAGTATCACTGCTTCCATCAGCAACATTTTGGTTAAATTACCTTTTGTAAAAATTATCAGAAATTTTTACTGTAAGTGTTTCTTCCATTTTTTACTAAGAATTCTAGTGATGGGTCGAGACTCAAAAAGTCGGGTCGAGTTGAACTTACAAAGATCAAACTCGTCCTTCGAGTCAAATTTTTTCAACAGGCAGCGAGCTACTGAACATGCAAGTGGAGTCATTGTGTTTTTAGGTTATAAACTAACAAATATTTGAACCTGACCATCAATTTCTGTGTCTCACATCGCAAATAAATGATTATTCATTGCTAATCTGCTAAATTTGTATTCAAATGATAACTTAACAATATGCTTTGACACTCGGTTGTTTGTGATGTTTGGCTGCCATAAAACCACTTTCTCTTGCCACCTGTGTGTTACTACCACACCTGGCGACAGATAACAGTCAAGTCGACAGGTACAGTCTCACCACAACACAAACATATACAACCATATGACATACTTAAACATGAAAAGCCTCTTCATATCATGGTATGGCACACCTTCTGCAGTAATTTGTATAGTTACAGTACACTTTAGATTATTTTTCTATGTATTTATCATTTTAAAAAAGAGTATTTAAAAAACGAACTATGTATTAATGAAAACTTTAAATGTGCACTGTTTCTGCACTCATGTGGTGGCATGCTGACAGACCAGTCTGAACGCTACCATTCCACTTAACCTCTGTAATTATCTTATGTTTTCTGCCACCATCACAAGGCTTGCAGTCATTCATTCATCGGTAAGATGGAAATGCGTTGCTGTGAATCACTTGCCCATACAAAGATATTTTCTTATTAGTAGAAACCAGTTCCAAACTTTATTCCTGGTAAACTGTGAGTATAAGAGGGGAGGAAGGTATAAGAGTCTGGCTTTACACTTATATGCAGGTTGTACATAGGTAACATGTACATTTACGCTCCAAACTCAATTTTAACTTGAAAATTTTACACTGAACTCGAATTTACTTGACTCGACTCAAAGCTGTAAAAGTCAAACTCCCCCATTACTGTTCAATTCTTAAATTCTTAATATAGAAATGATATAGTCATCAGCTTCGGTGCAAACCAGCTTTGTTCACCATGTTTATTTTACTTTCCAATTATATAACTTGTCATATGTTTTGGTCACTTCATTTTGTGTGAAATAACAAAATCATTCTTATTATTTTTCAGTACAGTACATTGAGAATCGCGAAAATTTATGACTTAATTTCAGGAATATTGTTGCTCTCACATGTATCAGTTCCCCATTGTATCATTTTATTCCTCGTAGGGAGAGCGATAACTCACCTACTGGTTTTCAGTCCCCTGGCATCCTATATTTCTCTCTCTCACTGGACTGCACGATTAGCCATCTTGCTTTTATATCGATAGGCGGACTACGGCACGTGTTTTAGACCTGGTAGATTTTTATTTTTGCTAAAGAACCTGTACAAGTTCCGTGGGTTAAGACAGCAGACTGCCTGAAGGCAATGACTGCATTTTAGGGAAGACAAGAAGAATGTCTGCTCGCGCTTCCTACGCATTTAATATAATTTAATTTAATTCGCCACCCACGATTGATACGAGTGGTACAGAAGGAACTGTAATGTATCCTTTTTTGGTTTTGTTCTTATACTGAATCCATTGAAAATCAGAATACCAAAATGTTTGAAATGTTGGAGACAGCATTTTTCATAGTGTTTATTATATGCTGACTTTTTTTCCAGTCTGTTCTTCTTCTCTGGTGGTTTTAAGCATCACTTACAAATCTCCACATTATTTAAACAAATCTTTATTTTCCAAATTTTTTTTAAGATGATCACAGTAATAAGATAAACTAAACAGTCATGTTCAACATCATCTCCGACGCTTGACGGCCCGTCGACTGGGAGAACACTGTGTCAAGTGGGGTGAAGTAAGTACAATGCCATCTGAAATACCTGATTCCACAAATGGAAGGAATACCTAGTGCTTTGGGCACTCCTGAAGATTTGCCAGACAGATACACAGTATTTTGCAGGCAGATCTCTGTTTGCCTCTTAATGGTGTGGTATGCTTGCCATTGTGGCGATCTTTGCACTGTGGCCGGCTTCACCTTAAAGTTAAGTGCGAGCAATGCAAGTTCAATCACTGCAAAATACCTTAAGAGTCATTGGGTTTACAAAAGCTAAGAGAAAAATAACACTTGGAGTTATATTCAAATAAAAATACATTTTATGAATTATGTATTTAAATAGAATGTCATTTGGGTCCACACTCTTCTGAATTAAAGCACAAATTGAATTAATGGAAGTTGCTACGTTAAAACCAGGTGAAGGTAACCTAGATCAAACATAAAAAGATGTAATCTGGTGCATGATATTAATGATGTGAGTTAATTCAATAATAATAACCAATTATAAAAGTCCTAAGTTAATGGAAGAAGATTATCGTGAAGGGACCTAATTGTTCAATCAAAGAAGGATGTTGCTGTGACCTTACAGTTACCTGGGTGATAAAGAGGTAGGAAAAAGCTAGGAAGTGGTAGAGGAAGACGTCGGCAGGACACTCTGGAGCTGCTGGCAGAGGCTGAAGATGCGGAAGGCGGTGGTCCTCCTGGAAGCTCTCTGCGGTTGTTGAAGAAGTTGAAGGCCTTGGGAAGGTGCTGGCCTCCCGGAGCTGCTGGAGTCGTCAATGGCCACTGATTCTTCCGCGGTCACTGGCACGGGTGTAAGGGGTCTCGGCCCTTGGCTGACACAGCGGTGAGAGGTGTAGCAGACTACCCTGAGGCCTGCGCTGGAACTCCTTATACTAATTTCTCCAGTTTGGTGGCTCTCAGAAGTGTGCGGGGAATCATTCCCACTCCTGGGGGGGGGGGGGTTGGAATGTCTGGCGTCAAACTTGAGTTTCTGAATCCTTATTTGGGTAGCGCTCAGTGCGAGGTGATGACGTGAGTTGCCCTCGTGCTCTGGAGGAGGCTCTGATTCTCTGTTCGGTTGCCTGCTACCCTTCAGTGGGGCAAAGTTTAAATATTGTGGCCATCCTAGCAGGAGCTGCAAATTAGAAATGGTTGCTTCTTCATAGAGGAGCGTTGATGGGACTACTTTATGAAGAGACGCGGCGAACAGTAAAAGCTGGGATCATGTGGTTGAAGGTTACGTTAATGCTCTGTCAACTCCGGTAGACCACGTGTCCTGCCTCCATTACTGTTTTGATTTAGAGGCCCATTGGGTGATTCTGGCTCAAGATGGGGCAAAGTCGTATGGTAGAGTGCGCTTTCCACCAGTTCAGGAATGCGTTACATGTCAAACTTTAAATGCAAACAGATGAAATACAGTAAGGATTGTTCAAAGCCCATCACGGTACTGGAACTGTGGCTACAGAATAGAGCAGACACCAACACTGGAAGAAGTGCGGCAGCTGTGCTACACATTATTTTGTGTGATGAGTGATCCGCATGATGGGAATATTTAGATATATGTACGAAGTATGGTTTCCTCTTAGGTGAAGATCAAACAATATCCTGTATTCCGAAAAATAGTTGTGGGTTCATGTCAACTGTCATGCACATTAGTTAATAATTAAAAACATTAATGGATAAAAGTACAGACTTAGGATTTTCACGTACTTAAGTAAAATAGGCCTCTTGCAGAAAAGTGACATAATTTTAATGATATCTGTCACAATTTTTTAGTGCATCCAACAAACATTTTGCTCAACTCGCTGTGGCCACTGTAAGACTGTGAACTATACAACAGTGTGCAGCTGTGATAGGCTGCTGGCATCTGTTAGTGGGAGAAGTGCTGCAGAACGACTGATCTTGAGGGGCCAAGAAGTTCTGTGCCAGAACTAGTCATATTTGGTGGCAGGAAATATATTGATATGTTACCTTTCATTATGAGTTCTTGTGCAATATAAGCATGGCAGTTGCACATACGAGAACTGTAATGCATTCCTTATTTTATTTGAACCCTGGTACAGAAGTTTCATTGCCACTAGTTCAAGTCGTGTTTGGCCCAAAGCAGACCAGTTTCGTCTGTATTGTAAACTTGCTCACAAGTCTATCCATTTTCACTAACTTTGCGTAAAAGGTACCAAATTCATTGGCAGCATCTACATCAGCTGACTTCTGCTTGCCAGACATTTCTAACATTCTAATCCCTTGCTACAGAATAATCTGGTTCATGCCAACCCTCTGAAATTATACATGGTTCCATGAGTTTTTCTTTCCTTCCTCAACCAACACAGGCCTTGATATTGTAGCACCTTTTGATTGTTTCAAAGAAAACTAATTGTGTAATACTCTGTTTATATCCTGAAGTTTAGCTATGTGAAGCATTTTGAAATTATTAACGTTTTTCACCGACTTGTTTGTCATAAACGTCGACGTGCGACAACGTAGGGAGGTTGATGTCACATCAAAGTGGGGGGGATGATTTGCTTCTGCGGGTATCAGACGGTGACGTGCAATGTTCCTGACCACCGTCAGTGCTTGGCAGTCCTTTTCGGTCAACACACGTGGCCTACCTGGTCGTGGTCGTGCCTTCCCATTTCCATTTCAGTGTCGCATCCCGATGGTCAAATTGGGAATCTCCTCCACTTGTTCTGCCATTATTGTGTAGTATTGGCCAAGATCAAGCCCTCTTGCCTCCTTTCATTCCAGCAGTGGTGGTCGTGGTGACATCTAGGCGTGAGTTTACGCTTACAGAGGTGTTACCGAATACTTCTGATCTGATAGTGTATGTTAGTAATATTTTAGATTTATTATCACCAACAAAATGTTATATCCTGTGCATTAAAAATTATTTTAGTTCAATTATGTAATGCCAATTTTTGTTTAAGTCCTTCTATTATCCATCACCATGTCCCACAGTGGCTAAAACCAGATGATGTCATGTTCAAGGTTTACTTTAAAAAATAAAACTAAAGGTTTGGTTTTAGTAACATTACAGTAGTTACTAGATGGCAGCACCCACCCACCTCACATATAAAAGCAAAACGTTATATTTAAACACATTGTTTGTCTTAGTTATTATGTATCTTTCATGCATCCATAAACTGTGCTGTTACAATTCATCAAGCAGAAACAGCTTATACAAAACACGGGTCTGATTTATTAGTGCGTAATTTCAAAACTACAGTATATCCATTCAGAATAAAGTGCGCATGCCTTGATGAAAGTGTCACCACATTCCGAAATTGTGAAATATTCTGGATATATAAATGTATGTGTGTGTGTGTGTGTGTGTGTGCGTGCGTGCGTGAGTGCGTTGGTGTGTGTGTAAATCCATCTATGGAATAATGGTTTCCAAATTATGTGCAAAGATAGCTACACACTAGACATACACGTGCATGCTGGAAAGGAAGCCACTTTAGTGGTTTCAGCACATTCTAAAGTTGTAATGAGGCACAAGCTCCCCATATATAGATTTTGGGACATACCTAGTTATACTGTATAAGAGTTACTCAAGTTTTCACTGAATGACATAAATACCCATTTGGTTGTGACTCTTCGCAGTGGTGTAAGCCATGTTAGCTGGCGCTAGCAAGCGACGCTTGTCACCTGGAATGGTGCAGCCATGACGAGCCAGCCCCGCTGTTTAGAAAACACTCTCACTGCCGAGGAAGGTCGTGAGGCTAGGCGGGTAGTATATAAGGTGGGGACGATAGTGGCTCATGGCCATCTTGCTCCGGAGAAACCAGCGAGACGCCATCGCCATGGACCACAGTGCTGTGGTCACGATGTTCTCTTCACTCTGCCACTGTCGAGAGGGTCTCGACACGACGATGCCGACAAGATTAAAAGGGCACTACAGGAGTGTGAACCCAGGACTGTCTACTCCCATGATGTACCAGGTGACCTATGTCATCATGTACGTGCTGAGCATTGCAGTATGAACGACCGCAGAGCCGCCGTACAGTATGCAACATGGCGTATACTTCAGCCAGCTGACCCCGCACATTCATTATGAAGAAACGGTGCCACTGTTGTTCATGCTGCCCTTGCAGAAACCACGGACTCTCTACAGGGTAGACGAATGTTTCCACAGGGCGCGTGCAAGCCGCAACTCAACTGTGTGCCAGAATGCGGAAAAGTTGCGAAATGTTTTTAATGCTACTTGTGTCAATATTGTAAACCAATTCCTGTCTGAAGTATCCCTTCCCACTCATGATAAAGCTCCCAAACCTCCCATTTAGAGTACTCAAATCGCGTGCAAAACTTCCATCAGCCACAGGGTTGCATTTCCTGGCAAAAATTGCGAAGTATGATGGCCTACAGTACAACTACTAGCAGAGAGGTGAAAGGGAAATATGAACTCATTTCAATTCATGGCATTGAGAGTAAAATAAAATTCAATTCAGAACCGCCTCAGTATCCTCGCCACCCAGGGTTTTAGCCCTGTTCGTAAAGGTCAAAGCCAATGGCTAATATTAACCTAGAACTTCGCACAGTAAACAGTGTAGGAGAACTGAATTGTCCTGCCATTCAAAGCCATGGTGGGTTGTGCATAGTCAGCACATTCCAGCTGCACCTCAGTGCACGCCGGGGACGGCGTTTCATGATAGAAGAGATGTGCAAATGATAACTTAAAAACACTCAGATATAATGAAATTAACGCAAGTATGACGGAAAGAAACATTGAAATATGAAGTAGTAATGGATTATAATATAGGAAAGACTTTATCAGTCTGAGGTATTACACATATTCATATTTAACATCAGTTCAGTGGTCAGTGATGCAGTATCTCAAAATTACTTTTGATCTACTGCTGTTTGTGTTGTCAGTGTTTTGTCGATTTTCAAAAGTGTTACTGGAGCTGCAATATCAATCACATTATTCAAGCAATCAACTGTCAAAATTTGGTAAAGACTTTATAATCTCCAATACCAGCAATAGTTTTTGAACCTCGTCATACTGTAAATGACCACAGTGTCTTAGATGTTACGAAAAGCCACAGTTTCTCAAGTTGGATGTTTGTAAGCTTAACAAAATTGCTAAAAAAGCCTCAACTGAGTGCACTGGTTGTAACACAGTTATATGCGAAAATTGTTTTTATAAGGTTCATAATGTCATTTATAAAGTCCTCTTCCTCAAAAAAGGGGTAATGTATCTTGAGATGGGAATCGAAGCAAAGCCCAACACACAGAGAACAGATAATGAAGCTTGTGCTCAGTGACTCTTTCAGTCTAGTGGTTCAAACCGAAGGCTTGTTACCAAGTATGTCAAACCTTCCCTACAGGGAGCTGTGTGGAGTTTCAAAGTGCTTACATGTTTCTTTACAGTGTAGTTCCACTGTGAGCCCATCCATCTAGCTGTGTTGGTATTGTTTGCATTACATTCTAACACACTTTCATATTTCATTCGATAAATCGACTAAAGGGTTACTGTGCTAGTAAGAATTATATTTACTTTTGTACATGATATTTATTTCAGCTTTGCTGCATTCTTTTGGGTGTGTTTTTTTGATCCGCAGCAGTTTTATAAATGTGTATATTTCAGTATTTCAAGATAATCCATCGAGCTTAGTAAGCATGTTATAAAAAGGTTGGTTGTTGAGAGAGAGAGACAGAGGTTGCAGATGCAGACACATACTCTGGTGTTACCAGGACAGAGGACGAGATGCTGCCCAGGTTCTCGAGCGACAACCTGTCGGAAGAGGCAATAGGGGAGCCAATAATGGAAGTGGTGCTTAGTCCTGGCGACCTGCTATACTTCCCGCGAGGCACCATCCACCAGGGCCGCACACTGGCCGACCACTCCCTCCACGTCACTCTCTCCTGCTACCAGCGAAACACCTGGGGCGACCTCCTAGAGAAGGTGAGCACACTGTGTCTGGTCATGCACATAGCATCATAGGAAATACCATTAAATAGTAACATTTTCTCATACTAAAAAATTTTAATACAAAGCCTCAAAACACCAATACATTGTGTGATACAGTTGAACTTTGTTTTGACTAGTGATGGGTTGAGACTCCAAAAATTAAGCTGAGTCATACTAGCAACGATCGACTCGCATTCACCATCAATTTTTTTGTGGTTCCGGCAAAATTCCTATTAAAATAATGTTAACGTAACCCGCTTTTATAGTTTATCACATGTTTCATCAATCAAAGTGTATGTCGGGTCCTGTCACCTAAGATTTCCCACAGTCATAGTTTTTAAGCTGGTTTTTTATGCAAACGTCTAGTAACTGGATGTGAAATACGTAACGCGCACTGCCGTTTATCACTGCCCTGCGGCGCTTTGTCTGTCTTCCCAACATGTCTGTCCGACACTGCAGCATGGTGGGACGTGCTTCTGCACACTTGACGAGAGGGGAAGTGGTTACCTAGCAATTAGCGTGGCGACCTAGCATCCTCTCTCTCCCACCTCTTTCTGTCTCTCTCAGCTGCTCACCTTCCTTCCTCCCAGGCATTCGAGAGGGGAAGCTGTTGTCTAGCAAACGAAAAAGCACGTTCTCTCTCTCTGTCTCTCTCCCTCCCCTCTCTCTCTGTCTCTCCCCCCCCCCCCTCTCTCTGTCTCTCTCCCCCCTCCCCCCCCTTCTCCCCCCCTCTCACATGCCGGCCTGCAGAACAAACAAAGTGTGCCTAGAAATTTTATCAACATTATCCGCCACTCAAAATTGTTGTACCTATCATCACTTGTATCAAATGGCTTTGCCTGAAAATGTTGTGGAATACATTTTAACGAGGAATTATTATTTGCATAGATTTTTTCTTTTGGGATTAAAGGTTGTTTTTTCTCGTAAGGTTGGTGATTCATTCATTGTATGTGGCATAATGTTAACATGATTTTAAAACGTTATATTTATTTAACTCAAGAGGCAGCAGCTTCGCAAATAAAATTTAATGTCCAGAAGCATATACTTGACCTCCCTTTGTCGCCAAAAATTGTTTGAACATCGAGAGACTTCTATTATAAGCGTAAAGTTAATTTTCAGTAAATTATTGTGGGGTAATTGGAGGATTTATATTAATTTATTTCTATAGACACGCGTATTTTAAATAAATTGATAAAATGTAAAGGTCTATTTGTCACCTTTTTCCATCTAATAATGGGCAGGTAAGCACTGAGTCGAGTGCAATGTAACTCATGACACAGAAAATCAGAGGATGTGGTTTTCAATGATTAATTAATAAAGACAGTGAAGAAATAAATTATAATCACCTTATGTATTCATTTCTGTTTCAAAATTACAAGTTTTCTGTGTAGTAAAATATAATTAATTACTTTAAAAGACAGACATTTCCCACGTGCGCAAGGTGTCGCCAACACGTAGTGGTGCAGAGGGGTAATTCTGCCACCACCACACCTCGTCCATCAGCCGTCATGAACACACTGCCCGATCAATAACTTCTCCGTGTGCTTTCAGCGGATCAAGTACTCGTGGGACATTCAATATTTGATTTGCATTCAGTGTCATATTTTCATTTTCAGAGGGTTTGAAAGATTTATGTCAGCTTGCATTTGTTGTCGGATTACAATCAATACTATACAGTGTTTTCAGACACTGTTTTCTTTACTTAAACGAATTTAGGTGGAATGTTTTTTAATGTATTATTTACAGTAATACTTTTTTTATAAAATTCCCATTTTTATTGTGTTTATTAGCTAAACTTTATTCACAGATAATTTACAGTTCTTAATGTACTCAACATAATGTTTTATAAGGTTAGAAGTTGTATTTTATTAATGTACATCTCAGAACCCTCATCTACTGAAATCCCGCATGTATGGAAATTTCTTTTAAGGGTGGGCGTAGCTTCGAAAATCCAAATTTGAATAGAATATTTTAAATATTTGGCTTTGTATTCAAAATAAAATTTTTTACTTCAAACTTTGAAACAAAAAAAAAAGTTATCTTGGGCAACTTAAATTATTATTGTCCCAAAAAGCAAAAGAAGACAACATGGGCTTAATAATATCAAAGTTTTTATACAATGTTTGCCACAGAGATGGCTAACGAATCATGAAAACATAACTTCAACTTAACAGAATGCTCACAAATTAGTCCAAACTTCATTTTGGTGTAAAATAATTGTCAGTATCTAATTTTACTCACAAGATTTGAAAACAGAATTATCGGGGAAAAAAATTTTTATATTATGAAACACTTCACTATCTTTCCAAACTTAATTCAGCACCGCAGATTTTAATAGGTAATATATGTTTATTTCCCTCATATCCAACAGTGCCGTAATGCATTACGTGTAATTAATAGAATATTAAACTGCATGTTTTACAGACTTAACTGCTTTGAAATTGTACCCACTGCGATTCAAATCTCGGTAGTGTAATTTAAAAACGGGAAATTGTTATTAACTAAACTTAACTTCATACCATTCTGAGAGGCTGTGGATTACCCATATAGCCAACAGTGACAAAGATGGAGATCAAACAAAATTTAAATAAACTTGACACTCCACAACATTAAAACTACGTGCTTATTGCGAAAATGAACTAAAACTGGTTGTAAACTTGCACTATTATGAAGTAACCATGAACTGCGTGCACTGAATTTATCTTATATGCAATTTATCTTATATGCAATCTTATATGTATAAGTTGCAAGTATCGATTGCTGGTTGATGTGAGATGCAAGTTTCGATATACATTACATATCGTAAACATTCACGTAAAAATAAGCTAGTGTACAATGAATGTTTTCATTCAACTCCAAATGTTTACGGAGATCTAACATGGTGATTTTTAATACGGGTTTGGTTAAAACCATTTGTAGGATGCCAACAAACTGTCTTTGTTTTTTATTCAGAATGTATTTGTTTTTAATTGTGTGTTGTGCTCACTCATTATCTCTGAGGCATTGACAAATTACAAATGTAGCAAATTTGATATGACAAAAATATAATTAATTTACTTAGCTTGACGCGTGACTGGTTATGTTTATAGTCACGACAGTCGAGGATTCTGTCCACTAGACCTAAAGCGGGGTGATTGAGTTAGCTAGGCGACGAGAGGCAAAGATTGTTGGCTAGTACTCACTCACTCATACTTCTTGGGTGCCATGTTGATGGTGTATTTGGTCCAGTTGTAATGAGCCTGGCCCACACCATGGCTGCAGTTCCACAGGTGAGATTCGTTTGTCCAGAAGTGGATGTTATCCCAACCAAAGCACACATCCATACCGGTCAACAATCCTCTTACCACAGGATGGCACGACAGGTGAATGCGTATGCACGGAGAAACTAATAATACCACAACCGGAGCAGTCGATACTGACTTGTGCATGAGTTGGGAGGCGCGGTTCTGTTCCGCCTGACTTTCTGGTGTAGGCTGAGGAAGTCTACTAAACTGTCTGGCAGCAAGAAGCGCTGCATGTCGCTCCCTACGCCTGCGGCCATGCCTTTGGCTGAAAGGCATTAAGTCCCCACTCACAGGTTACTGGGTACACCTTGACTCGAATACTGAACACAAGTTACAGTGTAAGTCAGGTTTTGGCTTGCTGACCAGGCTCTGTGAAGTCGCCACTGATCCTCCACACTAGGCGGGCTGATCAGAGACGTGGAGCTGTTTGGGTCACCAATGCCGCCACTGGATGTGCGTCCACACAGGAATGGAAGGCAGGTCTCAAGTCACTGTTTATCCCGGCACTGGAAGCAGTGCTGTGGGATAAGGCCATAACTTGAGACTGTCGCCCTTCTCTGGGTGAAGGTGTTACTAGTGGTTGTGGCTCCTCTGTTCCTCTCCACTGGCACTGGAAGCAATGCTATGGTAGTTTGGAAAGCAACAGATGGCAGTGTAGTGGGTGTGTGAAAATATGACTTACCCCTGAAGGGTGCCTGTGGCTGAAGTTAATTCTGTAGTTATAAATTCCCTGGTCCTCGTCAAAGGTGTACGTAGTAACCTGTATCTAGCGGGTAAAAGGATAGACACTCTAATAAAGAAAAGCTGAGAAGTAGCAAACAACAGTACGTTTATTGAAGTCTCAATAAACATGCGACGCGTGCTACCTCCTACCAGGTAATTGAGTGCTGAAGGTTACTACACTGGCTAGGTGTATGCTACCTGGTTGTAATGGAGAATGGGAAAGAAAGAGCTTAACGAGAAAATTTATAATACTACTAAACTGTCTAAAGAAGATGTCTTGAGGAGACAAAGTGAATTTAACGTGTTGGTAAGCTTGTTCGCTGGCTATTAGGTTGACTGGGCGTCGATGGTTAAGTATCCACAGGGAGCGTACTCAATGCTTTGAAGATCTCAGGTGGTCCCAGCACTGGCAACAGTGCTGTGGGATAACGCAAGAGATGGAACAAGAATGACTGCCCGTGCCCGGCAGCGTCCGGACTTATATAGTGGAAGCTTGTTGGCTGACAGCGAGGTGTGTGGGGGAGGTGTGACGTCCACCTGCCCTGGTTGGCGTGGGAATACTCTGGTCAGCGATTCTGCTTCGTGTCTCGTCGGAGGCGCTCTGCCTTGTCCGAGGTCTGGGCAAATTGTAGGCTCCAAGCACGGGGAAGGGAGGGGCAGCATGCCTGCCAGGTTGTGTATCCTCCAGGTGAGAAGTAATCGCTCATAGTTCCTGCTGCCTGTAGGGTAGGCAGCATATTGCTCACGTCTGTAGTGGTGGAAGACGTACTTTATTCGATGAGTCGTAATCGTATTAGGTTAGTTGTATAAGTGGCATGCGTCAAGCTACTTTTCATTTAGTTATCGGTAGAGGAATTAACTTTGTTATCATACAGATTTGGTATGTTGCATTCATGACCTGCCTGATGCAGTTTGGCTGTTACTGCACTTGCACTATGTGATTCGAACCATGTGTGTTCACGGATGTTTAAAACTTCACTGAAAATTAATTTGAGTAAATTTAGGTCAATGTACACACATTGGTACAAAAAATCCACAAGTTCCGTAGTAGACGTCATGAAATTATAAAGTGACGTTTTATTTTATCGTGTCGAAAATCCATTTTCTTTTATGAAATTTACAGCTTCACCGACCTCTAATTTTTTGGCAGTCCCTAAATAATGATAGATAGGGAGTCTACTCTAAACACTATTGTCTGGCAAGACTGGCTGAGGTCTCTAAAATTTAATTGCTGTGCACATTCACTATGTACAATAATTACAAGTTACAACTTGTGATAAAAAGCTACGGAGTGGGCGGACAGTACAGCTTATGTACAAGTCTACACAAATACTGCTTCTGCGTGCGTAGATACACCACTCTAGTAACACCGAGTTGGTGACCTTTGCCAATCACCAGTCCAGGGGTGGGACACATTCTTCGCCAACTAGAACCAGCTTTCATATGAGTTCTTGTTTGCCCGATACGCCGCTTTTTCCAGGTTTTAGTTTCCAGTATTGGTTGGCTAGTGCATATAGAATTTGCCATCTTCCACACAAACAGATACAGTGGAACCCTGATTATTTGTTTTTCAGTGGACCAACAAAAAAAATGAAACATGCGGGAAAACAAAGTATGTGGACTTGGATTTTAGGCTTGAGAAATATTGTTCATAACCTTAAAATGCATTTTTGTTTAAACCAACAGCGAGGTGTGCAGCTGCTGCAGTCGGTGCTTTGGGTTGAAGCCCACCCTGCTTACCAAACACCGGCACGACAATGATTCCCCTAAAATATGCGATTACTAATTCTTACTCCGAGCCTTCTTAGAATACTTTAAAGATTTGCCCGTTTGGTGTGAGGGTCTTCCCACGTTGGAAGATTCACTGGAGCTAAGATGTGGAGCGGGGACCTTAGCAGGAGTAGGGGAATCCAACCCCAGGGTTAACTTGACTGAGAAGAAGTCCTTCCTTCACAATCTGGTCCAGTTCACCGTGAAGGTCGCCAAAATGCATGAAGTCAGTTTTATGGGGAAAAAACAAACACAGATAAAAAAAAAAGCAAATGATCAGTTCTGTACGTGACCGGCGGAAGGGTTACTCCGAATCTCTCCTTCGCCTATACAGCTCCGGTCGGGTGGGCTTTCTTCCCGGGATGTAGTCGGTATCAACAATAACTCGCCTCTGGGGTACTACGGGCTTGGGCGATATTCTAATTACCTTCCCGGCGGCCTTGGGGATAGTACAAGTAGTACCCAAGTTAATTTCAGAAGCTGGTTCCCGAGGAGATGAAATGGGTTCTGCCACGACTGGTGGGGGGAAGGGGGTATTAAAATATTCTAATTGGTGGGCTTGGCATGTCAAATGTCGCTATCGTTCATGCTTCAGCTGTTGTCTGTTACTTAGATTCTACACTTACAGGTGGAGCGTTCAAATACTGCACATATTTAAAAGGGGGTTGTGGCTAGAACACAGTTCTTCCCCGTTTCTGCTATGCAACAGTTAAATATAGGCAGGCCAACATAGATTCAGTAGAAAAGTTAGTTGGTTTTTATTGCTACATAAGGACACACACACAACGAGATGAAGTACGCACTGAGTTTCTCTTGGCTGCAGCATCTCTTAGGTGACCCCTTTTTCTGTGGTCTACCCTTCTTCTTTGGTTGGTGGGTTGGTACAGACAACTGATATCTTGGAGAGGGCCTCCAAGGGGTTTGTGTAAGTATCCTGGCGAACGAGGAATGCGGCTGGTACGTGCTGGCAAGTCTCTCCTCTGGGCGCTGGATTCTTCATTCGCTGCTCTGGCGGGGGCCGCGGTGAGGCCGTCGTGCACCTGGTAGCTGCTGGTGACACCCTCCTTGGGGGGAGATGTTATCATCTGGATGTTTGGTGCTGGTTCTGCAGTTGGGGCTTCTGCCGTGCCGACGATGTATATTGACTGGTGATCAATCTCATGTGGGCTCACTGAGTCTGTAGTCCTTGTGGTGGAGGATCGGGTTTCTGCTGGACGTCCATCCTCTGTGTTTCTCTGTCTCTGCTCGATGCTTGTTGTAGGCAGTCGAGATCTGGTGCGTGCCCAAATACCCTATAGTACTGGGGCTGGTTTGTGCTATGTCCAGTTCTAGTTCCTGGAAGTGCCCTCCTCCTGTAAAGAAGGACGAACAAAAGAGACAGCGTGATGCGTGCCAGGTTACTGACTGCTTGGCATGGTCGTCATGGCTTTACTGCGCTAGACCAAGTGCTCTATGTTATTGATGTTCAGACCTTTAGCACTGTTTACGACTAGATATTTTGATGGGATGTGTCGGTTTACGAGTTGGCGCAAAGTCGTTGATTACTACCTGGTTCCCCGTGGAGGGTTGGCATATCTGTAGTAGATGGGAGGTGTTTGTTTTAATTGGCTTACTCTTATGTTCTTCGGCCGGGTGGTGGAGTCGGGTTGGCTGCTAAGCGAAGTTGGGGCTGCAGTCTTCGGGTTTCGAGTAGGTTGTACTGTGCCGGCTCACACAGTATTGCAGGTTCCAGGCTGCTGACTCAGAGCTCCAAAACCTACCTGGCGTTGGTGATCCCGTACCTGGTCCCAGTTCTGTACATCCCCTCAGGATGGGATGGTAGTCTAGGTTTGTACGGACGTGTGGTGGAAAAGATATACATTGAAACACAGGAGCAGTCAGTTTAGCTTGTAGCCTTAGTGAGGCGGCGCTGTCCCATTCTGCCTGTCTTTCCTTCGTAGGAGGAGCTAGGTTAGACCACTGCTTGGCAACAAGGTTAGCTGTCTTCTTTTGCTGTCTATGCTGTCGGCTGTGCCTTACCTTAAAAGGCATAGAGCATGGTTCACCGCTGAACGATACACGTAGTGCACCACGGATGAGAAACTATTTCCTTTAATAGTGTATTTCCAGTAGTCGCTGGTAGCACGAGCTCACTGCTTCCGAAGGCCCCCCGCCACTGATGGGCAGATCAGAACCGTTGAGCCATGTGGGCCACCACTGCTTCTACTGGATGTGGTTTCCAGCCAAGGCCAGGCCGTAACACCCAAGCAAATACCCCCTCCAGCTTCAGTAGGGGATACAACTCAGGCTTGCTGTCTCTCCTTGGTTGGAGGAGTTGCAAGTGGTTGTGGCTCTTCTGTTCACTCCCTCCAGCACCTAGGTGCTTCGGTAGGAATAGAACAGTTGGCCATCTAATGTGTGTGTTCAGGATGGGTGGACTCCAGAAGGGGGTCCCCAGTCAGAGCTAGTTCGGATAGAAAAATACTCGGTTTTTGTCGGCAGTGCACAGTGCGAATCTTTCCTAGCTGGCGAAGTGGATATTACTCTAGGAATAAAAACTTGTGGCTAAAGAAGAAAGCTGTATTTATTGAGAACTCAATAAATATAGTGACACGTGCTATCTCCTACCAAGCAGATGGTATACTGAAAGTAACCTACGTTAGCCAGGTGTAGGCGACCTGGTTCTAGGCTAGATGGGAAGTAGAACTAGTAAACTGAATTAATTAATACTGAACGAAACTATGTAAATAACGGGTGTCTAGAAGATACAAAAAAAAGTTAAAGTACCCTTGCTCTAGTAGCAAGTTGTATCGGTGTTAACTGCTGTTGCAGAAGAAGCTTCTGGTAACTGTTCGTAGTTGCCGTCACTGAAGCTTCTGGTGATAAGAATGGTAGAAGCTACTAGTTGTTGTCGAAGACTGCTGTTGTCGCTGGGAGCAGCCTCTGATGGCTGCTGAAGACTTGTAGTTTCCTGGAGACCCCAGCACTAGGAGTGTTTGCGCGTGCTCGAGAAACTGCAAGAAAGAATAACTTGTGAGCCCAGCCGCGCACTGACTTATATAGTCAGTACTGCAGGGTGGGGTGGCAGGCTGTGGGGGTGGGGCATGTGACGTCCCTCTGCTGTGAGGCCTGCGTGGGAGGTAAGAACTCTCTCGTTAGTACTCTGCTTTGGGAATGTTCGGCTGTGCCCCGAGGTGGCTGACAGCTTGTAGGCACTCAGCGCAGGGGAGGGCAGGGCAGCGTGCTCGCTGGGATATGCAATCATGATATCCACGTGTTCGGGCACGCTCCAGGATTGTGGCGGCCTGCAACGTCCATGTACAGGTTTGCGGGATCGACTCTCACTTCGACGATTACACTAGGTGGTTGAAGTCCCTGGCAACGAGCTCTGTCGAAAGGGCTCCGCCAGGAAACTTTGGAGGTAACGATGCTGGTCCACCTGCCACGTCTTGCCGCTGACGCAGGCTGGTAGGAACCAGGCTTAGAGGGGAGGGTCCGCATGGACATTCCACCTCTAAAAACTGTTGGCTCAGGTGTTTTCATCGGCATTTGAGGAGTAAGTTCCTCTCCTATTGAAAAAGGAAATTCGAACCTGGACGCTTTGGTTTGATTCTCAGTGCAGGTCTTTAAGGCAACTTTTTTCTCTACATCTAAGTCAGGTGTTTTTTGGCAAGGAGGATTCAGGTCAGACCGTTCGGTTAGCAGGTGCAGCGCTCCTTCCCTCCCTATGTCACCGGCCAGTCCAACACTGTTACCTTCACTTGGCTGGGTTAGGGGCACCCAGAGGTGTCCTGTTGGGTCTTTCTGGGAAAACCTAATGGTGTCTGGTTCGGGTGGTACACACTTGGGGCTAGAAAAAGGCTTAACGATCGCTGCTGGGCTCTGCTCCCAGGGGATTGTCGTACCAGTGGCAGTTCCGAGGTGTACAACAATTGTCACTGTGTGTTGTATCAGTCACGGCTGGCCCAGGATGACTTTTTCATCTATATCTGGCGATAACGTGAATTCTGCCACGTGGGTCAGATGATGGATCCCTATTATAAGCTCCAATTTGCCATCGACCTATAGGGTCTGGCTAGGCTACGCCATTCTGACTGTGCGAGGTTGCGGTAGTAAGTTAGCCCTTTTGTCTGTCGTCAACAAGTCACTTCTAAGAAAATTACTGGCCATCACCGAATCTAGTAATGCTAACTGCGGACACCCATTTATGTCTACCAGGATGTGGGGGTGCCCCTGGAGGTAATGTGTCCTCACACATGGCATTTAGTTTCGTGATTTTGAGGGGCCGGTTTTTGTCTGTGGTGGCCGCCCCCTTTACATCCCAGATTTGGCATTTCCCCCTGGGCGAGGTCCTTAATGACCTTCCTGGAAGGTGCCGGTAGCTTGGTAGATAGTACAATCTTCAGAGAGGGGTGTTGACGTGACGGCTTCTGAGAGAATTCCGGTGAACAGTAACATCTAGGAGCACGTGCGTGTCTGTAATATCAGTTGGACGTGCCAAAGTACCTGGTAGGCACTTGTCCCGCCTCAGTTACTTTTTGATAGGTTGGACTTGCCCCATATGGAATATTGCGCTCAAAGATTGGGCAAAGTCGCTTAATAGAGTGCGCTTCATAAAAGTGCAGGAATGCATTATGCATCAGTAGATAACAATATTTTAATTAAATCCCTTTCAGTTCAATTTTACCCTAACTTAGATCCACAACCGAACTTCAAAATACTAGAAAATATATTATAATATTGGTAAAATAAAATGCTCCTTACATAGTAAAAATATTTCTACAAAAAAGTGACAGAAACCTATTTGTTTTTGTTTTCTTGGCAATATTAGACTCGCACACATTTAATTTCCAATGCAGTTGTTTTTTTTATTTTTCATGTCCTCCACTATCACTAAATCACTGCATACAGCATTGCAGTGTTTAAGCACGTGTCTTTTTGCACCAACTCAGTGTTTACATCTATGTTTCGCACTTTGGTCAGTTTATTTAAACAGAAAAAACCTTCACTTTCAAATTCCCGGACGTGATCTAAAACAATAACTACTTTCGGCATTCTTAACGGTTTTTGCGACATAAGCAGCTGACTATAATCACAGCCCTCGCTCAATAGTTGCAAATGTATTTGCTAGTTGTGATGAACCTAACCACAAAGCATATTAGACAAAGTCGTCAGTGCTTACAAATATTGTACTGCGTGAATGTTTAGTGCATAATTATAACATTCAACAAAAGAATATTTGTGCATTTTATATATATACTATTTAATTTACTTTTGTCATACCACCAACATTTTTGGTTGGCTAGGTTTGTGTATAAATAAATTCTGCCTATGAATGAGCACCACAGTAATTCTGCTCAATATACTATAGTGAATTGTATGTGCAACAATAATTTTTCGACCTTGTTACTAGTTGATTTATAAATCGTACTTGTGACGTAAAATTTTGTTTCGGTTTTTATATTTAGCAACATGATGACCACGCAAATAGTTTTGTTGTCCACTCATATGTGAAGTAAATGAGAGATAATGCTGTATAACAAATGGGAAATTGTTATTACTTAATGCTTGGAAGAGTTGTCATGGTAAAAGAAGCTGGCGTTGTGGTTTTAAATACACGTAAACAAGCAACTTTGTAGATGTTTCTCAAAGACTGGAATTATTACATAATTTCTCAATATTTCACATTATTTCATGTTATTTTGTGTTTCAGAAAAATGTGTAGGCCTTACTTATAAGTTTTTCTCTTCACACCCTTTGAGGTCAGTCGCTGGTCACGGAGGATGTCTTGAGGTACCAAAATAAATTTCCTAACCTTGCCTCAGCAACACAACAGTTTCTGGGGATTCCAGTTACTTCAGTAGCAAGCAAACAACTGTTTTCTAAAGCTGGCTAGATCATCTCATGTACACAGCTTCCTCACAATAGTAGGCATTTCCTATTACCTCAACATTCTGTAGCTCTAACCTTTCCTATCAGTTAACTTTAATATTTATCTGAATTGTAGTGTAATTTTTGTAAAAAAAGACACTGTTTACTAGGGATGGGACGAACCCAGATTTTGGAAATGAACCGCACTAGAACTTAACCAAGAATATTTTTTATCGTACCAAACCTGAACCGAACCTTTAAATTTGTACACGAACCAAACTCGAACCCAACTATGCTATCATTCGCAGAACTCTAACTGAACTCCAACCGAATTATATATATATATCTGTGTGTGCGTGCATGCATACATGCACGTGTGTGTTTATATATATATATATATATATATATATATATATATATATATATATAACAAAAAAAAACAAATATGTTGAACCACCTTAACAATACAGTGGATTATGGATGCTAAACAGTAATCAGTGTGTGCACACACGGATATCTGGAAATTAAGTACTTAGCGTAGATTACAGTGTTCTCGTGGATCATTTTAGCAGTGTTGCCCACTCAAGTAATGAGAGTTTTGTTACTAGACCTCTGGACTTGTCTACGAGGTGCAAAGTTAAAACAACATATATACATACAGTCTTCATAGTTCAGCCCCTATTTGTTCAAGTATAAAACACATACAAATACAACCACATTCATAATTTCATGTCTAATTCTTTAAACAAGTGGGCCTAAAATAAACAGTAAACACACACACACATACAACCTGCACAGTTTCACCACTTATTATACTTCCAAAATGTAATGGCCAAATTTTTTCTAGAGGGGAAAAAAAGGTACAAAAGAGAGAGAGAGAGGGAGCTAAAATTGCATCAACAATTTGTGGGGCCTTGTTAGTAAGTATGCAACAAATTAGTCTTTTATTTTAAATTAATTTGTGGTGATTGCAATATATTTGGAAAATATTTTAATTAAATAACTCATGGGGCTGAAAGCCAAAATATTGTGGCATTTTGTAGGGTCACTGTAACCTTATGGTCGTTAAAAGAAGAATGTCAACAACTGAGGTGGGCGGCTGGGTTTTTTTTTTTTTTGCTTCTTTTATGCAGTGGCAAGCAAGGCAATGGCGTGCTGGTAATTTTTTTTGTGCTGGTTCTTGTTTTTTGCAATTGTGGAATGTGAGATATTACCCTTCTCTAAAAAAAACTTGTTGCCTCTTGCCTCTTCACCCAGGTAGCAATCCTCTAGACTCTTCCACTACACTTCCCTTTAAACATCAGGAGACAGTTTAGGAATTGATAATTTAAGACTAACATTCTACAGAAAGGTTTTCCTTTATTTTGGGGGAAAAAAAAGGGTACGTTGTACATGAGTAAATACTTAAGTATACTTAAGTTTGTTTCAAAGTCCGTTAATGATGTTCCCTTCTAGCACATTTTTGAACTTAACACAAACTCCTGTAAATTTTTTGAACCGAACTAGAACCGATCTTTGACATGGCCATAAATTTTGAACCAAATTTGAACATAACCTTAAAGTTTGGGTTCGGTTCGAAATTCAAACATTCAAACCAATTTCTACCATTTACCCTAAAAGATATGATTGGAATAAGCCTCTATGCTACTAATTCAGTGCAGCCACCAGCCCTGAAGCATAAATTCAGGTTCCTGTATATAAAAATCCTCTAAAATCGTGGAATAACTGGGTCAAATCATGTAAAATCCTTAGTTAAAAAAAATGCTAATTACAGAAAAAAAAAGTGGATATGAAATAAGCTTACATATTTAATGTAGTTGTTTTTGTTTGGAATGTACAAACCATGGTAATTCTTTTCTCCACTCACACTTATACTTTTGTTTATACAATGACTGTATCAGAGATAATATTAGTTTCATCACCATTGTCATATCAATGCCAAACACAAACACAGTCACCAAATTTGGATTGCATGCGTAAAAACTACAATTCACGGCAAAAGTTTTTTCAATAATGACTAAATAAAAAGAAAAGGTTTGGATTTTTCTAGTGTTAAAAATCTGTAAAAACTGATAAAATCCATTAAAATGGCAGGCCTGTACCAATTACATTTTGAAAAGGAGACAGAAATCACAGATACTGACAGGGCATTATTCATGGATAGATATACACACAAAAGTAGGAAAAACACATTTTCCACATGTGTGTGATGTCACAATGTTTCGCTGGTTGTGACAGCTTCTTCAATTGGTGAGTGGTGGCACACTGCAGTCTTGTGAGCTGTGATTGGCAATCAGTAAACTTAGCGGCCAGAAGGCGAACTAGGGTGAGGCAGGAAATTAAAAATGTGTTGGAGGGGTTGTCTTATGTTTAAGTCAGGTGTCTGTCTGGATTTGGTGACATATTGGTGAGCTAGTTCCTAGCATTGCAGTGCTCCACTGATATTAGAATGTCTTAAGGTCCTCACCATTCTGGTTGTGTAACAGGAGTTAAAGTTCTGGTTTTAAGATTCTGCATTTGCTGCATCTGGATTCTCCTGTAAATTTACATTTAACCCAGCTATGGCTTGTTTGGTGTTGCTATGTGGCCATTCATTCTCTCTCTGAGAGTGTTTGTAGTAAGGCCAATGTATGCTGTATTGCAGTGAATGCACTGTAGCTGGTAGGTGAGACTTTCTGCCACACAGTTGTAAATGTAATGAATAGAATTCAAAGCTATAAAAATCAAACATGCCCATCACTTGTTTTTACACCACCAATATCCAACTCTTTTTGTATTTTACAAGATTTACTTTGTCCCAACTAATCCTCATATGCAGTCAGTTCTTGACAAAATTACACCAGTAATAACTCCCTCAAAGGAAAAACTTTTTTTTTTGTTCAATGTTTTTTCTTTGGGAAGCATGCAATATCACTGAGATTACAGTTACATCATATGCTAAACAAACTGACTCTAACAATGGCACCATAAAAGAGATCATTAGGAATAACTAATGGAAGCAAAAATTGTGCCTACAAGAATGCGTGTTTTTTCCCCCATTCAGTATGCAAGGTTCTCCTCCTTGTACAGTTATAAAAACTGTACGTGTTTGACTTGCTGTTATGGGTCAGGTAATCCCGGCAGCCCTGAAGTACGCCCTGGAGGAGGATGTGGAGCTAAGGCGGGGCCTGCCGAGAGACTACTTGCGGTACATGGGGTCTGTGCATAGCGATCAAAAGCTACCAGAGAGGCAGGCGTTTGTGGAGCGTCTGCACGGACTTCTGGACAGGATGTTCCAGCATCTGCCCGTGGATGCTGCAACGGACCAGCTGGGCAAGCAGTATGCGCATGATGCTCTGCCCCCTGTGCTCACAACAGGTACAGCGTTACTGCCTTCTCCATTCTGCTGCTCTATACCACCTCATTTAGCCAGAATAAAGGTGTGTGAAGTGAAATTACTGTCTAGTAAACTGGCTGATGATAAACCAATTCCAGGCATGGAAAAGGTACTTAGTTTTAAGTTAGCATGTGCTTAAATTGTCCCCCCTCAGAATGTAATTATCATGGCGATTAACAAAAAATTATTTTAATAGTAAACTCTATCCTAGGGGACTAGTTGTGGCATGCCCAGGGGGATGTATAATTGTGACTACAATTACTTGGAGAGGTTAGCCGTATCAAAGAATGATCTAAGACCTTTGGGTTTAAACGTTATTGTGACCTTGATCACACAACAGTTAAAAGAGACTGTAGAGGTGTTAGTCGCTTTCCTGGTTTTATTACGTGATGCCAGAATCACGAAGTTGAGCACCTAAATGGTGGACGAGCAGACGGCCAGTATAGAATAGAGGTTGTGTAGTCTGAGGGAGCCACTGTCACGGCCCTACGAGTCAGCCGATCCTTGGTTACACATTTACCTGGAAGATTGAGATTCTTCTTAGGTAGTAGTAATGATGCTACTGCTGGTCATCAACCTGACATAGGGTGGGCTTGGTGACTCTCGGACGTCGACGTTCTCTGTATGTGGGCTATACTGCAGGCAACTGTTGATGTGGGATTGGGACTGCACTGGTTGGCAATATGGTGGGGGGGAGACTCTTCACCTCTTAGAAATGGTTTTAGTATGGGATAAGGAAGGCCTTCAAGCTTAATCAGCGGTGGAAATAACTGTGTCTGCAGTGTTGAGAGGAGTGAAACTCCTTGGTGAAGTGCAAAGTGCAAGTTCAGACTAGAGTCACAATGTGGTCTAGTTTTCAAGAGCAGTAGCTGCTTGCTTCAACCTTCTCTGTCTACCTCCCTTTCGTGTGTAAGGTATGGGAAGTGAATGTATGACTGAGACCAAGAAAGTTGTGATTACGTAGTGTGTACTTCTGAATATACCAGTCGTGTTTGTAATGACAGATGGCACCCTGTGTTACTTTCATCCGAGGAGATTGATGAACAGAACGTGGCTAGCCCAAGTTACTTCCTGACCAGAATACCCAGGTGAGGTATCCGCAGGAGGTCAGTTTCTCAGAGGTGATTCCAGCCCCTTTCCGGCCCTGCAGGAGAGCGGTGGCGGAGTATGGAACACCCTGAGTCACTGATTCGCCTGACAGAGGAGTGTCTAGTGCTTTGGGCTCCACTGAATGGTACTAGTTTGACAGAGCTCGGGTGGCCTCTTAGTGTGTTGGTATCTGGCGGCTTGTCTGGTTGCATTGCCAGCTTCACTTTAGAGGTTTGAACTATTTAAGAAATCTGTGATATTTCACACAAAGAACTTCAGCACACAGAGAAGTAAGTTTCATATATTTTATTACGTGAGTAATAAATCATGGTGCCACTGTGCTACTTCCTACGCTAGAATATTTTGTTACGGAAGTTCTCTAGGCAGTCCAGGTGAAGGCGACCTGGTAAATTAATCTAATTGCTGGTAAGGCATTTAATTGGTGCTAGAGGAAATAATATTCAACAACTGTTTCCTGAATAACTGGGGGTTGTTCTGAGGCAACAAGTGGGAGTGACAGTTATTACCAGAAGGGTAACGTCAGTGTTACCAACACTGTCCGGTGGGCAGGGTGGGAGTCCTGAAGGGACGTGCTCGTCGTGACCTGTTACCAAAGTGTTCTTCTGGATTCAACACCAGGGGGGTGGTAAGGAAGGCAGTCACGGAAGTCCTGGTAAAGTCACGGTAGTTGAGATGTGGTCACTGATTTGTTTTTGTGTGAGACCTAAGTTTGCTGTGGTTCCACGATACGGCAAAAGCATCTGGTAGCATCCCCCACCTCCCCTTTTTCTCTTCCTTTCCTTATCATAGGAAAAGGCAGGAATGTCTCTCTTTCAAGCCTTCCCTCTCCCGTGGGAGTCAATATCAATAGACTGCCAGGCGGTAATATTACCAAGTGTGCAAGAATTCTTCTGTATATACGACTACAGTGGGACCATTTAACACCTTGCGGGTAGCAAATACATGAGCGTTCTTGTGTCTGTACGAGTATCATGGGCGAATATCTGAGCTCTGAAGGCCTCTGCGTTCATCTCTTTTTATTTTGGCACTAAGGACAGACATTGTGACCAACGTACAAAGCATGTAAAAAATAGGTGGTCTCATTTGAAAAGTACTGTATCAACTTGAATTACTGCTCTGGACTGCACTCGGAGTGTATTGGCCGAGGGTTGCGAGTTCTGGAACTCTCTCTGATAGCAGTCAGATTTTCGTATTCCCATTGCAAGTTGCACTGAACGAGTGCACACTGAGAGCAGTTTTTTCCCGCTCCGTGTCTGGAAACGGTGCGGCAGTTCCAGAGCAATATGGCGGCAACCTGTGATTATGAAAACAAAGAAATTATTGCAATGTTGGAAATTCTTCAATATCTAACATTTCTGCAGCCGAATATGTAATAGATTATATGGAACAAATATTCTGATGGTATATAGACGATACTGTTTGTCATTAGCGACTATGAGGTTAATTTCACCAAGTGACTCGTGCATACATTTACATCCTTTTATCAACATAGTAGTTCAAGCATTTTGTACAAAAGATGATGTGTTGTCGCATAAATTTTGCACTTTTTTCGCATGTTCCAGTTGTCAGGATATATGTTATTATATTGGCGATGACTATGGGAAAGTATGCAGAATAAAAAACTATAATTTAGAACTTAAATTATGTTTACAACTTTAATTGTGTAATTTGTGTTTTAAAAGTAGCATACTATTATTTTTTTAGATACATAGCATTGGCTTGAAAACAATATTTAAGCTATTGCAGCAGAACATGGATAAACTGTGAAATGTGTCCATCCTGGTCAAGGCGGTGAACTCATTTTATGTTTCAGCCCTCTCTTCAAAAAATGTTTATGCAAGTACATCATCATGCTGTAATTGTATAACCGCGGCATATATTTACCTTTCAATATAAGTTTTATTTACAAGGAACAGGTGGTGCGTAGTACAAAATTGAGTCTGCAAATAAAATTATTTCGTTTTCAGTTTTCAGACGAAAGTGATTTTAGTGAAATAATCGTCAAAGGATTGCCAAAGTATGACAGTGATTGGGTTTCGCGGTTGAGAATAATAAATGGTAAGTTTGTGTTTTTTTTTTTTTGAGACAGTCGTCAGTGTTTTATTAAATGCACTTTGCCCTAAAAACCAATTTTTTTACAGTTTATTTTTTAAATTTAAAAGTATCTTTCAATAAACGATCAGTTACTTGTGTAAAAGCTAACGTCTTGTACATGTAAGGTACAAGACTCCTTAAAAAAATTTTGCATATTTCTCGTATTGGAACAAATGGCATCATGTATTTCACATTTTCATTGTTTCGTTAAAATCAAAACATTCCAAGTCACAATAATTTGAAAGTTATATCTCTACAAGTTAAATTATCCACTGCTTTCTCAAAAAACTCAAATTTCTACGGTCTCATGTAAGAAGAGATTCAAAAAACACAATTTCACGAAAGACGTTAAATTGATGTTCCCTCTTCCTCAACAATAAAATAACAACTGCCTAAACTGTATTATTTGTAGTGATGGGCCAATATCATGACCATCGGCATTGGTGGCATCTGAACATTATTTGTAGATTATTATTCACAGATTAGTAGGAGTGATTGGGCAGAGAAATTGTATTTCGGTCAGGCATTAAAACCAAAATAACTGGATGAATTTTGAACACAAAATATTTTATCGTGCGGTTTACATTGATAAATGTATAAAATATTTGTTTAAGAAATAGGCTGCAATATGCTAGTCAAGAAGTTTTTTTAAAATTAGAAACTGAAAAGTGAGTATAAAATAACATTTAGCATGTGTACGAGTGAAAAACTTCCAGACATGTGCTTTGAAAATAATATTTGTGTTATTACCGGAAGTTTTATGGTCATGTTAGTTTTCACTGCTGTGGAATGAACTCCTTGCTTCGTCCTCATCTTCAAAAACACTACCACTGATATCCATTTTTGGTAAAAATTAATTTACATAATATTAGTCTAAGATGATTCACAGTTAATTTCCAATACTCACACAAGTAATAAATAAGTGGTATTTGCAACAAACTTTGGTTACTTTAGTGATGGCACAAAAATGCATACACTTACTTAATCAGAAAATGCAAACAACTGTCATTAATTACTACCATATTACTTGGCTTTTGGTTTGTTCTTTTGTCAGTCATCATGTTCCCGACATTGAGAGACTCTTTTCAATGTCTACTTTTTTGAATGGAATCCATACTGATTTCAGCGATTTTAATGTAGTGCATTTAAAAAACCCAACGATTTTCAACTTACTGAAAATGTTTATTGTGTAATTCTCGCATCGGTACGAATAACAGCTTCACATTTGTTGCGGGTTTTTTTTTTTTTTTTTTTGGTGACATTACAAATTGTGAACTATAGCCATTTGAATGTTATTTCCGTACGAGCAAAATTTACCACATCATCATTAAAACAATGAGCAGTTGTAATTGCTGCTTTGTCAACCTCGTCTCACAAAAGACGATAAATGTGATAAACTAAAGTTCCCCGCTCCACCAATAAAATAAACAGAAATTTAACTAATATATTACTTGATCAAAACATAACCTTGATAATTTTAAAAATATCAAGACCATCATATTTCTGAAGACAATGTTAATTTCCACATCACGTTTCATAGTCTACAAAAAAGATGATCTTAGTGAGGCGGCATGCTCAATGCGTAGTTTATATTTTATAACTTCCAGCTTTGTCAAGTACGAGCTCAAGGCGTACTACAAAGGCTTGAATTAAAACGAAACATGGTGGCTTGACACGAAATAGAAATAAATACACATTTTTTTCCACCACAATGTAATGTATGCAAAAACAAATAAAGTGGCGTTAGTGTAGTGAAAAATATTGAAATAGCTTTTCTCGTCTTAGGAAATGTTGCAGACAAGTGTAAAATGAGATTGTAAATGAAACTGTATGGATAATGTGATTTGTTTACACGAGCAGGTAGAAAATAACCCAGAACACTTTTGAACGGAAATAATCAAAACCAAATATAAGGCCAAGAGTATTTTATATAACCTTTTGATTCTTAAACTGTAGTGTATAATATATTTACAAAATTTATACTTTTATTTTCAAATCAACACAGTACAAAAGATAGTATTTTATTTCTTGTTAATGATCTTGAATGCTTATTGTTAATTACTATTAAATTTGAAAAGAAAAAACATTTTTTCGTAAATAAGTTTACAGTTGTAATTAAGTTAGCGGGCGAACCAGAAGTATTGAAGCAGTATGTACTACCAAGACTATTACTGGGTGTTCGATCCCAACCAAGGCCAGGCCATAGCACCTAAGCAGATACCCCCGTCAGCACCAAGGTGCTCCGGTAGGGATACAACTTAGATGTACTGCCTCTCCCTGGGTGGAAAGTGTTGCTAGTGATCGGGGCTCCTCTATTCTACTCCTCCAGTACCTGTATACTAGGCAGGAATAAAATAGATGGCCATCTAATATGTATGTATTGCAACTGGAGCCACCTGAGGGGGAGTCTCCAGTTGTAGCTAGTTCGTAGTAATAATTTCCCATTCTCGTTTGGCGGTACTCGACTTGAGGTTCTCCCAGCAGTTGGTATAAAAAAAAAAAAAAAAAAAAAAAAAAGGGCAGTGTTAATTAAGACCTTAGTAAACACGGTGACGTGTGCTCTCCTACCAAGAAGACCGGTGGCTGGAAGTAAACCTACGGCAGCCAGGTGTAGGTGACCTGGTCCTAGGATAATGAGGGAAGTGAAATTAAACTGTCGAAAATTGCTTACTACAAATTTTACTCTAATCGGGGTGTCTGTAGGAGACAAAAGAAGTTAGTGTGGTATGTCTGGTAGCTACAGAATGCTTCTGGTAGCTATTGGCGATTGGCGTCGCTGGAGCGTCTGGTTGCAGTTGCTGCAGAGCTCTGATGGCGACGTCACTGTAGGCAGCCTCTGGTGGCTGCTGAAGAGTGTTAAGTAGTTGGTGGCAGCCTCTGGGAGGGCTGATGAAGATCTAACGGTGGTTGGAGGTCCACAGCACTAGAAGGGGTGGAGTGAGCTCGGAGTCTGAAGAAGAGCAATTGGTGAGGTCCGCCGTGCACTGACTTATATAGTCAGGGTATCGCGTGTCACTGTGGCCGAGGGGGAGGGCGTGTGACATCCCTCAGCTGCTAGGTCGGAGTGAGGTTTGCACCCTTTGGTCATCTCTTGGCCTTTGTGTATTCTCGGTGGCGCTCGGGCATGCCCCGATGCAGCTGATGGCATGTTGGCTCTCAGCTTGGGGAGAGGTGGTGATGCGCCGCTGTCTTGCGCAACCCAGCGTATCTACGTATCCGGCTGCTGTCCAGGATTGTGGCAGGCCATGACTTCCATGTACGTGTTGGCGCGGAATTTGAATCTCACGTGTATAGATGTAGTATACTAGGTTGCAGTGAGAAGAGTCATAATCGTTGTACATAGTTGGGATAAGCTGCACGTATCATTTGAATTGTTTCTCAACGGTACCTATGACTCATGATAGGTCTTCCACAATTTCATGCATTGCTCAGACTAGTATGCTTAGTTCATCTCAGCCCGAACCTAAGTATAATACATCTGCTTCTAACCAAGAAGATTTGCACCAAGAACCACCAGAAATTTCAACGTTTCTGGTAAATGACAGTGTAACGAAAGCAGAGATTGTGTGTGCAACTCACTGTGTTTTCACGCAAGCTTCATGCCGCTCGAGAGAATTAGTAGTGAATCTCTTTCCTGTTATTGTTTTCCGATAGCCCTATCGCCTCAAAAATGTAAATTAATAAGGATAAATTTGTTATCATACATGAACTTGGACCCCATTTTGCAAAATGTGTGTGTAATAGTGTAGAAAAAGTCAGTTTTATGCTTTGTCAGTTGATGAAAGCTTAAATAATTGTGCCGAAAGGAGCAAGTGGACATTGTTGTAAAGTTCTGCGATGTAGAAAACAGTTGTGCTCATACAAAATATCTTATGTCTGTTTTTCTTGAGCATTCAAGGGCTGCAGATTTGCTTGAAAAACTTGTATTATGCATTGGAGAAGCTGTCCTGTCTCTATAAGGCTTGCTGCGACTTTTAACTGATGGGCCTAATGTTAACTTGAAACTGACTTCTGACCTGAAAAGTTACATGAGAACTACGCTTGATAGCGAAAAATAAATCTTTGACCTTGACACGTGTTCATTGCACGTTATCATTGGTGCATATAAAACATCTCATGCAAAGGTAGGTTGGCACCTTAATCAATTTCTTAGAGCACTTTACAGCCTTTTTAAGAATTACCCATCTAATTGTGCAGTTTGTCAGATCACCGGCTCCAGGATATTCCTGAAAAAATGTTGTGCTATACGATGGACTGAACTCATCTATGATAGAAACATGTTCATAAATTATTCAATTTCTGAATAAATATGTTAGTGATAAAGAGCTTGAATGGAAACCTCCAAACACTCAGAATTTTCGTGTAGTAAAGAAGGCCTTCCGGGAAGAGCCTGTACTAGAAGCAAAACTACATTTCTCTTCCATGATATCTGAGGAGCTAGAAGAATTTCTGACATGTTTCCAGAGGAATAATCCTCTGCTTTCCTTTATTCATTAGGAAGTTTTCCATTTGATGAAGAACATTGCAATTAGGGTATTCATGAAAGCTGCAATGGAAAAGATTTGTAATACCTCCCAGTTAAAGCACTTGACTATCAAAAATGAAACTAATTTAAGAACGCCAGACTCAATTGAAGTTGGTTTTGGCCCAACTTCCTGCCTAAAATAAGTAAAAAAAATTCGACTCTCAGATTTAAAACAGATTGCGAACAATTTTTATTACAGTTGTATTCAAAACTTGAAGAGAAGTGTGCTTGGTTTCACTTTCTTGTCCCCTTCAGTAATGATTAAAGACGTCAGAACTGATAGAGCCAAGATGCCATTGAAGAGCTTATTTCTCACAACAAGCAGTCACCTGCAGCTGTTAAGCTCGGTAATGGAGGATGCTCATAAACAGTTTTTCATTCAGTGCTTCCTGGTTTGCTTTCACTGTAACACAGCTGTGGAAAGAAGTTTTTCTTTTAGCAAAGACTTCTTGGTGGAAAATCTTCAAGAGAAATCCTTTGTTGCCCAAAGTTTGGTTCATGACTACATCTCTTCACGTCCAGGTGGGTAATATACATGACATTTTGTAGGTTTAAACATTTATTTACATTCATGTCTCTTCTAAAATATTTTGATGTCGGCTAAAAGCCAGTTGCGCTAGAGCCCACGTGTCACGTGTACCGCATGTATGCAAAGAGGCCAACAATTTTGAACTTTCCTTTAAATGTTAATTTCAGGGTAACATGTGTTTTATTTTCTTTACAATGTTTAATATGTCTTAAAATGTTTTAAAGTGCTTGTACTAATTTTAATTGTTTGGTTATGAATATTCAAAGTGCCTGTGGTGCCGAGATTAAGAACACTTAATATTCTGGTATGAACGCCATCACAAAGAGACATAAAAATAATATTGAAATGCGCAACAAAATTATAGAAATGTAAAACAATGTCTAATTTAATTTGTGCCATTTTATTTTCACTTTAAAATATTTCAATCCGCGTGCATAGCACTTCCGCTTATGTGAACCATGTAGGCGGCCATGATAGGTCCGTGCAACGCTTGTATCTGGAGAGTCTGTTGAGGAGAGCTGGCGAGGTAAGACACTGTCACGTGCGCACTACAACTTTTGTTCACTGATGTAGGTTTCCATAGTCCGTGTAGTTTACCGGTTAATCTTTGCTTGCGTATGTTTTTGCCAGACATTTTCCCAAGCATTATGCTCACGCTTTACTAATTTCTTAAGCCCTTGTGGCATTTTTAACCTAATCGAGGAGGAGGAGGAGGAGAAGAAAGATGTCTGAGAGTTTACGCAACCCGCACGTTTTGAATCAGATGCCATCTGCCTATGTTTGTGGCATTTCATTGTAACTTCTGCATAATTGCTGCAAGCAATTTTAAGAGCTTTATTTTTATGTGTGTATTTAAGGGTAATTTTCATGTTTGAATATTTTACGGCAACATCACTTATAACCACGTGGCCGACTGAAGCCAAGTCTTTGTATACCCCATCATTGCGTTTTAAGAGCTTATTTATATAACATTGTAAGTGCAATAATTTATTTCAGGGTTCAATGTATATTTCACGTAAATTGATGCTTTTATACTCGACCACGCTGTCACAGTAATGTTTGATTTTTACCCCATCAGGCATGTTACAAGCCTGTAACAACGCTAATCGCAAAGAGAACCATTTGCCAAACACAAATAATAGTTTATCTGAATTTAGTTTGCAGTTTCCATGCAGAAATATTGCAATTTCACCTGCACCACGTGGTCTGCTACGAACTTAATCCAGCAGCATCTGCGCCACCTAAGCTTGTTTTCACATGTGTGTGTTTATTGTGAATATTCATCTCGTGTCCCATCTTATTTCATGTATCATTCAAGGGTCTATGTAATTGTGTAATTAGTGTACGGTGCAATTATTCCCATCCTAGCCGGCTCTGTGTATAGGCCGTCGCCACACTACCCACGTGCTGGAGGGCGAGCCCATACGAGTTTTCGTTAGTGATGCCGAGTAATCACTCATGTTAATGTGTATTAAGGGTTTTCATTTGTAATTCACCGTGTCCTGTCTTCAGGGAAAAACAGTCCGTCCACCCTAGCGACTGTCGGCCCTCTTTCCTTGTGAAGGCTGTGCTTTCACGCACCTCTGTGAGATCATCCATTTAGGCATGCGCTAGATTAATTACGGGTTGGGGAGCACCCAAGCGGAATTGGCTATTCATGACCGAGATAACCATTTCATTGGCATGTTGATGTGTATAAACAATATCAATAAAAACAAGTCTACAGTGAACTAAATTTTTTTATTCAGTAGTTACAGTGTCCTAGCCACATATGTTTTATCTATTGTTTATTTCAGTTATTTTATTAAAAGTTTAGTATTGCCGAGTACGCATGAGTGAGATGGACACACAGAACCCATAACATCCCTGAGAACCCTGAGTCTCAATAGTGTGGTGATTTGGAAGTACCGTTGGCGTCCACATTACCAGTAAGTATTTTTGTCATCATTCGTCTCGTGTCTCACCCAACTGCATCAATTTAAATGTTAGTTTGTGTTACAGGTGGTGTTGCAACTTTTTCACACAATGTAACTAAACAAATAATTGTGGACTTTTAAATGCTTCATCAAAAAGAAGAACTGACCTAATGAAGATGAAGAATGAACAGGATTAAGCTGTGAGTGCAAGGAAGAGAGCAGCACATGAAATCAAACTCTTAGGGCTGAAAAAAGAAAAATTGCTTGACGAAAAGAAAGAAGAACTATTATAAATGATTCGGGAGTTGAAAAACTCAGAAAAAATATATGGTTTTTTAAATTTTGATGACTTTGATCTGTATCCTAAAAAACTACTCAAAATTGTACTGATACTTTTTATTGCTCTTTTTTAAAGCACTTTTTTCATTTTAGGCTTTGTAGGTTACTAATCCTTTAATATAAGTGCCAAAAAGTTACTTAGAATCATTTAAATTTAAAATAAATCTACAGCTAAAAGAAAAATGTTACCAAAATTTGTAGGTAATGTCCCCAAAAGTAACCAAAAAGTCACTGATTTTTGTAAAAGAAGGTAGGTAGATATCCTGTAACCAGATAAATGCCTCCCTTGCACCCCTTACTCGAAAAAGAAGCCTGTTGGCGATTAGGGACAAGAACACCGCAGTGCCTTCAACACCTTAAAATCAAGATTCTAGGGTATCATGCAGCTCCACCGGCCTCAAGGTGAGAGCCAGCTGATCCTACATACGGACGCTTGCCAGAACAAACTAGAAGCCATGATCTTTCAAGAGGGCCCCAACAGCAACCCCCAAGTGATAGTGTACGGTAGTACCAGGTTAAATGCCACCGAGCAATATTATATTAATGACTGAGCCGTCATCTGAGCGGTAAGAAAATACTGATACTATCTGAAGGGCTACCATATTATACTGGACTGACAGCAACACCCTCCAATGGTTGTGGGAGTCTCACAATGCAAAAGCCAAGCTCGGGTGGTGGGACATGTTCCTCACCGAATTTGACTACGAGGTGCAACACTGCCTGGGCAAGAACGACCTTCCAGATGCCCTATCATGCGTCAGACCTCGATGGAGATGTTATGGTTGATGAGTGAGAGAGGATCCTCCTTCCTCCACTCCAAGACAGCAGCCCCAAAGAATATCTAGGGCTGTTGCAGCTACAACTCAACTGGTATCAGATAGCATTCCACCAGTAACAAGACCCAGAAATCCAGAATCTCCTCTGGCAAACAACCTGAGTGGTTTAAACTTAGGAACGACGTAGTGTAGTCCCGCAGCGGCCAACCTGGGGCAAGATGGAGGATGTTGTTCCCCAAAAATTTAAGCAAACATCTGCCACCACCCCCACTGTGATCACCCTCAGGGCGATTACCCTGGAACTAAAGAATCTCTTCTAGACAGAGTATGCTACGGATGGGACGGGATGAGCAGAGACATCTGGCAGTATGGCCACAGCTGTGTGAAGTCGTGCCGAGGCAAGGCCTACCCACCTGGCGGCCGAGTTAATGGGGCCAGACCCCTGGAGCATGAAGGAGAACCGTTACCTGCTGGTAGTCACTGACCAGTTTTCCAGATGGGTAGTGGGGGTCCCTTTACCCAGCCAGGAAACTACAAATGTAATTAGGACATTTTAAATTGAGTATTTCTCTGCTGGGAGTATCTGCAGGCTACTCTAACGGATAACCGGACCCAGTTCACCAGTAAAAAATGGCAGCCAGCTTGTAAGGGATTGGGGGTAAAGACATGGACAACTTCCCCATACCACCCGCAGGCAAACACCACTGAGTAGAGGAACCAGGAGTTGAAGAAGAGCATCCTACAGTGTGGGTAACGACCACAGCCACTGGGACAAACATATCCTGTCGATCATCTTCACCCTCCAACATAGGACGAACGAGGCAGTCAACATCAGTCCCAGCCAACTTCTCCTGTGCCAAATATTCCACCGTCCAGGACATTGGCAATGGGACGAGACCACAGAGATGCCATAGCCCGAGGACATCCACCTGGCCACCTTAGCCAAGTCAGCCAAAGTCTGGGATGCACAAGACATCTACATCTACAAAATATAGCCACAACCACAAACTGGCATGTGAGGATTCAGCATGGTCAAAGCCATCCTCCTTTGTAGTCACTCCCTAAGCAAAGCCAAAGGCGTATTTAGTGCAGGCAGTACAGTTTAAAAAATTTAAACTATCGCGGAAAAGTTAGAAATAATTAAATAATTTGAGCATGGTGTATTACAAACAAAAACATCAATTCCAGTGTCAAACAAAAGAAAATTGAAGCCTTTTTCAAGAAAGACACGGTTGAACTTTTCTTACTTTTTTTTTTTCATATCAAGTGTTTAAGTGTTAACAAAAAACTAAACATTTTAGAGATTTTAAACTTTAGTGTGTGTCTGTAAGTCAGTAAAATGTTAATAAGTTTTTATAATGTAAGGGTTATTTTTAAAAATGGGAATTGTACTCTGTATTGTTTAAATGCCAGGTTGCCTCATTTAAAGTCACATTATAGTCTAATCTTTATTGCATCGCATTCCAAACTCTGAAGTCTAAAGGACAGGTCTGAATGACGCACGTTGAGAAGGTGACACACAACTACGGACCACTTATTTATCGCTTAGGGTCGCCCGCCCAACGCGCTCGCATGGCGCCGGTGAAAGGCTGTGTATACTCGATGAGCCATGAATTAACTACACTCAGTGTAACATAAATATCAGTTAAAGTATTGTGCACTTTAATTCCTGCACATACAGTGCATGTTTTGTTTGCTTTGAAATGTTTAATAGGTACTGCCTACTGCGTTTTATCATGATTTTCAGGAATACTTTGAAATTTCAACATCTGGTATTTGTTTATCGAATACGAATAATAATAATAATTTATTTTTAAAAATATTCATATTTTTGATTATCCGCACACCCCTAGTAAATTTATATGCCTCGTACGAGTGAGGCATTGTGTATATATTCCCCATTGTCAATTTTTTTAATGTGCCGTTCATGTTTTGCATTTTCCTGTGCATGTTAAAATCTGTTATAATATTCCTGTAGTAAGTATCCACAGTCTTCAGCTGATAATTTTACAGAGGCACACGTAAGCAAGAAGGTCGCGAAACATCCGACACCAGATTCCCACATGACACTTGTCTCCTATACAAGGAGGGAAGAAGTCGTTATCCCGTCATCAACCAACGGCCAGCTGCCACGCTAGCAAAGATAGCGCCAACCCCACACAGCGCGCTACTGGCCGTGCGGGAATGAGATAGAGCTATACAGTTCGCTGCCACCTGCCGGAGACGCACATGGCGCGTCGCACCAACACCAAAATATCCAGCACACAGAACACAGCACAAAACAGAATTACAACCAATTTTCTTGGGCCGATAGTTCTACATCACCCCAAGAATTTTTTTTTTGGCCAAGATGAGTCTCGGGCATTACTGGGGGGGGGGTTATGTGAGACGTCTTTATTCAAATAATACGACGACAACTTTGCCACGTCAGTGATGCCTCCTTGTCACACCCGGGGAGATTAGACCTGAACTACAATCTACCAGAGGGCCTACAGGATACGTCTCAAGTCACGGGCTTTTTACAGACACCATTTAATTGTACTGTTTCACCCGACGGTCAAGACGCACTCTCACAACCCCGAAGTATGAGTAAGCTGTCGGCCGAGCTGCCAAGACTGCATTCCTAGGCCACGTAATACTACAGCACACCAAGAGATGACACCACCAGTAATAATGCTGACGCTTGCAGCCTCAGCAGAAACTTCGGCCAGTGGATGGTGTCACACAGCGCAGACATCACACCACCCACCACCTCTAGCCCAGATGGAGGGTGAGCCGGCAGAGTATATATACCTGGGTCGGTCTATGCTCCTTCACTGCACTGAACTATGCCGAAGGAAGTATCTCCAGTAGCTTGCTCCATCACTATGTATGCTGTGGCTCTCTACTGACACCCAGGTCTCAACAGTATACCTCGAGCTCTTCAGCAACTTTGCCAACAACTCCTAGATCTCCAAGAGGTTCTTCAGCAGCTACACCAGGGGCTCCTGGTCTTACCAGAGACTCTGCAGCCTAGGAATCACCGATCCCTCTTTAGTTGCCCACCCTTCTGGTAGTGGCCCCTGCAAGTCCATTCTGGACAACGGCGGAGTATATAGTTGATTCACGATAACGTTGGCCTTTTCTGAAGCCCTGCTCAATATCTACTTTTGGTTACTAATTACGTATCCTTCCGGTACACGTAAACATAAACACTGCCTTGTGACATCTACTTTTATAACTGTCAAATGCGTTGGTTGCTGTTCAAAGAATGCTGTCATACATATATCCTACGAATTTTCACAATTTAGGCCTATAACAATATTTAGGTCGGCTAATAACTATTTGTTACACACGATATAGCACATTACACATAATACACTTTAATTTTTAGCCACGATAGTGTTTGTTACAACTGTGGCGGAAACATTAGTATTTAACCTGTTGTTATTGATATGTGTTGGGTTATTTCGTTAAAAGGATGCCCTTATTTGGAATAAAAATTAAAACGAAGTGACACAGTAAATTCAAGCATGCAACTTGTGTCGCGTATGTATTGTTTGTAGCATCGACAAACGTAAATGATGGTGGTGAACATGCAAACATATAGGCCTACCGTAACGTTTATTTAGCTAATGTTTACATTCATTGGTACTTACTGGTTTGTAGGTTTATTGTATTATTTATTGAAATTTATCTGGTTGGACTTAGTATTTAGGGGATCATGGCAGATATTCAAGTCACAGAAACGTAAGCTTGTTACATAACTATGTTTCAAACACCCAGCGCAAAGGTACAACGTTGTGATAAACAGACGTGAATTTCAATAAGTTACTTCGTCTTAACATCAGTTCATGGCACATATTTGAAATCCACACTCACACGCACATGGGCACGCGCACACGCACTCGCATGTGCACATGCACACACCTGGCCTGTGTAATGATTACAACACAGCCACCATGCCCTTTCAAACACAGCGATCACAACACAACACTTTTAACCCTGCTGTGGAAACGTATTTTTATCACAACATTGTAACTTGCTAGGATGTTTAAAAAACACGAGTACGAACTTGACGCTTTGTTCAGAAACACGCCGTATCATTGACATTCCACCTCACTGCAATGGGTATAATCGCCCACCATATTGGGTTGTGTTGGGACAAGTGAGTCATTCTAGATTCTCCTTTCCACACCAAGTCTGCCAACTTGCTGGATTTGTAAGCGTCACACTATCACATCACATCTAAATAACATATAATAGGTATTTAAACAATAAAATCTCGTTTCAGTTGTAAATTACAATTTTAAACATCATTATTGTTGCTGTGATTAGTATAAAATGTGCTGAAATTAGAAATAACAAGATTTATACTTTTCCTGCCATATGCATTTCCCAAAAGAGAGAGAGAAAAGAGAGAGAACAAGAGAGAGCAACACGATCCGCTTCACTTAAACTTTTCTTCCGGACGGAGAAAAAAAACACTGTGCCACTAGATCAAGCCTACACACAGTAATTTCTGCTGATATTTTTTACTGCAGCAATAAAATGTGTTTCCATCAGTGCTACTTAGCAATACAAATATATCATTTGGCAACGTTTAATTTACAAATAGTATACATAAAAACGAGGTTAAAAATGTTGTAACTGTGAACTATTTCTTATCGGCCATTGCCAACACGTCACTGCTCTCGCTGTTGTGAATTCGTATTTAATCATTTATAGCCAAAACACTAGTATAATTTCAAAAGCATATTTTTTCTATTTCCAGGTAGACATTGTCTGCATAGACATGGTCCATCGGGGATAAGCAGGAGACTGTGGAATATTACAATCCATTTGCAAACCATAGTGTAGGGCTGTGGGCTCCACCTGAGGGAGGTACGTATGTCATGACATACACTTTAGATGGCCATCCGTTCTGTGCACCCCGGTGTACAGAAAGATAAACCCCTTACCACTAGAAAGACAATCTAAAGGGTGGCTCAGTCAGCCCAGATTGTACTTAACAGTTCCGGAAGGAGTATTTACCTGGTTCTGAAGGTCTGACCGCTTTAGGACCCACACCCAAGCATCGTTGATGGGCAGTTATAGTATATGTAATGCTCTGTATCGACCATGCTTAATGGTGCCGGACGCCACAGGAGCAAAGGGTTCCGCTTTGGTCTGTACGACTTCGGCAATTGGTAGAACATGAAGCTAGGGATGTTAATCACCAGCTTAACTTAAGGCTTGGGAGTAGCGTGTGTGTAATGTTCCTCATGCAGCTCGTCTCTTTTTCTGTAGTGTATATACGCCGGCCGGTACATTTGTACTTTTTTACGTATATACATTCCTGCCTCCTCTTCAATCGCATGGGCTAGGCTGTGGGATTCTGAGGTTAGTCTAGCTGGCAGGAGGTGAGAACAGAGCTGTCCCCATTCTTTCATGAACTGCTCATACCTAGACCACTATTCCTGGGCTTTTCCATGGATTTGCCTATGGGTTCGGTTGAACCATTGTTTTGGGCGGTATGTTGTGGTCCTTGAACTCACGTTCATATTCTTTGGTGAATGTGATGGGATCTTCATACGATCTACCTCCGAATTCAGGTAGCTGAAGGTCGGAAGTAATGTGGGCTGTGACAGGGCTCTGGTGAGGGCCATGGTTCCGTGACGCGTTATCGGGCCATCCAATGCAAACATGATGGAAGTCCTGAGCACAGATTATGCATTGTACCGTGTAGGTCCCTTGTCCGGTGCACTTTAGGAAACCGTAGAGTGCAGCTTGGTTATTTCGGTATTCTATACAGTGGTACACCAGACCGTCTGTATATCTGGATTCGCCTACTCACCCAAAACATTGGTTAGTGTTAGTATCAGGAGCAATGTACAAAATAGATCACATGAACCCCCGTGCAAGGGCATGTGTCTATATGGCACATTTCTCAAGCACAGCGAGAAGGTTATCGACCATTGCAGCCTCTGGTACTTCAAGCAGGCTCCGTCGAGAGTTGGACATGACTTGGGATAGCATTGCTGAGCGCCACAGGGTGTTTCCGGACTTCCTGAAGTCCTTGGAGGCTTCCACACCTGGCTAGTGGGCACGACTCGACGGGGTCTATTGGGGTAAAAATAGTCATGTAGGCTCAGCTAGCTATAGCATAACTATGGGTATCACGAGCTGCGCATGATATGGCGTGGTTAGTGGGCTTACCTGTCTGGCTAAGGCACTAACAGAAGGGTCGGCTGGCTAAATGGATTACCTAGTCTAAACTATAGCAATCACGCCTAACGTTGGGCACCAATAAAACCAATTTGATGCATGCCCGATAAGGGGGTTGCTATGAATTAGGGCTGTTCACATCAAACATTCATTAACCAATGACATTTGAGAAGTGCAATGTAAAAATAATTTACGTTATGTTTGAGAAATGAGGTTTTCGCCATGGTCAATTTTACAGTTTTAGTTTGTGATGCCAGATCACAATGTACATGGGGGCGGGGGCACGTAGTGTTTGACTGGCGTGTTGCCAGTGTACAAGACAGGTCTGGTGGCCTGTTGAAGGAGCATCATGCATCAACCCACACACCTAATTTTAAAATTTGTTTCCGAGAAAAAAAATTGTATGTGGTACACGAATAAATAGGTACCTAATATTTAATAGCTTCCACTGTTTCCATACAGCATACTTTTGGTTATAGGCTGGTTGATTGGGTTTGAAGAATTTAGAAGAGTGTATAAAAAATAATGCATACTACAGGTGTTAAATTTAGTGTTACAAAAATTGTAAATACATATTTTAAATGCAGGTTTGTGGTTTTGTGTTTTGCCGACAGCTGAGAAGCAGTGTTCAGTGTTTGGAGATGGCCTGAAGATGATGGAGAATGGGAAACTGTGCAATCATGCAGAGTTGGAACTGAAAACTAAGATCAAACTGCTACGGGCCCATATATTGAGGTGAGGACATATCACAGTAAAGTCCATGTTGAGTATGTTCTTACTTTACTGCAGTCATAGTTTAATAAAATCAGTCAATTTGACGCATGCCACACTGCTGCGCAGCGCGACTGCGTACTCCACTGGCCGACTTCGGCCCATCAGTAAGCGCTGAGAAGCATGGGGCAAGTCCGAAGTGGCATATATAATTTCAAGTGGCTACAGGGTTGATTCCACGTGCTGAACAACTACAGACACGGACCTGCATGGCAATCTCGTTCGTGGGTTTTCCTGACTTTAGGTCTTCAGGCCTGGGTACAACGAATCGTACAGTTCAATAGGTAATACACTGTTGTTCGCGGTAGGTGAACTAAAGTAATCTAATTACTGTACATGGTTTACAGTTTGAACAGACCCTTTTCTGTGCTTGACGACCTTCACAGTATTCTGCTTGGTGGTCGATTGTGTGATTGCGGCACTCATGTCATATTCCTTAGCTGCTGTTAATAAAACCCTATCAGGTTCGTGACATGATCATGTCCTTCCTAGACGTAGGATCAGACTCAACATGGCCACGCTAAGCTACCTAAAGCTTAAGGTGACGCTAAAACTTTGGCCAATCACAGAACTGCTACTCCGTTCAATTCAACAAACTATGTTGCCCATGACACGTGACTTGTAGCCTTCACTGACAAGGTTATGCAATACATTAAATAACATATATTGTATCAGAAACAGTGATAATTATAAACACAAAATTATTTAACTCTGAAACTATACAAATATCCTGTGAATAGGCAAATTAGTAAAAACACATTCAAATATTTTATATGTCGATGAGTAAAATAAATTATCATATGCTTGTATCTGAATTAGCATGTTAAATTATGCAGTATTTTGGTGCATAAGTAGGTGGCAAATTCCCAACCGTTACAACAGCATGTGTATGTAATGCAAAATTATTCTTGTTTCCTCTGCAAGTGTGCCAAGACGAGTCACTGCAGATCATGTGTTCATAATTAACAACACAATGAACGTGGGGAACCGCTTGTTTACTTTACAGTTACGTACTCTCCTACTGTAACTTCACTTATGTATAGTCTATGTTCACAAAATTGTTTACCAAAAGAAATAATATATTGCGAGAATAATTTTACTCTTTCAAGATCTACAAATCTAACAGTATCTTACATCTACAAGTTTACTCTAAAATTACGTTACCCCCAGACATCAATAAAAGTGTTCTAAGGCTCCAGGCCTACTGATTTCTGTTCGTCTGACGTAGCATGTGCAGTGTCGTATCATTGATGCAGTCGTCGTGCACTACGCATATTTCACACTGCTTCTTAGTGTTTTCTTTGTTGGAAGTTTATTCGTGTGCACTTACAGGAAAAAGTTCTCTTCCTCACTCTTATTTCAAGGGGTGGTTTTACACACTGTTTTTTTTCCTTTGGACTATATAGTAATTAGGGATGTAACAATTCCACTTTTCCTCGATTCTCAATCTCGATGCTGATACCATTCTCGATTCCAAAACTTGTGGTTCCTTTAGTTACAGACACTTACTTTACAGAACTAATTAATATATAGGAGGGTGTGAAATTTAATTATTTAAACTAGGCCTACACTAGTAGTAGGCCTTTTACTAACATAAATAATATAACACTTGAACAGTAGGAGCATATTCATATGAAAATCCCAAAAGTTCAAAAGAGGCATATGAGATAATATTGAAAATGTACGTGTATATCATTGTATATTTTGTCGACATAGTTTATTCGAAAATATTTCCAAACCTCACTTGCCATGATAAATGCTCACCAACATAATAAATGATTCAAATGTTTGCAAGACTTGCACTTATTGAAAAGAAATCATAGTTAAAAAATTGTTAAAGCAGTAATTATTTAAATGGCTCCAATTTTAAAATACAATATCATTTTGGTAAATTCACATACAATTTTTCTGAAAATGCAAAGAAGTTTAAAAAAATAAAATTATTTACACTAATAAATTTTAATGCAAAGGAATTGTGAGATACATACATAAACTAGACAAGCCGTAATCCCGTAATGTAAATATCATCTGCATTCTTTTTAAAAAAAAATCTCGGCCCAGTTCAGGTCTGTGTTTGTATTAATTTCTTGCACACTTTATACTCGCCTTTGCACACTTATCTTTACATAACATGTCCAAATGGTAGACATTTTACTGTCTTTTACATTGGCTAAAGCATCTTCCGTAATTTATGAGACTGGATATTTTATGAAAGTCCGTTTAATGTGTCAATTTAGATATCCCACATTCATTTCACACATATCCGTCAATGCTAGTAAATAAGTGGTGCTACCGCCATAGATTACTGCACACATTCGAGTTGTGAGTGTTCACTTTGCACAATTGGAGGCGATTTGTTGTCAAACTCTCTGTAGCTTATCTCGAAGTATATGTTTTACTGCTTGCGTAATCTTTGGAATGTTCGTTTACATTTAGTTTCGCAAGAAAAAATAATGTATTTTCGTGTGTTGTTGTATTCAGAACTATGATTTCCAAGATTTAAAAATTGTCTCGAGATGAAATCGAGAATTTTTTATCTCTAGAATTTTTCAACATTACAGAGACTCGCGCATCTCTAGATTTTTACAGTGCCAATGTAAATTTGTGATATAATATAGGAGAAGAGTTTATTTATTTTGGATAAAGTTCATTTTGTGAGATATTGTGCATTTGTTGTATTTAGTGTTATTTCACATTTTAACTTGTATTTCTGTGGTATTTTGTTTTATCGCGATTTACAAAATTGTGCCTCTAGTGATAGGTTGTGTATTTGTAGGAATCAGGTTTTAATGCTTCGATTCTTCGTCTTCCGATTCTCGATTATACGATTATTCAAGATCGCGGGTATCAAGGAATCATGGAATCGAGTTTGACATCCCTAGTAGTAGTACCTGTGGAGATTAGTAGTTTTAACAGGTAATATTTGTTCGTTAGTATCACTGCATAGAGACAACTATGCAACCCGGGTGATTTTAAGCACTGAAAAGTTTGTGGTAATGTTCACTTACCATAGTATTTATCAAGTGCGGTGTCTAACCCTTATTCTATGCTGGTCTTACTTCCTAGGTGGCTGTTGTTGCAGTGCAAGCTTCCAAGGGGATTTATGGTAGGAGCCCGGCGATCTGAGAACTCGTCTGACGGGCGTGTAGTTCTTGTCTCTGGGTGCCAGGTTTGATTGTAGCAGACTCGGTGCGGACAGAGGTACGGTGGGGTCGCGCCTGGGAACTGCTGAGGTGCCTTCCCCTGGAGAAAGCAATCTTCGCTGAATATCTGTTACGAACATTGTTGGCGAGGTCTCTACCTGGCTGGCGACGTTTGAAGGACGAAGAGACCTTGCTGTTACCCCGGTACACATGTGTACCAAGGTGGGCTCGGCTGGAGGGAAGAGCACCCTGAAGATGTTCTCGCCTCTCTCCTGGGTTCAGTACTAGGTGGTGGCATCTTGGCGTGGAGATGCAGTGGTGGAGGGAGAGCGACTGGCCAATACCCCACCATGGACGAATGAAGCCCTCCCTGTCGACAATTGTCGGGGAGGCTGTAGAGTATTGGCCTTCGACCTGCCATAGCAGAAAGAGGCCTTGGAGGTGCAGCAGTCCCAGCGTCTCTGGATGGTGGGCCTTGTGGTACCATCGGCCGATGCTGGGGTTCTCAGGTGTGAGGGCTTGTGTACCATACCCTCCATGGATATTGCTTGAAACTCGTTGCTTTCGACGATTACACTTGGTACAAGTGGTTTATGGGGAGGAGTACGGTCAAGTGGACTTTGTCACGAGACCTCGGTACTGGAATGATTTGTCCTCCTACACAGCCCTGCTACTGAGGGGTGTAGGTAGCAGCTGGGCGTAATTGGGAGGCTCCGACGTGAACCTCTGCTGAGGCATGCCCCTTCAGGGCATGCTCGGAGTTAAGGAATGGCTCGACTATGGATACTTGGCGTTTGCCCCAGGTATTACCATTCCGGGTTCTGACCCTAGATGGGTCACACAGAGATCATGGTCCAATAAATAGCGCTGCTGTGACAACCATGGCTGGCTTAAGATGACCTTCTCATTGATGACAGGCATCACCGGGAATTCAGTCTTGTGTGTTTAATTATAGATCCCAACCTCAAAATTTATTTACCCCTCAACCTCCAGGATCTGGCTGTGTTGAGCCATTCAAACAATTTGGGGCTAGGGTTGTAAGGTTGCTCGCTGGTCCGACGACAAGAGGGCACTTTGTATGAAATTCCCAGTTGCCGCGGAATCCAGTAGATCAAGGCTTTGACATCCATTGATTTCAGTGGGTATGTGTGGGGCTTCAGGATACTGTAAGTTGATAGACTCAGTATCTAATTTCATGACATTGTGGGGCATGGTTTGTTTTGAGGTGGCTACCCCATGCTCTCACCTGCGCTGGGGTTACCTGCCATGGGCAGGCTCCTTAAGTTGTGAGCGCGGCTGGGTGGTCTGGAGTTGTGTGTGATTTTCTTCCTCTCTGTAGCATTGCATAGGGAGGGGAGCAGAGTATGTGTTATATTTTTTGCACACAGCTTGCTTGATTCTCCATGGGATAAATACGTTTATACATTTGGACCTTTCTCTGGATGTATATTTCAACATCTTCATCCAGACTCTGTACTTTCGTGTGGAAGTCCATGATGAGTTGGGCCACGACTTCTTCCCCCATGAATTGAGAAGTCAGCCGGTGGCTCAGCTGTTCCCACTCACCCACGAACTCCCCATCCTTTTTCTTGACAACTGGTGTTGGGCCTTTTGTATCCATTGTTTACACAGAATTCCCGCTCGCACTCTTGTATAAATATGACCGGGTCTTCATGCTGTCTTCCACTGAAATCAGGGAGCTGAAATTCATTGGAACCATGTGATAGCTATATATATATATATATATATATATATATATATATATATATATATATATATATATATATATATATATATATATATATATATATATATATATATATATATATATATATATATATATATATATATATATATATATATATATATATATATATATATATATATATATATATATATATATAGACACACACACACACGCACACACACACACACACCAATGTTTAGAAATGGCCTCGCTTGTTGAACCCTACTTGGAAGATTTCCCATCAATGGCTGTGTATTGGTGGCCCTGAACCTGTGGCACTTTATACAACTGTGGATCCTGGCCTTGACAGATCCCTTCCCTGCCACAATCCAGTACTCGCAACGAATGGCTGCATGTGTGGCATTGGAACCAGCGTGGAGGTGCACGAGATGATAATAATCAATTGTCAGATTTGTAACGAAATTCTTCTTGGGTATCAAGATTTGATGTTTAGCTTTGTATGTTAGTTGTGAATTTTGTAAATGTCCACCCACACGCAGAATGTCATCACAATCCAAGAATGGATTCAACTGTCTAATACCAGTACCAGGGGGGCATTCACCTTCTGAAATCAAACATTCAATCTCATAGCTGAAACATTCTCGTTGAACCTGTTTCAGGCACATCTTAGCATCATCAAGTTCTATGACAGTAAGGGGACCAGTACGTCGACGCCCTAGTGACACCGTCAGGTTTGAGATGAATCTTAATACATGAGCAAGCACTCTCGGAAGCTGAGACCAGGAATAAAACCTAGAGAGGCTTGCGAGGACGTTTGGCTCACAATGTCGAACCAATGAAATTACCTTATGCTGCTTACAATGTCCAACCATTGAGACTACCTTAGGCTGCTTTAGCTCTTCTTCACCTTCATGAATGCTGGTTGCTACTCCTCCACATGGCCACGATTCCTTCTCAGATATTAACCAGCTAGGCCAGTCCACCAAAGTGTGTGTGTGTGTGTGTCAGTAAATCTTGGGGTGAGAGTTCTCTGGAAGCACAGTATGCAGCATTTTCAGCAGAAGGCACATGTCTCCACTGGTCCGTTATCTTGCTCTCTTGAATACGAGCGACTCTATTTGCCACAAAAGTTTTCAGACAATGAGGAGGAATCCTGATACAGGCAACGACCATTGTTTAGTCACACCATGCAGTAATACAGCTAATGTGGATACGTTCTGAAAAGGTCGACGTTACTGACGCAAGTAACTTAATGAGTAAATGTGCAGCCTGCAATTCAAGTCAAGGAAGTGTGACTGTTTTTAGTGGCGCAACACGTGATTTGGCCACAAGCAGGTGCGTCTTTACCCCACCTTGATGAGCAGTATGTAGGTACACAACAGCTGCGTAACCTTCATTGGATGCATCGCTAAAGCCATGAAGCTAATATTCTGACTGCGATGCTGACACAATACTAGGTATGGACAGTTTGCTGAGAACATCCAGTTGGCAGATGAAAGCCTGCCAGTCCTCCAGCACATTTCGAGGTGGAGCTTCATCCTATGACACACCCAACAGACAGAGTGTTTGGAGGAAAATCTTAGCTCGAATTGCAACTGGAGTAAGCCACCCTAGTGGGTCATACAACCTAGCAATGTCTGAAAGAATAGCTCGTTTGGTGACTCTTGTGTTGGCTGATTGAATATTATATGAAAACACATCCAACCTTGAGTCCCACTTGTGACCAAGTACCTTGATCAGTTCACTATTTCCTTGAAAGCTAAGTGGACTCTGTGGTTTTGTGGTGCTGCATCTAAGACAGCTTGGCTATTACTGGACCATTTTCTTAATTCATAACCCCCTTGCTTTAGGAGATTTATCAGTTCGTGCTGCAACTTGAGGGCTTTTGCAACTGATGCTGCACCTGTCACGACATCGTCAACAAATACGTCTTCCATCATGACCTTAGCCGCCTTGGGATACAAGCCACCTTCCTCAACTGCAAGCTGTTGTAAGGCTCTCATAGCCATGAAAGGAGCTGCTGACACACCATAAGTGACAGTGTCTCGTTGGAATTCACGTATTGGCTGATCAGGGGACTCACATCACAGAATTATTTGATAAGATCCATCCTCTGGATGTACGGCACTTGTCGATACATTTTATAAACGTCTGTGGTCATTAGAACAGGATGAAGACGGAAATGTGTAATAATGTCCACAATGTCATTCTGAAGTTTAGGTCCAGTCAGAAGAACATCGAGAGACTTTCCAGAAGTGGAGGCCGCTGAAGCATCAAACACCACTCTAAAGTTGGTTGTTGAGCTGGATTCTTTCAACACATAGTGATGTGGGACATAATAACGAGGAGAGTGCCCTACTTCATTCTTAATTGGATGTATGTGTCCTAGTTGTTCATACTCACGCAAAAAATTGGAATACTCCCTTTTGGTTTCTGGCTGACTATGCAATCTGCATTCCAGTTGATGCAACCGTTTGACAGCAAAGCGGCGGGAATCTCCTAACTCTGGTTCCTTTTCCTTGAAAGGTAGTCTCAGGACATCTCTACCCTCTGGGTCTCGCGAATGGGTTTCAACAAAGTGACTCTCACATTCAATATGTTCTGGACTACAATGTTGAACAGAAGGTACTTCTTCACTCTCCCAAAACTTGCGAGTGGTGTTTGTTAGGGAAGCCTCAGACAGTACAAACTGAGAAACAACACCACGGGAGGCAGCAGCTGCAGCCTGACAGACTTTACCCATTAGAACCCAACCAAATATACTGTGAAGAGCAATGGGGAACCTACATGGTAGTTGGTACCGCCCACCATCAAACACATCTGGGTATACATCAGCACCCAAAAAAAGACCAATTGTCTCTGGAGTATCAAACGATGGGTCAGCTAATTCCAAATGACGATACACATCCCTCATGTGGTGAGGAAGTGGGATGCTGGGTAATTTGGAGGCTATATCCTTCAAGACCAGTGCATTGGTGATTGAGGCCCTTCACTTGTCGCAGGTGTCAGAATACAAGTAACAGAACCATTGTTTGCAAGAACAACAGGCTGAGCCAACCCCACAACAGGAACATGAGTCCTTTGGCGTTTTAACCCTAGCTTGCGGACACACTCTTCAGAGATGAATGAGCTCTGGGATCCTGAGTCGAGCAACACTCGAACCTTCTGCAGCTTACCACTTACATCTTTAACTCTAACGACTGCTGTACCTAAGACGGCAGTGGAAGAGGTAAGTGAGACCACATGTGCAGTTTCCTCATTGGGAATGGAAGTGACTGCTTCTTGTTGGTTAGAAATATCTGGAGTTTGCTCTGCTTGATTTGGAGAGACAGCAGTGTGAAGAAGGGAGTTGTGTCTCCTACTACAGTACGTACAGTTTCTCTTTGACTTGCAATCCTTCACCCTGTGGCTTTGCAAACAGTTGAAACACATCATCTTTCGTCGCACCAACTCTATCCTCTCATCAACTGACTGACCATTGAACGTAGGACACTTGTGAATTCGGTGTGCGCTCTCGCAGGTTATACAAATATCTTGTTCTGAAGTTGCCAAGAATGAAGCTTTGATGTTTGTGCCTGAAGTTACAAACTTCTTAGTTGTTGATCATGCACAAGTGTACCCCGATGCTGAATAGTTAGCCATCATCAATGCCTTACAATGTGATTCCAAAAATTCGAGAAGCTGACAAATGTGGGTATCTGTATGGTCTTATGAGCTACTTCAAACTGGGCTCTTGTATCTGGATCATGCTTTGGTAAGATAAGGTTTAACAACACAAAGCTCCATTCAGTCACTGGCAGTTTTAGAATTCTCAAGGCACCCAAGTTCTCCTTAAGAATGTCTACCATACTCTGCAATTTGTCAGTAGAGACAGCAGCTAAGCGGGGAAGTTGCATTATATTTTCCCAATACATCGTGGCTATTGCTCTGACATTATGGTACTTTTCAGTTAATGTTTGCCATGCTAGGTTATAATTATCTTCAGACAGTGGGAGAGCTTTAATAAGGTTGTATGGCTTACCTGAAACTGACATAATAAAAATACTGATGCTTTTCCACCGAAGCGAGGGTTTTGTTGTGCACCAGAGAGATGAATAATTCATGAAAAGTTGGCCAGTCAGTAAGCAACCCCTTAAAGGTAGGCAACTGCAATTTTGGTAACGTAACATTGGATGAGGCTCGGCCGAGATGACATTGCTGTTCTCTTCCTATTTCTTTGATCACAACGAGTTTGTTGAAAATTTCCTGTATTCAATTGTAGGCCTCGTCAAACTCCTCGGGCTCCCTATTGCTGACTTCAGACTCTGCAACTGACGTAGTTTCCGATTCTTGAACAGCCAGTTTGCAGATGGCTTTCCTCGAAGTCTGTTTTCAGTTGCTGCAAATCGCAGCATGTTGCCTTGGAAAGTCCTGCTCTACTCTGATTGTTGTCAACTTCATTAGCCAAGGTCAGAAGTCTGTTTGTACAACACTTCACGAGGCATAAACGTGTCTTCAATTGGTGTTGAGACATTTTAACAATTTCTCGTGGTTAGAATAAACTGCCGGCCTGGTGGAAACATAAACAGTTGCAGTTATGGTTGGTATACCGTGCGACTAACCTCAAAAAACTCTCTTTCACCATGAATCATGAAAATTATAAATATTACACTTATTGTATAACAGAAGTCTTGTGATTAAATACAGTGGTATTTGTATACATAACCACCATGGCGCGAAACAAAGTAGTTTCAATGCTACACCATGCCCGATTCTGTACACAAATAAATACCGAAAATACATCCACTGTTTACGGTAATTATAGATTAAACATTGTTAAGTGGTTTGAATAATGCATATCCGGCCCGGAGGATCAAAAAATTTTCCACACAATATATTTGCAAGACATTCCAGCTGCGTGACGTCCAGCAACATGGAGTAGCGGTAACTAACTGCTTTCATTCATAGATAGCACCACAGGTCAAGATGGCCATCGGCCATGCCACTCGCAACAGTTGGTGCCAAGTTTGAATTTGAATCCAAGTACATACACTAATTGACGCAAACCAAAACAAACCTAAACAGGTGGGTTAATTAATTTTGATGGGCACATTTTCTTTCTGTTTTATAATTAACAGACATAATCATTGAAATATACTTCTATTATGGTAACCAAATGTTTCAACAGTAGTAATGTAACAGCCATTTTGTTGATGTTAACTTGGCTTGAGATGAAGAAATCATGGCAGTTAACACAACATGGGATCAATCAGTACAGTCTACAAATCTTTTGTGTGGTAAACATGTGAACAATGGTTACTTTTTCTTGTACAACACTAATTTTCTCTATCTGAAGTGATAGCAGTAGATTGTCGATACTACATCAGACATGTTAGAAGGGCCAGCATCAGAAGTGTTCACTTTAGCTGGTCCATCTGAAGTAGAATTCCTCACTCAGCAATGCCTACCGATTCAGAAAATTGTGATCATCTCCAGTGTGTGAGAGAAGATTTAGATGATGGCGATTTTGAAGAGTGGCCATCAGATATATGCTTTATGGAAGATGTTGCTGTCGCACGTAAAAAATTTTGTATAGTGGTGTGACACATTGTAGGAATGAGCTTTTTAGATGATATGGTGGTCAGAAGAATATTAAATATATGTGCTGTAAAAGATTGATTATTCATTTAGTGTTAAGAAATATTTGCCAATATACAATTGAATATCAATATGAATTTTGTTCATTTGTGGCACCTGTGGCGAGTGCTTGTTTACTTTTCTAAATGATGATTGTTTTATTGTTTGAAACATAAATTAACTACCATATTTTAACTGAACTGTAACACAAAGATGCTATAAAAAGTTGAATAAATAAAATAAAAATGTATGAAGATTTTCTAAAACCATAATATTCTACTAAAGACACAAATATCACAGTCAGCAAAATTGTTTACTAATAGGTGTGGTTACATGATTTGAGATAAAAGTATACCTTACTTAGACATTTTTATAACATTTTATGTAAACCTGAAAGTTTTCCGGTAACTGAATACCATGTGGAAGAAGGGGGAAGGTGTAAATATGATGAAGCATCCAACAAGGGATAAAATTAACAGTACACAGGATATTGAGAGACTTTGTCTCACATTTGAGTAACTGGTTCATTATATAATGTATCAAAAAAAAATTGGGAATGACTTCATTTGAGATTTGAGGTACTTAAAAAGCAGTATTTGTTGCAGGATTAATTATACCTCAAAAATATTTTGTGGCTGTTCTGCCATAAAGAACATTGCTATAACAGATGAGTCATATTTCTGGCCCCCTTAATTGTATATGACATAATAACCGTATATATATTTTTTTATGACACTATTCCTGCGCAATATAGAATTCACATTTAACTACTTTGACCCCTTGAGACAATTAAAAAATGCTGCGTAATAGCTGGAACTGTGACTGAGAATTGATACGAGTGATATATTTTTAATTGTATGTATATATATATTTTAATTTGTTAAATATTGACCTATAACCACTTGAAAGTTTAAATCACCTAGCTATCAAATAATCCAGTATGTTGACTGAGACTAGAAATCACTGACAGTGGTCTTTGTCCCTACAGTTTGCTATTGTACTAAGGCACCTTCCAGGTCTTAAGCAGATGTTAGTACTATGTAGTGATATACAAAGTTGAACATGTTTAGTTTTGATTTACTTACTTTATTTCATTATAACTATATACAGTGCTCAAAAAGTTTGCATATACCGGATTGGTTTGTGTACATTTTATTGTGCTATGTGTCTGTAGGTACCATACACATTAAGATAGGTACATACAAAGACCATCACAATGCCATCTGCTTATCGTAACCATCTGAAACACAACATACACACAGTAATAGGATAGGGGGATGTGGAACACGCATATCCTGTTCTGTTAGTGGCAGATCAACACTGAATATAACCACCTTGGGCCGGGAGGTATGCTTGCACACGACAAGGTATACTCAGCACCAAACAATCCAGCTTGTCTTGGGGCAGAGCCCACTCTAGGATAGCATCGTATGTCTGTTGCTGAATGTTCGTAGGAGGGGTAGGATGGTAGGCAATTGCTATCTTCAGTTCACTCCGTGCATGTTCCACACAGTTCATGGCCGCCAAATATGCTGGCCGCTCCAGTCACTGTATGCCATGCATCACAAGGAACTGATTGACCACTCTGGCTCGATGGGGATGAGCATTATGTTCCACTACTCTGAAGCCCTTGCAAAGTGTGGCAGCAAAATCTGTAACTACAGGTTGGAGGATATTGTCTCGGTTACCAGACCAGTCATGCGACCCTGAATAGAAATGAGCAGCGTACGTCGACCAAACATTATCTCACGCCAAAACATGGCCGAACCCCCTTGCCACGGATGACGCACCTGAATGAAGGGCTTGTTCCATTCCTCACCTGATCGTCTCTAGACTTGAAGGTGCCTGTTGTATGGGTGCAAGCTTACGGTGCTTCCACTGGTCCAGATGCCAATGGCGGTGTGTTGTTGCCCACTTCATGCGAGCTGCCCTATGGTGTGGTTGAAGTGGAGTCTGTGGTAACTGTCTATCTGCTAGTAGTCCCGCTTCATGCAGCTGATTTCGCACCATCTTCCCGGACACATTCACTCCGGTGGCCATCCGAAGATCCTGGTGCAGTGCTACGAGGCTGCCGACGTGCTGAAAGCACCACATACCGGTCCTCTATGCAGGTTGTTTTGCATAGGCGTCTCTTACGGTGTCTATCTGCAACCGTTTGTGTCTCTTGGAACCAACTCCACACCCTGGAGACATCACTTTGACTCACTGCAACACGTGCTGCGACATCCACTCTTGCCAGCACTCTTGCAACAATGTGGCAATTGGTATGCGGTCAGTCATCAAAATGGGTACTCGTAGCATGTTTTCTGTAGTCCTACACGTACCGTTTTTACACTGCTGACCATACAAGTGATGTTAAACTGACAGAAATGCCATATGCCCCTTATCAGTCACCTGTTGAACCTGCTCACAAGTTAGCAGCACTATGTACCTCAGACATTGGCCTGCAGTGCATACAGTAAATATGTTGGAGGTTCCGCGACATTAACCATGTGGCATCGTGATATGCAAAACTTTTTTTGAGAACCCCCTGGGATTCTAATCCTTGCAATAGCACACGTTGTAGCTCTTATGCTATACACCAGTCTTCCATCTCCTTCAACAGCAGACTCATCAATCATACTTATCCTGTCAGGGCAGATACAACTGTACAACAGAAAATATTGTCTACCAGCTATAGTACATTCATTGCAATGCAGAGTACATTGGCCTTACTACCAACACTCGCAGAGAGAGAATGAATGGCCATAGAGCGGACACCAAACAAGCCATAGCTGGGTTAAATGTAAATTTACAGGAGAATCCAGATGCAGCATCTCACAACCACAACTTTGACTTGTGTTGCACAACCAAAGTGGTGACAGCACTACCTCATTCTAATAATAATAGTTCAAAACTGTGACATCTGGAAATGGCCCACCCACCAAATTCAGACAGAAACCTGTCTTTAATATAAGATAACCCCTCCACCACATTTCAGATTTCCTGCTTCACCTTAGTTTGTCTCTTGGCCGCTAGGTTCACTGTTGGCTTACCACCGCTCACCAGACTGCAGTGTGTCACTGCTTACCTCCTAATGAAGTGGGCCTAGCCAGCAACACATTGTGTGACCACACATCGGCGTGGAAAATGTGTTTGTGTGTGTGTATCTATGAGTACCCGCCGTGTGAGTACGTGTGCATTCTGTGTACTTTTTATAATGTGTTCAGCAACCTAGCAGCCTATTCCTGCAATGTCTCATATTGTACCATACACTACCTTGCATTTCATATTACATACAGTGGAACCCTGTTATAACATCCCCTTTTATAACATTTTCCTGCTTAATGACGTGCCTTCTCTTAGTCCACAAACATGCTTTCTAATACAAAATTACCCTCTTATAAAGTTTTCCCTTATATAGAGCTGACATTTCTTAGGGCCCTTGGGGAATGTTATATTAGGGTTCTACTGTATTTTCCTTCATTGTCATTCAGTTTGCCTGTAATGTATAAATGTGCCTCTATGTAAACCCGTTTTGTGCATATTTCAGTGTAACAAGGGTTTCTCTATAGCTGAGATGAAGTCAAGCATTGGTAATAGAGATGTTTAGTAAGGATGAGTTGAGAGGATATCGGACAGTGTAGCTTGTTCATGTGTGCTAGGCTGGTGGTGGAGGAAGAAGACGTGGTGAGGCTGTACCACTACGTAGACAACTCGTTGGAGTACCACTGCAACGAGCCACAGTACGTAGAGTTGCCCGTAGAGATGGCTCCTGCCGTCGAGTTGCTCATACGCTCCTACCCGGCCTCTGTGGCCGTCGCTAGCCTGCCTCTTGACACGGATGAAGAAAAGGTAATGTGTTGCATCTCCAACAGTACACATTACTTACGCTCATCTGTTGCTGTATGTTTATGAGGACAAAATGAAACACTGTCCCTGCTACAGGAACAGATGAGCTTGTGTATTGTGGAGTTGTGTTTTGGATAGCATGCAGTCTCCTCTCTCTCTCTCTCTCTCTCTCTCTCTCTCTCCTCTCTCTCTCTCTCTCTCTCTCTCTCTCTCCTCTCTCTCTCTCTCTCTCTCTCTCTCTCTCTCTCTCTCTCTCTCTCTCTCTCTCTCTCCTCTCTCTCTCTCTCTCTCTCTCTCTCTCTCTCTCCTCTCTCTCTCTCTCTCTCTCTCTCTCTCTCTCTCTCTCTCTCTCTCTCTCTCTCTCTCTCTCTCTCTCTCCTCTCTCTCTCTCTCTCTCTCTCTCTCTCTCTCTCTCTCTCCTCTCTCTCTCTCTCGCTCTCCTCTCGCTCTCTCTCTCTCTCTCCTCGCACGCACACACACACACACACATTATATATATAAAATTATATACATACACACACACACACACAACTCGTCAAGACCTATTCAAAATGTATTACCATGTACCAGCAAATAGTTTTCTGCTGATTTAACAAATATAAAATGTTGCGGGTAGTTCTGAGTTATTATACAGTATATGTAGGTAAGTGATATGTCTTGCCTTTGTGAACATAGAAAGTGAGACACTAATTAATCAGTGTATGTCTATTCTTGTTGCAGACCAGTCTAAACTAATTCTAGTCCTTTCAGTGGATATAAATACAGTAAAAAAATTTTTTTAAACGATCCATCAGAGTTTCCAGATATTAGGTCATTATGAAAAGAAGGTGGCTATAAATATTTTGGGAAATTTTGAACTGATTTTGACCCACCCTGACCATGATATTAAAAACTTGAAATTTTTTTTTGCATAAAGTCCATGTTTGTCTCAATGTGAAAGTAACACATTTTTGAAAAATTAAATATAAAATTATTTAAGTAGGCACACATCTGAAAAAAGTTATACTTGAGGCCGATATACTTAGCCTCCTCTTCTCTCCCAAAATGTTAAAGACATTGAGCAGCACAAGGATTTACAGAGTATCGTAAGTTCATATTCAATAATCTCTGGCATAAAATCAACACATTTTGCATGGAATGCTTAAGTCAATAGTTGGGCACTTCATGATAAAACAGTATTACAGAATGGTATCTTTGACCTTCCTTGTCACCAAACTATAACCAAAACTATAAGATTGGATGCTGTGTACTTATTTCTGAGCATAAACTAAATTTTTGATGGTCTCTTGCGGAAGAAAAACACAAGAATATTTAAATAAAACAGTATTTTATTTGAATAAACTGATGCGTGATGCATTCCTGTGCAGCTAGCATGGCACTCGACTTGCGAATTTGTCCCATCATCAAGCACCAGCGCTCATTTCGGCAAGTCCTATTTGCAATAGTGCAATAAATTATGTGTCTACAGGGTTCACAATCAACACGTCATGAGTGACTACAGACACGTGGGTGGGAAAATTGTACTGTCTACTCAAAAGCAGTCAGGGGTTTGCCCTAACCCCTGCACTGGGATTTTACTGTTTGAGGAGCCATCGACACTCTTTCCAGATGATAAGCAAGTTCCAAGATTTCTTGCAAGAGCACAGCACCCAGTCCACTGGAGCAAAACAGTCTCCAGCACCTCGTGCCAAGGCAATAAGATATGTCAATACCTCCCTCACATGAGATAAGAAAAGTGTGACACTGACTTCAAAATGAATAAATCTCTGCAGAGAGAGGCTACAAACTGAGAATTTTGGTATAAATAGGAGTCACCCCAGACTTAGGGCAGTCGCTGTCCCTCCAGTCTGCATAAGGGCAAGGAAACAGTAAGGGTAGTGACCATCCACCGTCTCTTCCAGTCTGCGAAGGCCGAAGAAATGTCTTCATGATGTGACGACCACTAGGTCAAATGGTAAGTGGCAGCTAAGCATTTCTTCCAGTCTGCAAAGGCTGAAGACGATCTGAAGGTTAAGCGCTGACCACTAGACCATGCTTGAAGTGCACAATACGAAGATGTCACGAAGCAAACTGTCATCAGTAATGCCAAAGACTACCACCATAGAGCAACTACGTCTTCTAGAAGCTGCAGTAGACGTAATCTTACCACCCACCCTCTGATATTTCCTCCAAGTTTTCCAATTGGAAGCAGGTCACAATTTATGCTTAAAGCAACTTAGGTTCTTTAAGAACACACCCCGTAAAGATAGGTAATAGTTTCCTTGCTTAACACATAATTTCGAATTTTACTTTTATCTTTGCCCAGGACACCTTCGCCTGGTTTCATATAGGATAGAGCTTCCTGTAATTTTTTTTAATTCACAATTTTATTACGTAATTATTTTGGTAGGAGATAGTATGGACTCACCCTGTCTTTTTCTCAATACGTTAGTAAAAAAAGTATTTTAAATTCATGTGTGGAGTATTTATTTTGTTGTATGTTGACCTAACATTTTCTCTCAGAAATTAATTTTATTTTCTAACAAATCAAGGTAAAGCAAAAAATGTGTATCAATACCTCTAAGGTAAATTACCCACACTTCTTAGAATGGCAAACCGAGGCCTGCTATTCAGTTAGATTATTGGGAGTGCCTCTTTCTAGGAACACGGCACGGCTTGTATCACTGATTTGGGGATTTACTCCCCTGCTGGTACTGGGACTCTGGCTCGATGCATAATGTTTGGCTATGCTTGTACAGTATTATTAAGTGCGAGGGGGCTAAGCTTGAAGATTATTTGTGGGGAAACTCCAAGCTTCGCTGATGCAAAAAAGACAGATGGTTACCATTCAGGCAGTGGATATTTTTCAAGCTTTTGTGGATGACAACTAAAAAACGCACACATACCGGAATTGTAAACATTCCGACTGTGGGCACTTTTCAGGATATTTGGGATGTGAATGTCGGTACAAAAATCCGGAATGGTAACCATTCTGAATGGATACTTTTCAGTCGCCCCAACGAATCCACACTGTAGTTGGTTAAACCATGTGTTCTACTTCTTCCCAGTCTGCAAAGGCCGGAAGGAAAACTGAACACCTCTGCCACTGACTCGACTCCGTGTGGTTTCCTCATCCAGGTTTCAGTCACATCTATGTGTGTCTCTGTCAGTCCCATTCTGAAAAGGCCGGATGGTGAGAACTGAGATTGGCGGTACTGTCTCCTGGAAGTATACTGCAGAACCGTCAGTAATACTTGCTTTTCCTGAAAGTTTCGTTCAATACAGTTTAAATGCCTTACGCAGTGATAAAAGAAAATAACGCATTCCTGTGAAGTGTTCTACTTTGCACGACACCGCCTCCTCTGCCCGCCAGCACGCCAAAGCCTTGCACTTTCAACGACCTTGTAGCTTTCAAAAGTATGAGTACTGCTGACTTGTCGCCCTCACCCCTTGCACTGCCGCATCTTGCAAGACTAGGTATTTAAACCTGTTGGGAACCTAGGATCGGGTCTTCAGGCCTCAGTTGGGGTACAGGCTGATTTATGTGTGTTTGATTGAACAATCAATAAAACAGGCATCAATTTGACTTGGTCGAGTTGTCTTCTCCAGCACTCTGGATCTCCCACACCTTACTCCTGCCGTTCACTATTTTCATCACCAGTCCTAGTAAGACTCGTCTAGGGATAGCCACGAGCAAAACCTTAATCCTGTCTCGAAGTGCAGTTTAGGAAACTCGCCTTCCTAGGCCTCACTAGAGCAGTTGCCTCTTGGTCTATCACTCTCCGGCAGTTACCTGGATCCGCTAGCGATGTTTAGCTAGAAACGTCCCCTGTTTGGACAGGATAGACCAACCTCTAAGGAGCCCCACACACCTGGGTTTGCTAGTCACGTTTGTGTTTGCCAGGGACTCCCGGAAGTGGAAGCTGTTAGCCCTGCTGATGTTGGTACTTGGGCCCGCTGGCGTCTTTCCACTCGCCAAGCCACCAAGCTGAAGACCAGCAGATCAGGCTTGTAACCTTGCCTGACCTCCACACACTGCTCTCCATCAGGCTGTGTCTACCCCTTACTGGCCACCCACTGTCTACCTATCAGGTATACCACACCCCCTTTATGCCTCATCATAAGACTGGGTGGGGCAAGATTGCCAAGTTGGGGCTAGCTCAGGCTGGGGTACTGAAGAGTAGTGGTTTTGTTAACAACCAAGTTTACAACTGAAATAAAGAGGCCACATGCTATAAAGGGTCTGCATCCAGCTCGACAAGCACCCACCTGAACCTCATCTGGCACGTACCTCGTGCAGTATCTCCGCTGCCACTAATGCAACTGAAGAAGACGCCTACCTTCGTCCGGCCAGCCAACGGTTCTGGGGTAGTCTAGCCCCTTAATGTTGCACCTTCTTGTACCCTAACCAGGGTACCCATTGAGCAGATTAGGCACCAAAAAACCCAGCACAAGTGGCGACCACTGCTACACGTAACCCCGTGGGGAGGAGGGGGTTCCTTGCAGCCACCCTCTAACTGCCAGTCTCACTAAGGGTGAGCGACGAGGCGACAACTTCCTTCTTGGCATCCACTGTCCAATGTGGGGCCATTGAAGAGATACCTGCCATCAGCCATCTTTCTTTAGACCGGGAAGCACCTGAAAAAAAAACTTCAGGGAGTCAGCTCAAAAAACCCCTTGGTGCCCAGTTCCTGTCAACTGTACCAGAATGGCAACAACGGTGATCACCACCGATACAGAAGGACAAGCTTGTGCCGTGGAGGAATGCCCTGGTGTATGCTGCTTCTTTATAACCTGCGCTCATTGTGATGCCACATTCCATTACGTCTGCCTAGGTTGGGAGGATCAGGGGAGAGGCTCCCAGGGACTCTAATACCAATGTCTGAATTGCAGGGACAGACATCGCCGTTGTAACCAGGCCGACTGTCCGGGAAAGGGCGTATACCGAATAGCCTGCCACGAGTGCCCGTGCATGTATGACAACCTTTACCTTGGATGACAAGACCAAGCTAGATACTTGGAGGGTTTATACTTAAATGCCAGATGGGCAGAATAACACCTGAACGGGCTTCACTCAGAACTGAGCCAACACTGCCAGAATGTCTTCCAACACATGAGCACCTGCCATTACCAGAGTACTTGGGGAAGATGCAAGACAACTCCCGGAAATTCCTCCAATCTTGCCGCCACAAACTTTGTCCTATATCTTGGGTAATTTTCTGTCCAATTAAACAGAAAGCTTTACTTTATAGTGAAAAGTTCTTTATAGTGAAGTACTTTATACTGAAATTTTAATGTATTAAAAATTTTTTACAATTTTAGATCACACATGTCAATTGATTTTTTTGTATTGTTTTATGGTTTGTTAACTACTCTAAATAATGATGTATGTGGGATTGCTATTTGAACAAAATGATAAAGTAGCATTTTATCTTTTCTTTTTCAGTAATGGCTGTAATGAATGTTCAGGATGAAGTTCATGTCTAGTTAGATTATTTTAAGAAACTGAATAAAGAATTAAATAAAGAAATAAATAAAAAATTAGTGTAGTGAAATCAGCAATTGTGCCCTTGGAAGCATATGTATTACGTAGTGCTTAAGTCTTGATTATAAAAATGTTTGTTGCCTACAGTTAATTGTGTCGACACTTTTAGCATGTAATATGAAAATGGAAGTACTTACTTGTGAAATAGTATGTTTGGCTATAGTATCCCTACATTGTGTATATATTGAGCAGGTAAAACTGGCTGGCGAGTTGTGGGAGCGAGGTCTGCTGTTGACGGACAGCCCACTCCAGGTTGTTGTTGATGAGTAACACTCACATCCGGCTGCTGGCTGCGATGAAGAGTGCCGTCTATGTGTGTGCAAGTGGACACTCCTATATAACACAGCTGTGCACAGGACGTACTTGTTTATTTCCTCTGTCATACAATTGAGTGAAAGTTATTAAATGCCTATGGCGACTTGTTACGTATTTTGTACAAATTCCTTTCACAGTTTTTTTATGTCCCCAGTACCACAGCATTAAGAATCCGGTGAACATAATTTCTATTTGGTGAGGATTATGTATTTTTATATTGGAAGCACACTTTGAAATTCATAAGTATATCATGCACATCTTTGTCGTGTGGACATATATCGGTATGTTTTCAATTAATGTGAGAAAGTGCTTCCTTTTCACAATTTGTGAAGTCCTTATTTCTTGGAGCAGTTAGCAAGTGTCAGTTATTGGAGGCCATCAATCTGAAATCAGTGCCAGGTACTGATGTACTGTACGTGGTCAAGAACGTTTAGTTTATGAACTTGAGGTGACTCATACCTAGGGGCATGCACATTTGGTGTTCATTTTTATACAGAATTCGAGGTTATTATTCCTAAAAATCTGTGTTAATTTTTATGAAAGTGGTGTTATTTTTGGTTAACATTTAACTATGTAAATACGAACAAAACCACGTGAAAATAACAGTAACAATTGTAAAATGAGATGCTAAGACCACAAACTTGAACTTCAAATTTTCAGCTGTTTTTTTTTTTTTTTTTTTTTTTTTTTTTTTTTTTTTTTTTTCCCACTTTGTGCATTACGCACAAGTCTCTACGGTCCCAAGTCACTGATGCACTGCAAAATTTACAAAATATAGTTTTATTGCCACTTGCATTCAAGCCATGTTTTGACAATTCTGCAGCATGTTGCTTTTTTTTTTAATGGTGAGTTTCAGCATTTTAAAAAGAAAATTACGTCATAAAATTTGCCCAAATAATCAAACAAAACTAACTTCACCCACATCCCAGATGTAATATCAGCCCAAACCGGAACAGGTGACAATACAAAATTTAAAGATGCTTTAACTAAATATGTCTACAATTGTAGAAACATCCAAAAGATTTATTTGTTGTTTGTCGCAGGCACACAATGTTGCAAAATAACCATCAGTGATATTTCACAGCGCTACTATCGATACTGGAAACCATGAAAATTTTGACAGTTACTAACAGCAGTGCTGTATGATTTCTATGGATTTTTTGTTTACATTATGCATGTAACCCGAGGTTAAACAAGTGATTCTGTCATTAACTTAGGCTACTTATATAGTGTTTCTATGTTGATAGAGAACAAATGTTTTGAAATATAAAGAAAGCCTGTATCTTTTCTGCTGAGCAAAATACCATGGGATATTCCTTTGTAGGGGTGATTTCTCAGCAAAATCAAAGGTATAACCTAATTTCTCAGTTTCTTCATTCTCTTCTTTAATTAATATTATTTCACGCTTGAGAATTTGTGGAATGAAAACTTGTTATCAAACTGATACGACGCTATTTGCAGCTGAAAAGTGTTTTTTACCAACTTTTTGTAGTATTATCACGAAAAGTTAAAAATCAAGCTTATTCATTTTAAAACATAAAAATTCGCATAAAAATTCATTGTATCGTAAATGCGAATTTTGCATGCCTGTACTCATACCTTAATGATTTTAAAAGAAACCTCTCCTCTTGTTCTAGTATTAATATTATGATCCAATTGTATCCTGTTTCACATAAGCCAATTAAGTGATATTTGGCAGTTCATTGGACTGAAGAGAACTTATACCCAGTGTAGGAAAGTTGAAGAGAGTAACAAGGTTTGTAGGCATTATGCTGTGGTTGGGTTCCAGGTATTACATTAAAAATTTTTAATAGTCTCAGCTTATGTCCGTCAAAAGTGTCAAAACTATGAAATATGTACCGTATTTACCCGGAAGGAAGTCGACCCTGAATCTAAGATGACCCCTTCCTAAAAATAGATTTTTGTGGTGAAAATATTTAAACCTAAATTCAAGACTACCCTGTGAAGTGCTGAAAAAGTTATTTAGGTTGAAAGTATTTTTGCATGAATTTGTGACAAACCCTTCAAGAATAAATGCTATTATATGAATAGTATTATATATTTTTTAAAGAAAAGCTAATCACAATAAAATAGGTGTGTCCGACTTGGCTGTATGGTAGCAGCATCTTTCTTACACTGTAAAACTTTTGTGGGTGTTATATTCATGGCTTGGCCATTTTACTTTCCAGCAAAGCGCTTCCTCTTTGCAGCCATTTGCTAATTAATCGGATTGGGACTAGTCAATTAACCAGATTAACCATTAATCCACAAAATATATTTTTAGACCATCCCGATCAACATGTAATTCACCTAGTGAATTAGAACCCGCCCGCCCTTACTACTACAAGCCGCTCCTACTATTGAAGCGTTTTATGTCTCTGGGCGACATCAGATAAGGGGACACTTGTCAAAGTTGACAGGTACAGTCTCAGCACTACAAAAATACGTCCAACCATAGGACACCTGTATTTAAGCATGAAAAGCCTTTGTCAGAATCCTCTGTCTCATGGGATGCCAATTTTGGAGGATTAACTGCTTCCTCCATAAAAATTTAGAAGAGAAGGCTGTAGTGATGTTCTGCATGTAACACAAACTTAATATTGAATTAGCCGTTCCATATATTCATGGTATTTGTGCCTAGGTTTTGAATTGTAAACTACCCCGAATTGTAGAGACCCCAAATTTTTTCTATTCCTTTTCTGTCAAAAAACCTCCTCTCCCTTTAGAGTAAATACGGGTAAGTTGTACTGACCAAATAAGGCACAGCATATGTGTAGAAGCTGGAGGCATCAAGATCAAATACAGTGCATAACTGATGTCAAGATAATTTACATGTGTATGTGATGTTGGTCACAAAAGGAAGTGCACATGAGAGAGCTGATGAAAGTAATCACTGCTGCAAATTATTTAATTTCATTTAATATTCTCCTCCCATTGTGTATGCATGAAGACAACATCCAGGTGGTTCAAGTTTGTGGCACAAGTTATGAACGTGTAATGGTAGGCATGCATAACAGCTGTTCCTCAGATATGGTATAAAACCAAAGTTATGTAATGTAAAGTGAGGTTAACGAAATTCCAGACCATGTTACCACTTGCATTCACAAATGAAGCAGAATGTGAACAGTCAGGAAGAACTAGAGCTGTGAGACACATTGAAAGCGTGAGTTAAATTATGTTATGTTACAGAATAGAACTAAAAGCTTTTATTTGCAGTGCTGCCATTGTAATTTTTATCAATATATGTAAATGATTGCTTTTAATAATTCGCACCTACTTTTTTAAAAAATTGGTTTTTGCTATTAATTTTTCACAAACTTTTTCATTTGAAACCAGTCTTATATCCACCTTGTTCCTGATATTTTCTCCATTGTTTTACCAAACACAGAATTATTCATCAGTTTATAAAAATCTTTTTCAAAGTAATTTTCAGCATTAATTCTCATCGTATTTAAATCTATATACTTTTTCAACCGACCACTCTAATTAAACTTCAATATTCTATGTATTTTAGTAAGTTTTGATGCATGCCAGCATGCTGCGCTACTGAGAGGCACACTCTATGGCTGACTTCGCTGCTGAGACTTGAAAATAATAAATTAAAATGACTTAAAACATCGGTAAGTCATCTACGTAACTGAACTTCACGTCTGCAATTATTATCTTCCACATCCAATCAAGAAGGAACGTGCCAGAGCAACCCCGACGAAGAATTATTATTAATTGTTTATACTACAGTACCCTGCCTGACCAAGAAGTTCTAAACAACCAGCAGCACCCCCGTGACCTTCTGACGTCACGGCCCACCTTCCTCAGTCTGGGGTGCATGAAAATGTCATCGCCTCCACCAGGGGAAATAAATTGAGCAATGCACCAGCAGCAGATAAACCAATCTGTGTTGGAAGACTATGCTACCCCACTGCTCCTGGAGAATCACTGACACAGGGCGATTTTCGTATAAATAGAAGTACAGCCCTGTAGTCCAGCGAGAGATGCCGGGCTCGCCGGCCACAAAGGTTCGCGAGCTCTCCTACAGTCTGTGGAAGACTCTCTCCTCTCCTCTGCAGCTTGCCCAGGGCTCAACCTCCTTCACCACAGCAGCCCGAGGCAGGACTCGAACCTCTACCTCCAGCCAGCTGCTTGAAGAAGGCCGCCAACACTCAAAGCCCCAGCTTGGACATGGCTTCCTTCAGCTGACCGCACAGGGACAGCTCTCCATGTCTGGTAAATCCCACACCCGTACCCACTGAATCTTACCTCAGTCAACTTCCCTTGACTCTCGCAGTAACAGGTCATTGCATGATTTGCGTCTCCCTGGATAGAGCCCCTTGTTATGCTCACGCTGTAAATAGTGTACATTGGTTTTATTATTAAAAAGGAATTTTCATAGGAATTAATTTTATTAGATTAATTTTTCCCAGGCTCACCTTCGCCTGTTGATTAAAGGAATTTGCGGATCAATATATTCAACAGTGCTTTAATATATTGTGTACTACATTAGCCAGGTCTCTGCTAAAGTGTTGATTTGAGTATAATAAAATATTACATTACAAACTTACCCCTTTGTGTGTCGGCTACCGTAATTTTAATTTTGATCCTTTGTCATTGTTCTTTATTGCTTTATTAATTTGTCTTTAATTGCAGTGCTGTGTGTTCAATCAGTTGCACAATAATTCTAATTAACCTCACATCTCTGTCTGGCTGTGTAGTGTGCTGCATCCCTCAGGAGATAGGGCCTGATACGAGACACAAGGTCTAGTTGCTTGGGTTGCCCTTGTGAATGGCAGGTCCGCGGGAGTGACTGCGGATTTCACCCCACCCATGACTGCTTGTCTGCAACCCCTGTTGACAGCCTTATTTTTATTTGTTATATTTCACTGCTAAATGCGCAAACTGCACGGAGTTACCGGAAGCCGTCAGAGGCGACACGAGAGGCATGCCACTTGGAAACAAGCATTAATAAATCAACTAATTAATAATGCAAACCCAAGTACACTGGTCTCTAGTGAACCAGAGAGCGACCATATTGATTACAACATAATAATACCTCCTGAACCTCCCTTGAAGCACTTGCTAGGTTGGTGTGAACCGGACGAAGAATCCGACTCCAAGGAAACCCCTGTCCAACCAACCCCTACACAGACATTGAATTATATTACAGACACACCAAACCCCTCTAGCCGATCAAATATTGTAAAATAGAAATCGGGTTCGACACCCGAGAACAGAAGTACTCCCAAACTTCTGTACGATAACGTTGGCATCCGGAAAGACAATCAGGGTTCGAATCCCTGCCAAGGTAGTTTCCCGAACGCACCCGGAACAATCCCTAGCTAACTTCATCCCCGCTCGACAGCCAATGAGGCCACGGCATCCATCTGTTTTATCCATTATTTTGGCACTGTTTCAAGTTATGATAGTGTATTACATACTTTTGTTTGTTATGTAAATTTGTTAACAATTTAGATTAATTTGTTCCTGGAACTGCCTTATTTTCTGGACAATATGGAAGATCTTTATGTAATTTTTGTGAATATTCCAAATTGACTTCTAATATATACCCACACTGTGAATCATCCTTCATATTATTTAATATAAATGTCCGCCAGAAATGTAAATTAAATTCTGTATTTTTAAACCATTCGAAATCTCCGCATGGTAAATATTGAGACATTGTCCATCCGTAAAGATTTTTTGCATTTAGATAAGCTAAATAATTAGACTATTGATTAGGATTAAAATCTTTTAAATATTTGTTATTTGCTTTAACATATTGTTTGCAATATTGCAGTAATCCACCTCTAATTTCTTTTTCTACCATTAAAATCATATAATTATGTATTAAATGTAAAGGCTGTTTTGTTATTTTTAACATTGCACACCATGATATACCTGATGCTGTAAAATACCACGCTGGATGTAAACCATACGCATTTATACATGTATTTCTACAGTTTTCAAATATATCTGTCAACAATAATACGATTTTTCATATTTAATTGATTTCATACAAGTTTTGCATGTTCGTAGTCATCGTCAGTTATGTCAGATTCATTAAATTTATTTTAAAACTCACCTTTAGGTGGCAGTTCAGTTTCTTCAATTTTTTTCCAACTGTCCATATAATCATATGGATAAACATCTTTTCTAATAATTAAATCTATTTTATCTTCTGGAAAATGTTTTTGCATATGTTTCATTTGTTCCTAAGTTAAATTAAATAATAATTATCTAAACTACTAGCCATAAATTTAAATGTGTCTATAAACCACATTTTTTATTTTTTGTTTGTTTCCCAAAAGTAAGAATCTTTTTGCATTATTTGCAATTAAATCTATCATTCCTTTATCATATCCCAGATTTCTAATAAATAAATGAGCATCATACCCAGCTAAGTTATGAAAATAAATTGTTACAAATTTGGGTAATTTTAATTGAAGGTTACAACTGTTACATACTGGTTTAATGAATTTTCCAGGTATATGATCATAATGATGTACTTTTTTTATTTACCTTCGTATATTCACATTCGCATACAGAGCATTTTCAATATTTATTGTATAATGCTTTTTCTTCTTTTGTTAGAGGGTTTGCTTCAATTGCTTCAATTTGTGAACATATTTCCCCAATCTCTTCTACTTCTTTTGTCATCGCTTGTATAAAATACTGATGTGCAAATGGACCTCCATATACAACTGTAGGATTATAATCACCATAACTGGATACAATATAATAACAAAAACCAGAAGCTTCATGTAACTTATATTTCATTGTTTATGAGTATGATATATCATTCAACTGTATTTATTTGTGCATTAGTAAGTTATATCTTTCTTTAAGTATTTCACTATAAAAACCATTATCAATATCATCCTCTGTTAAAACTGCATATTTTTGGATTAATTAAAATTTTTAAAGATCTTTCTCTTGAGAGTAAAAGAATTGAAGGCACGTTGCATATACAGTAGAATCCCGTTGTAGCGAGCATGATAACTGCAAGAACATGGGTATAACGAGGTCTTTTTGAGGAACCGTCAATAATCGCAAAAATATTCCATGAAAAATTGTAATTTTACTAGTTGAAACTGTGCGGCGAGATCGTGTGAAGCAGGCTTGCGGTGGGACTCGTGACTGTGTGAAGCGCACTTTTGTTATCTGTATGCCATAACTCCACTCCCCGCCCAACACCACGTTTCCATAAGTACCTTGCGCCGCTCTCCGCATTGTTCTATATATAGAAAACCACCCTTTCTACTTTGACACAGTTTTCATGAACCAGTTCTGCTTTTCCGTAGTCATTCACCATCATTGTGATGTCAACTGTGTTTGGTTTCAAACAGTTTGGCGTATGTGGGTCGAACATAATTGTTAAATGAAAACAAATTTCATTTAAACATAACAGTCCAAGCAATGGCTGGAATCGAATACAGCTACATATTAACAGATTTTCGCAGGGTTTTTTTTCCATACTGTGGCATACTAATTAAAGATAAGAACACAACTAGTACCACATTTAATCGCTGTGATATAACGAACTTAATTTTAATCCATTTTTATAAAGTTTTCTTGAATTTTGCTGATGTTGAGTAAGTCTTGCACCATGCAGGTTTTGTTAGTTGAAAATGTATAATTTTCCAGTGACTACCGTATTTATTGGTATAATTCTTGCACTGGCACACTTAACGTCCCTGTTTTTATGGTGCCAAAATATGGGGAAAAACTTTTCCTTTCATATTTCACGCAGCATAGTTCTCTCAACGAGGCATGTAATGCTAACGGGACCGCGGCGCACGCTTTGTTCGACCGCGCAATATTGCTGACACTTAAAGGTCGCGGGTCCTCTTATCGATTTCTGGTTGCCGCGAAACGTAAACAAAATCAGTCACGGAGTTTATTTGTATCTGAGTGTTTTTTTTTTAATGTGAAGGGAATAGATTACGTTTATATTTTGGTTTAGTACGAATATATAATGGGTAAATATGCTAGTCAAACTGCTGCATTTTAACTTCAGGTAATTGCGTATGCAGAGGAATACAGCAATAGAGAAGCAGGCCGAAAATTCATTGTTTCTGAGTTTAACGTGCATGTCATGTTTTCCCAATACCAGGCCGCTGTTAGGAAGTGAACTGGACCTGTAACGAGGGCAGTGGTGGGAGGCGTAAGGCAGCCACCCGCCAGAGTAATCATGTAGCAACCCACCAAGCGACAGCTGCCCGCCTGAGTATCTATCTAGGGACGAGCGACATGGCAAGCTGCAGCGCCCTTGAGGATCTAGGTGCTCGCGTGGCCGCGCTACAGAGGATCTAGGTGCTCCCGTGGCTACGCTACAGAGGATATAGGCACTCGCCCGATGCCCAGCTAGGTGCAAACAGCAATGTTTTCGCTGCTAGCCCCAGCACACGAGTGATTTAATTTTGATATGTATCTTCATATCTATTATCAATAAATAAAGTGCTGTGTTTTTAAAAACGTATCCCCTGTGGTTGGTGAGGGATTACTTACAGTAGACCCCATTTTAATGTTTACATGCACGTGTCTTGGCGATTCCTTGCATAATTCATGCACCCTAATTTTTTTCACTAAAATCCTGTAAAATAGGTGCGAGAATTATGCCAATAAATATGGGTATTTGGTTTGAAGCGGTCGTGTGGAGCTGTGACGGCCAAGTTATCGCTTGCAGGACAGTGCTTCGGCGGCCGAGTAAGTGATAGCGGGAAATGCTGCATAGGCCGAGCAACTGATTGTGAGACAATGCTGCGTAGGCCGAGCAACTGATTGCGAGACAATGCTGCGTAGGCCGGGCAACTGATTGTGAGACAATGCTGCGTAGGCCGAGCAACTGATTGTGAGACAATGCTGCGTAGGCCGGGCAACTGATTGTGAGACAATGCTGCGTAGGCCGGGCAACTGATTGTGAGACAATGCTGCGTAGGCCGAGCAACTGATTGTGAGACAATGCTGCGTAGGCCGGGCAACTGATTGTGAGACAATGCTGCGTAGGCCGAGCAACTGATTGTGAGACAATGCTGCGTAGGCCGGGCAACTGATTGTGAGACAATGCTGCGTAGGCCGGGCAACTGATTGTGAGACAATGCTGCGTAGGCCGAGCAACTGATTGCGAGACAATGCTGCGTAGGCCGGGCAACTGATTGTGAGACAATGCTGCGTAGGCCGAGCAACTGATTGCGAGACAATGCTGCGTAGGCCGGGCAACTGATTGCGAGACAATGCTGCGTAGGCCGGGCAACTGATTGTGAGACAATGCTGCGTAGGCCGAGCAACTGATTGCGAGACAATGCTGCGTAGGCCGGGCAACTGATTGCGAGACAATGCTGCGTAGGCCGAGCAACTGATTGCGAGACAATGCTGCGTAGGCCGAGCAACTGATTGTGAGACAATGCTGCGTAGGCCGGGCAACTGATTGTGAGACAATGCTGCGTAGGCCGAGCAACTGATTGTGAGACAATGCTGCGTAGGCCGGGCAACTGATTGTGAGACAATGCTGCGTAGGCCGAGCAACTGATTGCGAGACAATGCTGCGTAGGCCGAGCAACTGATTGTGAGACAATGCTGCGTAGGCCGAGCAACTGATTGCGAGACAATGCTGCGTAGGCCGAGCAACTGATTGTGAGACAATGCTGCGTAGGCCGAGCAACTGATTGTGAGACAATGCTGCGTAGGCCGGGCAACTGATTGCGAGACAATGCTGCGTAGGCCGAGCAACTGATTGTGAGACAATGCTGCGTAGGCCGAGCAACTGATTGTGAGACAATGCTGCGTAGGCCGAGCAACTGATTGTGAGACAATGCTGCGTAGGCCGGGCAACTGATTGTGAGACAATGCTGCGTAGGCCGAGCAACTGATTGTGAGACAATGCTGCGTAGGCCGAGCAACTGATTGTGAGACAATGCTGCGTAGGCCGGGCAACTGATTGTGAGACAATGCTGCGTAGGCCGAGCAACTGATTGTGAGACAATGCTGCGTAGGCCGGGCAACTGATTGTGAGACAATGCTGCGTAGGCCGGGCAACTGATTGTGAGACAATGCTGCGTAGGCCGGGCAACTGATTGTGAGACAATGCTGCGTAGGCCGAGCAACTGATTGCGAGACAATGCTGCGTAGGCCGGGCAACTGATTGCGAGACAATGCTGCGTAGGCCGGGCAACTGATTGTGAGACAATGCTGCGTAGGCCGAGCAACTGATTGTGAGACAATGCTGCGTAGGCCGAGCAACTGATTGTGAGACAATGCTGCGTAGGCCGAGCAACTGATTGTGAGACAATGCTGCGTAGGCCGAGCAACTGATTGTGAGACAATGCTGCGTAGGCCGGGCAACTGATTGCGAGACAATGCTGCGTAGGCCGGGCAACTGATTGCGAGACAATGCTGCGTAGGCCGAGCGGCTATACTTACATGGCGCGGTCAGATTTTCCGCTCTAATTAGTTTTCATTTAACAGGATATTTTTACGTTAGGTTGGTTTGAACTCAATTTAAAAACAATTTTAGGGCTATTTTTTAAGTAGTAGGCCCTACTGGAGATCAAAATTGGTCTAATTCGGGGACAGTGAGGACACACTTATAGCGAGGATCGGACCTGGAACCATGAAATCTCGCTATAACGGGAGACTTATGTTTTAATTTAAGATTATTTTTTTGTGCAGAAAGCAACTTTGATAAATCTTTTATCCAACAGTAATGTGAGTTTCTATCATTTTTGAAATAAACTAAATTTATGCGTGTTTCCTTTTTTTGTTTTGTAAGTTTTAGGGGATATAATGTGGACTCGCCTTCAATAGAGTATATATTTATAGATGTTTTAATTTGATTTTCTATTTTTTGGATATTTGTATTTAGCTATTGCTTCATCAATATTAAGTCCTACATTAATATATTTATTTACTCTCTATGGACCTTTATTTGCTGGAAACAATGCAGACTTCATTGCCCAAAGATAACATTTTTGATCTTCATTTTTTACATTAATGCATGCTTTATTATTCTTATCCTTTCTGGTAGATCAATATATTGATGCTAGCCTACTGGCAGGACCATGGGGGATAGAGGTTATGTAGACAAGCTATCCTGAATACTAAAGTTCTCTGGTGGGCGCCAGTGCTCAGAAAGTGTTAGAGCTCAATACTGATGAAACCTTGGGGTCGTTCGGCCGCCGGCCGCTGTGGCATTCCGCAGTGATCCGTGTCTTGCAAGTTTTGTACCGTAGAAACTTACATAACTATATCCATGAATGCCTTGACTAGTGAGGGCTGTAGGCCTCCCTCATACGCCAGCTCACTCCCAAGGGAATATTCAGGCTTTCCCATGCCATTTACAAATATGTCACACTGAGAAATTACAATTTAAATGGTCGAGACGCGACCGTGATTGAATAAGATGCTGGAAATACTGATCAGACATTATTTATTCATCTCACAATAACCACACAGGGCACGTACGTTAAGGTTCGCCATTTAAGGGGGCGACCACTGAAACTGAGAAAAATGCATGAAGCTTACACGGTTTTAAAGTGAAACGTTAAGCCCCCGGCCGTGAGCAAACGAACCGGGGTACGATACAGTCCTTGCTCTGGGCAAATAAAAACATTGTTTCGGTTCGTTAAAATTAAAAAGCAGACAGAATTACATGATGAATAGTTGAATAAATGATGAAGGCCCGGAGCGGCGCGAAAACGCAGCTGTCTTGCCACACGTCCAAGAAGTTACTTCTATGGTGGTGGGCGCGAGGCCCTCTGTAGTCGCTGCTGCGGCCAGCTGTCATGTGACTTACATGACTCCTAAAATAATGAAAATGTATGAAGAGATAAGATGACACAAAGCTTGCATTAATTACAGAGAAATAAAATGGACACCCAATAATATAAAATATACTTATTACAAAATAAACATGAGAAAACTTGCCGCTTGTGGTGTGGGGTTGCCATATTGACAACTTAACCTATAATGTTCCGCTTTTGTAGCAGTAAGTGCATGGCCCACGGAAACGTTTCCAACAACTTAACACATTGTGGACGAAGCCCGAGTCTGGCTCGGGCAAGGGTAATTGTACAAGTGGAGGAAGCCCGAGCATAGCTTGGGTGCGAGGAAAAAAATTCCTACGAATTGCTACATGAGTCAGAGTCTGGCTCCTTCTCGCCTGGCATGATCTGGTAAACATTTGTGATGTGCTTCTATCTGTCGAATGTTTTTACAACTGTTTGAAGTTTGTTGGTAAGCTGTCAGAAGAGTGCACACGCATCATGTTTCTCTGTAGTCCATTTGGTGTGAGCACTTTTCTAGCCCACGCTTATTGCAAGTGTGGGAATCACAATTATATAAAGTGTGCCGGGATTTACGTTTTGTGAATTTGTGCTGCATAATACAAATTTTAGTAACAAGTATGCAGCACTGAATAATGTTTTGTATATTGTTTATATAAATTCTAAAGCTGTGATAAACTTTTTACCATATGTATTCGTGTTTTTATGCAGTTTTTTCCAAAGTGTGTACTATTAGATAGATAAGGTTTTTATATTCGTTTTACTAACAATGGATACTTCAGATAATAGCGAAAATCTGGACATTGGCAATGAACCTGTCGTTGACTCAGGATCGGAAGGGTAAGTGGATGATTCCGTCTTGGACCCAGACTTTGAAATGTCGGATGCAGGTAACCAATTATAACAGCAAGGAATTTTGGTTTCAATTTTTCATAAAATTAGAGCACCCATCAACCGGAATTGTTGGGAGGCCTATTGAGATAATGGAGAACTATGGTGTATAATGAAAAATGGCATATTTGAGAAGAAACTCATAATACAGCTTCTATATACGACAGAAATAATAGGGCACTGTATTAGTAAACCCAATCCGTAGCTAGAAATGATAAATATTATGCTTTCTGTTACGAAGCTATGTAACGAAATAAAATACATTTTAATGTGAAATGGGAGCATCATAAAACTCGGGCACTACTAGGCCTACTGGCGGAATGACCTTCATTCACAGCAGGCTGGCTAGGTTTCTTATCGCTTCGACTGCTGGAAGTGGGATTGCAATACAGCTGTTGCTTTATATTCTGTTAGGTTGATGTACAGCCGATAACACTTCTCACATAATGAATAATCTCTGCCATGGACAGTCGTTCCTGTACCACATGGTATGTCGGCACTCTGCACAATTATTTTTCATGCACAGAAGTGACACCTGCATGTCCACATTATTTTCAATCATAAGCATTTATATTTTCTGTGTTGTGATATGTTTATAGTGCATCGCACTGTTAGGTTACTGTAGAAAGTACATTGCACACACTGTTTACAGATAGTTATCTGTGATCTAGAGTCAAGAAGTTACGCTTCATTCAAAGAATAAGAAAACATTTCTAAATAAATACTACGTAACAAAAATTGTCATATTGTATGATAGTGTGTAAATATAAAATATTTTATTTTGCTAACCACTATAATAATCTGCGGGTTAGACGAGCTAAGGATGCTGGTATCTTTTGTTCACTTGACCTTATAGACGAAACAATTAAAAATAAATTCACAAAATAAGCACATTTACTGCAACTTCATTTGCGACAAAAAGCAAACAACTCAAAGTTATTGTGTTGTTTTTTATTGTCTTTGCTGTTTAGTATTATAGCATGAAGCTTGTTTGTTTCATGTACCCAACAATAATTGATGAAACATAAGTAATAAAATAAAAGTTTGTGGTGATTTAATGCATGGAGAAAAAACAGATGACTCATAACTGTGCGGACATATGTGCACGCATTTGTCGAACATGTACAGTATGTGGCAAAGAATTAGTGTAATTTGTGACACATGAAATTTTCCGGAAAATTGGTTCTAATTTAGGAGTTCAGTTTGTGGGAATTCTGGTTTAGGGGTGCTTTACTGAATAAATTACAACTTCGATGAACATTTTTCCTTATTTACTTTTAGCCGAGGACGATGAATCGGATTCACAGACGCCATCTACCTCCGCACCAAAAAGGCATAGAACAGACAGACAGCAGTGCGGTGAAATATTGGATTCTGATTTTGGTTGGAATGCCGAATATTATATGCCGGATTTGCCTGTCTTTCAAGAAATGACATGTGTAACAGCACAGTTAGGTGACACATCAACACCCCTTGATTGCTTTTCTGTTTTCAAGCTACTAGAAATAATGAAGCTGATCAAAACTGAAACAAATCACTATGCAGGTTCCATCATAACAAAATTGAGAAAGCAAAACAAATTGAAGCCAAGTAGTGTGTGGGGAAAGTGGCAAACAGCTGAAATTGCAGGATATTTACCTATTCTTTGCCATAATTGTACACATGTGAATAGTCAAAAAAACCAAAACTCGGTGACTACTGGTCAAAATCTTCTATTCTTCATACTCCCTTTCCTGCATCCATAATGAGCAGAGATCGCTCCAAAGCACTACTATCAAACCTGCACACCAGCAACAATGCACAATATATCCCAAGCAGCCAACGTTATCATGACCCTCTTTTTAAAATACGTTGCTTCTTTGACCGTCTAAATCCTTTTGCTAACTTGACAGTTGATGAAGGTATGTGCGGCTTTCGAGGGCAAATAAGTTTTCTTGTCTACGTGAAGAATAAACCAGATAATTATCATAAAACTTTTAGTGGTATGTGATGCTTATTCTGGATATGTGCTGAGAATAGAGGTGTATTGAGGGAAGGGAGCAGAAGAGCCAGGTGTAATGGCATTGCTAAAGAGACTTCTAGACAGGTATTTTGATAAGGGCTTCACTGTGTATATGGACCACTATTACTCATCACCAGCTGTGTTTGACTATTTGTGGGAGCGCAAGACAAAGGCAGTAGGCAACTGCATGACTAACAGAAAGTACTGTGGTGAAGCAGAAGATAAAATAAAGGAGAAGTAATTTCAACTCGGAGGAAACACTTTCTCTATCTGAAATTGAGGGACACAAGAGAAGTGTTGATAGCATCAACATGTCATACATTCTCTACAACGGATGTTGCGAGCGCTCAGCAAGGGCCAGTCACAAAAACCAAACCAGATGTTGTCCTTGATTACAACATACACAAAACTGGAGTTGACAGATCTGACTATATGATCTGTTCAAAAGAAAGCAATTGAAATGGTTGAAAAATGATTTTCTCACGTATTTGTCATGAGTGCAACGAATACTTTCGTGTTGCATCGGGAGACAAGGAATCCTGAAGAGTGGGCAAAATGCAGACTGGTGCAGTTTCTGATACAGTTGAGAAATGCCTTTGGCAACAAGGAACAACAAATAAGTTCTCTGTCAGGCCCCAGCACAGACAGACTAAATGGAAGACACTTTCCAGGAAAGATACCAGCCACTGAAAAAAAGGCAAACCCAACAGGTGTTTGCAAAGTCTGCACAGATAGAAGCAAGTATTAGACAGGGAAACTAGCTACGAAAGAAACTTCTTGATAGTGTCCTGACTGCTGTGTTGCACTGTGTGTGCGCCAGACTGTTTCAAGGTATATCATACAAAAGCCAACTATGCGTAACTACAAATATCTCAGTGCAATGAGACAGTAATTTTGATACTTCGTACAGCTAACAATTTCTACGTTTTTCATCAGTATTTGTCATATGAGTGTTTGCTATTACCAAAGTGTTTCATAACATACCATGCAAAAACCAAATATGTGTAAAATGTGAATGAGGTTTCTTGTGTACAAAAATTGGGTTCAAATTTTGAAAATTTTACAATTTTTGAAATTCTAATTTATTTTGTGTTTCCATCAGTACTTGTAAAAAACATGTTCGTGACTGCTAAACTGTCTAAAAATAGGTTTACAGTGCAAAGGCCAAACAATTATGCACAGGAATAGGTTTTTTATATGGGTTATATTTGATTGTTTTGAATAACTTATTTATTTTGTTTATCATCAATTCTTTTCATAGAAGTATTTGAGTGCTAAACAATCTAAAGGCTGTCATACAGTGGGAAATGTGTAAAAAAAAACTACAAATATTATTTATAGAAATAGGTTTTTTATATGTTGTATTTGTTAGGTTTTGATAGCCCAATTATTTTGTTTTCCCATCAGTTCCACACATGGAAGTGTTTATGAGTACTAACCTTTCTAATTATAACAGTACAGTGGCCAACTTCGTATTCAACGTGAGTACATAAATATGTTATTTTATATCTTTTATATTTTAGGTTTTGAGTAATTAATTAATTTTGTTTTTTCATCATTTCTTCACATGGGCGTGTTTGTGAGTGCCAAATTTTCTACAGATTGTCATATAGTGGCCAACTTTTGCTAAAACAAGATTGCTCTACTCTTTTTGTACAGAAATTAGTTTTTTATATTTTAGTTTATTTTGGAAAATTCTTTTAATTTTTTTGTCAACACTTGTGGTTGCGGTGCGTTTTCCTGACAAACTGTGAAAGATAATGTAAAATGACCAACATTTATTGTGAATATTTTACTTTTCCTATTATGTACAGAAAAAGGTTTTCAATATTTTGTACATTTTTTTTTTTTTTGGGTACCTCATTCATTTCATGTTTTTCATTAGTACTCATGCCAAACTATCTAAATGCACATATGTAGTGCAAAGGTCAACTATTTGGAAATGTGACTATACTTTTATGTAATGTACAGAAATAAGTTTTTTTATATGTTTAGCATATCTTATGGTTTATAATACCCAAATTATCTGATTTTTCAAGAGGATTTCTCATGAAAGGGTTTGTGATTTCCAAACTATATAAAGAAACATATATTGTGTAAAGATCAACTTTTTGTAAAATATGACTATACATTTTATGTATTCTACAGAACTATGGTTTTTCTTATGTTTGGTATGTTTGGTATGTAAAGAATACTTCAGTTTTTCATCATGACTTCTCATGAATGTGTTTGTATCTGCCAAATAATGTAATGAAAAAAGGCCAAATTTTTGACAAAAATGTGAATATGGTATATATTTTATGTAAAAAAATTAATTTTTATGGTTACTAAATGTTGTCAGCATTATCGTCCAGTTTATATAACATGTTAGATATTAGTAAAAATGTTAATCTGTTGTGACAGTAGTCTTGTAAACGTAAGATCTTTGCCAAATATATATGAAAATAATTTTTTATTTGCAAAAACATAGTTTTTTCAAAATGTAATGTCTCACAATTTTTGCACCACTTAAGAAATGCTGTGATTACTCTAGATAGAAAAAAGTTCAAATTTTAATTTGATATATAATAATATGAATTTACTTTATAAATGTAGATTATATGATCTTTTGAAATTCGTGTAAAACCAGCAGTCCACCTAGTCCAGGTAGGTCATGTTCGACCAGTCTCTAATGTGTTAATATATCTAGACACTTAATTTACATGACAGAATAAGTTAACATACACAATTTCATATAAATAACACTTTAAATAATTTTCGTGATAAAAGTGTGGCCTCTCGCCATGTGGTTGGCCATGTTGCAATATTTATGGATGATATTGTGTATGGACTGGCCGAGGTGGTCCCCATCGTGATGCGGCCAGGATGTGGACGCAGAACAAATGAACATCTAAACATAAACACGACACTCAACTTAACATGACACTTGGGAGGCTTTTTGCCTTGGTAATTACGTGTGGACACACAGGAGCATGATCAAAATAAACAACAAACACATAGTACTCACATATTACCCTTCAGTGTGGCATTTTATCCAACATAACTGTCAGAGGGACTTGTCATATTTACAAACGTGAATCAATACACAAATACACATGTGACACGTAACACTGGCAAATAAAACACATAATGAGGTATACACTATTATCCTGCAAAAGAAAATACATACACACAACCCTGAATAAGCACACGTGATAGTTGTGTACCTTGTACATGATGTGGAACACTCGTACACAAGTAACACTAATAAAAATTAAAAAGGCCTTAAGAAAAACATATTTAGACATTTATTTACACTCGTGGTGCACGCACACTACACACTGTTAACTGGTTCACCGAAGTGGTTCACGTCAAACGCCACACCCCCCCCCCCCCCTCCACTTTCACTTGCCTGCTTGTTGCTCCCTCGTTGCTCAGTCACAGGATCTGATGGGCCGTCGGAGACCCCTGCGTGGTCGCAGGCTGTAGCACTGCTGTTGTCCTCTCGTTGCAGGTGGACGGGACGGTTTCTGATCCCTCGCTGGCGGTGGGGCTGTAGGGCCTGCTGCAGTAGGCACAGGAGTGTGCCCGCCAACATGCGTGGGGGGGGGGGGGGGAGAGTGTTGTGTTCCCCGTCTCGTCTCCGCTGCTCTCAGCTCAGTGTGGGCAACGTAGGCCAGAGCCAAGGATGCTCCTGACACGTCGTGTGGCTGTGCCCCCTAACCTAGGGCCTGATGATGAGCTGGCTGAAGCTGACCAGTGTATCAGTAACATTACAATGCCCTCGGATGGGGTCCGCACCTGGCGATCCAGGCCGTCCTCAGGACGTCCACATCTGACAAGCTCCCCTGGCTCGTCGGATGTGATGTCATGAGACATCGGTTGTTCGCTGACTGATGATCTACGTCAGCGGATGCAGTTGATGGAACTCGCTGCAGCCACTTTGGGCATGTAGGCGCCAGGCATCACAGCTGATTGTACGCAGTTGTGTGATCTGGCAGGAGATGTCCGGCTGTGTGATAAAAACAAGTGGCATCCCACCATCTCAGGGCTTCCCCCAGGTGTTGGAGGGTGGTGAGGGTAGGGGGGTGGGGAGGGGGGGAGTTATTTGACGTCACTGCACTGCCCAGTGGAAGATGTACGGCATCCTGATGAAAGATGGCAGTGCGTCGTCGGCTCAGTTTCACCACATAACATGTTTCTCCCTTCTTCCTGATAATTGGGTGCGGGCCACTCCAACGCGCAGATTATGGGTGTGCACGCATGTACACAAGCTGGCTGGGTTGGAGGGGATGTGGGTGGAATTGGGCCGCCACTGCTCTGCTTAGCACTTCTGTCTCTCTCACATTTCCCGCAGCTCTCTCCCCCTCCTGACCATCTCTTCTCCTTCGCTTCCGGCACGCTCCCTTACCCTGCTTGTAAATTCCCCAGGGAGGGGAAGGTCGCGACCTTGTAGCAGCTGGGCAGATGTCTTGCTGGTTGCTTCGTTTACCCTTCTTGGCAACGTGAACAATGCTGCAGGGAGATGCTTGTCCCACGACATGTGGTCGTCGCCGACTCGTAGGCGCAGCTGTGTTTTTAAGGCTCAGTCTTAGTCACCAGATAATGGAGTTGTGGCCCTGGAGACTTGGAGGGGTGGAAAAGCGAGTAGTCTTTACAGCACATTCCTTTCCCCCTCCCAAGGCTAGCCATGGTTGTTAGTACCTTCCCTCTCCTTCCCCCAAGAAGTCGCGAAACTGGTATTTGTGGACTGTTCCCCTCCCTTTTCCAGCCCTACGATGATGACATCCGGAAATATACTGTCTTCACACAGGCCACAGGGAGGCAACCTCCGCCGGGCATGCCAGGCCATGCCTCGCATTTCAGACACCTATTCGCCTCGCGTGGACATTATCGGTTACACCATGCCAGTCAGATAGTTCCATCTGCGTATCATTCTTTTCTGGCAATAATTGAAACATTTAATTAATGAGACCAAAATTAAACTTAGTTTACAGACCTGGTAACACAGCATTCGGTCCGGGCTTCATCACTGGTTTGTTATTAGATCAAATCTGTCAAAGGTATGTCAGTAAAAATATCTTGCGATTTGAATCGAAAATATATTAAAAGAGTTTGAAATTCAGCTTGGCCTAAAATGATTCCGTGAAATTACTGGGCCTGTACCGATTAATTACATTTATGTAAATAAATTCTTTAATCATTCACTGGAATATATACCAAACTTAATACTAGTTTTAATCGTTTTGCGAGAAAAAAAATGCAATTTACTTTACAGGAAAATGGAAATTTGTTGGTCTATTTGTATTCTGTTATTAAAAGCGCAATAAAACAAAGTTCATTTTATAAAGCTTTCTTGTGCGTAAAAACTGGCTAGCATCTTCCCTTCAATGATTAATAGGAATGAAAACATTCAAATATGTAAATATTGACTCTCCGAGTACACTCTAAACTTGAAACAGTGAGAACTGAATCAAATCAGTGAAAACGGTGAGAATTGGGCAAATCATAATCGTTGCAGATAACTAATTAATATAGTGATTGAATTTCACTGGTTTGTTTGTGATTCTCACTGAGTGTCAAGAATTACACTGCTATAAATTATGTATTTCCAGTTAAATAACTTGATTTCCCGGTTAGCAGTAGCTTTTCAACTGACTTACAGTGAATGTTATTTCACTGTTTTGAGATCACTGATTCAGACTAGAGAGTATAGCATAATCGGATCTGTTCTGAAAGATTAACCAAATGCAAGGAACGTACCTTAATATTTTTTTCATGCAGACATGAAAGTCTTTCATTACACACCATCACATCGAAACATATGAAGATGAAAATAATTTGTAAATCTTCTGAGTTATGTTTTCTTCGCTGGGACATCTTCAAATTTGCATAAGTGTATTTAAACTATTGATATTATATTTATTGTAACCTTTATACACATGCACAGCCATTGACTACATACATACATACTTCATATTACAAATACGACATACATTTTGCTATGCAAGTGCCGTGTTGTAGTTGGAATGCATTTCAGGAGTTTTTACAATTGTTTTAATATGCTCATTTCACCCAAGGGAAAGAACTTTTACAATTTGTTGCATGAAGTATATTATATACATTGTACTGAAAGTACTTCATTATAGATTGGGGAGGGGAGGGACGAGGTGGATCACCCCCCCACAGAACCAGACCCCGCATTACGGGAGCTCGCGGCTGGTGTGAGCTACAGCGTGTGACAGTATGCTAGCTGGTTCCTTGCATACACCTGTCTTTTAACACTGGCCAGAACATGTATATAAACTTTATATATTTGACGGGAACACGTGAACAATATTTTTAGTAAAGAGATTTGTTAAATTTAAATTTTTTAGCAACAAGTTAGTTTTTAATGTAATTAAAAATTCAACTGCAAATGTGCATTTATGATATTATAAAAATAGAGCTATTTTTCATAAACTAAAGGAAAGTAATTTTTTCCCCAGGATATATTTATTTTCTTGTATGTATATAAATGTAAAAATTCCAAAATAATTTTGGTTACGAATTTTTGTTAAAAATTTGTTGGCCAGTATAACACAACTGTTGGCAATATGAGTAGCACATCTACACATGACTACACAAACGAAAGAGCTGTCGAGTACTGGTAAGTAAGTCTTTCTTCAAGAGCTAAGAACTATTTTTTTAATACAACTCCCATAAAACAAACCAAAACAGTTCACAAAAACCGTTAAGTCAACCAATACAAACAAACCAAAGCATAATACACAAATATTGCAATACACATTATACAAATAGTACACAAATATTGTAAGCCACCAAATACATGCAAATAAAACTTAACACAAAGTAATAATTTTTAGGTAGAAAGGGAAGTAATTGCAGAAATTGGTTGTGTTTATTTTAATGTTCATTAATGAAATAACTGTTACTACATTTAATTTAAGAAGACAGTTTATAGACGACAGCAATGAAGACATATCAATGCTTACATTTTTTTTTCTTTTGCCATTTTCTAAGCATTCTGCAAGTGTGAAATGTATTTTGGATTTCTGATCTGCATTGATCTTGTGTGCCTGGGATCAACTAATTCGAGAAGAAGGCAGTCCAAATAAAACTTCCACAGTTTGTGTTCTATTTCTGTGAACCAGAAATAGTCGTCTCTTTTGACACATGGTACAAGAATTTCTTTGATTGTCTAAATGGCAGAAAGGCAGTGTTTCCTGTCAGAAATGTGCAACTAGACCTGCGCCTGGTGTAGTAGTCACTTTTCTTGCTGAGCTCAATGCCACTGTCACATTTTACAAGACATCTCAGTTTCTTCGTTTCCAAAGCCTCTTCTGATAACATCTCAGTAATAGATGATGGACACTTAACCTCTACGACAGTGTCTTTTCCAAGCACGCCATCAGGAGTAGCGCCCAAGAATGGAATATCTTTGTCAATGAACAACCCCCATGCATAAACTTTTAACATTCTGGTCTCTTTCCAACTCCCTAATAGTATCATCCTCATGAACTCTACCATAGTTTAGTGATGGTACTAGCATATTCTTTCACTAAATTTTCCCATCCAGTAGTAGGTTTCCTTTTATAGAATGTTCCAAAATATGCTGCTGTCAAAGTTTTCTTCTCTGTTCAATCCATGCCTCACTGTGCCGCTGCAGAACAGTAAGACGTTCTAGTGACTTTCATTCTTCATTTGTTTTTTCTAAGCTGTGCAAAAATTCTTGCGTCTCTTTTTCGTAGTCCTCGGCAGACATGTCAGGTCGTTGGGCATGCGGTCCGTAATCCAAATCTATGATTTTCCTAGGAAATAGGGAGCCAGATACTTTAGGGTGTTTTGCTTGTTTTTTTTTTTTTTTTTTTTTTTTTGCTGCCGCAGCCTTATTTTTCCTCCTCATCTGAACTCTCTTGCAGAATGTTCCAGGATTTTTGCCACGAGTGTAAGGCATATTGTGTGGCACCCATGTTGTACTGTACAACTGCTGCAGTACATCTGAGTTCGTAACTGTTGGAAAGAGAAAAATTAATCCTTTTCCCTCCAATGAACTTTGCAACAATACTGTTGTACTGTTCAACAGCGCTGCTGTTGACGTCTTGCAAGAGACTGCTGTGGCTATTTTGACTTAGATGTCTGACAGCAGCTTGCAGTTTTCCATCAAACCTGCTTGAATGAGTTCAGGAATTAAATTTGTTTCGTTCGGCTTACTTTTTTCTGTGCAAAAATACCCATGTTCATTGCACATGTCATGCTCTCCAAATACGCGATGAAGTCCATTTTAAATATCTTAGTTCTACTTTTCCTTTCCACTGCAAATCTTCAGACTCTGTATTGCGCCGCTTTCGTAACTGCTGTTCTTTCATAACTGCTGTTCTTAGCCTCATTACATTATCTCCAATGGTTTTTCGTAGTGCCACGGAGTAACGTCCGCCATTGCTAGTTTTAACAACGTCTCTAAGTTTGTTTCCATAATTTATTTTTCCCACAGTTATGTCTTTGTATGGCCTAGCATCAAGTAGTTTCTTGTATACTCTACTGTCGCCATCAGCTACTAACTTTGCATATTTCACCCCATACATTGCCTCTTTGCACATGAATCCTTCCACACTGATAGCTGCTTCCATACTCGTCGAGCTTTGGTTCCAATTTTTACTGCAAGTGGGGTCCTTTGGTGTTATTCCTTTCGATCCCGCTCTGCTACAAACCGTACAAAAATTGTTTTTGACTCCTATGAACAAAACCTTTCTTGTATAATATCCCACCATAGCCGCCTGCAAGGGGAAATTGACTCATTAGTACCATCTGCGTAGCTACCAATATCGAGTGAAATTTCTTTGCTAGAGGATTACAAATAGGGCAGTAGAAAATCAGTTTTCGGGAGGAAATAAATACAAATTTGGAAAGTACCAATTATTAAGCTATATTTTTTTTCATCATTACTTGAAAAAACTTAGCAATTCTATAACAATGCCAGAAAACTAGGGAAACAAACATTTTGTTATCATATATAAATGATGGGGCCACATGGCTGAGCGCGCAGCGCACTCACCTCCAACCACGATGAACCGGGCTCGATTCCCGGCGGTTTCATGCATCTTCATGTGTTATCATGGAAGAGGAGGAAGAGTGTTGGGAGTGGGTCAAGGCTGCAACTGGCCAGACACTGCCGAAGTAGGTGTATGCTGTTGAAGAATAGTGCGCGCTCTGAAGACCAATTCACAATATTTGGTCTATTCTGTGGGAGTTTTCTAAAGAGAAAATTATAAATTTATAAATGGGACCTCGTTTGTACAATTATCGTAAAAGTTGTATATATATATTTATGTATGAGCGAGAGAGAGAGAGAGATAGAGAGAGAGATAGAGAGAGAGAGAGAGAGATATAGAGATAGATAGATAGAGATAGATAGATATATAAAGATAGATAGAGATAGATATAGATATATATAGATAGATATATAGATAGAGATATATATATATATATATATATATATATATATATATATATATATATATATATATATATATATATATAATATAGAGAGAGAGAGAGAGAGAGAGAGAGAGAGAGACACACACACACACACACATGCACCACGTGCGCACACACACACACATATATATATTTATATTTATTATATTGTTGGGTTACTTGTTTTGTGTTTTCTTTAGTATTTTTATACTTGTGATAGTAAGTGTGTGAAAAAATTGATGGTTATAAAATATATTATTGTGTTGTTTAAGAGAACTATATAATTAACTCAAATTCAACACTAAAATAACTAAAAGCAATCGTTTTGGGATCTTATTTTCATGCCCTGCTTAATTAACACTGAGACGCCTCTCTGTACACCTCCCTAGCTTACGATGGGTAATCATCACTAAATAAACTCGAATTTTTAACATGAGCAAAAATTTGAAGGACTGCACTACATGGGTATTGACTTGAGTCCCCGGGGGTTCACACATGACGGCTATTACAATGGATGATATCTCACTTAAAATCCCTTCCCGATATGAAACTCCCTGAAATTATTAAATAGTCATTATTTCATTCCTCACTGGCAAGGCTGTATTGATAAAACATACTTTACGCAAGGAGAAAATTAAATTAAAATATAATTTCATAGAAGTCCATCCAAACGTAGAAATTAAATAGTATAGCTGTCAAAATAAAGAAATACAGAAACCAAAGTCAATAAAATTAATAAACTTTAATGGCTGGTATGTGTGTGTCTATATATAAAAATACAAAAAATTTATCTAGTCCTATTAACTCTTTACATGATATTCATGAGAATGGTGACAGTATTTTATAATATTTGATCATTTTCTTTTGCCCGAAAAGTCCCACATTTAATTATTTCAATTAATTTAGTTAAAAAAAAATTTTCTACCAAAATTTTACAATAATACCAGAAATTTCAGCAAAGAATTTTTTATTAAAATTTTTCTCTGCACTGCATGATTCAACACTGAATTTATTTTATTTAAAATCATTTTTATAAATTAATAAATTTAAATTATTTGGAGCAAATCTTTCTCGTAGAGCAAATATCAAGAGTGTGTTAGAATTGTTATAAATTTTCGTAGCACTGTGAATATCCTGCGCCAAAATATGAAAACTGCAAATTGCATATTTTTTTTTAATCTGTGGGTGTTATGAAACCTGGTGTTAATTCTCAAGACCATGTTAACTAGCCAGTTACGAGGTGACAGCAGAAATATATATTTGTCAAAACCCACTCCTACAAGTATAGTTAATATTGGGATAATCCGAATGCGGCTCTGGCTATACTGATTTAATTTTTAACACTGTAGCATAAGAATTATCCGGAGATAGACAGTTTGATAGTTTAAAGCCAACATTCTTAAACCTTACACAAAACATACAATTGCCAACATCTTGCAGTCCCATTCGTGGTGATAAGGGTAAAATATAGGAGCAGGAACTAGAATGGATTTACACATCCCCCTTTTTTTCATCTTTTTTAAATGTAGTGGATTTTACTCTTAATAAAATTATATTCTTGAAACTTTGCATATTGTTAGTAATGTAACTATTGTAGCCCTCATCTTCCTTACTAGGTTAATAGATTGGTCCTATTAATTAAATTATATTCTTGAAACTTTGCATATTGTTAGTAATGTAACTATTGTAGCCCTCATCTTCCTTACTAGGTTAATAGATTGGTCCTATTAATTAAATTATATTCTTGAAACTTTGCATATTGTTAGTAATGTAACTATTGTAGCCCTCATCTTCCTTACTAGGTTAATAGATTGGTCCTATTAATTAAATTATATTCTTGAAACTTTGCATATTGTTAGTAATGTAACTATTGTAGCCCTCATCTTCCTTACTAGGTTAATAGATTGGTCCTATTAATTAAATTTGAGTCTAACTAGACTAGGGAAGAGAAATGTAATAAAAGTCTTAAAGGAAGATAAATATAACAACTAATTCGTTAACATTTACTCGGATTTTCTTTCGTCTTGCAGAGATATTACTTTTCTTTCCCGACAATTATATAAAGATCATAATGTCTTTTTTATTGTCAAATCTCGGATAAGTTCATTGTGAGCTATTATTTTCAGCACATCACAAAATTTATGGGTGGTTTACAAAGCAGAAAACCGCGTACGAGTAGAATATGACTGAGGTATTTTGTTATTCTTCGTAAGAGCTGTAGACTACACCCGAAAAGCAGAGTTCATTTACCCGACAGCTTTGTTAATTTCTCTGGCTTGTGAAGAGAAGAATTGGGGAGAAAAAGAGGGTAGGTGGGAGGTGCATCACTGCTCCGGTCAGCCCGCGCGCTGCTGGAGGGGAGGGACCCTGCTGGAGTGGGGGAACAGCCCTCGGGGTCGTGCGCACTTCAGGCAAACATCTCAACTAAATATACGAATGTATATACATTTAAACTCGTCATACGATTTTCTTTCCCGCTATTTTAAAATAAACCCATTTTTTTTTAAATTTAAAAATTGGAAAATTTCAGAATTTTTATTTATGTTTTAAAATTATTTTGGAGCAAAACTATAAAATGGCGGAAATATCAACAATGTGTTCTTGCTGTAGAAACAATTTTGATATGTTCCGATGATTCTAAACTGAGCTATGAATGCAGCAAAACCATTATTTTTTCCACCCTGTGTCTGCTATGAGACCGAGCCTTAACTGCTGATTTCGGCCCTCTGTCGGGTTGGCTCTCGGATGATAAGACTGCCGTCGTTTGATGTGTCACGTATCACCTTGTACAGAAGTCCCGCCAAACTTGCCCTGTAAACTGGGTACCGTTATTGCTGAGATGTACGCGCGGATATATCCAGCGGGAGATTCCCGACCGTACGGGAATGTGCACTCGACAGTGGGTAGGCTTCCATCCACCGGGAAAATAGGTCAGTGACGACAAGTATGAAGCACTTCCCATTCGGCTTTCGCGGGTACGGCCCAATCAAATCAATGGCTACAGTCTCAAAGGGCTCGACCTGTTCACGCGGCTGTTGCACGTCTTCTTGTCTCCTGCTCTTGTAACAATTGCACTGAATGCACATACGAACATAAGAACTTGTTTGCACTGCAATTCCTGGCCAATTAAAATTATTTAAAATGTTGCATTTGGTCTGTGTGGCACCGGGATATCCTGCGATCCCATTGTCATGCGCGTATTTCAGAACAACTATGCATGCCGCGGCAGATACGTAAATACGCTAGTCCTCACTGCTCATGCCTGCGCGTGATTTCACACAATCATTCAACACATGCCACTTTTCTACCGCTTTTGTTGCACACGCTGCTCCTTCCATTTCTGTGCGACAGGGCATACGGCCTGTTCGCGAACGATGATATCACGTAACTACAGCAGCATGATTGTTGTGGCTGGTACAGAAACATTATTGCAGTGGATTGTTGACCTGTTACTCACGTACTCCATTGGAGAAGGCGGTAGGATGTTCTCCCATTCTTCCTCGTCCCGCGCAATTTCTGCTTTCTGGTGCCCATGACAGATGATCTGCCAGTTGGTTATCTTGTCCCGTGACATGTTGTACTTCGAAATCGAAAACCTGGAGAAATAGGGCCCAGCGTGTCATCTTGCTGCGGCTCTCCCAGATGCTGTGAAGTCACAACAAGCAGCGATTGCCTGTGTGGAGTGTGAACCTCTTATATTCTAACAGCTGTCTATAATTCTTCAGGCTCCATACCACAGCCAGACACTTGTGCTCGGTGACATCGTATCGTCGTTCCATGGCGCCTAATTTTGCACTTCCGAAGTCGATAATTTGCCTTTACCCCTCCTCCGACATGTGAAGCAACACAACACCTAGCCCCTTTTTGCTGGCGTTGGTCTGCACGTATAGGTGTTTGGCAAGGTCGTATCGCACAAGCGCGGGGCAGGCTCTGAGAGCTTGCTTCAGTCCCTCGAAACTGGCTTATTGGGCCGCCGTTCACCGGAACCGAACATTCGGAGACATCAACTCTGTCAGAGGAGCTGTGATCGTTGCGAAGTTGGCGACATATTCCCTGAGCCAGTTCACTAGCCCAAAAAATTTTCGCAGTTGTTTACATGTGGCTGGGGCGGTGTGTTCGTCAATCAGTTGCACCTGTTCTGGTGTTGGACGACTTCCTCTCTCGCCGACGACGTGGCCCAGGAACTGAATACTGGCTTTCCCCAGGTGATATTTTTATTCGTTTACGTCAACTTGTTGATGGCCAAGTGCTCGAGGACTAGGGATAGGTGCTTTATGTGGTGCTCCCAGGACTCCGACCACACTATGACGTCGTTCAGGTACGCCGAAGTCGCCGATGTATCTGTCCAGGATGCGCACCATCATTGCTTGAAAGGTCAATGGCGCACACTTCAGACCAAAGGGCATAGCGCAGAAGTGGAACCATCGCCTATCGGGTGTGGTGAAGGCGATCTTATGTTGGTCTCCCTGTTTAACTGGTACTTGCCAGTACCCACTCTGCAGGTCGATGGTGGTCATCACTTTTGCTCTCCCTAGGCTGTTCAGGGCGTCCTTGACATGGTTGGAAAAAAAAGGTGGGTGCGCTCTTCGTCACCAGGTTTAGGCTGCGGAAGTCGACACAAAACCCCCCTGAAACGTCCTGCTTAGGAGCGAGGATAATTGCCACATTGAATTTACTTTCGGACGGCTCGATGACGCCCTCCCACAACATCTACATGATCTGTTCTTTAATGATTCTGCATTGGTGGGGGTAGTAATGGCGAGGTGGGTCGTATACCGGTGTCTTGGTCGAAAGTGTGACGCCATCCGCTTACCTCTAGCCCATTTGCCCACTGTCGCCGGCAGCCGCTGTAGCAACCAGCACACACTAACGGGCGTTCGTGTGCACCAGTTGGAGAGTGCACTGCAGCATTCGAACCGCGAAGACCTCGATTATGAGTGCGGCCACAAGGGCCGAAGAAAGCGCTCGTGATGTGAGCGGATAGGAAAGTGCAAATGCCGAGCAAGCCACGTGCGCCCGTGCGCACGTGTCTTAAGAGAAGACCCTGCAAAATTGGGCATAAGTGAAAGAAGGTTTAAGTAAGAAATGCTCATGGATGCCCGTCCCCGCAACTCTAAGTTAAGGAGCTCTATAACATTTTTATGCCCTGCGGGCTTTAATTACAGTGTTTTACATCTTTCATCATTAGCCATTTTCACATGTTTCATCCTCATTTCGTTTCACAGAGTGTAACATGTCTATTAAAGGGTTTTCATGCCAAGAGTAATTGTTTTTGTCAGAATTGTAACATTTCAAGCGACGTGGATATGTTTTTAGAGATTTTGTGTGTGTTAGAAAATAGTCCACATTGCTGGCCTGCCCACCAAACCTCGGCTGGCACGCCGTGCGGAACAGTAAGTAAGACCGTGGTATCTTAAGGAGTGGGACGTGCTGACCAACGGGGTCGTGTTTCGCGCGCTTGGGCGGCACTTCATCTTTGTTCGCCAATCACTTCACATCAATAGACATTAATTAACCAGAACCTTTGTGTATTTCGTAGCCACCCAAGATTTACCACTCTTCCCTTCCCATGGAATAGTATTGCCCTGCAAGGCTTAAGTTTCATGTAAAGTCTTTGTCGCCTTCAGGCAGTTGTACCGTGTCACCCTGCCGGCAGGTTAAGCCCGGCAACGTGTATAATTTGCTTACTGAAGGAGCCATATTAAAATCCAATGATCTAACGTAACATTGTGTGCATTCTCATTCGGGTTGCCTATGGGCCATAGGGGCGTGGGCCCCCACCTTTCCCGCAAGTTATTAAGGGTTATGAATCAGTGTTGTGTATTATTTTTTAGTGTTTTTATCTACGTACAACTAACTATGGGCGTGTGAGCCACCCTAAGTTCTCACTGTGCAGGTTTTCAGTATTGCAATTGTTTCCATATCAATCACGATGGTAGGAGCAACGGGAGGACACCGCCTGTAGGTCGTCAGCACACGATATGGGACAAGAAGAGTCTGCTCTGCCAAGGTAGTAGATATTTCACTTAAAAATACCTGGCGCCTATCATCTGCAAGCCAAAGAGTTGGCGAGAATCTACGGAATATCTATCTGTCCCGTTCCCAACCGTAATGAACACCACTTTGCACCACTACCTTGCCGTCAAATGGCTTTCCGAACTTAGGGGCGTCTCCTACCGCCAAAATTCCTTTTTCAAAACCCAGTTGAAATTTTCCCAAAATTTTCCGCAATTTTCTACAATAAGAAACTGTCCATTCCCACTTTCCCAGACCTATGCCAACACCAAGGAGGCATGAACATCTGCTGTGCACATCTGGAGCTGCGGGACACCGTTGGGACACCCCAGGATGCCGGAAAGTGGATGTATGAGGCATAAGGGAAAAGCGCGCAGAATCTGCAAGGACACATCCATTTCAACCACCACGAGGGAGAAAGTGGGACAAGGGATAGTAGTCATCTTGCCGCGCCATGACGTCAGCCAGCTCGTGCCACCCAGGTGCCGAGCAGACAAAGGGGCTGTGATTCCTCCCCCTCCATCCATGTCGCGCGCGCTCGAGGAGGACGGAGGAGGAAAAGAAACGAGAGAAGACGGAAAAGAAAATCACCTCCTCATGCTACCTGCTCCCGCTCCGAACATCTATGCGCGCTTGCGATGCATTGACCCCTGCCTCGCGCTGTGCCGAGCAGGGCAGCAATTTCGTGACGTCACCAGCACCGCACCGAGCGCCACCTGCTCCCGCGTGCTCACATCCGCGACAACTCTCTCGCAACCATGTGGACTTGTATACAAACACAATGGCTGGCCGGACCAGTAATGACTCCGTCGAGTTTCTCTGTCTGCAGGGCTTGCGACCACAACCACAGGACTTTATTGCCAAATACGGGTGTAACACTACCTACTGTAAGTGTGCCCGGCAATCAAGCACAAACGTCCGCATCGGTAACAACCGCGAATGAGAAGAACAAGTGAGCAGTGAACCAATAACTTTGGAAACATTCGTATTAAAATGCTAATTGTGTAGTAACCGTTATCATATGGAGTGTTTGAATGGAAACGAGTTGCAAACAATTAAAGGGCTAATGTTTTCTTGAAGCAATGCAGTCCACAGCCCTTAACACACAAACAGATCATGTACAATTGGGACATGCGCCTTGGTGAGTTGCAAAGGATAAATACGTGCGACCATAACGGATGTATGTATGGGGAACTCTGACAAGAGAATAAGCAGCTGTGACCAATGCAACATTAAGGTCCACATACAGTGTCAAACCCAGACAGAACGCCAAATAAACAGTTAGGAAAAGTTCAAGTGTGGAGACTGCGTGGTCAAGGAGGAAGCCACAACTGCTGAAGTACCCGACATTCAAAACATGTCTGTGGTACCGCCCAGAGCCAATGTACCCGAGTCTGTAAGTGCC